>CM022954.1:11626637-12272643 GCA_012931725.1 Litsea cubeba | reverse complement strand
ATTGCGAATCTTAGGAATTTTTTATTTTTCTCATAAATGAAAAATATAAATTAAAAAGGAAAAATGGTTATTCATAATCCATCCATTTTCCCATTCATAGAAGGATAAATACAATGACAAATAAGTCTATCATATAATCATATCAAGAACATCATGACATATATTAACATATAATAAATGAAATTGGAAAATAGTTAAATAAGTTTAAGGTATTAATATATTTTATTTTTTCTTATCTTTAAATCAAAATATAAAAAAGGGTCATTACCCAATGCGTGTCCCACCGAAGTAGGATCCTAGGGGGGTCCTTCAGACTGGAGATAGACATACCTTTGGCAATTTTGCACAAAATAGCTGCTCGTAGGTCTCGAACCTGCATTATCATGCATGGCACTTGAGACTTTTACCATTGCACCAAAGCAATGGCCCTCTTTAAATCAAATATCAAAGTAAAGAATAAAATCCGAACCATCAATTTTATAAAGTAGGATATCTGTTGAAGTTAAGAAAGTGTCCGTGAAGGGAAAAAACTGAAAAAGATTTAAAAAAAGGAGAAGACATAGATAAGCCCCATACGTACTGAACATTTTAATCAAATGCATGCCCCTTATTTATCTCTAAAAGCTCTCCAAAGCTGCAAAATTCTTAAGAAGTTTCGTTAACTACTAAATAACATTTTCAAAGTAAAAATGCTAAAAGAAAGAAAGAAAAATAAAAAGATTATTAATATTAACTTATTGGTTGTAGCTATTATCGCTCAGCTAAATCGCTTGAATCGTAAGATTTGATTAAATGAATATCGAATTGTAGATTCATATGAATCCTATGTTTATTTTGTAAATGAGATTCGTTACATAGATATGAATCATTTTCCTTGAGATTTGGGATGCAAATCGTATAGGAGTGTTGATAATAACATGACTTCTCTTTTAACGAAGAGAAGATCATTGTTGGTTTTGATGCTAGGAATAGTCATGTCGAAAAGGGAGGTTGAAAAGCGGCGAGATGAAGATGAAGATCATCTAGTGTGTCAGATGGTTCTAATCGCTATAAAAGCGCTAAGCAATTGCAAACAAGGCTATGGTTTTGATGTGTCTCACACTGTTCCTCTATGGACTGGAGTTATCCTCATCTTGATTTTCACCGTTGCTGGTTGGTGATTGACTCCCATAAGTTCAATGGAAGGATGGATCACTGTTTTAATAGATCTAAAAGCTTATATTTCATCATTTGGATAGCTAATGGCTCAAATGCTCCGCTGAGTGCATCCCATCCCATGGCCTATGAGATCTTACCCCCAGCCTATGGTTTGGATCTTAAGGCAAACGATTCAATAGGTGATACAAGCATATGAGGATCCCGTAAGTTGTAACGAAGACCCAAACCCTAACAGTGTATTGTCATTCAAATCCAACCACAGAAGCTCATACATCCCAAAGATGTGTATGGTCGATTAGTGAGATAGATGCATAAAAAATCTAGTACAATTAAATGGTTCCATGGGCCAATTTGGCAACTCTACTAATAGAGTCAAGTGAAGTAAAGTTGATTTTGAAGAAAGAATAAATATAAGTGGGGTTATGATGGTATTTTGTTTTTAGTTGTTTGTTATGGAAACTTTCTGACTTTTTGTATGAAAAAGTGGAGTTTTTTTTTGTATTTTAGTGGATAAGTGTGTTTGTTTTTTGACTTTTTTTTTTATAAAAAGATGGAGGGAGTTTTGAATTAAAGTACTTTTGATGTGACATCTTGTCTGAAAAAAGGAGGCTTTACTTGACTTTTACTATGCTAGTAAAGTGCCAAACTAGCCTTAGTACAATTAATGGTTCATAAGAGTTTATAAAGATTCACTTTATCATTGAAGAGCAAAAAATGGAAACCTGAAGGAATCCAACGGTAGATTGAGTTGGATATTAAAAGTTAGAAGTGATGGTTAGATCGTGCCTGTTGAAAAGATCAGAGCATTCCTCAATAGCTAATGTTTAGCTATCGTTGGATGGGAGATGTTATTAGTTCCATGTTTGATGTGAAAGACTTAAAAGAAAAGCAGTTTTTTTTTTTTGGAAGAAAAGCAGTTGCAAGATTGAATGGTCTGGTAGGTGTTTATCTGAGTGGATTTTTATTGTTGAAACTAATTTGAGGGTTCCTAAAGTCCTATGGATTGATTTTGGCGGTTCCTTAAGGGCTTGAAGATTAAGGGTTGACCGGTTGGATTCCTATGGATAATTTGATTTACTTCAATTGGTGTTGGAGCATGGGGATTATTTGGTTGCATTCTAGATTAAGTTAGAACATTACTGTTAAACACCTCTCTTATTTTTCCAAATGGCTTCCATTATAATATATTAAGCTAGGAGGTTCTGGCTTCAATTTTGCCTGCCGGTTATAACTGTGACCGACGGTTATGTAATTACTCATGCAACTACCCACTCATTTTTCCATCAAACCACTCATGTTTCAGTTGTTCCTATGTAACTATACCCATTTTGCTCTAAGTTCTCTATTTGTATTTTATCCAACTTGTCCTATGGAAAGAGGTAATTTTTTTTAATATGTGATTATTTATTTTGCAATGCAGGGAGATACCGTGCTGAGCACGGGTTATTGGGCTAGTCAGCTATTATATTGGTTTCTTAATGAATTGCTTTGGTTTGAAATGAAGGAAAAATTCATAGATTTGATCTTTTTTTTTATTTATTTATTGCTAATTTATGCTCACATTTTCTCAAAGATAATGTTTTTCAATGCAAGCTTCTATACTGCAGAGAGTTCATGTTTGTTTGATGTCATAAATCTGCTTGAAAAGTTTCATAGACATTTGTTTTTGCAGGATCGTTCGCTCGACTTTCATGCATTATGTGCACTGTATGCTGTCACAGGTATCAAAATTTGTATTATTATGTTGGTTGAACACTATAACATTTGTCATTTTACTAATATTCATTTCTATATTTCCCTTAAACCATCATTTATGGTGAGGGGAAAAAAAGGAGAACACACTTCTACGCTAAGGGGCATTTTACTTAACATATTATTAAGAATTAGAATGCCGATTTTTTTAATAATAATGTAACTCAAGAAATTGTCATACTTTTAAAGTTTAACGTACCTTGAACTTCTCGACGCTTAAATACTCAAGGCCTTCTGATTGTGCTTAATACTAAAAACAGTCTACTCCCTTACCAGCTTTGGGTCCTTATTAATGGACCATCTATTTTCTGAATTTGCAGCAATTTAGTTGCTATCTGTAGTGTTGAACAGTTGCAAGCTGTGTATGTTAGTTGCAACTGGGAACTATCTTCAACGTGTTAATGATTGTGTGTTTTTGTCCAATAGCCCATTATAATGTCAAGGTCCAAATAATGGATGAAGATGGTTATCAAGAGTTTTGTGCATCATATCATTATTGGTTTTGTCAATCTTTCTGTCATAAGGAATATTCCAGCATGAACGTTCACAAATAATGAATTTTGAGAATGGTCTTGTGGGGCCCAATTCAATTCTTACCAATTGGCGGGGATAGGACCATTTGACAATTTTAAAATTTGTAAACTGTTCATGCTTGAAAATTCCTCTTGTTGGGAATGTTGTGTTCTTCTGGTTCTTTTCTGTGCTGACGTTTGCTCTTTCTTTTGCTCAGACGTGGCACTTGTGACATCTTTAAGGGATGGAATGAATTTAGTCAGTTATGAATTTGTAGCATGCCAAGATTCAAAGAAAGGGGTTCTGATCCTTAGTGAAGTAATTGCTAATCTCTCTTTATTTGAGATTGCTCCTGACCAGTTTTAAGTTTCATGTTGCATGGGTTGTTTTGGCATTTCCACATGCACAATGGTGCACATACAAATGTTAATATATGCCTCTGTTTCCCTTTTTCATACTTGAAAGACAGTTTGAAACCACCTTGACCCTCCTGTTGAGCCTGAGCCCATCGATTGAGGGCAAGAGTCCATCACCATTTATAAACCCTGAACTGGGCTGTATGTGAATGTAATGGGGATTGTATTTAATCGTCTCTCCATCTGTATTTTTGTTAAATCCCTTGATCATTATATGAAATTTTTATTACCTAGGAGATGGAATGCCCTTCACGGCACAACTTTCTATTCATGTTCAGGAATGGACATTAAGTGTTCTGTGAGTAATCCCTTGGTCATTGTAATCTGACCTCATCTCATGCTTTAGCTGTTGCACTTATCATGCCCAGAAAAATATTGCAAGGGTGTGAATGTTTCAAATCATGTCGTCTGAGTAAAGTAAATATAGGTCAAGACTGCTACAACTTTCTTACATAATCAGATAGGTAACTTCTTAGTGAGGTATATAGTCCACATACAATGGGTTTTAAATGGGTTCTAGTGTATCTTTTTTGTAGTTCTAAGTTACAAACAAATAGGAGAGCCGTGTTTTGCATAAAAATGAGATAAGTCAAAGATTATACACTATTTTTCATTCTCTTCAATCTTCCAAATCAAAGATTAGACATTTTATTTTTCCTTCTCTTCTATCTTCAAAAGGATAATGGACATTCATCTCTAGTCAGTTAAACCATGTAGAAACCGTGTAGATGGACCTCTGTGTAATATTGTGGTTTTGAGTTTGACATTCATTTTGTAAGATACCATATACCAACCCAAAAGCTTAAGCTGATAGGTGGAAGGCCCAAACAGGTATATGAAGCCCTATCAAACCCATGACTTAGGCGATTTGGGATGTGGGACTTCCCAAGACATTTCTTGCATTATCAAAGTACTTTCTGCAGATATGCTGTAAGTGTCTACTTCAACGTACAGTTTTACCCATGTCTTACATATGGTTTTAATTGAATTTAGTGTAAATCTGTAATTACATATGTTATCTTATAAGCAAGAAGATAATGCATCGCCCATCCTTCAATGTCCATGACACATGCTGACTGCCGAAATTGTAATGTGTAATTAATTGAGCATTTTGTACTGAGTCTTCTCTCTCACTGTTAAATCATAAGTCATTATGATGTAACTGTTATTGTTTTTGAATGTTCAATTTCCACTTAGCATATTTGTATGCACTTCTTCAATCAAGCACTGAGTTATCATGTCTGGTCACCGATAAAAAAAAAAAAATCATGTCTGAAGTCATGAAGACCTGTGATTTATTTGTCTTTGGATGGACATCCTGTACTTTCTTTGCAGTTCTAAATGACTGGGTCAACCAGTATGACAAATAATAATGATGACTAGTTCGTGGAAAGTGTACATATTTTTTTAATATATATTTCATTATCATAGACTATTGTAAATGGGGTCTTCCTTATTTTCCGGTCATAATTGTAATCTATGTTTGAGACATTTATCTTTCTATGATAATGTGGTATATATTACATTCATGTATTGATTAGCTTCATGCATTGTCAAAAGTATGGTCTTGCTAAATTATTTTATGCCTCGTCTTTGTTTTCTAGTTTGCAGGAGCTGCTCAATCTCTTGGTGCTGGTGCCATCCTTGTGAACCCATGGAATATCACAGAAGTTGCTGCCTCAATTGGCTGTGCTTTGGATATGCCTGCCGATGAAAGAGAAAAACGACATAGGCATAACTTTACACATGTAACTCACCACACTGCTCAAGATTGGGCTGAAACATTTGTGAGGTATGAGAATATAGCCGACATTCATCAATCCCATCATTGAATCTAGTGTTAGATTACATTCATAAGTATATTTTATTGGACATAATTAACAACAAATACTTTTTTTTTTCCTGAATTGTTGACATGGGCAAGTTAATCTCTTTCACCATGCTTCACTGAATTTCCAGTCTGGAATCTTTCTTAGTTGAACTCCACTACTTCTGTGGTTTATTAGCTTTTCTTGGAGTTGGTTTGCTCAAGACATCTTGGAGTTACCCACCTGGAAGTTGGTGGAGTGGCCTAAGGCATGGGTTTGCTCCCCACGTCTTGTGTTCAAAACCACCCCAGATTTGCCCTGTGTGCGTTTGTGTGGGTTTAGCGGGTGCCACCCGGGGGATTAGTCCTGTTGGGTCAAAAACCTCAGGGATGTGAGTCACAGAATGAGTTGGGGACTTTTATGTAAATAGTCGGAAAGGTCAGGGCTTTCATGTAAATCTTAGGAACTTAAGGGACTTTTTTTCTATTTACATAAAAGTCCCTGGCTCATTCTGTGACTCACAACAAGGGATAACCACGTCATAAAAAAAAAGAAGATATCTTTCAGGAAAATACAATTTGCTTGATCAATCAGTTGAACAGAGAAATTCATAAAAAACAATAAGCCACTGCAAAAGGACTGAGTAATCAATATGGAAATAGTTCCAGTCAAAGTATTTTTGTGAACTAGAAAAACCAGGTTAGGGAAACTGTAGCTTGTAATGATGGGATCAACTGTTTAGTACGACTTGAACCTTGCTATAAAAGTAAACTTATCTCCTTTTTTTCTTATTGTGACTTGAAACCTTGGTCCTCTCCTTCCAGGGCTGAAGTCTTAATGATGCAGAGCGTGTAGGGGAAGAGTTGCGAGTCTTCACGGCCCAATGTTGCTAGGCTTCACACCTATTGGCATCACACCATTCCCATCACATGAGAGAGAGCAAAAGCACCCAAAATAATTCTTGTCTGTTGATCATCCCGCAAAAGAGTCATTACAACCTTACATAAGCAAAGCAATAATCCTAAAACTAATCCTGATCATCTAAACACATTTAACGGCCAAGATTAAAACACCCAACTTAAGTAACTTAAACTAATTACATAAATCAGCAAATAGCTCTAAAATCACAAGAAATAAAAAATAAAATAAAATAAATGGCTACACTGTTGGGCCTATGGATTGGGCCCAAAGGGCTGGTCAACCCATGGATCATGAGTGGCAGTTGTAAAGAAGATTGGTGGGATGGGAGATGACCTTCCTTAGCAATAGCAGCACTAATACAACTTGGTGATATAGAATATGAACCCTTGAGCTTTTAAGTAAACTTCGAGCTGATCACTCCCCAGTTGTCTTGAATTTGCACGCTAGACCGCCCTACCACATCATGCTGAAAAAGTTTTCATCAAAGTTTAAATTGAGCTTTTTTCCCCTCTTTTTTGTGAATTTCCATGTTGAAATTGATCTCTGGATGCCTTTCTTTTGGGAAATATCTTTTTAAGGTTCAAATTTGCCATGGTATTCTTGATTCTCTTCTCTTCTTATCCATATTTTGATGTTTATTTCATGATATGCTTATGTTTCTCTCTCTCTCTCTCTCTCTCTCTCATAAATTTCTGGGCATGAGGATATTGTGATTGGGGTGCTTATGCTGAAGGTTTTTTTTATTATTAATTCTCTAGACATAAAAAATATTTCCTAAAATTTGAAGCCCAACTAGTAATGGTTGGGTCTGGATTAAGGGTTTCCATTAAAGTGCAATCAGAGTGTAAATTTAAGCAGGACTGAGCCCATTTATGACTATTACAACCAATTGGGCCTGGATTCAGTCTTGAGAACTTTATTCCTTCAAAGTGCAGCCAGAGTCTAAATCTAAACCCATGTTTGACTATTTGAGGATGCTCATTGCCTGAAATTCTGGACTGACTGAATAATTGGATTGGGGTGTGGTCAGAATTCCAGCCCCTGATTAAGAGACATAACTCAGACTGATGACAGTTCTAACTCTTGATAATTCTATAGGATCTCTTGTGATATTGATTCTCTATGTTTTTCTTCTTTATGAGTTTGTATTTACCATTTATTTTACATGTAGTGAGCTGAATGATACCATTCTTGAAGCTCAAATAAGGACAAGACAAGTGCCGCCTTCACTTCCAGTCAAGGATGCGGTTGAACATTATCTGCAATCAAGGAATAGATTGCTCATACTGGTATACTCTTTTTTCTTTTCCACCTAGTATCTGTTCAGAACTGTAAACCCTCTTATGCTTATATATAATAGAACTGCAGTTATTTATGTAAATTTATTCAACCTTATGCTGGGTTGTCTCTTACCAATTACCATGTTATCTTTTGAATATTTTTTTTCTTTTGTACATTTGCTGAGATGACTCTAGCTAGCTCATATATTAAGATGCTAATCATGCATGCCAGTTTTATTTGTGCTTATTTCGTTTTGATTCTAATTGCAGTTTTATGTGTTGTGAGTCATGCTATTCTACAGTGACATGTAAAATTTAGCATTTGCTTGGAACTTACTACAATTTAATGAGGTTTACTAAAGCATGAGGAGATAAAATATTATTTTTTTGGTAAATTGCTGACATATTTTTTTTTATTAAAACCCTTTTGTCTTCAAGTAGTATGGTGATGCTTTAAAATATTATGTTGTTACTAATTATACTGGATGGAAAATTGGTTAGTAAAGCAATGTTCACATATTGGACTGCAAAGGGCTTTTTTTTTAATGGAAAAACAAAGAAAACTAGAACTTTATTGGGTTAGATAGAATATAGGGGAATAGGAAAGTTAGATAGGTCTATAGAGGTTATTGGCCCACTACAGAGAAGCACAATGATTTTCAACTCATTGAAATTCATCACTCCTGCTTTTCAAGAGAACCCACTTCCTCATTAAGCTCACTTGGCACATGCCTAATTGATGAGAGCTTATTTGAACTGATCAATTGAATCAAGAACTGAATTCAGCTTAGGACCATCGCATATTTCTTTTCTATTATATGTCATTCTTTCCTCCCTCAAATTTTTGTTGGAAGTGTTTGATTGAAAAGTCATGCCACCATCTTCCATCTTTATCCAATTTATGCACTGATATTGTGCTAGTTTGGAAAACTTGTTTAACTTGTATAAGAAAAATAGAATCAGAAATGAGTTCTTTTGGGAGCATTAAGGGCAGCATCAACTGGTGATAAATTAAAAGAAACTCGTTTGGGATGATTTGGACATGTCCAATGTAGGCCAACACCGGTGCCACTAAGGAAAACTTTTTCTATGCAAGTTTATCTTCCACCAAAGAAAATGGGTAGGCCAAAGAGGACATGAATAGTAGTAGTAAGGATAGATCTGAAGAAGTGGAACCTATCCAAGTTTTGGCTCAAGAGGGACTCAATGCAGAAACAGAATCCATGTGGTCAACCACAACATAGTTGGGACAAGGCTTCGATGATGATGATCTTAAGTTTCATGATGTAATTAGGATAAATTATAGTTGTGATATGATTAGGTTTTTTAGAGTCCATATTAAGTTGATGCTTTGTTGTACACTGCAAGTAGCCAAATTATTCTTGTTAAAATTAATATGTTGACTTTTGGCAAGATGTAGTTCACCACTAAAATAGAAGTCATTTAAAGATAGAAGCATCGTGTGGATAGATTACATCTTTTAAATGTGGCCTAACATGTACAAATCTTGGAACTCATTTGACCTTATTGATAATGTTAACCTTTTTTTTTATAACGGTAACATTTATTAAAGAAAAGAACCAAGCAAAACAAGAATATGGGATAAAGGAAATAAACAGGAGAAACAAAATAATTAAACATCGAAAGAAATATTTAGCCGAAGAACTCCTCCCTTGCTAGACTATCCGCCATAGCATTAGCTTCACGCAAGATGTGATTAAAAGAAGCTCCTTACTGAGTCGAGATATCTTGCAACTTCTTTACCAAATCTGTCAATCCCCTTGGGAAGATTTTCCAGAGGCCCATTGAATTGCTGAAAATGAGTCACCTTCAACGATTGCTTTGTAGCCTCCCAACTGACGCAACTCACGACAACCAATAAGTAAAGGGTAAACTTCATCACCATAGGAATCTGATGAGCTCAGTGGACCAAATTTTTTTTTCACTACAACCGCTGAAGAGTCCCAAATAACACCTCTGATCCCTCCCAAAATGACATGCTTGAAGAAATTGCCATATAAATTCTACTTTAGGAGACCGGCTGGAGGAAGGTTCCTATGCACAATCTTGGAGTGGCGTCCCCCTATTAAATTGGTTGCCCAAGATCTACTCAAATCTTCCAAAGAAACTCCTGCAAATTCTACCTTTTTACTAGCCCACTCCGAAACATTCCAAACAATGGAGTGAACAATCTTATCAGCAGATTTGCTTTTATTTTTGAAAATTCTATTATTCCTCTCCAAGCAAATCTTCCAAAGACCAGCATAAAGGGACAACCACCATAATATACGACCTCGGATTGAACTGCCCTTATGTTTCCATTATTGGAAAGCTCCATAATAGTACAAGGCATAGCCCAACTCGTGTCAGACATATCAATAATTGAAAACCGTACTTTGTGCACATAATTACAATGAATCAACAAAGGCTTAGCTGTCTCCTCATTCAAACACAACAGGCATCCGTTGACAATTGATACAATTTTTCCTTCTCAATTGATCCATAGTAAGAATCTTTTGCAAACTTGCCACCCAACAAAAATCCAAAGCTATTGGGGGAACGCAAGAGTCCCAAAAATGCCTCCATTCAACCATCCTAGCATTAGCACTAGTCAAGACGTTATCAAAGTACTTCACTGAAAATGATCCTTAGTGTCAGGCTTCCATAATATTTCATCCCTTCTCCCTACAGAAAGATAAACCCCCTATAGCAAAGAAAGCAGTCTCACTAGATCAGTAACTTCATTATCATGCAAATATCGACGGAACAAAAAAATCCCAAACTATAGAACCACCCACTGATTGAAAGTTTTCTACAATAGCAGCCCGTTGTCTCCTATCCAGGACAAAAAGGAAAGGGAATTGACTCTTCAAGTTTGACTGCCCACACCATTCATCATGCCAAAAGAGAATCTTATATCCATCATGGACTCTGTTCCTTATCCACTTATCAAAATCATTCTTAACATAAAGAATAGACTTCCAAAAACCTGAAACCTTAAAACTCTGGACCGGAACAAACCACCCATCCTTACCCAACTTATACTCATCAATAAGAATTTTGCCTTATAAACCTTGAGTCAAATCACCCGCCCTCCATAATTTTTTTCCAAGTAACGCTTTATTCGGATTTTCAATGGAACGAATCCCCAATCCCCTTGAGAAAGAGGTTTATAAACAATTTCCCATCTAACTAAATGATATTTCATTTGCTCAACAGTGTCGTTCCAAAGAGACTCACGTTGGATTTTCTTCATTCGTCGCACCGCATTTTTGGGGCAATTTAAAGCAAGACAAAAAATATATAGGGTATCAGAGCCGCGGACGGCTCTTATTCCGGTTGGGGTGAGTGTCAGAACTCGGTCTAGACGGCACCCCTAACCATGGGATGAAGCATATCAACCACGGGCTTCCAATGGGAGTCTCCACAAGTCCCACATCGGATATGGCCACCCAAATCCCTGGGCTTATAAGTTAAACCCCATCTTAATTCAACATGACGCGTTTTAAAGCAGTGAGGTCCCAGATCCCATAAGAAACTCCGAAGTTAAGTGTGCTCGGGCAAGAGCACTATCGGGATGGGCAATCGCTAGGAAGTCCTTGTGCGTGCACGTGGGCCACGTGGACAATATCATGCCAAGTTGGGTGGGGCTGTTTCCCTGGCCATCACACGCCCCAAGAAGCGGTAATCATGGTAATCCGTTTCGGGGGCGTGGCATAGGGATACTAGAGAGAACAAACTTAATAAGGGTAACACGACCCTCCATCGACAAATATATACTCCTCTAAGAACTAATTTTTTTTATCAATTTCCACAACCGGATTCCACAAACTTTTCTTCTGTAATCCCAAGCATAGTGGCAAACCCAGATATTTTGACAGGAGCCAGCCGACTTTACAACAAAAAACATCAGCCAAATTTTTAACATCACGATCCTCCATATAGATACCAATCAATTCACATTTCTCGTAATTGATCTTTAGTCTTGATAACAACTCAAACCACCTCAAGATATTTTCAAACAATCAACTTGTTCCAAAGGAGCATCACAAAAAATAATTGTATCATCCGCAAATTGTAAATGGGTTACCTCATAGGAAGCATTATCACTAGAGAAACCGGAAATCATCTTTTAATGATTAGCTCGCTCTAAAGCATTGTGTGCTTCCACCACGATGACAAAAAGTGAAGGAGATAGAGGATCTCCTTGCCGTAATCCTCTAGAACTCTTGAAATAGTCTTTCGCCGAACCATTAATCAAGATGGAAAAGCGAGCAAAAGAAAACACAAATTTTTATCCATCCTCGCCATTTCTTTCCAAATCCCATCCAAAACATCATATATTGTAAAAACCCCCAATCCACCATATCATAAGCCTTCTCAAAATTTAGTTTACAAACCAGCCCAAGACGATGATGTTGAGACCTTAAGTCAATACAATCGTGGGCAATAATCACACTATCAAGAATCTGACGACCATTAACAAACTCCCCTTGGATATCTGAAATAATCTATGGCATAATTTTCTATAACCGATTAGCCAAAGCTTTTGCTAGAATCTTGTACAAGCTCCCAATCAAACTAATTGGACGAAAATCCTTTAACAAAATGGAGCCTTCTGTCTTAGTAATTAATGCTATGAAAGATGCACCCAACTCCTTAGCTACTGCACCATTCTCATGAAACTCATTAAAGAAAATTTGCAGTTCATCCAAAAGATTCCAGAAATGCTGAAAAACGACAATAGGAAAACCATCTAGGCCTGGAGCCCGATCCCCTCTAAGCCAAAAACAGCTGCCCTAATCTCTTCTTTAGAAAAAGGAATTTCTAAAGAAGCAACACTAAGAGAAGAAAGAAACTTAAAAGGAATCGCATTCAACCGAGGCTGCAATCTATTATCACCCATGTAAAGATGCTTGAAAAAATGAATGATTTCCTTCTCAATATCCTTTTTAGAGTCCCGAAGTCTTCCTCTAGAAACAATCAAAGTAATCCGGTATTCCGGTTAACCTGCCGACAAGCACTAGCTATGGCATGGAAAAAATCTAGTATTACAATCTCCTTTAACCATTATTTCTTGAACGTTGCTCCTGCGAAATTGCTCTTGAAACAACATTCTATTATCCCGATCCACATCATCTAAAGCCCCACTGTCTTCTCTCTTTTTTTAATCAATGTTTTGAATCTCAACGAGCATTTGATTTTCTCTCTCTCGAAGATTGCCAAAAATATCCTTCCGCCAACATATCAATTTTTGTTTTAGATATCTTAATTTATGGGCAAGCTGAAAACCCATCCGACCGCTAACTGATTTTTCAACCCACCATTCACTAACATACTTAGAAAAATCCTTTTCATAAAGCCACAAAATTTTCAAAATGAAAAGGAGGGGGATTCCAATCTTCCATACCTGTTTCAAAAAGTAAAGGACAATGATAAAAAATAGGACGAGCCAAGGCTTTTTGGACACAATCTGGAAACAAGTCCATCAGTATAGACAACAAAATGATCCAATCTACTCATGGATAAGAATCGCTTGATTGTTGGTCCAAGTGAATTTTGCTCCATGCATAGGTAATTAAATAAGATTTTGCTGTCGAATCCAATCAGAAAAGTCCTTCATAGATGTGCTTATAGAGCAACCTCCCTTCCTTTCACAAGGAAATTGAATAACATTAAAATCTATATCTTAACACCCAGGGTCTATTCCATCTGCTAGCCACTTGATTCAATTCCACCCAAAAAACTGCGCTATCATTGGCATTATGAGGGCTTAGACTGATGTAGCCACCCATTCAACATCTCTTCTCGCATCTTTAAACAAAAACAAACACAGAAAACCTCCCCACATACTCATCTAACTTCTGCCATAGGGCAGAATTCCAAACTAATAAAATTCCCCCTGCTACACCAATCGAAGAGCTCATCACAAATTGACCATCAGGCCAAGGACAAAAAGATCGAACCACTTGAGCTTCAATAACCTCCATCTTTGTCTCCTGAATAAATAAGCACTCTCCTTTGACAGATTGGAACACCCCCTTAAACATTGCTCTCTGTGTCGGAATACAACCCACAGACATTCCACGAAAGCATCTTTTCTCACCAATTGGACTGTCATAATTTATAGATGAGGCTAATTTGTCTAACTCCCTTTGTCCTCTTGATTTTTTCCTACTTCTATTACTTTTCTTGTTGCATGCAATTTCCTTTCTCCTGGTGCAGCATCTCCTGGATAAAACTCCTTATTTCCCTATTTGCCCCGCCATTGAAATCCCTAAAATCTGCTATGTCGAGCATTTTTTCTTCAATAATCTAATCTTCCTCCCTTTCTTCAGAAACAACCCTAGTACAGAGCTCAATAGCATTTACCATAGGTTGATTTGTAGCCTCATTGCACCACTACCAGAGCTTGCTCATGGTCATCAGAAGCTTCAGTCCTCTGGCTCTTTTCCCTCCGAACAATCCAGGAATCCTCCAGGATTTTTGACATATCATCACTGCAATTATCGCCACAACCGTTATGTGGAGCTTCAGAAGTCGCCAGTTGGGCCTTAGCAGGAAGCCTAGTAGCCATATGATTGCAAGAATCCAAGGGCTGGACATCAAAATGAGTAAAAAGTTCTCAGGCGTATAAAGGTTTTCTCAAAATGTCCCAAACTCCTTTTTGAGAGAAGGGTTACTTTGATTCTGCACCTCTTGACTCTTCCCTGGAGTGCAATGGAAATCACCAGATTTTTTATTCGGTTCCGTGAAGTCAGAAAAATCGGATTGATGGAAACATCGACAGCGATGGCTTGACTCTCGCACTCCGCACCCGCAATCATCTCCAGTACCAGTGGCATAATTGAGGGTTTTCGAAAATCAAATCCCAACTCCTGATTTTTCACGGGAGTAAACTGCAGATGATTTGTATGGTTTTTCCAGTTGCACCGATGTCTGACAGGAACTCTCCGGCCAACCTATAGCTTCTGACGGCTCCTGATAAACCTCCCCCTGAGATTGACAAAAAACAGTACCCCATCTACATCTGAAGGAAGAGATGGAGGCAGAAATTGCAGAGGATCCCTTTAAGTTAAGTAACCTTACTCTGTCAACTCTCTTCCTTCTATTTGCTTCTTCATCTATCTCCAACACAACACCCAGGCATTCCCCCAATCGATGAAAAACCCTAGCCTCCCATGGATGCAAAGGAATACAGAACGATTCAGATTTCCCTGCACAATGGTAGAAGTATTATGCATAGGTTTTGTCACACTTCTATTCATATATCTTGCCTTTCGAACTCCAATACGCCGACCAGCAATCAATCTGCCATTCAATTTTTGGATTGCATGGTTTGCATACCACTCAGTTTTAAAATGCAAATCCAAAACCTCTACAAACTCCCGAAAATTCTTCCTATGACAAAAACATATCAAACACAGGTCCTGCTTTCCCGAAAAACTGCAAACAAATCCTTAGTTGTCACTGATGGTGATAGATTCGAAACAAACAACGACCAGCTATCTCTTATCCACCCTTGCTTTCGACCTCATCTCCTTTTCATTCATGCTGCCTGCTACGAATTGATCTTTGTATGTATTTTTACTTAAATGCATGCGATTAATAAATTTGACGGGTATTGACAATGTTAACCTTATATGACGCAGTCCCGATTTTTTCTGGAAAATTGCAAACAATTCCCTTTGCTTTTGTTAATTCTAAAAACAGTCCCTGATATTCAAATTTAAACAGAAACTGGACTGTTTGGGTCCAAGTTTTCCATCAAAACTTGTCAGGACCCTTGCGGACCCTCTTGGGATGCTCAAATTGCTTCAAGTATGCTTCGGCTAGCGCAAATTCATACTCTATAAAACTAATTCTGCATCATTATATAACCAATCTTAACATCATCATCATCATCAAGGCCTTACTACTTCATCTAAGCCCTCAACCATTCCAATCTATCTTCGGTCAAATCCTTGGATAGGTTGCACTTCCTCAAATCTATCCTTTCTACTTCCATCCAAGTCCTCTTTGGCCTACCCCTTTTCCTTGAGGGCCACCAACCTGCATAGAAAAACTTCATGCGTCCCATTCTGGGCTTTCATTATGGGGACCTACCTTTGATTAATCCTATTGTTCATGCACATTGACCCTCCTTGTATTGGCATTGACCCCAATGTCACAATGTTCCCAAACATTAGTTATCGTTGGATTTTACTTTCAAGACAATAATTTGCAGTGTATGGCCTTTAAACTTTGAGAACTTAAAACCAAGGGTAGGATCATTTGATTAGCTGATATATCATATTCCTCTAATCCATGTATCGTGCTTCCCTTGATTGTAGGAGTGTACAAAGATCGGATTGGTGCGGATGTGAGACCAAATCCTTCACCAATCCGTTACCTATGGATTGATGGATTTGGAATCCGTCACCAATCCGTGGTTGTTAAAAACCGATTCGATTCGATCCGTGGAGGACCGGATCGGATCGGTTTAATCCGTTCAATCCTTTGAATTTAATGTTAATGAAAATTTGAAGAGCATGCTCTCAAGGCTATGGTGGAATTTGGTCTAGGGTTTCATTTGTTATACTTATATATAAAAGTGAATTACATTTTTGACCCCTGAAGTTTTTTCTTCTTTTATATTTAGACCCCTTAAGTTTTTATTTATTTATTTATATTTAGTGTCAATGGATCGGATTGAATTGAATCCGCGGATTGAGGGTGAAATCCGTCACCGATCTGTTGCTAACGGATTACAAGATTTTCAATATGTCACCAATCCATTTACCTTCGGTTTGGTTAAAAATCCGTAGATTGGATTGGATCGGATCGGTTTTACGGATCGACAGATTTTTTGTGCACCCCTACTTGATTGTCATGCATGCTGGTGGGCCCCACTAAAAGTGGGGTTTTTTTTTAAGGAAAAAATACCTAGGCGGTTTCTCGCGCCCCTCTGACTCTATGTACACACACACATACACCTCTAAGGACAACTTGACCATGCCTAATTTTGGTCCGGCCCATGCTGGTAGCCCTACTCGGAATCGTGAAGGTGCAGAGAAGCGGATGGGTTGATTAGGGTGTTGAGGGCCATTGGATCATAGAAGCAGTGGTTTTGAGGGCATCGGCTGTCCGAATTGTGGCTTTCAAATAGAGCCAGATGGGTGCCAAATTCTTCCATGATAAACTGGAGGGCCCTTCAAAATTCAGATGAGCATCAAATTTAGGCTAGTTGCAATTAACAAAGTGTGAGGCGTGGAGCAAGAGGTGAATTTTTTTTCTGCATCCCTTTAATATCAATGGTCTGATGCTAGCCTTACTTGTTTGTCCTTGTGATAATTGAGGTTATGATCTATGATGATGCGAGGATACTTCAAAATAGGCAGCATAATTTGTCGTATCATATCCAAGACTTCACTTCTTTTGTGTAAAATCGAAGTCCTTGCCATACTTTTGCATGTCCCTGGCATATCCATGTCGTATCTGATTCTTGCATAGTAGGTTATAATGTGGATACATGGTAACTTTTTTCCTTGTGCAAGTTAGTACTTCATTGTGTCTCATGGCATTTATTGTTTCAAAACTGTAGGGATTTAATGCAACATTGACAGAACCAGTAGACACCCCTGGAAGAAGAGGTGATCAAATAAAAGAGATGGAGCTTAAATTGCATCCAGATTTAAAAGAACCCTTGGCGATTCTCTGTGATGATCCAAAGACAACTATTGTTGTCCTAAGTGGGAGTGAAAGACGTGTCCTTGATTTTGTAATCCTCTTAACTTTATTTAGGCAATGATTTATCCTTCCGATATTTGAAACCTAATGATTATTTATGTAGAACTTTGGAGATTACAACATGTGGCTGGCCGCTGAAAATGGGATGTTTTTGCGCCGTACCAAGGGAGACTGGATGACAACGATGCCAGAGCATCTAAATATGGATTGGGTCGACAGTGTGAAGGTACCCATCTTTCATCATTGTTTTGTCGCTAATTTAATGTTTAAAATCTACTGGCCTTATGAGTTTCTGGGTTTACTGACATGCCATGCTCATCCAACTTGTCAGCATGTTTTTGAGTATTTCACAGAGAGAACACCAAGATCTCATTTGGAACTTCGTGAGACTTCACTTGTGTGGAATTATAAGTATGCAGGTACTGGTGAAACTTATCATTCCTTTTTCCTAGCTTATTTCTCAGTTGTGCTTAATGTGCAGCTGCTTGTTCCCTTTTTCTTCTCATCTTATTATGATTGTAGATGTTGAATTTGGAAGGCTTCAAGCGAGGGATATGTTGCAGCATCTTTGGACAGGTCCCATTTCAAATGTAGCTGTTGATGTCGTACAAGGTAGCCGATCAGTTGAGGTGCGATCTGTTGGTGTTACAAAGGTGGGTGAGGTTGATTCTTTTTCCAAAGGTGTTAGTATTGTTTGCATGTTTGTTGTGTAGGAGAACCAGAATCTCATAAATCATGCTAATTTTCCGGGACCAAAATGATCAGAAATGTCATATGATTGGATATGTTTACATTTTTCCACATTTTCACCATTTGTGCCTTAGATCACTCTTAAAGTTTTTCAGTTATGCAGTTTTTCTAGATTTTACTGTATCAATTTCACGTGGCCTTTTTATGATCTGTATATGAGAGTTGACTATGTCTTTGTTATGAGCATAAACACCAGAAGATGCTCTACTCTACGCAAAAGATCAGTAAATGAGAGTTGATTATTCCTTAGTATTATTTTAGCACTCAATGCAAATAGCAAATAGTAGATGCTTTGGTTATCTAAGAAAGTCAAAAGAAGGGGGAAAATCATTCAGGGGGAAAAAAAGAATAAAAAGAAAAGGACAAAGCAACTCAAAACTCTGTTGACAAGCTTGGCATATTCCTCTTCTCAAGGAATGAGGGTTGAGTCATTTTCAGCTATGTTTCTTGTAAATCATTCATCTATTTTTAATTAAAACAGTGTTGTGTATTATTATCTGCATCTATTAATTACACATGATTTATGCATTCTTGCTGTCTCTGTCCTATTATGAATTAATAAGCTCATTCTAATATAGTAAAATGTTCCAACATTCTATAGTACTGAAAATGTTGTATTGTCTTCTTTTTGTCCTTTTCCCTTTTCTTATCAGGATGTGTTTCATATCCATTTTGCATTGCAGGGTGCAGCAATTGATCGTATCTTAGGAGAAATAGTTCATAACAAATGTATGGTGACACCAATTGATTATGTTTTATGTATTGGCCACTTTATAGGAAAGGTATGCCTCTTCTGTATTCATTTTTTCAAGTGAATATTTTCATCAATACAACATTTAGAATCTTCAGTTTTTATCTTTTCTATTTTTCTAAAATAATGATCATCTCCAGGTGTTGACAAAGAGGAAAATGAAAAATAATGGCTCAGCTGGTTTTAACTTTCTAACTATACTTAAATGGGTTTTAAAATTGGCCTAGTCGAGTCATCCCTCAGGTCTGAGTCCAAGTCCTATGTTTTTTTGGCTCCAACTCACTCTATTTTCTCTATTTTCTAACTTGGGAGAAGCTTTGAGAGGCATTTTGTGTTGATATAAATTGTTATGCCGTTCATTAACAACTCGAGCTTTTAGTGTTTCTGGTTATTAACATGGTATCAGAGAGGTATGTTACCTCCATCTAGCCGTTGGTCTATCTGTTCCATCTGTCTGTTGAGTTTCGAATTTGAACGGCTTCCCGTTTGAGAGGGGGGTGTTGATATAAATTGTTATGACGTTCACTAACAACTTGAGCTTTGGGTGTTTCTGGTTATTAACATTTTGCATTGATTTTGGAAGATCAAAATCATATATTTTTTTTAAATCAAAGATGATCTCACTGAGTGAAACATAAATGTGAGTGCAATTGCTACTTAAGTTCATTCTTAATAACTAAAATATAGAAAATCTTTTTATTCTAAATTCATAGAACATGACTTTCTATTTTATGATATTTTTTTCCATGGCTGGGTGCTTTGATTACTAATATATATCTCTTGTACTATTAATATGATTTTTAATGAAAGTTGCCATAAAGTAGAGTTATATATTTTGCTATTAATGTCTTTTTTTTATATATAAATGTTATTGTGCTCGGGGGGAGACTAGGCCCGACTCAGCCGAGTCTCATGCGACTCTCTTGGTATTGAGTTGTAGGTTATAGTGAGTTCCAATTTATTTCATATTTGTTTTAGTCGTACAAAGACATAATATATGGATTGCAACATTAGTGAGCATTTACAAAGAGCCGAAACTACTATAAGAATTGAAGCCAAGGAGATACTACAAAGAGATTCATTCCGTTATCCTGTCTCGATAATTAGCTAGGATGGGGAGATTGATGAAGATGTCGAACATAGGATAAAAGCGGGATTGTTGAAGTGGAGACTTGCTTATGCAGTGCTTTGTGATCAACAAATGCCAACAAGATTGAAGGGAAAATTTTGCAGGACAGTGATTAGACCAACTATGACCTATGGAGTAGATAGTTGGATAATAAAAAAGAAACATATGCACAAATGGGGGTAGTAGACATGAGAATATTGAGGTGGATGTGTAGTAAACTAGGATGGATTAGAAATGAGCAATTCGTAAGCATTTAGGGGTAATAGGAGATAAATTTAGAGAAACTCGTTTGAGATGGTTTGGGAATGTCCAACGCAAGTCGGCAACAGCATCGGTAAGAAAACGTTGCGCTTGCAGGTTGATGGCCCACCAAGGGCAAGGGGTGGGCGGAAGAGGACGTGGATGGAGGTAGTAAAAATAGATTTGAAGAAGTGAAACTTATTTGAAGATTTAATTCAGGATAGATCGGAATGGCGAAACAGAATTCATGTAGCTGACCCCAACATAGTTGGGACGAGGCTTTGATGGTGATGATGATGACGACGACTAATACTTGAAAATCTTGTTAGATAAAGTGTCAATCATTTGAGTGTCAGATTTTCTAATATAAACGGTAACAATAGGTTACATTTTTTGTATTTCTACTAAAATCTTACTATTTGAATGACTGATTTGTCATTTCCCTCTACTGTAGTTCTAATTACTGTTGAAAACACCTTAAGAACAGAAAAATTGAACTATATAATAATCTCTTACACACAGAAACAATTAAATTATAAAAAGAGTAATTTAGAAAGTTGGGACATGATTGAATATTTTTTTCTTCTTTTTTATGAATTTTTTTTTTAATTTTTGGAAGGGCCCACATACTTTACTTAACTCAGGCGCCACGACCCAAAATCCAGGGGCCTCGAATCCCACATCGTGAACAACAAGCGTCACATTTACATTCATAAGTGAAACCAATATCCGCATAATAATTCAGGCATCCACCTAAATAAATCAAATCTTTTAATTAAGTCTTAATCCAATTATAATGAAATAGTTCGGCAATGCTAAAATGAAACTATGCATATCCAACTGAAAGCCTTTAATGTTAAAAATAAAACAAACTAAAATGAAGTAAGGCTAGTCCTTCCATAAACTAGTGAGTCTTGCCGTCGCACAGCCATGATGCCAAATCCTATCTCCTGGTCATCAAATTCCTCGTGTCTCTACATTATGGTTACTTAGATTGGGGAAATTCAAAAGTAGTGAAACGGAGTGAATAGAGATCCTAATCCACACATGTGCACCACAATATGTTAAACAAGGTAATGTTTCAACATATAAATAACATTATGGAATTACAGTTAAGGTCTGGTCAAGGTTATACATAAAACTAGCCTCAAGACAACCAAGTAACCAACCACCTAATAACACTGGCCCATAACTCTTACATCTCATGGATGCCTCATGCCACCTAAAGGGGTTGACCTACAGTCAGCAAAACAACTGACCTAAAAGTCAGGGGAAACTCATATATCCTAGCCCTGGTACGTGCTAGTGGTCTATGGGTGTCCAACGGGTTGGTCCAGACTAATCAAGTTACACAAAGGGTATCTCATGACCAAAATCCAGATGTGAAACAGACTTCCTTCTTGTTCTCAACACATATAATGAGTTAGCTTGCAATCAGCCCCTTACACGAATTCCGATTTTAATTTTCCCGCACCGATTCACTATTAGTTGTAGAAGATAACAGGCCTTTTTAAAATAGGCTCTGGCCCATCCAGGCCCATGTATAATCTTTCTTTGTTTAAATTTGGTGATTTGGATTCTAAGTTTGATAATAAAATGATATCTTCTTTCTCTCAATCCAAGTGTGAAACTTGTTGTTTAAGTAAAAGTCATATTTTGCCTTTTCCTGTTCATAATACTCGTGCTTTAGCAGCATTTGATATCATCATTCAGATGTTTGGGGATTGCTCCTACCTTGAGTAGGACAGGATTTAAGTACTATGTGACTTTTATTGATGATCATTCTCGTTATACTTGGATTTACTTTTATGCGCATGAAATCTGAAGTCTTCTCCATTTTTCAAAAATTCTATAACATGGTCCAAACCCAATTTCAGAGAGCTATCAAAATTGTTAGATCAGATTCCGGTGGTGAATACATGTCTCATGAATTCTCTGCCTTTATGTCTAATAAAGGAATTATTCACCAAAAATCGTGTCCACATACACCTCAGCAAAATGGGATTGCGGAACGCAAGAACAGACATATTCTTGAAACTGTTCGTACTTTGTTGATTGCATCTTTAGTTCCTCCAAATTTTGGTGTGATGCTGCACAGACTGCTGTGTATCTTATCAACCGTCTTCCTAGCACTGTTCTAGGCAAGACTACTCCTTACGGAGTTCTCTTTGGTAAAAACCCTTCATACTCTCACTTACGTGTTTTTGGTTGCTTGTGTTTCGTTCATCTTCCTCCTAATGAACGCACAAAATTATCTCCACAGGCTGCTAAATGCATTTTTTTGGGTTACAGTCCTGAACATAAAGGATTTTTATGTTATGATCAGTTGGAAAAAACGCATGCGCATATCTCGAAATGTTGTTTTCTTGGAACATATTCCATTCTTTTTCTTTACATTTGGATCATCATCCTCTTGCTGTATCCTATCTGCCACAATTCTCAGAATCTCCTTCTTCATCACCTCCTCTCAAAGTTTATGTCCGGCGGAACAAGGTCCCTCTTCTGGCAACTCCCTCTCCTGATCCTCTCCCACTGCCGCCTACTGAGTTTTCAGGTAATAACACTTCTTCTGATAGCACCATCTCTTTGCGACGCTCTAGTCGTCCTTCTGTTGCTCCTAACCGCTATGGCTTTCCTGCCCTTTTTACTTCCTTAGATAGCACTCCCATACCCACTTCCTATTCCACAGGCCCTCCAAGATTGCTTACTGGCAGGATGCTATGACTGAGGAATTAGTTGCTCTTGAAGCCAACCAAACATGGGATTTGGTCCCGGCTCCAGATGGCGCTTCTATAATTGGCAGAAAATGGATATACTCTATCAAAGTACACTCTGATGGGAGTCTTGATCGCTACAAAGCCCGATTGGTTGCACAGGGTTATAAGCAGGAATATGGAATTGACTATGAGGAAACATTTGCTCCAGTGGCGAAAATGACCACAGTTCGTACTCTTCTTTGTGTCGCGGCAGCCCGCAATTGGCCTCTATGGCAAATGGACGTCAAGAATGCTTTTTTACATGGGGACTTGCGAGAGACTGTTTATTTAAAACCTCCTCCAGGTTATGCTTGTCCTCCAAAGCATGTGTGCAATTGAAGAAAGCTCTTTATGGACTTAAACAAGCTCCCAGGGCTTGGTTCGATAAGTTCCGGGCAGCAATCCTTCAGGCCGGATTTCGTCAAAGTCACTCTGATAGTTCCCTCTTGCTGCGATGGACATCGAAGGGCTACACATTCCTCTTAGTCTATGTTGATGATATGATCATCAGTGGTAATGATAATGCAGGCATTACTGATCTCAAACACCACCTTACTCGCCACTTCAGAATGAAGGATCTTGGTCCTCTCACCTACTTTCTGGGGCTTGAGTTTATGCGTAACAAATCAGGCATTAGGGTTCTTCAGCGCAAATATGCGACAGATTTGATCACATCGGCCAGGCTTGATGATGCTCTCCCTTTTGATACGCCTCTGGAATTGAACAGCAAAATTAGTTCTGCTGATGGCACTCCCCTGGATGATCCATCTGTTTTCCGGCGGATCGTTGGTAGTTTGCTCTACCTAACTATGACTCGGCCGGATATTTCTCATGCAGTTCATACGGTTAGCCAATTTGTTAGCAATCCCCACAAACCACATCTTGCTGCAAATTTGCATTGTTGACATGACCAAGACGTTTATACCAAACAGTCCACATTGTTTGATGGGCCTGGATGGGCCAGAGCCTATTTTAAAAAGGCCTGTTATCTTCTGCATTAGTATCCGGTTGTATGAAGGTGATTTCGTAACCTCCATGTTCTTTTGCAACTTGGCCCACCAATCACAGCATAATTGCGAAATCGAGTTGCTACCAAAGTAACTTTATGGTCCTCGGTCATTGGTTTGTGTGCAAAATATATTTTTCACACACACACACACACTAACCAATCAATAAATTCTTCTGGTTTCAATTTTCCATCATATTCGGCAATCATGAGTTTAATTCCTAAATCTCGATCAACATTGACTGCCGGTTGATCTTATCGATTCCGAATATTTCCTCCATCATCTCGGTTAGCATCCCCCTACTGATTATCTTCCAAATTTTTTATTTATGTATCCATCCTTAAAAGAGTTTCTTGGAGTTGAGCGATTGTTGCGGATAATTGAATAATATTTTCCATTAATTCCACAACGGTTCCTGTCAATCCCTCCATGGTCATGGATGAAGACTCCACTTCTGCCTTCTTCTCTACTTAATTCTTTCTTCCTTTTCTTTTTCTTTTTTTGCTCTACAATTGGCAAAACTATCTCTGCTCCCCCTTTTGGATTTTGGTTTCGATTTGGACGTGGGTTTTTTGGCTGACTGGGATGATGAATTGGCTGTGACGGTTTGGATGGATGCACAGTTCGGTTGGGATTTGGACGGTGGGAGATAGGTTAAATTCTAGTGGAGGTCGGCAGGGATGGAATAGGGTTGTGTGGTCTGGCGAATTAGGGATTGGGTTCAGATGTGGGGATCTAGCATGGGGTTTTGTTGATTGGGTTTGGATTAAGGAGTGGAGGTTCGACTTGGTTAGGTTTCTATGACGATCTAGGGTTTCGGATTTGGAGATTAGGGCTTCAGTTGAAGGGAGAGATGGGATTTCAAGGTTCGACTATGATGGTGATTAGGGTTTTGGGGTCTCTGTTGTGGGAGATGACAAGATTTGGGTAGTAGGGGAAGATGGTGTTGGTGGGAATGGATAATTGAATGGGAACGGATACTGGGTGGATAGATGGATCACGATGATTCGTTCAACTCTAATACCAATTGATGCAAACCCTAGGGTTAGGGCTTGCATGGAAGTGCCAAAGCACGTGTCCGCGGACACTTAAACACGTCTCCAAAGAGACAATAACGAGGACGCACTTCAATGGGTGGTAAAACTCAATTTCTATTAATCAAACTCTCTGAGAGTTTCTTCTCTACAATGCCATATAAATAATAAAAACATAACTTAGGGCCTAGGAAACCTAGTTAAATGAGGAAACTACGTAACTAGAATCCTATCCTTATTACAACTCTTTCAATAAAATTAGAAACCTACTAAATAAAATAAAATATTCCTTACTTTGTTGGGCCCCACAGTTGGGTTATCCGTTCTACATCATTGAACAAATAGATTAGGGCATCTACACTCACCTTGTGTAGGCTATGGTGGCTCTGGTGACTTAAAAAGATGTAAGTCATCCACCTAGGCTCTAACTTGCTGGTCCTTCTCATCTCATTCTAGTTCTCTCTAGGGTTAGGGTTCTCTAGAGCATAGAATAGCCAAGGAGTGAAAAGTAAGGGAAGGAAAAGAGAAAAGTGGTATATATTTTGGTCATACAAGATCATTTGGCTGCCTAGGGATTCGTGCAACCCAAGAATCCCTCTTAGGATTCAAGTGCAAGTCCTCTTTGGACTTGGGATGACGTGCGCACAGTTTTAATAAAACAATGGGTCCCATCTCTTAAGGTTTAAAGGTCTTTTAAGCATAATGCAAGGGTCCCACCATTGTCTAACTTAAAACCCAATTAGAAGAGATAAAGGACTTAAATCTAAGAAATTAATGTTTCACACGCCTCCTATAAATAAAATAACGATCACATTAATCGATAATTTTAAGAGCAAGCATCTATTAAATCAAGCACAAAACCCAAACCCGTAATTGGACTTTAGGGTATTACACCCCGCACCCCCCTTCTACAAAAGAAAAAAAAAAACACCCACTCTCCTCTCTTATCTGAATTTCAAACCCTGACATTTGATGACTAGATGCATGTCTATACTCATTTGACCTTGTGCCTAATCTTCCTTGTCAGTCCAGTTTGTTATGCATGTGGATTGTTAACTTCTGAACTCTCATCGTCCACTTATAAGTGGAGTCATGTTCATTATTATATTCATATCCCATCTGTCTAGGGTTGACTTTATGAGTTTACTCTACCTCTGTAGCAAAGAGTTTACCATGGAAGTTTTTGGTGACATGTAGGAAAGAAAAGTTGGATCAAACTACAGAGGTAATACTTCAAATGGGGTGTCTCTTACTAGTGTTTGTGAAGTGCTGGTTATGCTATGTTTGTCAATTTCTCATTAAGAGATCATAAACGCCATTGACATTTTAGCCTTTCCCCATCTATGTAGGGTTTGTCTTTTTGAGTTTTCTGTTTCGATTTGACGACCCAGTGTGAAGCAATGTTCTGTGTAAATCCATAATTTTGCATGCCTTTCAACAGCAACACCTTCATAACATTACCCCATCTATATGGGGTTGTCTTTGTGAGTTTTCCTTTCCAATTTGACCCTCATTAGAGCCATGTTTTGTGTTAACTCCATAATCTATGACGTCTTTCATCACTACATTAAGGGGTCGTTTGTTTCAGTGCATCTATGTAAATGAACCCCATACGCAACCATTACACACATTTTATGTTTGTTTGGAAACTCTACACATGGTGTGTAAATAACATGTGCATTTGGTGTGATTTTTGTCTGAAAATGTGGCTGGAACTTTTTACCATGTGGAGAGGTGTGAAACAGAATCACACCAACGTTGCTTTTGTGCTGCTACAGTACCACAACACCAAGGACGCTTTTTTATTTATGAAATGGGCCCCTACATCATGATCTGAACCGTTAATGGTGTTAGGAAGATAAAATACAGCTATGGTATCAAATTTCAACTATGGGATCATAATAGATTGTGAGAAATTTACAATAAAGTTCAGACCATTAGATGTGCCTTTCTGGACTTTTGTGGGCACCATTTTCATGATCAGAACCGTTAATCCTCTTTAAAAGGCCGTTTTCAGCTTGGAGGTCAAATTTCAGATGTTGATTCAACATGGATCTTGAAATATCTTCGACAAACATGTCAGCTGTTGGATGCATTCACTATTGCTACAGTAAATTCCACTAGGAGCCATTTCAAACCCCTAAACCCCACAGTTATTTTGATGATTCCAGATGGGCCCACAGGCTGAGTTATTCCTAAGATGGGAATGATTTGGCCGACCTTGAAAAGGACTATGCACACATATATGTTCATATTTCGTCCGAAGATCATCTTTTTACACATTTTTTTGCTTTCTACTCTTCAGTAGTATTTAGCAATTTTAAGATATTAAGATCCAAGCCACATGCTATAATTGATAGATGTACCTGTTATGGTGCTATGAAAATAACATCATCTTTTTAAGTCTATGAAAAAAAATTATTGAAAAGGACTATGCACACATATGTTCATATTTCGTCCGAAGATCATCTTTTTACACATTTTTTTCCTTTCTACTCTTCAGTAGTGTTTAGCAAAATCTGATATGCCTTCCAATCATCTAAATGGCAGATTATTGTATTTAATCTTTTTTCATAGACTTAAAAAGATGATGTTCTTTTCATAGCACCATAACAGGTACATCTATCAATTATAGCATGTGGCTTGGATCTTAATATCTTAAAATTGCAATTATCAAAATCAGTGATCACTGGATCTTCCAATATTTCCCCCATTTGTTGATGCTTACAATTCCGCCAATATTACAGTATTATATTTTGCTGTGTTGAAATGTGTAAAATATTGACAGGATAGGGCTGCCCAAACTAATAGCATTTTTAGCAAACGTGCACAAATTTTTATCAGTATAGCATTTTTGGCAAATGTGCACAAATTTTTAACAGTATAGAACAGCTTGATAACACATGGTCGATACTTCAGGATGAAGACATCTATACATTTTTCGAGCCAGATCTTCCACCTGAACCGGCAGCTGCAACAAGGGCGAAGGCAGCTGAGGCCAGCAAGACATCATCATCCTCAGACAAATGGTCCTCACCAACGGCAGCTGCAACGAGGGCAAAGGCAGCTGAGGCCAGCAAGACATCATCATCCTCAGACAAATGTTCCTCACCAAAACAACCAGCTAATAGAAGTGGTTCCAAGGCATCACATGGTCGGACACCGAAAAATTCAGCAGGCCCAGAGAAGAAACCAGCTGCCATCAATCATGGCAATGATGACGTATGGCGCTCTTCACAGGACAATATAGCATGGCAGGACAATATAGCATGGCATGAGGGATCGTCAGTGCTTGACCTCAAGGGCGATAACTACTTCTCTTGTGCTGTTGGGCGGAAGCGCTCAAACGCACGATATCTGCTTGCATCATCAGATGATGTAGTCACATTTCTAAAGAATTTGGCTGCAAAATCGGCAATGGCATCTTGGACCCAAATTTAGTGTTTCCTCATTCTAGCAATGGCGGCCCAAGGTTGGAGATTAATTATCAGATTCAAGCTGATGTTAGCTGATTGCTCCTCCATGCATATGTTCCAAGTTCTTTGAATTCCTTCTTGGGCCTTAGTAGAGTATATTTATTTGAAGGGAAAATGTGGCCTTGCTATACCTGTTTGTGGCTTATAATGGGCCAGTTAATGAAATTCTCATTCATCTGGCCATCAAATGTCCTCTAGGTGATGTGCCACTGCCTGTATGGCCTTCCAATGCCATTCCATGTGTTTAAAATCTGATTTGAAATGGTGGAATGGCTTTCCATATTTTATTTTGAAATAAATTATTGAGCTTATGAATCTCCTTTTACCTGAATGAAAATTTAGTGGAATTTGTGCTATGTTTTGAACTTTTGGTAGATTATAGTTTTTTTTTTTTTTTTTTTGGTATATTATCATCAAATCATATTTATTGTGTTTCTTTCTGCGCTCCCCTGTTTGGCCCCCCCATTGCCTGTGTGGCTTTGAACAATTCCAACTGTCCAAACAAGCCGCATTTTGCAGTCAACTCTGGTCGTCGACCTCAATGATTCTTACTCTTTAGCCTTTCATCTGAGGACTGGGAATCAAGGTATGTTTTGAGTTATGCCTCATCCATGGCGGGTTTCATAGTTTAGATGGTTTTTGTTTCACCATTTTCCTGTGGGCCAGAGTCATTGATGAAATTTAAATAAAAAAAAGAGAGAAAATTTGAAGGTCACCTTTATTTTTAGGGCCTATAATCGTTCCTTGAACATGTGAATTCAAATAATCATTTAAGGAAAGCCTTTATTGGTCTTTATTATATCATATAAGATATAATATCAGATTGATGCAGCAGTCTCATCCTTTCATCTAGAGATCTGATCCTAGAAATGAGGCATGCCCCTAAACTAGCTTGAATGTCCATATATTTGCTTTGAGTTGTGAATAACAACAGTACAGTTCCTCATGAAGAACTGTCTCTACTTGGGACACATTTGTTTCTAGTGCCTAGTGACATTCAGGCCTATTCAATCCACGGGACCGTTTCAATCCCAAGTGCCCATTTGTATCTTCTTAAACGAAGTTCATCTTTCTAAATAGAGCGCAGGCAACTCTATTTACACTTAAATTAGAGATTTATACATTTGGATAGCCTGATCAACTTGTGTTATAGATGATTCCTTAATTGCATTTACACTTCAATAGAGTTACTTGTAATTAGATTTCAAGTTGAGGATGTGGCAACCAAGTTATGATGATCCAAACCAGGTCCAGAGTTTTGCTTTGTTCAAATGGAGGCACAATTCACTGTTACACTACAAAACTAATGTAGTGTTGGGCTGACCTGATGCCTGATAAAACAATGTGCTTAATCAAGCTCTCAGTTCTAATCGCAGACCTTAATGAACCCCTCAGGCCAATCAGCTGGCAACACCCACTTAAAAGATATCGACGCATGCGTTTAATACCACTTTATCATCGGACAAATATAATGGTTATGTACTCACTGTTACTGAGGTTTTATTGTCTTAAATTGTTTTGTAACTTAAGCACATAATAAGCTGATCTCAGGTTGATAGGACAAGGTTAAAGATGATGATGCATTTATTGTGTTTATCCCAGTGATGACCCTAGGTGGTCTAAAAAATATTATGACCCTAGATTGATGGGGTTTGGAGGATTAATCCTTGAATTAAAGCAGTTCATCAGCCATTTGGTATAGCCACAAAATTGTTCTGCTTCTGTTTGGCAACTGTGTTAAAAGCATTGGTACCCCACATCAGTTCATTATCCTGTATGCCTGACAAGACACGGAAGAGAATGGAACTCCAATACAATTACAAGATTCTGCTTTGTCAACATTAGAATGTTGTTTATTATATATATATATATATAATATTTTTTTTTTCAGAGACCAAGTCATGAGACTGAGTTAGGCCCAAACAGTGAACAAAGATTTGTTTATAAAAAAGGAAAAGAACATTTGGAAAGGGTAGGTAACATGAACCAGGCATTATAACTTTTTTCCTGTCATTTAGCCCAACTCTCTTAACTTTCTTCGGCACTATATTATGTAATTTCAATCACTGCATTCTTTTAATGGCATTGGAAAACTGATTAGTTGGGCCCACGTAGGGTCCATGGATCAAGATCCAGACCTGATTAATGTTTTTGTATTGTCCTTCGTGGTCAATTGAAGTTAGATAATCAATGGAACAGGTGAACCTTTTACATTGTTTATCAAATTAATGTGGACTGTTCAATCTTTGAATGGTCCACATTAATCTGCTATAAATCTATATACCCACTAACCCAAAAAGGCTGCCCCTAACAGGAGCACGTCACAGTAGGCCACCCGATTAATCAATCTGGTACATTAATTTCATTACTCCTGATGGAAATGCCCAAGTTAAATTTCACTACTATAGGAAGTTGGGTTGGGGGGTGGGGGGATCATGCATATAATATATGAATTCTTATGATCAAGCCCAAGCCCACCTGTTGGGTTTTGTCTTGTATTTCGGTTTAACCAGGCTGGTTCATTGGGTTGGCACTCCTATGGGAAAGAGATTTGGCCACACCCATACAAAATGGACTCATTTTTCCTATTGGTTAGTCTATAAGAATGTGAACAAGTTGGTTGACTATGTTGCATTCAGGTTGGGTCCATGGTTCAATTATGCTGCTCAGGCCCAATGTTGCAAATATGATTATCAGTTTAATATCAAGATAACTTCAAAAATTATGTTTATTATGAAAAAAGACTTATATCATTAAAACAGAAGGGTAAAAATTGAAAACCAAAAGGAAAGGTAGCAAAATATGGTATTAATTATTTGAGTACTGAGTCAAGAATAAAAAAGAACCCACAAGAAGAAAATACTTTAGAAAAAGTAAGAAGTAATGATAAAATCAAGTAATATTTTAGGTAAAAACATAGCAACTAGTATCCTCTAGTTGAGTGACATTAGCAGCCTACAAAAATATTATGATAAAGCAAACTGAATAAAAACTTAAATAAAATTAATATTGTGTTAAAATCTCAACAAAGAGTTAAATAAATTGAACTCAAATTAACCACTGCTCCTACTTTTACAAGTTGGCCGGGTCCTGCAAGTTTCCAGTTCAATGAACTATTCATTTCAGCCAAAATTAAACATTGGGTCCAAATCTAATTGCATATAAAGCTATAAATAAATATAAGCTTGATTATTTCTATCAACCAAACCCAAATCCGGGCCCATTGCTGTTAGGTTCATGTGAAGGCACCACTACCAACTATGTAGCCCTTTACCAGAAAATTGAAAAAACTGTGTACCCATCAGCCACATGTGGTGGAATTGTCATGATAGGAGGAGATAAAGGAGGATTTTGGATCCCTCTCATGATTCTCCCTTCTAGCAAAAGTATGCATTCTGTTTATCTTAATACTTCTTAAGCATACTACTAAACTAATTTTTTAGCATTTTGTTAGTTCTTAAATCCAGATCAATGTGCCACCATTTTCGACCTTAATAATCAGTTCAATCTCAATGACAGACCATTTTTTTGTTTTTTTTTTTGTTTTTGATGAATATTATAATCATTGACTTTATAAAAGCTAGTTTTAAAATGGAGTTCTTGAGCATGTTTGGTGGTACGAAAACACCATTTTTCAGCTTAAATTGTTGTAGCTGAGGCCCACCTATCATCATATTCACTTGCCAACATCATCAGGTGCATTACTTTGTCATGATGGATGATGGATTGAATGGAATACTAATGTGCACGCTGAGTGATTAAGATTCCAAGCATAAATAAAAATGCATGGGCCAGCACAGCATGTATGGGTGTGTGATTAGGCCCACAGTTACAAAAAAAATTGACTCGATTTATCCTGAATCGGCCGAGTCGACTCGACTTGGGGAAATTTGGTTGAACTAGTCTTGATGGGAAACTCTGTTAAGCTTGGCCGATTACTGGGCTGGATGCCTTTCTGAGTCAACCAGGGATAGTTGAGTTTTAGAAATATAGTTTGATGCAGTGATCAAATGGGCTCCATCCAAAAAGTAGTGGGCTCATCAGCGGGCCAGCTAAGAGATAAAATTGAACTTTTGTGGTCTACACTTGTGGTCCATCTTCTGGAGGAAGATACTGGTGTCAATGAATATTGGTTTATCTGTTAAGCCCAAGGATTCAAGCCACTACCTACCTTTCACTAATGAGGAATCTGCAAATTTGAGAATTCCTTGCTGGCATAGATTTGAAGATTCCTCATTAAGGATTTTGTATAGCCTAGGATTTCACATTGATACTGATGCATATTAGTGTGTATGGGTGTGAATAATTGGTGGCGGTGTGTAGATCCTCACAATTAAGGATTGTCAAGTCCTATGAGGGAGGGTTGGACCTGAAAATCCTCAACGCTAGCTCAACTCCTCAAGAATTTACAATTGTCAAACATGGATTTTTTAAATCCTTAGAAAAATCGATGGGGAGTCTTTGGGGAATTGGTTGTCAAAATGTGACCTTAGCTTTCACCCCCTACTTTTTAGAATATATGAATGGGCCCACCTTATCAAAAGTCCAAACCCTTCCACCTTCCAGTGAAAAATCACTCCTACAAGAGATGGATATATTGTTGAATTGATCACATGTAAAAACACAATTTATTTCATAAGGAGTTAACCATGAATTTGATCAGTGCAATCATTCCATGGGCGACTCTGCTCTTATTTAAGTTAATTCTTAACTAAATATATTATAAATATTGGATTCGAATATCATCATTTGTCATGGACTGAATCCCATCCAAACATAAGAAATTTATGATAAAATGATACAATACACTAGTAATTATTATCTTCTCATTAACTTGGCCACTAAATGATACATAAGAGTATACAAGTGTGTTCCTGTGGGCAAGGGTTATTTATAAACTACTCAAGTGGACTATGTATGATTAAATACATTTGGAGTATAAAGTAATAATGTTAGAGAAGATGAAATGATGTTTGAAGCTTTCAGCAGTATATATATAGAGAGAGAAGATGATTGATGTCAACTTTTCTGCAAAGCAACATCTTAGCGTGGATGTGGAGAATATAGATTGGATATACATGAAGAGAGAGAAAATCCTTGTTCATTTGGATCATCATCCCTTTCTCTTTCTGTCTCTTTCTCCCCCTGTCATTTACAATAACAACATCAACATGGCGTCATCATCCAAGCAACCACTCCCAAATAGGTCAAACAGATAAGCCTTTGTAATGGCATGCGAAGGGGTCCTTTGGTAGATTCTACCAATTAAATTGCAATAAGAGTTTGTAATCTCCATGACACATTTGAAATGAATGGATAATAAGTGTTGTTTTAGAACTAGTTCGAGCTTGAGTCATATCACCTGATATGTATAGGTTTTGACCATGATTGATACAGGTTTTTTATAGTTTACTTCAAAATTAGATGCATTGAAGTCTATTTTCATCAATTTTTATACTGTATTTTGTTGTCTTATTTACAAGAAAGTGCAGGCGGCGACCTAATTGAATCTATACAGGGGACCTATTTTTAGTCATGATTCAATTCGCCCATTTTATGCAACTCTACATATAGATAGGCCCAAGACCGGATATGTTCCTTCTACCAAAAAAAAAAAAAAAGGAGGAATATGTTCCAAACATAACACCATACACTGTTGGATTACTTAATCGTAAAAAAAAAAAAAAAAAAAAAAAAAAAAAAAAAAAAAAAAAAAAAATTAAATAACTAGATATACTTAACACATGATCAATATAATGGTTATCTCTCATATTGAAACTCCGGCCAGTGTTGATGCGCATGGATAATACAGGCGAGTTGGATCATACGAATGTGAGGCCTATGTAAAGTAAATTAGTTGTATGGTTATATAAGATCATCTATCTTTATTTACATCTAAATCGGTACCCAAGAAAATTGAGAAATGAACATTTTCTGTTTTTGTTGCACTCCTTTGTAAGACCACTATTGAGTTTCTAAAAACTCTAGCCAATGGCTTCCTATCAAAGGGACTATAATTGAAGAAGAAAATTCGAATATCATTAATGAAGGGCCATCAGATAATCTATGTTTCGATATGAAATGATTATTCAATGATCATTTTATGAAATCAAATCCTTTAGAAAGGGTGTCATGTACATCTTTATCTTATATCCTTCACTGTTCATTTTGTTAATAGATTTCACCTTACCATCTATTTCTGATAATTCAATACCAAAAAGGAGAAAGGGACCTTTAGAAAAAGGGGCCACAACAAGTGGAGATACTATTTCAGGACAAATACATCAATCGGGCTGATACATGATAAAGCATTCAGCTTTGGCCCCAGCTCTCTTTTGTGTGGGACCCACTGCTGCTTGGCCACGGATCTCTTTTGTGTGGGACCCACTGGAAAATAGCCAACGGCATGGAATCTGCATAAGGTCTTATACAATGGGCATCACTCTCTATCCGCATATCATTCCATATATTGTGATGACGGATGATGCATTGGGTTACGTTCTGCTGGCTTGCATGAGAAGTGAAAGTCTTAAGTTGCTTGCCAAAACTCAGATTGATATTCTAATAATGGGATATAATTTTGGACAAAAATCAACTCAATCAGATCATCACAACGTGCCGTAAAGTATAATGGTTTGTAAAATTATTTTCTCTATGAGATTCAGTCCAGCAGTGAATATAATTCAAATTATGTCAAATTAGGTGAGTGCTATCCAAAGTGCTATTATTGAGTTGTGGTTCCATCCTATTCAAAGTGCTATTATTGAGCTCTTCTCTTAGAAAAGGTATATCACAGTTGAGTTAAGAAAATATGATTAAATCACTAGTAATAGTGGTTTTTATTAACACACAATGAAGAATGAAGCCTGCATTTTGATTACTTATCCTGTCCATTAGATTATTTTTACTGGTGATTGAATGGATGTTACTTGCCATATAGTGTGGTTCAGCCTTACAATCTTCCCTTTATGTTTATATATAACAAAAGAAATGGCCCACCTAGGGCCACATTAATTCATGTGGAATGTGGGATGGAAAGATCTCAATGAAACATACATGTGTGCAAAATTTCAAGTTTATTTAGATCATCATGACCCCTTGACCTATGGCTCTCAAAGTTTAGTTGTTTTAAAAGAATTAACTATTTTAGGGTTTCAATCCAATGGTGAGCAAGAGTTGGTTGACAGTTAAATTTTAATTTGTGCCAATTTATCGAGTGTAATGAGTGTAAAAGGGTTGGATTTATTATATGGGCTCCCACCTACTAAAAAAAGTTTGTCCACGAGCATGATTGTTTTATTTTTTACTAGTAAAGTAAGGTAAATTAAACGTCAAAATTAATGAAAAAGATAATTGTTAGATAAAGGTAAAGTATACATTTTGGTAAAGTAAAAATGCATTTGCTTACATGAGGTAAAGTAGTCTGAATTGGGCTAAATGTCAACAAGTACTAGTAAAACGACCACTTTACTTTTATTTTACAAGGTAAATTAATTCTCTTGTGGGCTAGTAAAGTAAAAAAAAATGATTTGATGGAACTTTATTTTGTTTTTTACACTTGATGACCAATAGAAAATGGTATCAGTAAAGTTCTTAACTGCTAAGAGTACTTTATCATTGATTTTAATTTACCTCTTGAAAAACAAACAGTACTGTAGAAGGTCTTGAGGGTTTCCCTGCAGATAGATAGATATATTTGCCTAAATTTTTTTGTCACTATCCATCTAACGCTAGGTACAAGGAGATGCGTTTGGCATGGATGTATAATTGCATGCAATGTGATGGGCACTCATCCTTTCAATTCAGCTTGGAAAAGGGAAGACGATCATTAGCTCAACTCATGTGGGCTGCCTGTGAATTTGACACACCCTGTCTAAAAAAGCCTTCACATGCATGGCCATCCTCCCCTCCTCTTTTCCCCACACAAAAGGAGACCAACCTGTTTTAGTGGGTTGAAAGCATTACCATAGTAATAATTATTCCCTTTCAAATTCAAATCCACCCCACCCCCATTAAACAATGGCATTCCCTTCACCTCTTTTCCTTTTTATCCCTTCTTTAGCATGTATGTTATTAGAAGGTAATTGGGGGATTAGAATCTTAGATGGAGATTAAAGATGATGGTTCTACTTGGCAAAAAGAATAATGGTGAGGATAACTCCAAGTCGCCCTCTATCCTGAGTCCTGAGGGGAGAGTGGTGTGAAAGTAAAGTGTCCAAAGTCAAAGCTGATGTTTAACTCACCCGACAAAGTTAAGGTCCCATGCAGGATATGGAATATGGTGATTGGTGACATAATAAAATCAAGGGCATTTTTGACTTCTTGCCTACAAAAATATTGATGACCATGACTTTTCCTAGGGGGTGGAAGTGGTTGGTTCGGTTGAGGGCATGTGGATGTGGGTAACATCAGTAGGAGTAATAGCCTGTTTCTTTCTAAGCATTTCTGACAGGAATTCAGGCTGTCTGTGAATTCTTGAATTCCAGTCAGAAATTCTATGTTCATTTACTAGAATTCGCAGCATTTGAGGCAAGCAACATTTTGGAATTCCAAAAAAGTGAAATTCCCAAATGCTAGCCCTTGCTCCAGCATTTACAAATTCTGGCATTCCGGGAGGCTTCCTTAGAACTCCGGCTCTCTCTGATGGTGGAAGGTCATCTTCTTCGCTGCACCTCTAAAAAAAAATCAGATCTGGTTATCTTATTTCTTTCCACTCCTTTCATATATCTGGTTCCATGAAACCCAAAACCCTCAAATCCACACCTTTCTTTTGATCTAATCTCAATTTCATTTTCATCTAACATCTTTCAAAACCCTACCATCCTCCTCAATGCTTGTACAAGAAATCCATCTCCTCTTACATCGAGACCGAATAAACCCCAAAATTCATGTATCCAACCTCTTTGAACAGAACTGTGATACAGCATTCAATTCAAGAGGATTTGTAGGGGCATCATTGTGATCTCGATTTCCTTTGAGGCAAGCGGCTCCGAGCTATGATGACGATCGAGATGTTGGATAAGGAAGATGGGAATGGGATGAAGATCATTGCAATGTGCAGAGATTCGAGTACTCATAAAACTATGTGTTAGTCAGTTTAAAACTGTCAATTGAAACTAGACTTAAGGATAAAAGGGTTTAATCTGATCCTCAATTAGCATCCAGGTACAAGTTGGATTGGAGTCATAGTATATTTAGTTGGATAGGATTGGAGGGTCAAAATAACAAAAATGGACTTAGATGAAATCAGGTCGTTTTTTAATCATATTAGAAACGTCAATCTGAACCCAATTCAAGAATAAAATGAATCAGCTTGAGCTCGAAATTGTTGGGTCCATGGGTGAGGCCAGGAATTATCACTCCTATGGACAGATAGGGTAATCCAAAGTCCAAACAACCTCCTAGATTGAAAAGTGAAGTGAAAGAAAGAAAAGAGAGAAAGAAAAGAAGGTAAAACAACTTTACTAGCAATTATCTTATCTTTTTTCACTGATTATCAAGTTTTGTGAAAATTTATATTAGAGAAATTTTTGGGTAATCCTCAATCAACTGCAATCACATCAACAATGCCAATTACAAGTCAAGGGTCCTACACTTACGATGTATTTTGGCTGGTACATTTGGAAGAACACTGGCACAACTTGACAGAGAAGGGATATGCATAATGCATTAGGGTGGTACAAAAAATTAACCTAATTCCCAGAAGAATGGATGGAATTGTGAGGATGAATTTTATCAGACCTTGATTGACGCTCAATTATGCATGTGATATGCTAACAAACCATATTATAATGCACAATTCTTGCCTCATAATTTGTCTGCCAAATGAAAAAGGGCTTTTTGGTATGATAACATGACTCCATTAATTATTCCATATTATCCCCTTAAGCACCAGATCATAACATTAACCTCATTAACACCAATCTCCTGATCTACAACTTCACATATTTCATATCTTAAAGCATTTGTTGAGACCAAAATACCCCTAATAAGTATACATTGATCCCTAATCTTTAATCACAGCTTCACCACCAATCAAACCTAATCAACCAAATTAACAACAACAACCAAACAAAGAAACCAAGAATAATTATAACATTAGATGTTCATATCGTTACAAGAGAGAATTCAAAGAAAACCAAATTCCTCCCTTACCACCAAACAACATTAGAGTTTTCCTTCCTGTACTTGACAATTTAAGTCATACACCAAACAACAAACTGGCTGCCCCAACCTCCCATCTCCCTCTATTCAAAGGGAGATTTAAATCTTCAACATGGACCACACATGGACTAAAGGAGGACAGCTGGGCACCATCACCACCGCACACGTGTAAGAGAGTCAAAACCCTTAGCCAGTCCACTACCAGACGGGTTGAACCCCAGGCAACCCAGCAGGCCCTGCCTGTAGGGCAAAAACGTCTTTTTCTTCAGCTCCTCCGAAACGGCCCGGTTCGCCGTGTAGTGGAGCTCGTGTGCCGATACCGTTCCGATCCGCCTCGAACTCGACACCGAACCGCTACTATCCGTAGACCGAAAGCTCGCGTTTTTCACGTCTTCGCTTCCTTTCTTCGACAAAAGCGCGTATTTTCTAAGCGGATCCTTGTCGGTCGCTCTCCCCTCCGACGCGGATCTAAACAGTAGAAAATCCTTCAATCTCCATTTCCTGCTACCACCCTTCAAAGACGAAGAAGAAGAAGAAGATGAAGATTTCGGATTCAAATCCGAAACACGAAACGGAGATAGCGATCTCGTGCCTCTCCGTGTCGGACTCGACGAGCCCACCCCAGGTCCCCTTTCTCTCCCTCTTGCTCCATCTGATCCTTTCCGGGTCTCTTCGATTGCTGCCGCAAACGGGTCGACGTCCTTTCTGCTACGGGGGGAGAAAGCGTTACGAAAGATCCGTTTCGGAGACGAAACGGGAGATTTTCTGGGTTCTTCGCCGAATCCAAGCTGCAATCGAGGTGGGGGTTTTAAAGGTCGGATCTTTCCGTGATCGAAGAGCTCTTCTGCTGCTGTTAGTGGGGGTTTGTCCAACTGGCCGCTGAAATCGAAGGCAAAGTCGTAGTCGGATTCTGGGTCATGTTCTGCGTCTGTGGATTTGGGTTTTCCGGGCTTTTCTTCCCAGTCGAAGGGAATTGAGGAAGGAGAAGATGGGGTGGTGTTGGTTTCGATGGAGTTGAATTGGTTGTAGATGGAGGAGATTCGGGTGGGGCTTGTGGGTGCACTGAAGTAGAAGAAATCGCCGAAGCGTTTGGGAGAGGAAGGAGCAGTGATGTAAGGAGAAGAGGAGTTGCTGTCGAAATGGAAATCTGTGGCCGGCACTGGAATCACCACTTCCATTTCGGGATTTCTTGGTGGAGAAAGAGGATTCCTTGTTTTCTTTTTCCTCTGTTCTCTTCCTTGTTTTTTTCTTCTCTGTGTATGGTTTTTCTTTTCTGGGGTTTTGGAGATTGGGAAAAGAGGAGCAGTGTTTTGGGAGGTTTTATAAAGAGAGGGAGCTGGGATGATTGACTAGTCAGATTTCTGTGTATTTCTTTTCGTGGATTTTGAATTTTTTAAGGAAAGTTGATGGAATGCTTGGGCTAGGTGAGGAAAAGTTTGAAGTGTCAGAGCAGAAGAGGAAGAGGAGATTAGTGAAGTGCAAGTGGTGGCGTGGCGAGCAATTGAAAGGTTTGAATACTCGGGATGGGGGAGTTTACTCGGCAATCCGATAAAGGGGATGACGGCATGAACAGTTCCTACTTCCTACGACATGCATCTTCGTATGTGTTCTCTTGTTTGGCCGTATGCCTCCAATGACATGATACCAAATCCCAAGGGTTGAATATGTCTTAAAATTTGGAAAAAAATTGGATGATGAGCGCCTGTGCTCACAATAATGTGGTCTAAATACCTAGTGGATCCATTTGGTAATCCATTAGAGTGGATCAAAAAATAAAAACCTTTTTTTGATAGTCACCTATCTAATTTTGGCATTCATCCGAATGGATAATAGGTTGAAGGTTAATTAAGTGGATGAGATGATGATTCAAACTTCAGTAACCATACATAATTAGATGGAGAGAGGGAGAGGAAACCTACCCCTAAAATTTAGGGTGGTAATGGGTGTCCATTCAATCAGGTTTGACCCGTGAAACTTAGTCAATTAAAGCTGGCTGTGCTTATTTTGGAACTTTTTATTTATTTATTTTGAATTAGGTCTATTGTATGGACCCAAAATTATTTGGGTTAGAATTAAGTTCATGTAGTTTCAAAACTGTGGAGTTGGATCCAGATCCAAAATGGAACTATATATTAAAAGCCTGCATATATGCACATTGATGGGTTTTTTTTATTATTATTTATATATGATTCAAACTAACAAATTACGCACTACATATGCCACCAATAAGCTAAGCAACAACCGGGGACACATCACACATGTAGAAGAGAACCAATTTTTATCTCCCACTTCTCCAACTTTTTAAATCCTTGTCATAGAGGGTACACCTATCATAAACCTCACAAGCTCATACATATTCACCATCCGGTCCACCCCTTTTCAAAACCAAAGTTAATCAGTATGCACTCCCTACGTGATTATTCCATTGTTCATGCAATATTTTAGATTAATCATGGCCATAAATCTTATAATTGGGAAGTGATTATATGAGATTGATCACATGGTGTCATCAAATAAGGGTGATCGCATGGTCCAAATGTATATGGTACTGACTGTACTTTTGTGATATGTCGTAGGGTCTGCATCAAAGATTTAAATCTGCGGGGTATTGAGTCAGAATTCATGCCCAATTGCGCCCTCTTCCCATTACCCAAAGAGTTTTATCATTTATGTGATATTGGATCAGGCTTTGATTTTTTAACCCCCAAGATAGTATCCTTGAGATGCCATGGTTCCTAATTAGGTTATTTGACACAGACTTGACTCGTGAAAATCAGGTATGTGCTTGGATTTTGTGCATGATTGACAAGAAGGTGAATTCAAAATTTTGTGCTCTTGCTGTGATTCTGTTTTCCCTAGATTGGATAAATGGCTAAGGGGTATTATAAGAACTAGGAATCCATTTAAGTGGGTAATTTTAGATTAAGGTGCCTTACCACTAAATTATCAATAATTTTGTATTTTGACTGACAACTTGGATTGGTAGGTCTCGGGTTAGGCAAGTTAAACGAGTCTAGCCAATTAAGACCACACTTGACTTGATGACCTTCCAAGTCAAGTCTTCGTATTCTAAATTATGGTTTCCAACGGTATGCCAATTTGTTAAGGTCTAGCTCCCAGCTGAACCCCACCTTTTTACTTGGTAAGGTGCCGGGCGTGTTTGGCACTTTACTAGTTAATGTGAAGTGAAATGAATTCAGATAAGAATTGACAAGGGGTCATATCAAAGTACACAATTTCAATATTTCCTCCTAATTTTTCAGAAAAAAGTCAATAAGATTCCATACCAAACAATTAAAAATAAAACACCATCATAACAAATACCCAATCCCCGAGTATGATATTGTCCGCTTTGGGCCTAGCTCGCAGCCAAACACCCTCACGGATTTGTTCTCAGGCCCCTTTGAGACCAAAAAACGCGTCATACCAAGTCAAGGGGGGCTCGCACATATAAGCCTGGCTTCAGGCGGCCTCATAGGCGATGTGGGACGGAGTCCCTGCCTTGCTCGCAGCTGACCCGGGTCCTCACACTCCCCACCACTTAGAGAAGAGCCGCCCCCGGCTCTGATACCAATTTGTATCGACACCCGACCCAATCCCCGAGTATGATATTGTCCGCTTTGGGCCTAGCTCGCAGCCAAACACTCTCACGGATTTGTTCTCAGGCCCCTTTGAGACCCAAAACGCGTCATACCAAGTCAAGGGGGGGCTCGCACATATAAGCCTGGCTTCGGGCGGCCTCATAGGCGATGTGGGACGGAGTCCCTACCTTGCTCGCAGCTGACCCGGGTCCTCACACTCCCCACCACTTAGAGGAAAGCCTCCCCCGGCTCTGATACCAATTTGTAACGACACCCGACCTAATCCCCGAGTATGATATTGTCCGCTTTGGGCCTAGCTCGCAGCCAAACACCCTCACGGATTTGTTCTCAGGTCCCTTTGAGACCCAAAACGCGTCATACCAAGTCAAGAAGGGGCTCGCACATATAAGCCTGGCTTCGGGCGGCCTCATAGGCGATGTGGGACGGAGTCCCTGCCTTGCTCGTAGCTGACCAGGGTCCTCACACTCCCCACCACTTAGAGGAGAGCCGCCCCCGGCTCTGATACCAATTTGTAACGACACCTGACCCAATCCCCGAGTATGATATTGTCCGCTTTGGGCTTAGCTCACAGCCAAACACCCTCACGGATTTGTTCTCAGGCCCCTTTGAGACCCAAAACGCGTCATACCAAGTCAAGGGGGGCTCACACATATAAGCCTGACTTCGGGCGGCCTCATAGGCGATGTGGGACAGAGTCCCTGCCTTGCTCGCAGCTAACCCGGGTCCTCACAACATCGCATTTATTTCGGAAAGAAAAGCCTGTACGGGAATTGAATGACATTCCTGTAGTGTGTGAATTTCCAGACGTGTTTCCAAGTGAAGTACTCGGTCTACCTCCAGCAAGGGAAGTGGACTTTACAATTGAACTCATGCCTGGTACTGCACCAATCTCGAAAGCACCGTATCGAATGGCACCATCTGAGTTATGTGAATTGAAGAAACAGATACAGGACTTACTTGTTAAGGGTTTCATAAGACCTAGTGTCTCACCCTGGGGAGCACCTGTTCTGTTTGTGAAAAAGAAGGATGACACCCTTCGTATGTGCATTGATTATAGGCAGATAAACCAAATGACGATTAAGAACAAATATCCTCATTATTATTAAATGAATTAAGCGTGTCCAGATATTACTGGATCCGCTATTATTGTTAATGAATTGTTTCACTGAATTATGTGATAGCTAGAACTATCATAACAAGTATGTATTTGTTGAACCGTCGTGTTCATGGTACTATTGATGAATGTCACAGGCCCAGATGCCCGTGCCGGTCCTGCCGAGGCCGCGCCGCCAGCGGAGGATGCCCGCCCGATCCTCCAGGAGGTTTAATCGAGTGGATATGATCGCTGAGAGCGAGAGAATAAATTGTTGGAATGTATATAGTTTTGAATATAAGTAAAGTCCCCGTATTGTATAAAATATACGGTGATTGACTTTCTAGAACGTAGATTAAACTTGTATATTGTATTTTGTCAATGTATAATTTCCGCCATTGTATACAGTTGACAGGTATTGTATTTGATATCCCTTGTGAGTTTCGTTTAGCTTGTGTTAATTCAGAATTTACGGAAGTAAGTATGCGTTCGCGACTCGGGGTTTATATGAGCTAATCAAATCTCGGGACCGGGTCGTGACATACTTATCGTATGTTATCAAAGCTTTAGGTTAAAAGACTTAAGAACCTTGTAAACGATGTGAGGAACGTTAAGTCAGTAACAAGTCAGTAACAAATCTTGAATAAATTTGTGTTTATTGCTTTCACTATATGTGAATGATGTTGAGGGAAGTGTTGAGAGGTTAATCTTACCTTCCGTATTGTTACAGCATGGCTTCTGGATCAAGATCTGGGCAGGATGACGTTGTAGCAGTCACACCCCCTCCTATATCTGAGACCGATGCTAAGTTTACTGCTATTTTAGAGCAGATGGCAAAGAGCCACGAAGCACAGATGGGTATGCAAGCCCAGTTGATGTTGAGTAATGAACAGCTAGCCAAGAGTCAAGAGGCTCAAGCTGGTATGCATGCTCAGATGCTCAGGATATTAGAGACTCAGAGCCAGATGCAGGCTCAAATGCAAATGTCATCACCAGTTCAACAGCATATTGAACATCAGGTGGTGAATCAGAACAAGGAAAAGGATCCTAATATCCTTTATGAGCAGTTCCGTAAGAGGGGAGCTACTGAGTTCCAAGGCACCGAAGATGTGATGCAGGCCGATGAGTGGCTAGAACACATCGAGGATATACTTGATACAGTTGTCTGCACTCTCAGACGGAAAGTCTCGCTGACTTCCTCTATGCTAAGAGGATCAGCTAATACTTGGTGGAGAAGTGTCAAGGACACATTTAGGACGCTGTCGGAAGAAAGAATCTGGGAAACTTTCAGGAATTACTTTCAAATAAAGTTTGTCCCAGAACATGTACAGCAGCAAAAGGAAGCAGAGTTCCTAAATTTGAAGCAAGGTCAAACATCCGTGTCTACATATGTAGATAACTTCCTCAAACTATCCAAGTATGCTCCTGACTTGGTCAATACTGAGGAGAAGAAAATCAAGCGATTTATTATAGGCTTGAACCCAGAGTACAAGACAGTTGTGGTAGCTGGTCAAATACCTACTACATTTGATGCTGTCTTGGCTAGGGCCTATACTGCTGAAGAAATTCAGTGAGAAAAGGATGCTGCAAACGCTACTAAGAGAAGTGGTGAACCGTGGTACCCCAAAGGAGGACAGTCCAAAGATAAGAGGCAAAGACCACAGCAAAAGGTCACTCCGAAAGATAATAGGAGTGATAAGCAAGAGAATAAGTCAGTTTGTGAGACTTGTGGTAAGACTCACAGAACTGAGTTGTGTTGGAGGACTACCGGGGCTTGCCTGATTTGTGGTTCTCTAGAACACAAAATGGCTCAATGTCCAAAGAGAAGGAGAGATGATAGAGCCCCTTATCAGCAGCCTAATCGGGGACAAGCAGCACTTCCTGCACCTCCTCAGAGATTGGCTTTGCCTGCTCCTCCGAGACAACCACAACAGCAACCTCAACAACAAGGTCAACAATGTCCAAATCAGAGACCACAACAGCCTAATAGGCCACAGGCAGCTGGATTGGCTTGTGCAGTCAACAGAGAACAGGCTGACGTTGCAACCAACGTGGTTGAAGGTACTATACTTGTAGATAATAGACCTGCAATAGCTTTGTTTGATCTGGGTTCTACTCATTCATTTGTAGCACCTACATTTGTCGGTGATATACAAGACCGGATAGAACAATTAGCTTATGATTTTAGTGTCTCTACTCTCTTAGGAAAGAGAGTAGTTTGTGAATTGTATCTTCCCCAATGTAATGTTAAAATCGGGAAAATGTCGATGCCAGTTGATCTGGTGGTATTGTAACGACACCGGACCCAATCCCCGAGTATGATATTGTCCGCTTTGGGCCTAGCTCGTAGCCAAACACCCTCACGGATTTGTTCTCAGGCCCCTTTGAGACCCAAAACGCGTCATACCAAGTCAAGGGGGGCTCGCACATATAAGCCTGGCTTCGGGCGGCCTCATAGGCGATGTGGGACGGAGTCCCTGCCTTGCTCGCAGCTGACCCGGGTCCTCACACTCCCCACCACTTAGAGGAGAGCCGCCCCCGGCTCTGATACCAATTTGTAACGACACCCGACCCAATCCCCGAGTATGATATTGTCCGCTTTGGGCCTAGCTCGCAGCCAAACACCCTAACGAATTTGTTCTCAGGCCCCTTTGAGACCCAAAACGTGTCATACCAAGTCAAGGGGGGCTCGCACATATAAGCCTGGCTTCGGGCGGTCTCAAAGGCGATGTGGGACGGAGTCCCTGCCTTGCTCGCAGCTGACCCGGGTCCTCACAGGTATTGACAACCATGAATGATTTCGATGTAATGTTCGGTATGGATTGGCTTGCGAAATACAGGGCTTGTTTAGACTGTTTTCACAAGATCATCACTTTCAAAGTGAATGAAACCAATGTCAGTGTACTCTTTGAAGGAGTCCAAAAGAAATATGACACCAGGCTTGTATCAGCATTAAAGGCTGAACGAATGATGCGTAGTGGTTGTGAGGGCTACATCTGTAACGACACCCGACCCAATCCCCGAGTATGATATTGTCCGCTTTGGGCCTAGCTCGCAGCCAAACACCCTCACGGATTTGTTCTCAGGCCCCTTTGAGACCCAAAACGCGTCATACCAAGTCAAGGGGGGGCTCGCACATATAAGCCTGGCTTCGGGCGGCCTCATAGGCGATGTAGGTCGGAGTCCCTGCCTTGCTCGCAGCTGACCCGGGTCCTCACACTCCCCACCACTTAGAGGAGAGCTGCCCCCGGCTCTGATACTAATTTGTAACGACACCCGACCCAATCTCCGAGTATGATATTGTCCGCTTTGGGCCTAGCTCGCAGCCAAAAACCCTCACGGATTTGTTCTCAGGCCCCTTTGAGACCCAAAACGCGTCATACCAAGTCAAGGGGGGGCTCGCACATATAAGCCTGGCTTCGGACGGCCTCATAGGCGATGTGGGGACGGAGTCCCTGCCTTGCTCGCAGCTGACCCGGGTCCTCACACTCCCCACCACTTAGAGGAGAGCCGCCCCCGGCTCTGATACCAATTTGTAATGACACCCGACCCAATCCCCGAGTATGATATTGACGCGTTTGGGGTCTCAAAGGGGCCTGAGAACAAATCCGTGAGGGTGTTTGGCGCGAGCTAGGCCCAAAGCGGACAATATCATACTCGGGGATTGGGTCGGGTGTTGTTACAAATTAGTATCAGAGCCGGGGGCAGCTCTCCTCTAAGTGGTGGGGAGTGTGAGGACCCGGGTCAGCTGCGAGCAAGGCAGGGACTCCGTCCTACATCGCCTATGAGGCCGCCCGAAGCCAGGCTTATATGTGCGAGCCACCCCCCCCCCCCCCCCCCCGACTTGGTATGACGCGTTTTGAGTCTCAAAGGGGCCTGAGAACAAATCCGTGAGGGTGTTTGGCTGCGAGCTAGGACCAAAGCGGACAATATCATACTCGGGGATTGGGTCGGGTGTCGTTACAGGTCCTTGGGTAGGTTGTACATTTTTCACTCCAACCATATAGTGGCTAAATCCTTGGATAAAATTTCCTTTTCTCACATTCCTGAAAGTTTAAATGCAATGGCTCGTCGATTAGCTAGGGGATGACATGACCCTGGTCATCATAAAGTCAGGGCATTACATTGGATGTGTGATACAGGAAAAAGCTCTTTCATACTCACCAATTGTTGCTGGACGTACTGTTTGAGAACTCAATGAAGTGAGCATCTGTGTCCAAACCAAATCATGCCATGAGAAGGAAAATTTCTCTAGATGGTATGTTTGACCAATTATACTGAAAAGGATTCATGCTGTTCATTCTAGAATACCTTTCTGAAGTCCGTGAATTTAGAGTTTAAAAGAGGATTAAGTGTGAGGTAGTTTACTTGCCAGCTAAAAAGAAGTTTGAGCTTTTTGACATATTAGAAGCACAAGAGAGACTGTCGCACATTCTAAGAAATGGGTTTGAACGAAGAAGGAAAATGCAGATAGCACAAGGGAGTAGGTGATTAGAAGAAAATTGACGTTTATTCGTCCCATATGAAGCATGGGAATTTTCTACTCAATGTCCTGATGCGCCTCTAAGACACGGTGGACCTAGGGTTTTCATTTGATGGGAGGGCGGATTCAAACAAATAGTTCTATTTTGAAGGCAAAACTAAGATTTTCATGTGGGTTTTGTGCGAATTTTGAAAGTGAATTCAAAAATCTCATATGGGTTTTGGAAGTGAGCTTAGGTCCAATGGGGGCTTGGCCCTAAAAACTTGTATGTCGGTCTTCCCCTTCTTTAAGGCAAGGAGTTTTCTGAGTTTTCACAGTGTTGGGTTAGTGTCTTGTATTCCGAGTTAATCGGATTTGTCTATTGGTTTATTTGGCAACCGAATTTAGGGTAAGCGGTATTTCGGTAAGTATATCAAGATTTTTTTGAACAGAGAGAGCTGAGTGCTTTCTTCCATAAATTTTATTGTGTTCATATGTGTGATTGTTTGATGATTTAATTGTGGTAAACGATCGATTGTGGTATATATTTTTCGGCTTTGGCCACCTTCCCCAGTTCATAGTCCTCCACTTCTTCCTTTTTAAAATAGTCTTCCACTTCTTCCTTATTATAATCACAGATTCACAGCAGGACATTGGCATGCGAATGTTCCTCCAGTAGAAAGTCCTACTTTAAATGAAGGTCTGAGCTCTACTTACCGTATTACCCTCTTCAAAGATACGCGTGCCATTAAGTGCGTGGCCTACCAACAATCTACCCAAGAAAAGTAGAAAATCAAGGTGTGGCCTATCAATAATCTAAGGGCCTATTTGGTAATTTTTTTCAAAAAATAAAAGTAGAAGAAAAGTATCAAATTAAGAGATAATAAAATATAAGTGGATTGTGATTATATTTTATCATGTTTGGTAGGAAATTTTTTGTTACTTTTTATGTTAAAAGTAGGCTTTTTTATCATTTAGTGTAGAAAAGAGGTTGCTTTTTGGATATCTTTTTAAAAGAAAATGAAATTTTAAAGATGTGTACTTTTGATGCGAGTAAATTTCAAAACAACAAGATTGAGTGAAGGACTTCAAAGAAAGAGTGAGCGGAGAGTGAGAAGGGGGATCTCAACTCATAGGCGCTGAGAGATCCATCCCTGCATAGGTAATTAGTTTCACTAGTTCTGAACCACTCTCCCTACTTAGCAAAAAAGAAAGTCTTCCTGAAAAATTCACTGCATAATTAGACTTATACCTTGTTCTAGGACCATACAAAAGGAAAAAGGTTCCACTAACCTTGAGCCAACGATGCTTTACCACTGAATAATAATTTTTGAAGTTCACCATAACTTAAAAACACATTGAGTGGGCCAACCTTCTGAAATCCCAATTTTTTTTTTTTTTTACAAACTCTTAACAACTACTGTAATTTTAATACTGAAGTCTAATTACTCAAATCAGTAAGATAAACACCCCCTACACCCAACTCCCGATAGGTTGATTACACATTAAAATGTGATTAATTTCTTTCACATTTCTCCTTTCCTCCTAAAAAATAGAATGGACTTCCTCACGTGTGAGAGGAACAACCGATCAATATAGAGTGGGGCCCACTTTATGACTTGAAGTGTCTGCAAGTGGGCCACCCCCGTGAGTTTAACACAGTGCTACACCAGCTAAGGTGGGTTGGGACCCCATCAAACCCTCCGGTGAGGTAAGGGAGCCCTCCGGTGAGGGAAGGTGGACTGCCCGGGCAGCCAGGTGAGAAGTGCTACACCTTATCACTGGGGGTAGTAAGGAGCCCTGTTAGTAGTACATAATTTCAAGTTTTCCACCTTTCTACGTGGACTAAGTGTAACTTATGCTGATGACCCAAAGCCTGAAACCTGCTTAGATGAATGGTTAAGATCACAACACCTTGAGAAAAGAGGAGCCCAAGTAGTAAACCTCTGGGAATAAATTGATGGTCAAAAGATCGCTGGTGTGCCATTGATGGTGTAACATACTAGACAAATGATCAAGGAGGCATGATGGTGTGACATGTGATCTAGCATCTTGCATCTACCATTCCTCATATGAATAAAGCATCAGGACCATGGTCCCTAAGTAGTAATCTCTGAGTTCTGACTATAAATGTATGATGAAAATTCAAAATCCAAAACATGGAAACTGGACTGGACAGCTTGAAAAGTAAATGAGAAATAAGTGTGTAGTTAGTATCGTGTCCTGACTGACTATTGACTATTGCGGTGACGACTGAGGAGAAAGAGATGGGCCTTTATTTCCTCTTGCTGGGAGTTATCAATCATCAGTCTCAAATGCCATATCCATCCTACAGGTCCTCACTTCCCATTCAACAAACGACAGTACTGGTGATCCATCATGGATAGTTAAGTCAACGTGCTGGGGTCGTCCCACTTTTAGCACACAAGAAAATAGAGGAGTTGGCGGTAGAGCAGCGGCAAGAGTTACCTAGATGACTTCTATATATTTTGGGTGCATTAGTTAGCAATTTAGGATTGTATCAAACTCAGCACATCCGGAGTTTAAATCTGCACGGGTCAAAAAAAGGCCTCATGCCGCTTTTATTTCCTAAAAGCATAATTTGAAGGCATGTTCGTACTGCTGTTTTTCCACGAACAAAGATCAAAAGTGAATGATTTTTTGCGACATGAAAAGTTTCATGTTCGGTGGAGCCGCTTTTCTTCAAGAAAAAGTAAATAAAATAAAATTTCCTCGATTCTACAAAAATTCGTTTTGAGCTCTTTCTTCTCTTTGGGTTTGGGTTTGGAATTGGGATTGGGATTGGGATTGGGATTGGGTGGAGCCACTTTTCTTCAAGAAAAAGTAAAAAAATAAAATAAAATAAAATTTCCTCGATTCTACAAAAATTCGTTTTGAGCTCTTTCTTCTCTTTGGGTTTGCGTTTGGAATTGGGATTGGGGTTGGGGTGGAGGTGTTCCGCACTTGGTTTCTACGAATGTTGAAAAGGTTGTTCACTTCACTGAACGGTTTTCTATAAATCCGTATAAATTAACATGCCTAAGGTATTAGAATATCAAAATAGAAAATAGCAAACATTTTCTAAAATTTAAAATTTCATTTATGCAATTATCTAAGAATCCAATCTGTTTCTATGTAGCTTTGAATTTATCAGTTTCGCGTAAGGCAACACACTAGTCATCTATATTTTAGGTGCACTATAAAATTTAGGGAAATTTTTTCGAAAAAGGACCTTAGATCACTAAACGAAAAATGGTCTAATAGTTCATATGATACGAAACTAGTATTTCCACCAAACTTTTCTCTATTTTTGCCCTTTTTCGATTAGCGTTGGCGTCGTCGCTCATTTTAATGGGACCAAGCATGTCAAGATTTTGTGGAGCGACGACGTCGCCGCTCATTTCAAAGGGATCAAGTGCTTCAAGACTCTGCGAAGAGACGATGTCGTCACTTATTCTACCCCTTCTGCAAGACTTCATAAACGGTTGGGCAACGACGTCGACGCTGATCTTAGTGTTTTTTTTTTTTTTGCCCTTTTTACATTACTTTTTTTGTGGGGTTCCTATTAATGATGCTTGCTTTTTTTATTTATCATCTTATAGGGCATTCAGAGGTAGAAAAATTGGTGGGTCTTTGAAGGGAATCAATCGAGAAATTTATAGGCATGAAGCTGAGCAAATAGTGAAGGAATTGCGATATGTTATCATTAATATCGAAGGCTTATTGGGAAATGATATGTTCCATTTAAAAGTTGATGAGTGTTAAATATTGCATATTTTACCCCTCATTAGTTCGGGTTTTATCAGCATATCATTTGCTTTACACAGAGATTTTATCATTCTATCACATTAAACGGATTATCGGATTATCATGTATAAATTCGATTATTTATAGCGTATTTTTATGTAATTTCTCTTGTGTAGGTGGACCCCGCGACTACCCCAACCCTCCGGCTAATGTCCCAAGGCATCATTAGTATTGAAGAATTCCAAAATAAGATGAGAAGAAGTCATTTTCCAACACAAATGAATGGTTGGTGTATTGGTTAGAGTTTTGGTTGGTATGAAATAGATTATGGGTTTAAATCCCAATAATTTAAAATTTTTTTACATAGAAGATATTTCATCCAACTCTAACCTCTCCACCAATCAAAGCTTGCCATGGCACAAATCCATGTGAAAGGATATGAGCTAATCAAAAGCCTCCAAAATGAAGGACCACAAAAAGCAAAAAGCACATATGCCTTTGGAAGGAAAGTTTGTTGCAACCAATCAAATTAAAGCAATCCATGTGAAAGGATATGAGCCAATCAAAAGCCTCCAAAATGAAGGACCACATAAAGCAAAATGCACATATGCTTTTGGAAGGAAAGTTTGTTGCAACCAATCAAATTGAAGCAATCCATGTGAAAGCAAAAGAGTCAATCAAAAGCCTTCAAGTTGCAACCAATCAAATGGAAGCAATCCTTGTGAATGAAAATGAGCCAATCAAATGTCTTCAAAGTTTCTATAAATTGGAATGTTTTTGTAGAGAATGGGAGATCTTTTGGCAAGTTAGTCTTTTAGCAATTTTATTTTACTTTCTCTATACTTTTTAGATTGTAATTAGGAGCTTCTTTGTAACTAATCTAGAGAGAGTGTGTGTAATTGAAGTTCATTAATGAAGATTTGGAGCTCTTTCTTGATGTTTAGTGGCTAAAGCTCTTGGATTAGGCTCTTCTTTTGAAGCTAAGTAATGTGATTAGTTCAATTACATGCATGTTTTAGTTTAAATTTCCTACTTGTGCCTTGATTGATTAGTAGATTTTAGATCTAGTTGTGCTAATCTCTCTCATTTCTCATGCTCTATCTCTACACTTGATGCTCGGATAATCTCAATTGATGCTTTGTAGTTTGATTAAGTTCTCTCACATAGCATGCTCTAGAGCCCTTATCTTTGATCTTTTGTAGCTTGATTTTGATGATTTATTGTTAGGGTAGCTAGATGATGATCTATGATCTTAGCCTTTGATTTTCTTTTACTTTGATTTTCATTGTTATATCATCCAATCCAATTAGGCAAGAGATTGTTAATTTGATTGTAGATTTGAAAATTGAATTAGAACATGCATTGTTTGAATTAATTACATACTAGCTTAGTGGATTTTGGATTGCCTAGTCTATTATTTTTATTGTTGTTAATTTAAATCTTTATTTGATTTGTTATTTTCATTTATAGATTTTTAGATCTACACTTTACACCACTTGTTTTAAAATCATACACATTTCACACCACATCTTCACCTTAAGTCTTCCATTTCCGCCACCATTCATCCATTAGTTTAGTGTAGTTTGTTAGATTAGATTAGACCTTGTTAATTTCATATTTTAGATTGTTAATTAATAGTTTACATTGCATAGTTTAAATTGTTTACTTCAATTTTCTATATTAGCTATATCTTAGTTCAATTATCCTTTAATTGGATTCATTGCTTGTTCCATCCTCTTTTCGTGGGATCGATAATCCGGACTCTTTAGTCCTTTACCACTTGACGACACCGTAGTCTTGCGGTTAAAAGTTGCACATTTAAGTGTCGATCAAGTCACGTTTCATTAAGGTTTGAACTAGGGAGTCCACCAAACTTAGCTTCAGGGAGTTCACTTCACCATTCCAAATTTTGATGGTTCAGTTCACGTGGTTTGAGCTGATTGTATCATTTTCTTATGGCTCAAAAATTGTTTAAAGAAAATCATTTATTATTTATTTTATTTTTTTAGGAGCCCTCTGCCATGGCTTATACATAATTAAAAGTAGTTGTGGCAGGAAAAGGATCAATGAGGGTATCATTTGTTGCATTTCAATGGATCTTTAAACACAAACTGGGATGTCATTGCAAAAACACATGTAGTGTATGAATATTAATGATTTTATGATGCTATATTGGAAATAGGTTGAAGGAAATTGAAAGAAGATGAAGAAACTCACAAGAATTGTTATTTTGAAAAACACACAATGGGTGACGACAAAAAGAATACCTCCACATGATATGATGCTTGAATATATGATGTTTCAATCCAAAACAGGTTGAAAAACAACCTCTGAGATCATGTTGCAAACTGTTGAGGAAGAATAAGGCATCAAAATCACCAGACGGGGGACAACGATGGGGAGGAAGAAAGAAAAAATAGGATTTCGGGGATTTTGTAAGGTTTAAATGAGCGACGACGTCGTCGCTCAATGAAAACTTCAATCAAAAAAACGAAAGTGGTCTCTGGGGACCACTTTCGTATTATATGAACTAGTGGACCCTTTTTTGCTTAGTGACCATCTAAGGTCCTTTTTCGGGGTAAATTCCTCTAAAATTTATCTAAGTTAAATAACATGAATAAAATATCATAAAAAGTTCAAATGTTTTATTGACAGGGGAGCTCTCATCTATTTAAGATATAAATGGGCCCGTTTGGCACTTTAGTAGATGAGTAACAGTCAAGTAAAATATTTATTTTTCAGGAGTCACATTAATAGCACTTTAATTCAAAATTTCCTCCATTTAAAAAAAATAAAAAAAGCAACATCTTTTCTCGACAAAAAGACAAAAGAACTCTACTTTTTTATACAAAAAGTAAAAAGATTTCATATCAAACAACTAAATATAAAATACCATTATAACCCCATTATATTTTATTTTCCTTTGATTTGATGCTTTACCACACTTTATTTTACATGTAAAATTACCAAACAGGCCCAGGAAAGTGCCTCAGTCTTGTGTAGGGATATGACGAGATTTCAATATAATATAGTTTGGACTACCATAGAATTTATTAAGTTTAGCAAACTTAATAAATTTTCCAACAAAAAAAAAAAAACCATATATGTTATACATGATAAGTCTAATGGTGGACCCGATCAAAGTGAAATTTGGTAGCTTCATGAATTTCCTATGAGTTTGAGCCATTGGTGATAAATATTCCTACGATTATACACAATTGTCAATGTCCATCAAATCCTTTGAGGCTCCACTTAATATTGTTAATCATACAATCATGAGGTCTTTAGATTTTTAATAGGTGAGCTCCCTCAGACATTATTATCCAAACAACCAGATCCTTCTTATAAGGGTCAAGATGATCATTTTAAATTCACGAGGCCCTCTGTAGGAGAAACCGCCTATGAAGCACTTAAATCATCAAAAATAATTACCCCTCTCCTGCATGAGCCTTTGCCAAATTTCACTGTGACAGGAGGAGATTGCCCCACACAGAGCCTCATAAAAAATTATTTTATACATGATGGAAAAAAAAAATTGTGTGTGTTTTTAATAACCCCATCCCTAGGCATGCATGCAGCTTACACATTCTTTAGAAGAATATTAGATAAAGCCATGGAGGAGTAGTATCAAGTATGAATAGGAATTTCAACCACCTGGGTTTAACCGAATAATCGCGCCTCTTTCTTTGAAGCAGATACAGTGAACGTATACGTTCTTATGTCAGCTCTCTTACTTGTTCTTTTCTTAAGCCAATAGCAAATCCTGTAATTTTCAACCCCTCATTTTCCTCATGTGATAATTAGTAATAGAAGAAGACAGGGGCCTCTCTATTCATGAACTTCAAAGTTTCAACAAACACCAACCCTTTTTTCTTTATTTTACAATATATTTCTTATTCAAGTCTCATGAATACTTCTACTAACCGGATTTAAGACCCCTTTCATTGCACATGAGAAGCTTCTATTGTCTTATTTATTGCTTACCACAATCTTAATCAATCTATGCTTACCGCCCATTGTCATATTCCATCTTGTCTCCTTCTTAGATGGGATCATGTCATCATGGGCCTATAGCCGGTTTTGTTTGATCAAATTCCACCATCTCATTCAGTTGACAGTTCTGGATTAACGATTCTGATCTCATGTCTTCTGTTTCTTTGTGGAACAATCTAAAAGCCGTAATGAAAAAATAGACCAAGAGTCCAATTTATGTGCATGGATATTGTAGTTGTTAATTTTGATTTCCTTAATCTTTTAGGGGAACCTGGGGCCTGTACTGGATGGATGCATCAGCCGTGTTTGGATGGATATTATCATATTGGACCTGTATTCATGTACGTTAATCTATATATGAATCATGTGTTCATATGGGGGAAAAAAAAGAAAGATAAGTGAACATGTTTTTAATTAGGGTTAGAAGTGAAAAAGGTAAACTCACAAAGCAGCTTTATTTGAAAACCCAAATTTTTTATGTCTGGTTTTGAAATTAAATCCCCAAGAACATATATAAGCCCTATTTTGAAATTTTTTTTAAATGAGATTATGGTAATAAAAATGTTGATATTGATGACAATGATTATTTATTGATGACAAATCACAAGGATCATAATGATGAACCTTAATATAAGTCACTTATCTTCTCATTTTTTTTCCCTTCATGAGAACCGATCAATTAACGTGTTGTCCTTTTATTCTTCACAGTTTATCAATAAAATGAGAGATTACAAAGAAAATGCTCCATAATTTGACGCGTTTTGGGTATCTAAGTGGGCTTAAAAAAATAAATCCGTGATGGTGACATGCGGGCGCCCAAAGTGGACAATATCATATAAGTAGAAATGGACCGAGTCGTTACTAAAATGGTATCAGCCGCCTTTGAGTGATGGGGATTGTAAGATTTCTGCCACAAACAAATCCGATTTTTGGGCCGGGTCGTTACCATTTAACATAATGGTACATGTAAGAACATGGCAGTTTCCAACTTTATTGAATAAATCCAAATAGAGATTGTAGAGTTCTTTTTAGTAGCATCCTCATGTGGTGTTTGACTTATTTGGTTATTGAGAGCTTCGATTTAAGGTGGGAGAAAATGTTTTCTTGGGTCCATATTTGACGTTATATAACTTAATTTTATCCATTTTTTTCTCTTCACGCAAGCAAAGACATCAAAAGATACAATGGAGTTCAAGTTCATAGGCCATGTCCCTTCATACCAACTTAATAGAGTTACACTAAAAAGCATAAATAAATGACATTTTATTTTCAATAACATCCAACGTGAGATTCTTGTAACTAAATCTAATTTTTGTTTTTACTATTTCGAAAATTTCAAACACTACTTGCACTGGTATAATAGTGTATTCAAATGGACCCTAACGAGTTATTTAGATGCATAAGATCATAGTGTACTGTGGACCTAGTGTCCACATATTTTGTGGATAGAAAATGAAGATTTCTTTAATCATTGAACATAAGAGGTATACCAAATCCATATATGTCATAGTAGGAAATAAGCCATTGGAACATTACTCTTGAGATCTAAATTGGTTAGCATTCGATCCATGGAGGGTGCAAGCGAACGAACCCAGATTCGATTAAGTTCTTAGAGAACCCTACCTGGAGTTCCCAATGGATCCATAACTATGGACCCCTATTGACAAATGAAACCAAAATCAAAGCCCACACTCAGTATTTTCAGGTTCTGGTGAACAATGTCCATTACCCTTAGTATATGCTTTTGTTGTAAGAAAAAGGGTGCCCATTATAATATATTAAGCTAGGAGGTATGATCTTCAATTTTGACCGTCAATTATAATTTTGACTGACGGTTATATAACTACTTATGAAACTACCCACTCATTTTTTTCATCAAATGACTCATCTTTCGGTTGTTAACTATACCCTTTTTGTTCTAATTTCTCTATTTCTATTTTATCCAACTTGTCCAATGGAAAGAGGTGATTTTTTTTTAATAAGTGATTATTTATTTTGCAATGCAGGGGGAAACCGTGCTCAGCACGGGTTATTGGGCTAGTGGTATATTATATATATAGACCTTATTTGTCTTGGCCCTGACTTGATTATCCAATGAAATCATCACTGATTATTCTGGGTACAAATTTGAAATGTGAATGAATAGCTTTGTTTCAGTACTTGTATTTTGACCAGGTTTTCAATTTCAAGGTCTACATATAACTTGGCAGTGGCTCTTTGGAAAGGTAACAAATTTCATCAAAATTGAATGCAGCCACACTTTGGAAGGAAGAATCCTGATTTTGATTTGATTTGTCGTGGCCAATGTCTCATTCCAACTGCTCATTCTTTTCTCTTGCAAGGAGGAATCGATACTGGAGACTGACTGCCCACTTTTTTTTCTTGTCTCCCGTCTTCTTTTGAATCGATAAATATGTTATTGGGTCGAGCATGATCGTCAGATCGATTCACTGATAAAGGCTGCAACCAGTGTTCACAAAAAAAAAAAAGGGACAATGGCAGTGGCAGAGAAAGTTAGTGAGGTGCAAGTACATGGAAAATTGATCGGCTGTTGGAGAGGACCTTGGTTGGATTTTGTTTGGTATCAAGCCAAGGGGGTGATTAAGTGGGAACAGAAGAAAGGCCACACATACTAGAAAACATAGCATATCCAGGATTTGAACCCTGAAAAGCCGGACGAGAAATGACGTGATAAAGAGATGTTCTCGAACTTTGGTAGGATTAAATCAGCTTATTGTGTGCGTTTTTATTTATATATATATTTTTAAAATTGATCTGGTAAAACGATCTAGTTATATAAAGATCAATGTAGGCTACACACATGTTAATCGGTCTTTGTATTTTTGCACCGAATAATCCATTTGTTTGCACTAATTGGTGTAAAAATAGTATGTAAATAGGGTTATTCTCACATCAAGATTTTCGTACCCTCCGGATAGAAAGTTATAATACAGCTCACACCAAGGTATTGGTAAAATTACTGCCTGCAATGAGTAACAACTAATGCTATAGATTTTCTTTTTTCAGTTCCGTGAGCCCCTAAATTACAATTTGAGATTTTTTTCTGAAATAATAAGCTTCAAGACATTTAGCTTCATTATATATATATTTTGAATTTTGATCGTCCCAAAACAGGGTTTGCAAATATAATTTATACCTAGCTAGCTACTATCTCTATACGCGAGAGTAGAGATGTTAACCGACTGTCGTATCCACTGGGACAAAAAGGCTAAATTGTGTTGGTTTCCAAATTCCTAAATTAATCTTACTAGAAAATAAAGTATTGATTTGATGAGTTTGACTCCTAAATTAATAAATTAAAAACAATGTTTGATTCAATCGAAAAAAAGATCTTAGGGTACAAATTCACTCTACCATTGCAGAATGGTGAGTCTACACCTAGGGTTTCACTATCGACGCTTTAAATACTCGTTTTGGTTACAAATATTCATAGAGTCAACAAATAAGTTATGTGGATTTAGATCTTGGCATAACCTATCTCTATGTCATAGATTATCTTGTATCTAACAACATATTCATTCATTTAAGCATCATTATATGACTGGCATTCAAATCTACAAGAGGAAAATACTAAAAATAGATATTACATTAATAAAGAAAATCCAATCAATGGATAATATTCATGTCATATAACCAAAGCGTTCAAAGTAAACTCTAGAACTTATACATCACCAAAATACATGTTAGGACTTCATCGCAACCCTAAGGTGGAGAGTTAAATAGACATGGAGAGAGACGGACGAAGAATCCTTGACGAAATCCCCGTTGGCGCTCTTCTCAATCCTCCAAAAACCAGCCTCTAGTTTTTCTCCCAAGACTTGAATGGCTTAAAAACGAGTTTGCATTGGCATCCTTTTTATAGCTTTTTCTCAAATAATCTCTTCAAATCGCGTTAGGAGACGGACTCCACCCATGTCTAGCGTCCGGACGCCTGCAAGCAGTACCTAGGCGTTGCTTTTAGGGTCCGGCGTCCCCCGTGTTTGGCATCCGAACGCCCGGAGGCAAAATCTCTGACTCGTCTTGCTTTGGCTCTAACTGTCTCTAATTTTCTTTGAATTCCTTCTCTTCACCTAAAACACCTGAAATCATTAAAATAACACAATTAATGCCAATTACTCTCGTCTGAAGGTATAACAAAATCCTCATTGAGGGGCCTAAATGGTGCATTTAGGTTCTCATCAAATCTTCATAGATTTTAAGACATGTGAAAACACCCAAAAAAATTTCAAAATTTTAATTTGCACTTTTTTTGGAACCCAATTCATGATATGAACCATTCAATATTTTCATATAATTGATAAATTCTAAAACATAAAATTTCATATCTTAGATCGACATGGATTTTGAGAATTAATTTGAAAAACCAATAAACAACTAAATTCAATATCATTTACTCATGTGAAAATAATGCTTCCAAACAACATAGAGAATGCTTCACATATGTAAACTTTTACGTATCTAAATCACATTTGCATATCCTATGTGTGTAAGACAAATGAACCTATAATCAGTTGTTACCAACACTAACTAGGAGTGTAAAAAAAAATTACCGAAAAACTGTCTAACCAACCAAACCGATGGTTAATAACCGTATTTCACGGTTTTGGTTATAGATACGCTTATTAAAATAGAAAAACCGTGCTTCACGGTTCGGTTTAATCTTTGAATCTCGACTCAGGGTTATTAATCGAACCGAACCGTAAAATACGATTCGGTTAACCGTTTTTCCAAAACACACAGATAACTGAGTTTTTGCACCCCAATTTAAAAGAAAAAAGAAAAAGAAGAAATGAGGTATTGTGTAATTTTATAACTTAAATGACCCATTTTGACTTTTAATTCATAATCGTTGGAACAAAAAACGAAAGAGACAAAAATTAAGGATCAAAGATGTGTTTGTCTGAAAAATACACTTTATTATTTTCATTTGTCTATATGAACATTTTAATGCTAATTTAGTATTTTGGAATTTATGTAATTTGTTATCTAAGATATTTGGTTTTGGCTTTTGAACATGTATTTTGCATTATGACAAATATATATATTTTAAATGACAATTAACCTTAATCGAACCGTCTAATATGGTTAACTGCGGTTTGGTTTTTTAATAATTTTTTATAATACTGTTATGGCTACGGTTTTTCAAAGATACGCGGTTAACCGAACCGTTAGCACTAACTGCCAGCAACATGCCCACCATCGATGGAGCGGCCTACTGCGTGGGTTTGCTCCCCATATGAAACTACTACAGATTTACCCTGTGTGCATTTATGTGGGTTTAGTGGGTGCTGCAGATTTACCCCGTGTGTATTTTGTGTGGGTTTAGTGGGTGCCACTAGGGAGATTAATCTTGTTGGAACAAACATTTAAGAGGTACTCATGTCATAAAAAAAAAAAAAAAAAAAGCAGGACTCGACACGAGTTGGGCCCGATCGGCTAGGTGGATGTCTATGTGAATTCGAATTCCTTAGCAGACTGGAACTTGGCCTAAAATATTAAGTTTGATGGACTTTTACTAGTCTGTTTGTATCTTTGTGTAACACACGTCAAATTCTCCATATAACCCGCGTTGTTGGCATCTCTTAATGGGTTTTCATATAGGATTTTAACGGATTAGTCCAATCCCTTTCACACTGATTCCTCTGAAATTGGTTTTCATCTTAATTTCACATTATTCGCACCATTGTTCTGTAAAGTTTTCAAAATAATTTGTGCTTGACATATGATCATTAAATGTTAGGATCATTCCCACCCACTATAAGCCTAACTTATAACCGGATAGATCAAGAGTCTAGTTGTGCCATCCCAATTGGTTGGACTATAGGAACATTCCCACCCACTATACCCCTTTATAAGCCTATATGCATGGGACTTGGGACTTGGGACTTGGGAGTAGAAATGGAAGGTTTGATTCCCTAACCAGTACCTGAAGCTGAAAAGGGCCTCTACCTGGCCTAAATTGTGGCCCAAATATCTCTATACTACATATACACATATATGTACAAACACTTATATAATGCACAAAATCTACTTAAATCTACTTATATTAATGTGCAATATATACTGTCTCGGGCATCAAATATAGGGGGTTTCGGCTATGGAATTCATGAACCCAATGTGAAAAATAGGTTCAAATGTTGGGCCCATACCCAGTTTCTCTTTTCGGGTCCACAGATGGTCAATTCTCATGCCACGATGGTAGGCGATTAAGTAGGAATGATCAAATATTCCATCATAAATTTCAACTTGATCTGCTGATCAGAACCATTTCCATTGAGATTGTGAAAGTGAAGGGCACGATTAAATTACTCTATCCATTCATTAGGGGTTCTTGCTAGGTGCTCTTCACTAAGTCAAGGGGTGTTCATGGCCCAGGTTGGGCCACGCTGATGCATATCTAGGTCGAAGCTCACTTTAGAAATATAGCACCATTTTCGGCCCAAACTTGACATGGGCTGTAAGTGTCTGCCCAAGTCCATCCCCGCCACAAAGTCTCTCAAACACGTCAGGCCCGAGCTCACCCACTCAGTCAACTGGGCTGGTCTGGCAATGATTTCTACTACCTTTGGGCTTTTCTATCACTTGTTCAGGACGGGCTGGGCTTCACATTTCTGTAACTTGATCCACTCTGACCCAATATTAAACGGGTCTAAATTTTAAATCCAGACCCGACCTGAGTACTAAAATTAATGGTCCAAACCTGGCCCTAGGTGGGCTGCGGCCGGCCCATGAGTACCATTTACCCAGAAGTTAATCTTTACCTGCCCCTATTAACCAGCAATCTAGCATGCACAAGCCACTCAAAATCTCTACCTTGTTCCCTTGTAGGCTCCAATTAAAGTGAAATATGGTCCTCAGACCATACAAACTGTCACAAACTATTGGCTATATATTCGAAATAACATGATATACATATATAGATTAATATTGTCTTTAAATCTTCATGGCATTCTCAAAATGGTTAACAATATATTAGTGTGAGAAAATTGGCATAAACTAATTTCGGGATTAAAAAAAAAAAACACTGAAATTTGATAAAAACGCCAAAGGGCTCAAAGCCCCAAAGACTCTAATAGCATATGGCTTTCATTCCACCACATCACATCACAAAATAAACCAACATTCTATAATATTATGAAATAATCCAACATGTAAACATCACAAAAAGATAAAGGACATTCCACGGTATCATTGAATGTATAGACATATCATGATATAGTGGAATGAGGGCGATCTGAAAAACAAACATCAAATAACTTTTCCTTTTAAAATAAAAATTAGTTATCTTCTTTTATTTTATACCTCTAAAAAAAATATCATTTGATCTTCAATTTTGAAAATTAACCTTTTTAACCTTCATTTCTAACTACTAATGATATAAAATCAATTCCTATGTATTTCAATAAAAATAAATATATCACCAAAAAGCCCCAAACCAAAAAGACTCAACAATTCCAGAACACAAAAAACTTGCCTTTTATGACACACAAAAAAAAAAAAAACCATCACACACACTAATCCAATGATTTTAAACGGTCCAGATCTCTGGTGACTGGTCTCCAAATCATGATGCTCATAGAAGTGGGACCCACAATCAGTCCTCTTCTTCAACCCCTCTCTATGCTATGTGAAAAGTATGCAACATTACTACCTCTCTCCAAATTCTTCGATTTTTGCCTCAGATGATTGATACAAGAGAATTTCAGATCCAATCTCCGCCATTTCTCGATCTCTGATCTCTGAAGCTGCAAGATCAAGATCTGATCAAGTGCACCACTAAAGAGAAAACAGAGGTCTGATTAGGGTTTGGCTTGAAATGCCATAGATCTCCCTCCAGAATCCAAAACCATGGAGTGGGCCACCGTCCAGCATCTCGATCTCCGCCACGTCGGCCGCGGCCTCAAACCCCTGCAGCCCCACGCCGCCGCATTTCACCCCAGTCAGGCCATCGTCGCCGCTGCAATCGGCTCTTACATCATCGGTACGTGCGCTCATCTCTCCTTTTATTCCGATCCAGTTCTCTTGTAATTGTTGTTGTATTCGAGATTTCTTTATCTGATGCGAGATCTAACTTGATCTAATTCTGCAGAGTTTGATGCACTCACTGGGAGCAAGATCGCAGCTATAAACATTGGTGTGCCTGTTGTGCGCATGGCGTACAGCCCCACGGGTGGGCACGCTGTGATTGCTGTTCTTGAGGTTGGATCTTTTGTGAAGTATTCTGTGTATGTTTTTTTTTTGATAATGATAGATGTGTGTGTTGTGAAAGATAGCAAATTTACATGTAGTGTTTTTGGGTGTTTTTTGTTTTTAGTGATTGGGGCACTTCTGTTTTGCTTGTAATTGAATAGATATGAATTCATGGTGAAATGGGTTAAAAGAAAAAAATAATTTTTAAAGAGGTATGGGGGTGGACGGTATAATGTGAAGATGGAGATGGGCCTTGACTTTCCTGGGATTTGAATTACTGGGGTGGTTGCTGGGTATTCATTTTCTATTTCACTTTAGGATATTATTTCATAGCTTTGTCTCTTCAAATGTAGCTGCTTTTAGAATACATTTATTTGAACTACTAAGAATTCAATTGCATGAAACAAATGGGCTGCCCCTAGAAAGGTATAAGCAATCCAAAACATGGTGCTTGAGCGATAACGGGGGTATAAAAGAAGCATTCGAATCATAAAAAAAACTAAAAGTTACATTTTTTTTTTTTTTTTTTTTTTTTTTTTTTTTTGTTCTGTAATTTGCAAATGGTTAGCATCACTCCCGATAGAACTGTTGCTTCTCATTTCAGTATTTGCTAGTGCTACCAATACCCTGTTGTTCCTGAGAGAGCTAGAGAATCACTTGCAGGCACAAACTTTTTTCGACTTTTACTTTGTAATCTGTGCATGAGTAGCATCACACCCAACAAACTGTCACTACTCAGAAAGCTAGTGAATCACATTTGAGAACAAATGGCCTTTTTTTACTCACAATCAAATATAAAATGCCTTTTGGACGTTTACAATCTTGATGCTTGTAACAATCATCATTTCTCAATCTCTTTCTTCTCCTCTCTCAGTATCTCTCTCCCCCTCTCCTATTTAGATATTGCAAGAAAACCCCCGGAAACAAGTGCTTCAACTGGGATAAAGACATCTAAATAAACTAAACAACCTATTAAAAACTTATAAGATATTTATTCTGCATTTTCACCCTTAGATCATAGTTTATCCATAAAACAACCTATTAAAAACATATGTAAGATATTTATTCTGCATTTTGACCCTTAGATCATAGTTTATCCATAAAACAACCTTTTAAAAACATATGTAAGATATTTATTCTGCATTTTCACACTTAGATTGTAGTTTATCCGTTTCTTGTTCAATTCGTGATGGTGTTACATGATCTTTTATTCACTTAAAAGATAACTTGGCAGAACTAATCCTGTGTTGTAATGGAAATTGATATAAGTAAAAAAAAAAAAAAGATATAGAAAGGATTTTGATTGATTAAACTAGGAACAGCTTTAAAACTTTAATCAATTCTTGGAAGAACTGTTTGAATATATTTTTTAAGAAAACTAATTTTTGAATGATTGACTTGATTTTTTTTACGAACTTTATAGGTATTATTTGCTAATATATCTTTGAATTAATGACCTTTAAAGAAAGAAATGTTTGGATGATTGACTTGATTCTTTCAGTTAATTTGAAGGATTTATTCGCTAATAATTCTTTGATTCCTGCGTCGGTCAAATATCCTTTGCCTTCTGCAAAATTAAAGTACTTGCCTCTCATTGTTTGTACACAACCGATTGCAGTTGTGCTCTCATGCATTCATTGAAAGAATGTTGACACTGTAAAGTGAAATAAGGAAAGAGAAGGCCCATTGGGCTGACCCGGGATCAGGAGAACCCAATATTCATGTTAACTTATTCTTGTACAGTTGTAGATAGACTAGATAAACCTATTCCATAGGCCACATAAGCCTAATCTCTGTGTATCAGTGGTAATCATGTTTTCTTCTCAATTCAGTACATAAAGAGATCCCTGAGAACTCTCATAGATACTCCGAGACTTTATCACTTCTATGCATACTAGCTTAGTTTACATAGTATCCGAGCCTGGTGTCTCTGAATGTCTCAATCCATCAGCTCATGACCTCTGCCCTCTCAGTTGGCAATCTGGTATTCAATTGAATCTGCCTTCTTGATCCAGATCTCGTAATACCTGATATATCTTTGTATCTGGTATCTCCTACACCAGCAACCCTGCGGCAGCTACACAGTGATATGTTTTTTTCCTCCACAAACATTGTCTTGGATGTTATTAACCTTTGATGATCTTAAAAAATGGTTGAAGAAATGAATGATTCAGAGTTGTATATTGGGCAAAACTAACTTGGGTTCAATCGGCAATCTTCTTTCCCAACGTACCATCCTAGGAAAGTTTGGTATTTTTCCTTTGATTCATTCAAGATGTAATCAGTGACACCTGCTTTGTAGGTTGATGTTTCAGAGGCTTGAGGCAGCTGCCTAGGTCACAACTCGCAAGCTAGCTTGTGTCATTTGGCAATTGTTGTTTGCAGCAGTAATTTGGTCTTTGTAAGCAGAATCAATGACAAACTTTTAAGGATTTGTCCTCACAATGACTTAGGGGGGCTCGGGGTTCAATGTTTTGGTCGTGGTTGATTGATTATTTCCAAGAGATGAGGGCCATCCAGATCTGAGAGTTAGTGGCAGAACTCTGAAGCCTCCAAAAGGTTTCCTTAATTTTAGATTTGATGGTTGTTCTTGGGCCAATCTGGACCCAAGGGCAATGTTGTAAAAATCGCTAGGCGGACGCTAGGCGGTGGGCATGGACTAGGGATTAATTCCCGATTAATCCCCGCCTAGCCCGATTAATCCCCTCCTAGTCCGATTAATCCCCGCCTAGCGCCTAGGCGGCCACCTAGGCCGATTTTTGCAACAGTGCCCAAGGGGAGTTTGTAACACCGTTAGGAATTTTATGGAGGGTTTCTTGGACTTGCTGGCATTTGTATTTCATTGAAGGTAGAAGACTTAGAAGTTTGAGTGCTACTTGCTTCTTTGGAGATGTTGATGTCCATTCAGAGCCAGTCTATTAAAATTGTAGGTGATTGGAGAAATTTGTTGAAATTTTCCATTCTTGCCTTGGAATACTTTAAGTTTAAGGAGATTTGCTTCAATTGTGGATGTCATTAGAGATTTTTTATCTGCTGTGCTTTTTCTGTCCCCTGTTTGGGAGGCATGATGCATCCCCACTGCTTCTCACAGACTTGTTATTTTTTGTATTTTTTCTTCAATAGGAATCTTTACCTTACTGATAAAAAGGGCCAACTATGATGGTTTCCCAACTGAAGAAGAGTGTAATGGACTAATGTTTCTCATCCACCTCCAAGTAACTTTTAGGGCCCTAGGCATTAGTTCAAGATCTTGATAGGCCATCTACATCACCCTCTCTTATGATATATATATATATATATATGCCCCTCCTGTGCTAGTGCACTTAAATTAGTTACGTGCGATGGTGTTTCTGATCCATTCAGGAATGCTTGATGACCGAGATTGGAACTTGTTTCGAAAAGTCTGCCCTACATGCTTTAGTAAATCCAAGTTTCAACCCAAAAGCCTCTCTCTCCATATCGTCACATCTCTCTCCATGTCTCTCCGTCTCCCTTCCATTTCGCAACCCAATTTTGTTCCTGATCTCTTTCAACTCAGCTCAATGGAAGCATTGTCCTTCATCTCTGTTTTCTTTCTCTCCATTGCTCTTTCTATTTCCCTCATCTAATCCCAATCTCTCTTGATCTCTTTCTCAACTCTGCCCAAAGCAAGCATTTAGATGAACCTTCAGATGAGAGAGAGATGAAGAGACATAAAGTTGTTTGAACCGAGAGGGAAATCTGTGGGTGTTCTGATGGGCAAAGGAAAGCAACTGATTGCAGAGTTCGGATAGCAAGGCAATGTGATAATTACATTGCCATGTGATGGCACATTTATGGATTAATTATATTGTGTCCTTAATTCAGTGATGTCCATGTGAAGAAGTAGAAAAGCACCAGTCATTTCCATGGGCTTTGGCTGGTTCTGCTACACATGGCATGATCCTTGCTCCAACAAGGAGAAACCAATGAACAAGTTCTTATTCATGGATTTTGAAGAACCCACTTGAGCAACATGTGAAAAACCGTCATTGAAATCCAAAATGCTATATATATATATATATATATGGGAGATGCTACAGTGAGAGCATCTCTCACCTTACTATGAGAGATAAGGTGGGGGCCCTCACGATTAAGTTGTTGGCATTGAATATGAATGTGAGGGCCCCCACCTTATCTCATATAGTAAGGTGAGAGCATCTCTCATTGGAGCATCTCCCTATGTATATATATATATATAGAGAGAGAGAGTGTGAGAGAGAGAGATTTAATGTTTCCTTTGTGTAAGTTGAGAATGACAGAAATAGAGATGGGTTGAGACTTGAGATATGGAGAGAGAGAGAGAGAGAGAGAGAGAGAGAGAGAGAGAGAGAGAGAGAGAGAGAGAGAGAGAGAGAGAGAGAGAGAGGCCTTGAGTCCTTCATAATAAAGATTAGGAGATGGAGGCATTGCAGAGCGGAAGAGGAGAGAGAAACAGAAACATAAAAGTCATGGGTTCACACTTCAAATCGCTATGCCATTATCTTTTAACGGACGGGATTACCCATCACATGCAAACACTTTCAGCATGCCATCGCGAGAGAAGCTTTCCCATATACATTACAATGACTTTAGGGCCTTAGGCATTAGTTCGAGAGCTTGATATGCCATGTACACCACCCTCTCTTATGTTATATACGTATATATTATATGGAGGGAGGGAGTACTTTGCATGTCAAATGTCCTAAATGCATAGGGAAGGAAAATGTTTGACATAGTGGGGACCACAACCGCTCTAGTGAGGGATGTCCAATGCCTTCTTTTGCCAGAAAAGATGAAAATTGGCAGCTTCCTGGTTCCTACAAAAATGTTAGATCGTGAAGGAATATTAACACAAGAAATATCAATGGAAGATTCAAGAGATGGGAAACTTTCAAAGTTACAACTTACAATTAGTAAGGATCAGCTAGCAAGTGGGAGTCATGCCCACATCCAAGTGGACGTCCGAGTCTAAGAGTGGAAACGAGATCCAACGAAATATTCTTTGCATGCCTTACTTTTTAGCACCTTTCTTATGGGCTGTAATAAGGAAACTATTCTTGTTATTCTTTCTTATTTGGTTATGTTTGATGGGTGGCTAGGATTAGAACTTAGATTAGGGTTAATATTTTTATGAAAAAACATATAAATACCCATGTTTGTTGGTCGTCCAGCCTTAGGCTGATTATTATGATATTCTCTCAATAAAAAATTTGCATGGTTTGCAAATCATCTTTTCATCTATTGGTTTGAGACCGATTTCTCTCAAGGATTGAAGACTGTCTTCAAGTGGTGGATTGCTTTGGGGCTAATTACTACTTTTCTCGTTGTGATTGCTTGAGTTTTTGTAAATTCCGGTTTGTGGGATTTTGAGGAGGGTCGATAGTCTGATTTGTGAATCGGGATTGCATCATGAATCAGGATTGCGTCAATATTTAGTGCATAAGATAATAGGATGTGGAACTGTGTACCAGCATTCTCTTACATTTGCATCCAGTGTATTTATGTGGGCCCAGTCTCACTAGTTTTGATAGAAATTTTTTAGCATCGAACTGATGTTTGGTTTCTCACATAGTATGTACTTGCTAAAATGATCTTCGGCGGATCTGTTAAGTTTTAGAGATGTCAATCTTGTGGAATGAGAAGTTTTACCTTATATCTTTAATGTAAACTTCAACCTAGTAGAATATGATTGTTTGTTCCACTGATTTTGCTACCTTCTTCCCAATGGGTGTATGGATATTGGTTAATATGATGCAAGACAGGCCGATAGTGTTGTGCCTTGGTGTTCTTCTGCATTGATCTCTTGGCATCACACATGGGGGTGAAGATGACTTCACACTAACTCCAAGATAAGACAATGCCCAAACTTCAGTAAGAGTAATCTGTATGTAATTGTGCTAGTCTTTGTTACGTGTATAGGGAAACTTTTCCCTATTTGATTAGAGCAAGGATTTTGGGAATGCTTTTTCATGTTATAGTTGATCACTTGGATATCTCCTAGTGAAAGCACTACAGGAAAACCCTTAATACTGCTAAAAGTCTCTTAATAACATGCTGCATAGGACTTGTGATGTCACACTTTGGATGTTATAGACAAATGGGCTCTTAAAAAGTTGCCACATTGGCTTAATTAATAGCAGACATTCTGATTCGATCACAAGTAATAGGAAATCTTTCTAAAAAATAGTGAATACTTGGCTTACGGGAATTTATTATTTGTTGGAACCAGGGATCCCTAGGCATGTGTGTTCAACTAAGTTGCGAACACCACTCAACCATGAGTGTGTTGGCGAATTTGTGCACAAAGGAAACCGAAAGTAATATGTTGCGCACACATAATGTAGTTCACAGGTGGACGTTGCCCCTTTATGGTTCTCTCGGGCTTCGGATGCATCAGTATCATTGTGTTCTTTGATTTCTATATCTCTAGCTTGTTTCAATATTTTTTTTTTCGAATCTTGCAATATCGTTAGGGTTCTTTGTTATATTTTTCATTTCATTATCACTGCTGTATGCTTGCTACATAGCCATTATGTTTCTGGGTTGTCTCTTATTAATTTAGGCATGCAGTGCAGTTCTGGGACTAGTTTCTAAACACATATAATGAAAATTTTATTTTCCTTATTTTTAAATTAGTTTATGTTATATTTCTTTTATCCTCCAGGACTGCACAATCCGATCCTGTGATTTTGGTACTGAGCAGACTTCTGTGTTACATTCACCAGAAAGGAAGATGGAACCAATTTCATCTGATATGGAAGTCCATCTTGCACTGACTCCCCTCCAACCCGTTGTGTTTTTTGGTTTTCACAAACGGATGAGTGTGACAGGTTCCCTTGTTTTCTTACTTTCATGATGAGAATGTCATTTCAGATTACTTACCCAACAGTTTTCTCTAAATGGTGATCTGTTTGGACTGCATGAAGTTGTTGGAACTGTTGAAGGGGGCCGTGCACCAACCAAAATAAAGACAGATCTCAAGAAACCAATTGTTAACCTTGCTTGCCATCCTCGTCTTCCTATCTTGGTAAGCTTCATAATGTGTTTTATTATTTTCCATTTCTTCAGTTGGCCATCAAATACTTACATTTGTGATTTAAGTGCATCCATGGAGCTGTTTCTTGGGTGTAGCCTTGTAACTATTCTTTACCTGTTTTATTTCAGTATGTAGCTTATGCTGAGGGCCTGATTCGAGCTTACAATATTCAGACGTATGCTGTTTTATATACTTTACAACGTAAGATCACAATTGCAATTTACAAGTATCATTTTAATTATTTTTTACTAATTAAAATTAATTTTATATTGTTTTCTTTTATGTTTGTCAATATCAGTATTTGAACTAGTTATTTTGTTTTCTAATTTATTGTTATTTCTCATCCTCCAATGCAGTTGATAATACAATTAAGCTGATTGGTGCTGGTGCCTTTTCTTTTCATCCAACCTTGGAGTGGATTTTTGTTGGTGATAGAAAGGGTACTCTTTTGGCATGGGATGTATCAACTGAGAGACCAAATATGATAGGAATGTAAGTTTAATGTGTTTAGTCTTTAATATTAGAGGGTTCATTCATTCTTTCCATGTGTACATATCAGTTCAGTTGCCACCAATACTGTAAAAACCACCCTTGATTCAATGATGAAAAACACGATGGGTCATAGGCAAAATGATAGAATCACAATAGACCTGCCAATAGGAGCGAGGACCCTGTTTCCAATCATAAACAAAGCTTAAATGTGATTATTATCATTGCTTGGCCCCATCATGTTTCCATTATTGATGAGCTCCATTTTGTCTTCCATCATTAGGGTCAAGGGTGGCTAAACTTGATTACATTATTGGATGGGTCCTATAATAATGACTTCATTATCCACTCGGTGCATTAAGATTTCCAACATTGGGTGGGTGTCATCATGATCATAGGTGCTCCCACTTTCCTTCCATGATTTAGTGGCGACAACAAGAACTCACCATGAATGACTATCATTTTTACTACTTCCATTATTACTATGGATCATTCTAGTGCAACCACACTTTCTTAAGTGACCATAACAACTGGTTTTATACAGGATACCTGGCATGTAGTTGGAGCCCCTAGTCCTATAATATAAAAGAAGATTTGTTGGAGTAGTTATATATAGAACATTAACCTTATTGGAGATTAATGGCTGTCCATCTAAGGTGATGAAAGTGGATGTTAAATGTAGAAACAGTGATCGGTTCACAATGATGGAAGTGCATGGTAAATGTAGAAACAGTGATCGGCTGACAATGATGGAAGTGGATGGCAAATGTAGAAACAGTGATCGGCTCACAATCAGTGTCTTTGATCAGATGACTAGCAGCATCTGTTGTGGCTGATTTCTTGCAGATAGCTAAACCACCGAAAATTCTTTGTATGGTTAGCCTTTGGGCACCATCTAGATGCCATGCATCCTATGGTTTCTATTGCTGTTGCTGTCCTTCACCCATGCATTACATGAGCTGTTTTCTAGGTTAAATTGAGGTGAATATCTTAAAAATTTGTTTTTAGAATCTTTTGTTCTAAAATCACACTGCTCCAAAGTCCAAACTACCTTTGAGAATGTAGGATTGTGAGTTTGTGACTAATATATCCTTAGCTGCAAATTAGTAACCAATTTTTTTTTTTTTTTGAAAAACGGAATATTATTACTGCAAATCCGAAGATAAAGAGTTACAGATAAAGGAGGGAGGAGTAGTCTCCCAAACTGAAGAATCTGACAAAGAATCAGCTGCTCTAGCTAAGAGATGAGCAACATGATTCGCAGACCTTTTAATAAAACCATACTTGAAGTTTCTAAACTCCAACAGTAATTTTTTGCAATCCTCAATTACTAAACCAAAATGTGAAGCATCAACAGCTACAGACTCCAGCGATTGAATTACCAATAGTGCATCTGACTCCATCATCACCTTATCAAAACCCCTATGTTTGAGCCAACTAAGAGCCTCACGAAAACTTAGAGCTTCAGCTAACTTTGCTTCAGAACAGCCCCACAACCGTCTGCTACTTGCTGCAATAAAACAGCCATTAGAATCTCTAAGTACACATCCAAAACCGGACTGGTTGTCTCTGGAAAAAAGTGCTGCATCAACATTGCATTTGATCCAACCAGCAGGAGGTTTTTGCCATACAGACATGGTTCCTGAAACTCCATTAGCAGCCACGGACATGCCCTTACTATGAGCGTCACGCCACTGATTTAGGACTGAATGAGCAAAATTACTAACCTGCTGTACAGATCTGGTGATCCCCTTCCATAAAATGTCATTGCGACCCTTGCCAGAGACTCCATAAAATCATGGCTGCTCTACATTTGTCCTCCTCTGAACATCTACAAAAGAGTGCTTTCAACCACTCCAAAAATGATGTTTCCATCCCGCCATTAAGCCCTATACCACACTGCAGCCAGCAATCTCGAGCAAAAGGGCAATTAACAAACAGGTGGAGACAAGATTCAATGTTACCATTACATCTCATACATAAAGCTTGAACTTCCACTCTTCGGGCAAGAAGGTTATCTTGTGTAGGTAAACAGTTTCTACACATCCTCCATAAGTGAACACGAACTTTAGGAGGTATATTCAGGTGCCACAACTGTTTCCATATGCTACCCTCAGATTCCAGATTTATTGCCTCTCCATCATTGTTTTGCCTTTTTTCTAGTAAGACACTATATGCACTTTTAACAGTATACAAACCCTTTGCATCCGCCCCCCAAAAACAAGCATCCTCGATATAACGAATACTAAGTGGTATACTGAGAATCAGTTGAGTATCTCTACTATTAAACAATGATTCAGTCAACACTGGATTTTGCATAGCTTGCAAAGTGAAACTGCTCCAAGCACCTTTGAGCAGATGGGATTGTGATTAATGTATCCTTCATCACATAACTAATACCCTCTTTCAGCTACTGGATTTCGCATAGCTTGCAGAGGCTAACTTTATCCATATAAATATTCGTGATGCATGAAAACAATGAGACAGGCTTCACACTATAGATTGCGGTGCCAAGCTGTTCTTTTTCGAGGTGATGTTTCCTTAAGAGGAAGAGTTTAGCTGACTGGTTAATGTTTTAAAGAGTGCGATTAAATGAGCTTCATCACTTTTGGATTTGGGACTTGGAAATTCATACTTATTTTTTGAGAGAGAACCAGGATTTATTTAGAAAGAGTTTAAATGCAGAAAAAGGCTATCCACCAATATGATGGAGAAGCCCAACATATGAAGGATACATGTAAACACTAAACAGGCCCAACTGCCATTCATACTGAGAGATAAGATGCTAATCCATAGTCTACGGGTGTCTTCCCCAAATGTTCTGATAAAGACAATGAGTTTCTGTTATGAATTGAAGTTATTAAAATGTACTTAAGTGTAATTGAGCATCTTCCCTATCCTTTGGTTTTCTACTTTTAATCAATCAAAATAGCGGTTGTGGCTGGCGTAGTGGCCGGCCAGTGGTTAAAATGCTATATAGCGAGCAATGCGTGTCAGTTGCAACGATATGTGGCGGCATAGCAATGTGAAATTTAAGTAGTTAAAAAAATTCGAATCTTGTGTAGCAACCAATCTTGTGTTTTTTAGTGATTTAGAACCATACAAGGGTAGAGACAACTTTAAAAAAGGCTATTGAGGATAAGAAATATGAAAAATAATGTTTTGAATTACAATTGTTTGGCTCTTCTAAAATTTAGACTGTAGCGCCGCTATTTTCAAATTAGTATAGCGGCCTCAATTGCTACGGCCGATTTTTGCGGCTGCCATTTTGAACCATGCTTTTAATCATCCACTAATAGCTTAGTGGTGAGTCATCTCCTTATCCACAAAAAAAACCAGGGATTGGTCCCTGGCTTTGTTGCTTAAGGACTTGGGTAGGGTGCGTATATGGATGTGTGGGTATTTACCATAACCAAAAAATAAAAAAGTTCATTTTGTTTCATTGTTGATTGATTTCTCTTCTTTGAATTTTTGACTTTGTATAAGATCTTTCTTTATTACCAAGTATATTTATCAATATCATTTGATGAGAGAATCAGATGAGCAGCATATTCTTTATTCATATGTCTTTTTTTTTTTGGCACAGTCTTCCGGATATTTACAACTTCCTACAATTTCTCTGGAAACTTTCTTATCTTCTGATCTGAGTATCTTTGATGTTTTGACACCACATCATGTGTTCTTAATCCTGACAGTGTACTTTTAATATAAATTCAGAACCCAAGTGGGTGCTCATCCAATAACATCTATTGGATGGATCCCTATGCTGCGGGTACTTGTTACTCTTTCCAAGGATGGGACTCTCCAAGTCTGGGAAAACACGTGTGACAGTTAATCCTAACAGACCACCAGTACAAGCAAACTTTTTTGAGCCCGCTGGTTAGTCAATCTTCTTCTGCTTGAGTTTAATCGGTTAATCCTGATAGAAACTTTATTCTAATGGCTCTTATTCAGTACTTATTTGGATCGCCTTTGCTGAATTTTCTTGCAGCTCCATGTATATTCTTGTCTTCTATGGTTTCTATTCTTACTGCACCAACCATGTGTTTTTCAATCCAATGGACAACCTCATTAATTATTTCCCATTATGTTTTCTTTTTATGGATCTTGCATTACATTCCTTGTATTTTCTGTCTGATGCTTGGTAGTTTGTAATTTATATTTCTAAGTTACCAAATTTTACTTGTCATTTATGGAGTCTCTCACTAGTCACTATGATTGACCCTAATTCCATCACTTTGATTTAGTTGTGTGAGTTGGTCTGTATTGGAAATTTTTTGCATGATCGACTGTCTGTCTTCTTTAAATTTAAATTTCCTTTAAGATTAAGTAAAATTTTTGGCTTGGTTGAGTAACTTTTTTTTATCTTTTGTTTTTGGCAATTTGGTTCTGTTTGGGGTGTTTTTTTTTTTCTCAATTTGTGTTCTTTAATTTTTTTTTTTTGTGAACGTTTGTGCTTCATTGTTGGAGTCCGTACATGGGCACTTTATTTTCTCCCTCGAATGGTAAATTTGTTGCATACTTGCATGGGCTTTTGTCCTATCCGATTTCAATCATTGATATGATGATTCTGATGCTTCACTAATTGGTCTTTCGGGTTTTAATTTTTGATACTTTATAGTACCCTACCACAACAAATGATGTAATTGATTTGTTAAATGAATAAATGCCATAGTTATAGTCATTTAGGACTTATGTCATATGTATGTTACGGCTTAGAGCACATCCTAAGTAAGTGTTGTGAAGGACAAGTTCCATTATTTGTCTATAATTTATTTTCATTATTTTGCAGCTATTGAGTCAATCGACATTACTCGGATATTATCTCATCAGGAGGGAGAGGCTGTCTATCCCTTACCGCGAATCAAATGTTTTGTTTTTCATCCAAAATTAAATTTAGCGGCATTGTTATTTGCGGTTAGTATTTGAACAGTATCCAGATTGTTGGTTGATAACCTCCTTTTAATTCTTAAAAACAAGAAATGTTTCTCTCTTTAACAGAATGTGACAAGCGGAGATTTGAAAAATAAGGCTGCATTCACTAGGGAAGGTAGGAAGCAACTTTTTGCAGTCCTGCAAAGTGCAAGGGGATCAACAGGTGATTTTATGACTTTCTCTGTGTCAAATTTTTGAATATGCTGTAAGACATTTACCGACTTGAGTGCTTATTTGTACAGCTACATTATGTTTGACGCAGAGTAATATTTGAAGCTACTGCAGCCCATGTGCTTTATCAAATTCTTGCATGTATTTTTATTAGGATATGGTACATTCAGAGGAAATTTATTGATGTCTCAATTGCAAGAGAAATAATAAAGCGATGCTGTTTTAGATGGTCTGGAATGTGCTTAGAAGATCGGAAATGGCCTCTTTATGAAGATGTGGAGGGTTGCAAGTACCAGGTAGTAAGAGAAGGGGAGGCGAGAGATTTTGAGGCACTATTCAGATGGGAGATGTTAGATTGTGGGTTCATAGAGAATTTAGACTTAGAAGATATTTTTGATTGGTTTGGAAGTCTTCTTCCCACAAGGGTGCCAGATCCAAAAGCTTTCCTTCTGCTTATTTTTCTGTCGTATTGTCCGCTTGGATAATTGTTCCACCTTGCTCAGTAAGGTGAGGAAATTTTAGGGATGGAGTTTTCCACGGACCTAATGGATATCAGCCTTAATCCCTCCTTTCGTTGGGATCTTCCTTCAAGCAGAGAAGGAGGCTGCTCATTAGTTCCTTTGGTTTAACGACCTTTCTTGGAATGGGGGAAGGTGGAGCTTTATCTGTACCAATCTTCTTTTGCTTAGACATGCTCCAAGTTGGCAACCTTTTGTGTAACTGAGACACTAAAGTCATTTCCTAAGCATTGCTTTGTAAACTTCTATTATTGATTGAATTCCTAATCCACCACACTTCTATAATTTGTTGTTAGATTGTTAAGCTCCTGAAATTAACATATCTTTTTATTAGTTGTAACCATCATAATGACTCCTCCAAGGCTTATTTGTATTTGCAATTTTGTAGGCATTTTGATGCATTTCTATTTTTTAGGGCATCGTTTTCTTTGCTTTGTACTTGGAACTTTTATTTTTCTTTTCCTTGTTTGCATTTAGATTGTTAAGTTTGTCCTCTTATTGAAAATACTATTTCCATTTCATTTTTGTTACCATGTACTCCTTTTAATTTGCTTAATGTATTACATCGCTAGCTTCTTCTGTTTGTTGTTCTGATTGCTAGGGGTGTCATGCAGCTGCCGTGTTGAAGGAAAAACTTTCATCCTTAGGTTCATCTGGAATATTGGCTGATCATCAGCTTCAAACACAGCTGCAAGAGCATCACTTGAAGGGGTGAGCTCCTAAGGCAGTCATCTTACCATCTTTTTAATAATAAACAAAAGAATTCAAATAATCAGCATATGCCAATACCTGGATTTGCACTTCTAAAATTTTCTCTGTTTTATATTTTTCGTTTTTCGTTTTACTGATCTATGCTTAGAGCATCATGTATACAATCATTATTGGTTTCTGTTTCACAGAATTGCAGATAGTTTTGCAACTATTCCAGAAGGGTTTGAGATCTGTACTGCAGCCATTACCATGAACTGAAAGTACTAGGGTTAGATGTCTCATAATTGGCATTCTAGGGTAAATGTAGTGCAGTCCTTTATTTTCCCAAAAGAGGCACTTAATTGTAGGCTGTACCTCGTTATAAAAAAAATAAAAAATTGTAGGCTGTACTTCATAGCAAAAGGTAAATTCTTCTAGCTAGAGGTGATGGAAAGAGGGATGGTTTAACATGTTCTTTGGCAGCCAATGCGTTGCTTTGTTCTTCACAGGGTTGGCTTTGAATGGTTTTCATGGTGGGCATTACTTCAGCTGTAGATGCTATATCAATTGAGATGCCATGAATGAAGCATAAATAGTGAAACAGATAAGGGCTAATACCCAGCAGTAAAGAGCTTCATGTGAGCCATCCCATGGGTTAATAATCCAATTATGAGTTACTGTGAGCCTGTGAGATCCTTAATCTAACTGGAACTTTTCACTTTGGCTCCCAAGCTCGGTTATTGTGTAAAGTTTAAATCCTTTAGATCTTGTCACCATGAAACCCCAAACGAAAGTAAAGATTGGAGTATTCTTTTTTTTTTTAAGCAACTTTATTAAAATAAAAGAAGGCTATACAGTATAGGAGAGGTACTGTAACAAAAGACAGTTGGAAGCCAAGGCCCAGACAAAAAACTATGGACCCAAGCCCCACCCCAATAGAAACAACAAAAAAGGAAATAAACAAAACAAGGGATACAAAAAAACCCTCAAATCATGACGAGAAGCACCCTCCTTGGCTAGGCGATCAGCTTCGATCAATATGGGAAAAGGAGACTTGAAGGCCTTTCGCAAGATCGAAAGATTGGAGTATTCTTTGTGTGCCATTCAAACAGAAAATGCATTAACAATGAAGTGCTATCATGTTGCCATATTAATACATTGATCCGCATACATTTCAAAACTGCAAAGGGCCTGTTTTGAAACTCTTATTTGTTTGAAATAGAGCTAAGTCAGTTAGATGTGTTTGAAATAGATATGTTTCAACTGGACCCTTTTACAAATAGATCATTTGGTATGTCTGATTCAATTAAGAAAAGAAAACTTGTCATATCATTAAAGTTATATGGGAAAACTTGTAATACCATAAAAGTTATACAGGCAAATTTGTCATGTGGTAGTGCTATAGGAAAACTTGTGATTACAGCCAAAGTTGCCACATAGTAAAAGCTATATGGGCAAACTTGTCCCAAAAAAATAAGAGTAAAAGTTGTGTGATTGCTTTAGACATTGATGTCTGTTTGAGAAAGTCCCTTTTGTTATTGTGTGTGAAAGAGGCAAAAGGTCTTAAATCTCATTCAATCAGAGATTCACATGAACTTTTCTGAACGGTTTAAAGCACTCAGACATTTGTTTGAACCAGTTTTAAGTAAAATAAACGCAAAGAGTGGACTTGCCAAATGGCTCCTATCCTTTAGATCTTGTCACTCTAAAACGATAGTCAGACGTGAAGATTTATATATGTTAGATGAATCTTTTATAATGGAGTATTCTCTGTGTACGATTCGGAATGAGAAAATGTATTAGCATGATTGGGTTTTTTATCTTCCTTTTGTCTAAGGCCAAAAGCCTCCTTGTCTAGTTTCCCCTCCTTTTGGATGGTGGCTGTATTTTTGGGGTTCTTCTCCGGCCACTTCTCAGTATAGCTCTTTTATACTGTAAAGCTTTTGATCAATTCAAGTTACCATTTCGCACTTTTAAGCTATAATACTATGGCGGATGGTCTGGCTAGGGAAGGAGTTTCGCACTTCTATTTCTTCTAATGTATAAGTTTTTTAGGTGTTTTCCCTTGTTCGTTGTAGTTTTGATGGGTCTTGTTTTATTGTCTGTTTGGTGAAATAAAATTTTATCCTTTATAAGAAAATACAAGTTCCCATTTCCAAAAAAAAAAAAAAAATTGTATTAGCAATGAAGTGTTTACATGTAGCGATATTAATAAGTTGGTCAGTGTACATTTCAAAACTGCGAAGAGTGCCGTGTTGCGTCACTGCTGAGAAAAATCTGTAGTGTTCACTTTCCATTTGGTTTCATTTTACCTTTACTGGAGTCTTCATGGCTGCATTTACTATTTTAAAACTTATATCTAGTATAATTTTGATACCCAGTGTTCATGCTTTTTGTCTTCAAAACTGGTTACAAATATACAAGGAATTGACTTCATTGTGTTTTTGTCTGACCATTTTGCATTATTCTTTTTCTGATATTCTGACTGCATTTTCTCAAAGTTATATTTCTTCTGTGCCAGCCATAGTCAGCTTACCATATCAGATATTGCACGGAAGGCATTTCTTCACAGTGTATGTTCTTTTTCCTTTTCTCCCTCTTATCTTTTTCATATTTGGCATCTGGCTTGTTGCCAAGATCCCAAATGCTTATATGGATAAGGACTTTGATCAAGTTTCAGAAACCTTCATACCCCGTTTTGATGGGAAAATTTCCAGCAAATGATGATGAATTGCTGATGTTGCAGAAATTTATATATAGCTTTCTGAGGGGAAGAGTTGTGTGCAAGAAGAAACCTTGTAAATTTGAAATGATCTGTGCCACTTGAAGGATGAATTAGATGTCTGGCAGAAATTCTCTCAATCACATATCCATATCTAACACTTCCGCTGTAATTTATGTGGAAGTACAAGTTCATTTTTACTGACCTTTGAGAGAATACCTGTATGATATTTCTAACATCCATCCAAAACAGATATTTCTGTAGAAGCATCTCCCCTTTTCTGCTATCTGTATCTCTAACTCTCTATCCATACTTCGTATTAACGTGAGCCTGGACTCAGGCCAGACTCACATGAGCCTATGCCTGAGGCCATTTATTTATGGCCTGGACCCATTCCTGACCCCGTTCCCAATGGGGTTTCTAAGCCCTGGTTGAGGAGAGAGGAGAGGAGAGGAGAGAGCTGCAGGCTAATGGGCCTGTCATATAGTCCATTTGACTTCAAGGCCTAAGCTTGAGTCTGGCTTGTTTATTGATTGGCCCTATGTTGTGCCTGGCCACCTAACACATATTCATGCCCAAGCCTTGCTATAATCAGGCTGAGCATGGGCAGGACCCTTGCCAGATCCAGGCATGTTGCTAGCCATTTGCCAATGTCATTGATGCTAACATGATTTTCTTGTGCTAATCCTCGTGGTCTCTGTGCTCGTGTACAGCATTTCATGGAAGGACATGCCAAAAGTGGCCCAATTTCTCGGCTGCCAGTTATCACCATCTCAAATGCTAACCATCATTTGAGGGATGTTCCTGTTTGCCTGGTATGTTATTGAAACTTTCAGTCTAGTTGTAACCATAATGTTTTTGTTACCATTTTCTAAAATTGAGGTGATGACTGCTCTTTCAGCCATTTCATTTGGAGCTTAATTTTTTCAATAAAGAGAACAGAGTTCTTCATTATCCTGTTAGGGCTTTCTATATGGATGGTATCAACCTAATGGCATATAATCTCTGTTCTGGCACTGATAATTTATACAAGAAGCTTATTTCTGCGGTAATGGTCTTCTTTTGTTGTAAATATCCCCATTATGATATTTCATCATGCAATAACGCCATGTTAGTGTGAACTCATTCATTTTCTGGTTTCAGATTCCTGGAAATGTTGAATGCTTTCCCAGAAATGTGCTTTACAGTTCAAAGCAACATTTATTTCTTGTTGTTTTTGAGCTGAATGGTGTTACAAATGAAGTTGTAGTTTATCGGGAGCAGACTGATTTCCAGCCAGCTGCTAATAAAGGAAGCACAGTGAAAGGTTTCTATATCTTTCTTGATAAAAATTTCTTGGTTCATAAATTTTTATATTTAAACCTTAGCTATCACCATTTTTATTTTGTTTTGTAGGTCGTGATGCAGCATTTATTGGTCCCAATGAGAATCAATATGCAATTCTGGATGATGATAAGACTAGCCTATCTTTGTATATTCTGCCAGGGGCGACTTCACAAGAAGTTAATGAAAATAATGGAGCACTTGATACAAACACATTTGCTGACGCTAATGCTGTGTCTGATCGGGGTCCTCTGCAGTTCTGTTTTGAAACTGAAGTTGATCGCATATTTTCTTCCCCACTAGGTGAATTAAGCAAAATTTCACTAATTTATATCATAATGAAATAACAACTTCTTCTTAGAACCCTCCTTTCAGTTTCCATTTTATAAAAGAGAAAGGAAAAGAAAGAAAACCATTTCTTGCTGATTGTAGATCTTTCCATTGTTGCAGAATCGACCATACTATATGCTTGTCATGGGAACCATATTGGACTGGCTAAGCTGGTTCAAGGATACCGTCTTTCAACTGATGATGGTCAATATCTATCAACCAAAACAGAAGGGAAAAAGTCAATCAAGATGAAAGTAAATGAAGTTGTACTACAGGTAATTGTTCAGCTACTGTTCATTTTGTGACTGTTGTGAAATTTCATTTGATTCTTGCATTTAGCTGTTTTTGTTTAACCTGATGCTCTTCGCAATTTGGGACAAACTATTTTTTTTTGGTTTAAGAAATTTTTTTCCCACTATTCACATTTTTTTTTTTGTTTTTCATTTCCATTTTGTGTTGAACATCAGCGTCTTTGGTTTCCATTTCTCTCACATGGGGATGTACTTAGTACTGAAAAATGTGAGGTGATAAGTTCATGTGAAGGTTTCAGCTTTTCCTGCAATTGATTTTGCTGCCTGCATTTTTTTTCCCTTGCTGCTGAGAGATTCTAATTATTTCTTATTTAGAAGCAATATTAAATTTTCAGACTTGACTTCTACAATATAGTTAAAATACTAGGGCACCCATTTTCCTTTTAGACCTGAGGCCTTTTGTTAATGGTGGTGGCCAACAAAACCTAAACTCTTGACCAACTCAAACAATGGATTCCTCGCCTTAAGGGGTCATTTGTTTGCAGTCATTTACATATGTAAATGATTCACATAATCACATGTGTAAGGGTTACACATCATCACGTTTGTTCATAATCATTTACGCATGTGATGTGAACTGAGGTGCGAAAATGGTGTGGAATGAGGCCATGCATTTACCCACCAAAATTTTCATATCAAATCAGGTGTGAAAGTGATTTGCGGACGCGTTCACCAATACACTTCTCACATGGTGATTGCATTCTTGTAGGGCCCATCAACCACCTTTATTTTTCCTCAATCTTGTGGGCTCCATGTTTGTAATCTAAACCATTCACTTTGTTTATTGAACTAATAAAGCCCAAGGTATTGAATCTGATTATCTTAAAGTCTTCATGGATTTTGAGTACTTTGTGAAAAAGTCCCAACCTATACATCTAGTTATCTACAATTCTGTGGGCTCCAACTTTCATTATTCGAACCATTTAATATTCTTATATTAATGGTAAATATTAGGGCTTATTGTTTCATTTCTTAATTTTCTGTGGATCTTGAGACATTTGTGAAAAACATTCAAAAAATGTAATTAAATCTAAAACTGTTGAATGTACTCATTTACTTGTGAAAATGGTGATTTTGACAAACATGGTAATGTGTTTCACATGTAAAACATTTGCATATGTAAATCTCATTTTCCTATCATATGTGTAACAGGCAAAAGACATTTGTACATGTGGAATGATTTCTTTTCTCATTGATGAGTAACTGATGGATGATGCATATATTGATTGCCTCATCCATTGTTATGAAAATCATAATTGTATTCCAAATCGTCCAAGGGGGTGAATCGAATTGTATAGTTAATCGTAGGATTTTTTCCTTATACAAATGAAAAAAAATTTAAAAATTAAAAAAAGAAAAGAAAAAATTAGTTATTCATATTTCATCCATTTTCTATCCATGGATACACTCACACAATGACAAATAAGACTATCATACTCACATGAAGACATCAGTAACACATATTAATATATAATAAATGATTGTGTAAAAAAATAAAAAAAAATGTTTAAGATGTCAATGTGACTAGGAAAATAAAAAGGTTGCAATAGTTCTTGTTCTCTTTGAATTCGAAAATAAAAATAAAATCCAAATTATCAATCTTACATTTAGAATGTCTCCAACAGTTACAAAAAAAGTGTTCATGATGGAAAGGAAAAAAAAGGGAATACAAGACGAACCCTGTCTGTATAATGATTGGTGTAGTTGAATTCTTGTTCCCGGTTTATCTCTAAAACCTCCCCAAAATCGCAAAAATTTTTGATAAGAGGTTTCGTTGACCGCTAAATAACATTTTAAAAATAAAAACACTAATAGCAAAAAGAAAAGAAAAGAAAGAAAAAAAAAAGTAAAAGATTACTAATAAAGAAAAAAAAGTAAAAGATTACTAATATTAACCTCTTGGTTGTGGCTGTTATCGCTCAACAAAATTGCTTGAAGGATTAGGTGAAACAAGTATCAAATCATACGAATCACACCTGAATCTTAGGATTCACTTGGAAATAGGATTTGTTGGATAGATACGAATTGTTTTCCTTAGGATTCAATACGAATCGTAGGATTCTAAAAAAAATGGGGCCTTCATCATTCTTTTTGCCACATGGCCCTCAAACTATATGCCTTTTCCTCATATATATGCATAATGTTTCCCCAACATAGTTGGCACAAGGCTTTAGTGATGACGATGATATGCATGATGTTTAGTGGAAAACCAAGGTTGTAAAGTTTGGACATAGGGGGTTACTCAGTCACCACTGACCAGTCTAATCGACTCAGCTGACTCCCATGAGATTCAACCTGAGTAGGTGCAAGTTTTACATTGGAGCTCTGTAAACCCAAAAAGCAATAAAAAAATATTAAAATGGATTTAAAATAGAATTTAATTTTCCTATGATTCTAGAGTTTCAAGGAAAATGTGTTTAACTATTCTGAATTGGTTTTAGTAGTAAGTGGCCTCATTTGATTTTTACTCCTGTTGAACAATACCTCTCTCAATGCATAGATGTTCAACAAAATGTGGTTTTGATATTCTAACATCAATGCAAAATGACACTAAAAGCTTCCAACATCTGCTCTCAACAATAAAGTAGGGAAAAAAAAAGTGATATTGGCCCATTTCCCCATTGGACTCAGCCAAGGTGTGACTCAGACTATGACTCAAGTTGGTAAGTGCCAAGAGCCGTGTCTGAGTGTATAACCATGGGAAATTTGTTGCCCAATATTTATATAACTTATTACCTATCAGCCCCTATTATTTGCCTTTTGTTATGAACCACCTGATGGAAGACGTCCAAGATGAAGTTCCTTCGTGTATGTTGTTTGCAGATCATGTGGCACTAATTGGTTCAACAAAAAAGCAATCAAATTTAAGCTAGAACTTTGGGTTAAGGTTTTTGAGTCAAAGAGGTTGAAAATTAACAGATCAAAGAATATATGGAGTCCAAGTATATTTGTTTTTGTCCTTCTAGGATTAAGAATGGTAATGATATATATTATAGGGAAAAATAGGAAGAAGAGGAGGGAGATTGAGCATTACCTAGGAGTATTTTCTTTATAATGTATTTCTCCCATGTACAACTGGTCAACTTGGGAATTCTTGAATGGTCAAAAAATGATACTTAGTGTAGGATGGGAAAAGAACTTGTGGATAAACAAGCAAACTGATTATAGAAATTACCTTTTTTCCCCCTTTTTTCTGCTTTTGTCAAGGACCTCATACAACATTAAGATTTGCATTAAGATATTCTATCATCTATTGCTGCTCTAATCCATTCTAACCTTGAGTGGCAGAATTTTTTTTTCCATGCTGATCATACTTTGATTTAATATTTTCTTATATTTTTTTTATAGCAACTTGCTCTGTCGTAGGTCAATTCTTTACCAGTATTCTAATATCGTTGATTTGCTTTTTGCAGGTTCACTGGCAGGAAACTCTAAGAGGCAAAGTTGCAGGAATATTGACTAGTCTCAGGATAATGATTGTTTCTGTAGATCTAGAGATATTGGCGAGCAGTTCCACCAAATTTGACAAAGGGCTTCCTTCAATATCCTTTAGAGGACTTGATGTTTTTTTGCGTTTGTTTTCTTCATACTTAAAATGATTGGTGAACTATTTATTTTTTAAAACTTTGGTGGCTTAACTTCCACGCACTTTAGATCCCTTCTATGGGTTGGCCCTGCCCTTCTTTTCTCAAGTTCAACTGCAGTTAGTGTGCTTGGATGGGATAGCAAAGTACGAACCATTCTCTCTACCAGTATGCCATATTCAGGTAGGGTTTTTAATTTTTAATAACATATTTATATTAATTAAAGTTCATGCCCTCAACTGCTGGGTTTCTTATATAGACCCAAAAAAAATAAAAAATGTTGGGATTCTTATTTGTACTGCAAACAAAATTGTAAATCTTGTTATAGTGTGAAGTGCACTTTTCTTTAGTTTTTAATTTTCGGAATTCTCAAGATGACTTTGTTCCTTTGCAGTGTTGGTTGGTGCCTTGAATGATCGGTTGTTGCTTGCAAACCCAACAGATATAAATCCTAGACAAAAGAAAGGGATTGAGATAAGAAGCTGTCTTGTAGGTCTTCTTGAGCCACTCCTTATTGGGTTTGCCACCATGCAACAAAGCTTTGAGCAGAAGCTTGACCTAAAAGAGATCCTGTACCAAATAACATCAAGGTTTTAATTTCCTCCTACAAGCATCTTTCCTGCATCCATCCTATAGCTGCATCAACTTTCTTTTGAAGAGACTCTGCTGCGTTTGGATAAGATTTATCATTATTTTTAGTTGCTTCTGGAATCTGGATTGACACCCTTAATATTGCGTTGACATGAAGTCTTGCCTTCTGATTTAAATAATAACTACTCCGTTAATGACTTATTATTATATTATGATTGTAATTACTTATCACTTCATACTCATCGTGATGGCTGACATGTTTTAATGTCTAACTCATGCAGGTTTGACAGTTTACGCATTACTCCAAGGTCTCTTGATATTCTTGCTCGAGGTTCTCCTGTTTGTGGAGATCTTGCTGTAGCATTATCTCAAGCAGGTCCACAGTTCACTCAGGTGAGACATTGCTTCCATGTTATGCATTGGGATGTCAACAACCAGTCTGTTTGTGAGCCAGCTTAGCTTGGCTTTGCTCGACTTGGCTTGGGCTCAAGCTCAGCTTATGTGCTATAAATAAGCAGGTCCCTTGAGTTGCCGCGATTGTTTACAACCCGAGCTTGAGCTAGAGCCTGTTTTTCTCAGCTCAGCTTGAGCTTGGGATGTTGAGGGATCATGCTCAAGCTCAGCTCAGCTTGTTTGATTTCTATATTTTAACAATTTTATATATGTTTATAGAACTATACATGTAGTATTTTATTTTATCTGGAGGGCCACATATGATAGATGTAGTTAGAAGTTTTATCAATATACAAAATATCAGTGGAAAAAAAAAAAAAATCAATCCAAGCTCAAGCTTAACTTATCTTGGCTTGTCCATAATTGAGCTCGAGCTTGAGGTGGAAAAACTAAGTTGAGCCAAACTTGAGCTTCGGATACTTGATTTGAGCTCGATCTCGAGCTTGGTTAAGGCTTGTTTACATAGGAAAATTATCCTATGCACAACTCGTGCATAGTGCGCACCACTCGTGGGGCCTACTTGATGGTCCATCCGAGTGGACTAAAACAAACCTCTACCCGCACCCTGGGTTTGCACCAGTCCTAATGGACTGGACTTGTGGGCCCCAGATGATAGGGATAGGATGATTGGATGGGGCTGATTTTTTGTACATAGGAGGGCCTCAACTAGATCTTCAAACCACCCCCCCCCCCCCCCCACACACACACACACACACACACACACACACACACACACACCCACACACACACACACACACACACACACAAAAAAACATGTGGGTCCCACAGCGCGGTGCGCATGGAAAGCTCCCTGCACACCTCCTACATAGGATAACGATTGTATATATATATTAGTGGTAAACTGAGTTTTATTAAAGGAGCTAGAACAGTACAGGAGAGCTATACTGAATAGCTACCAACACAACGCAAAGCATGACAAAACAAAGCAAAGCCTACACAGAATCGAGGGGGACTCACTCCTTAGCCAAGCCATCTGCTCTGTTTTAGCACTTATTTCCCCATGAAGGGCGCTTCCAAAGCATTACCCAAATCAATCACTTCACCACGTCCACCATAGACCAAGGAGCCAAACACAAACCAGACGCCCACTGAATGACACAAAAAGAATGTTTACATCCCTAGTTACGCATGCATTTTCACAAGTGACTTCTATTTTGATTTCTGAAATGTTTCAACTGTAGGTATTGCGGTGCATGTATGCAATCAAAGCTCTACGATTCTCTACAGCTTTGTCAGTTTTAAAGGATGAGTTCCTGCGCTCAAGAGACTATCCACAGTGTCCTCCAACGTCTCATTTATTCCACCGCTTTCGACAATTGGGATATGCATGTATCAAGTACGTATCGCGTAAAACTTGTTAAACTATCAATTGAATTATTGGGTGTGCCGACACTGTTGATGATGCTTCTTGGGTTGTTGCTATCCAGATAAGCAGTTTTTGATCTTTTTTGTTTATTTTTCTGGACATGGAGCAGATTTTGAGAATGCCCTTTTCTACTATGTAGAACTTGGAAAAGCTACTTTTCATTAATATGAGATGCTATAGAAGTTATTATCCCTTTATTCTTCCTATATGAATATGGATCCACCTGTTGGGGCATAATATTCTTATCCTTTTAAATGCTTATTTTGGAAGGTTTATTATGTGAAAACTTGTAAATCTAGGACATTCAAGTGCTTGCATTTGCTCGAGGCAAATATATTAGGTGTTATAACTGCTACTGATACTGAGTAATCACATTGTGGCAATACCATTACCACAAATAATTCTGGCTGCTGCATGCCGTTTCTTTTAGAAGATATATTAGATGCAACTAGAAGAAAGATTTTTCCAAAAGCAACCCGAAGGCATCTACAAAATGTGCTTTGTTTTGCATGGCATCTGATGTTGCATTGGCCTAAAAAGAACTATATGAAAGGAATACATGTTTTCTCTGAGCAAACCCTTGATATGTTCCTCAAAGAAAGCAATCCTCCATGGCAATGATAATCATAGATACAAGACAAAGTGGTGTACTATATTAGGTGCATTGTTGTTATTATTACTGTCATTGTCATTTTTTTTTTTTTTTGGTTTTTTTAATGTTAGCTGATTTTATTGATGAAAAATCAAGTAGAGGAAACAGAAACTAGTATGACATTGGCTCAAATTCCATGTCAAGAGCAAGGTCCAAGAGGGCAACACAGAGCTTCAAATCCAAGTTATTTGCATGCTTCATTGTTGTTGTTGTTGAATTGCGCACTGATAACTTTGTGGGGACAAAACTAAAGAATTACAAGCCTAAAAGGCTAATTGCATCATCAACTGTTGATCACTTCATCCCCGCAAGCATAGCTTGGTGGTAGGGACGTCGACTCACATAGGGTCGTGGTTCAAGCACTGCTCAACCCGTTGGAACTTGGAAGTCAGATGTTCCAGCCAATGTGTCAACCTACCGAAAAAAAGAAAAACAGCCTACCACACCTTCTAATTCTGTCAAGCTCGAATCTGTATTTCCAACATAGATCCATTGCATTTTCAACTCCACCAGTTTTATCATGGTATTCTAAGTATCATATGGTGGGATACTAGTATCCATTTCCATATCCATATCCATATCCATGTGCTAGATCGTTGGAAATGTAGATTCAATTCCTCATCACCCCATGTATGTAGTATGCTTGTTGAACTAGTCACATGGGTGTGAACATGGGCCAGCTCTAGACGTCCATCATATGGGCCTGGTTAGGACTCAATTGGGTTTGATTATATTGTCTAGAGGGACTTTTAAGGGGATTGATTTAGGTCCTCACTGAATTCCTTTTTTTTTTTTTGAAAAAAGTGACTATATTAAAAATGAGAAGGCTATATAGTATAGGAGAGGCATACTGCAAGAAAACAAGGCCCAGACAAAAAGCTATGGACCCACGTCCCACCCCAAAAGAGAACAAGAAGTGGAAAAAGACAAAATTACAAAGGATACAAAATGACCCTCAAATCGTGACGAGAAGCACCTCCTTGGCTAGGCGATCTGCCTCCGTGTTGGCACTTCGATTGAGACTTGAATTCCCATCACAAGATCAGAAATCTCCCCAATCACACCAGCCACCCCACTGAAATGCGCAGAAAGAGTCCCCTTCAATAATCACATTGTGAAGGTTCATCCGCTTTACTTCTCTAAGGCCTGTCCCAATAGCCAGTAATTCTGCTACATTTGCCGAGTTGAAACCTTAGTTGCAGGAAACTCCTATATGGGTGGCGCTCCCACCTCGGAACCTCGCTTCCGCGCTCCCATCCTAGGAACCTCGCTCCCATTGAGAAAGGAACCCGCTCCCAACTAAGATAGAAACTCTTAGGCATATAAATCCCAAAAGAAACAAATATAGAAGATACCAAGTAAGAGAAAAAATTAAGTAATGATAAGTTATTAGAAAAATATCAACTTAAATTTGCTCAATTACTTAATATAACCATAATATTACTTGGTCACTATGACAATCTTTGCAATTGATATGAATGACGCATAATAATGTTTACTTGTATTACATATTTTCATGTATTATTCCTAAACGTTTCCCGTCCCGAAAGAGGAGCTCCTATAATCCACGAGCACCGATATCGCTCCTGTCAAAGTTGCTAGCCAGTAATCCCAAAACCAATTGGTGATAGGAAACTGCACAAACAACTACTTAACACCCCCCCTCGGGCGGGACACCGCCCGGATCCGAAGCACACGCCCGCACAAGACTATAACGCGGCATGGGGCCTTTTTGCCCTGCGCATTTTGCGCCTGCACAAACACACAACGCGGCTTGGGGCATTTCTGCCGTGCGTGGTTTCGAACTCGAGACCTCAGGCTCTGATACCATGTCAAAGTTGCTAGCCAGTAATCCCAAAACCAATTGGTGATAGGAAACTGCACAAACAACTACTTAACAGCTCCTGCCCCCCTTCGTGCAACTAAGATACAGAGAACAACTAAAATCACATATAAAAATTATAAAATTTTTGATGTTTTGCAATTTAAGTGGTATAATGATATTTTCTGTTTGACATTTAATTATATTAAAAAAACATAAAAATACTCATAATTTTTCCTGAACGCTCTCGACGGCGCTCCCACACTTCTGTGATCATCCGCTCCCGCTCCCTCTCCCGCTTCCGCTTCGTGTTACTAAGGTTGAAACCTGCCGGCCCTGAGAAGGAAAGAATGGGTCCTCACTAAATTCAACATATTTGTTTCCAATTTGAGACCCATTTTAAGCCCATCTTGACTATTCAATGTTAGATTTGAGCCTTTTTTCTTGATTGAGCTCCGATTGGGATGGATCAATAGGCCATTTGATCGATCAAATCAATCCAAATAACCAAAAGACCTAATCAATCACAAGATCAATGAAATTTTGGCATCTGCTTCTGTGTCTGTAATGTATCAGGTAGTTAACATATGATCCTTTAATTCCTAAAAGAATCCTTGGGTGTGAGTCTGAATATTTGTATAAGGTATCCCTTCCAGAAAGACTTGAGCTTCGATCTACCAGTTGTCTCCGCTCTTGACCTAGTCAATTTTCAGAATATAGACTGAATCAAGACAATTTGGCTTGAAACCCAACTTTCTATATTGTCATGGATGTGCAAACATATTTCAGTTCTAACCAACCCAGGCTATTCCTTTGTCTGGACAAATTGTGTTTATATGATACATTAATACATCTGTTGATCCTGTTCCTTTCGGACTTTATGTCTATATATGCTTAGTTAATATGGTTGTTAATCAAGTGCAAAGATAGTTAACCTTGCACCTTTTGTAAATTGCTACTTGTGCAAAAAAAAATTCTAGATACAGGTGAAACAACCTTGCAAACTCTCTTGAGTTTTCAATACCTGTGGAGGAAAGTGATCCAGGAGATCCTTGTTTGACTGCACCAATGAACAAACATGCAGACAGAAAAATATGATATATTGCTTGAGGTTGCACATAGTTTTCATGGTCCTTGAATCCAAAGAAAGTGGGTAATTATCTGGTGATCCAGGTCGTTCCTCCTGCTTCACAGAGGACCATCCTCAAAATTCTTCCCAATTGGAAAATTTTAGCTTTTAATTAGTGATATGAAAATGGGCAGTTTAGTATACATAAATGGCCATTCAATTGAAAAAAGGGCTATGTATTGGATGGCCCAAGCCCAATAGAAATTATCTGTGTCATTTTCTATCTGCACCGGACCCAATAAAATGAATGGTTACGATCCCTTTGTTGTACCTACTTGTTTAAATTCAAGGATTATGGATACTTATCATGTTTTCCTTAAGAAACATATAAATCCTCTAATTCACAGCTAACCATTATTCTGCTTGTCTGATTAGTGACATGTTTCATTGGTTAATCTAACAAATTAAATTTCAGGTATGGTCAATTTGACAGTGCAAAAGAAACTTTTGAGGTTATTGCAGACTTTGAAAGCATGCTTGATTTATTTATATGCCACCTGAACCCAAGTGCAATGCGACGTCTTGCTCAGAAGTTGGAAGATGCTGGCACTGATTCAGAACTTAGACGATACTGTGAAAGGATCCTAAGAGTTCGTTCAAGTGGGTGGACACAGGGTATTTTTGCCAACTTTGCTGCTGAAAGTATGGTTCCCAAGGGGCCGGAATGGGGTGGCGGAAACTGGGAGATCAAGACACCCATCAATTTGAAGGATATACCTCAGTGGGAATTAGCAGGAGAGGTGATGCCATACATGAAGACCAGTGAGGGAACCATTCCTTCCATCATTGCTGATCATATTGGTGTTTACCTGGGAGCAATTAGAGGACGGGGCAATGTAATTGAAGTAAGAGAAGACAGTTTGGTCAAGGCATTTACGGGAGCCAGTGGTGAAAACATGACTAACAGTTTGCAAGCATCTTTGGATAAACCATTATCCAGCAAGCTCAATGGAACAACCAATGGTGACTTGAAGGGTAAATCAGTGACGGGTATGGAAACCTTAACTGGACTATTAACAGGTGCTGCTGCAGGTGATGAACAGGCAAAAGCTGCTGAAGATTTTAAGAAATCCCTCTATGGTGTCGATGGCAGCAGCAGTGAGGAAGATGAAGGAACAACAAAGACGAAAAAGATACGCATAAGAATTCGTGACAAGCCTGTTGCAGCTGCTACCGTAGATGTCAATAAGATCAAAGAAGCTACAAAACAGTTAAAACTTGGTGAAGGGTTGGGCCATCCGATCAGGGCTAAATCATTATCAAGTGGATCCCAAGATCTTGCACTAATCTTAGCCGAACCAACACCTGCCCCTACTGCTAGTACTGCTAATGTGACATCTAGCTCGGTTCCTGTTGGGGCTGATGTATTTGGACTTGAATCTATGGTTGCTGCTACTACAACTGCGACACAACCTGCCTCAATGGCTACGGGTATGGGGGTGACAGCTGGGCCTATCCCAGAGGACTTCTTTCAAAATACAATATCATCCCTCCGGGTTGCAGCATCTTTACCTGCTCCAGGGACATTCATTTCCAGATTGGACCCAAATACTCAAGGGGTTGGTGCCAATGTGCCTACTACTAACAAGGTTAATGATGTGATTGAAGTTGGTCTTCCTGACGGTGGTGTCCCACCTCAAGCCTCCCAACAACCTGCTGTGCCCCTTCAATCGATTGGACTTCCAGATGGTGGTGTCCCGCCTCAGCACCAAATTCAAGTTGCGCAGACTCCGGTTCCTTCACAGCCTGTTGACCTCAGTGCACTTGCAGTTTCAGGCTCAAACTTCGGGGTTAATGCTGGAAAATCTTCTGCCCATCCAACTTCCCCGCCAGCAGCTGTTCGCCCAGGCCAGGCAAGTTCATATAAGCAATGTGAAATCATCACATGCTTTAAATGCATTACAACTCCAAGATAATGTTGCATTAAATCTTTTCTTCAGGTACCTCGTGGGGCTGCTGCTTCAGTCTGCTTCAAAACCGGACTTGCTCATCTTGAGCAAAATCAACTTCCAGATGCATTGTCTTGTTTGGATGAAGCTTTTCTGGCACTTGCAAAGGATCAATCCCGTGGAGCTGACATTAGAGCTCAAGCCACTATCTGTGCTCAGTACAAGATTGCAGTTGCCACACTTCAGGTATTATATTCACAATGAGATTGCTGGTCAGAAATCATGTACGCGTAGAAACAAGAAAATCAAGGACAAAGGAAGTGATTTACGTATTCACTCATTATAATTTTCCAACTATTCCATCTCAATTAATGTCGACATGCTTTAAATGCACAAGTATGAAAATAACATTTCTTGAAGTGCATGGAGTTGCATTTTCTGCCTACTCATTATAATGTTCCAACTATTCCATCTCAATAAATGTCGACATGCTTTAAATGCACAAGTATGAAACTAACATTTCTTGAAGTGCATGGAGTTGCATTTTCTGCCTAATGAACCTGCCAGATGAAGTATTTTTCATCATCTTATTGCCAACAAATGGACTATAATTTGTTATTTTCATGCTGACTTTTATTTAATGCTAAGCATTGTCTCATTTCCTTCTGTCTTCTACTTCTTTATAGTAAATTCCAAGAGCATGATCATAATTCTCTCTTTTCAATTTCTTGTCTTGGAATAATATCGGGAGATTTTCAAACGTCTGGGGATATGTTGGGAAAATCTTGCCAAAGCTCATTTATAAAAGAAATAAAATATCCGGACAGTGAATTTAAGCATATATTAAAAGGTGCAAAATATAGAGATTTTAGGTAATCTTGCAAAAATCTCATGTATATATACCCACAAATTTTCAGGAAGGACAGCCTTTCCCAAGCATGGTGACTAGGGCTTGTGGGGCCTACCCGGTCCCCTCCTGTCATTAATACAAACCCCTCAGAATCTCTACTGCCCCTTCCCCTGTCTCCTGCTGCATGCATGAATTAGCACTCTGCTAAATTTGATTTCTCATCATAGTTTTGATGATGTTGGTTTGAACAAGTAAATTTGTCACCCAACCAGCTTTATCTAATAATTATGTTTTTAATAGCTTGAGGCCTTCAAAACTTTTCCTCTCATGATCAGATAATTCCCAAATGTTGTAAAGTGGTAGGTCATAGGGAGACCTTTCGGACACCCTAACCCTCCATGATTGTCATGCTCCCAGATCAGCCCCACAGGACAGGCTGTTCCATGCTTAGGAATTGTCTAGTCGTTCCTGAGCAAGCCTGTGAATATAACGCAACATGTTCATTCATGGCTATATATACACATACACATAATAAATATTATGATCTTAGTTGTTTACTTCTTTTACTTAAGTTCATTTCATGCAAAAAATAAGAGAGATTTTCATAACGTGATAGATTTTTGTGACACTAGAAGCATGTGCAAATTGTCTTGTGCAAAGATGACAAGTCCAAGTGTAATAAAGTCTACCTGCCCAGTGCCCAGTGCAATTGGACGCGAAAGTCCTACCTTGAGGAGTTGGGTGTTGTAGGTTCGAGCCCTTGTAGAAATATGGAGATATTGGCTACATGTGCTCTCTAATATACAGCCCATTACGGGCATGGTCCATGGTCTGCCCAATCTATGGTCCTCAGCTGTAGCGCTTCTGGTCAGGGACATGGATGTGTGTGGGAGTGCATGCCATAGTAAAATAAATAAATAAATAGATAAATAAAAGATAATTCACTGCACCTGATGTGCATTGCGTAGGCTGAGGTATCTCTTCCATAAAGCAGGTATGAATGGGTTTGCTTCCCCTCTATCCTCTTTGACTTTCCTACACCCCCAAAAAAGGTGTTGCAATTATAGCAGGGAAAACTGCTGATGTCAATGTATGGAATTAGATTCTTGTGTTTAATTCAATTAAGTGCAAATAACTTGTTTTGGAAAAATAGCAATTTTTTTCTGGAAACTTTAACTGATTGTTGAAGCAGAAAAATGATACAGCAGCATAAATGCTTAATAGCATAATACAAACAGCATATTAGAAAGGCATGGTTGTCACCATCTCAATCAGAGCTTATGCTTGGGCTTTGTAATTAAATTCTCTGGTTATTTCTGCAGGAAATTGGCCGGCTGCAAAAGGTACAGGGACCCAGTGCTGCAATCAGTGCGAAAGATGAGATGGCAAGGTTGTCTCGACATCTTGGTTCTTTGCCTCTTAGGGCAAACCATCGCATAAGTTGCATTAGAACGGCCATAAAACGGAATATGGAAGTTCAGAACTACGCATATGCAAAGCAAATGCTCGATCTCCTCTTCTCTAAAGCACCTGCAAATAAGCAAGATGAGTTGAGGAGCTTAATTGATATGTGTGTACAGAGAGGGTTGACGAACAAGTCTATTGACCCATTGGAAGATCCCTCACACTTCTGTGCTGCTACCCTTAGTCGCCTTTCAACCATCGGACATGATGTTTGTGACTTGTGTGGTGCCAAATTCTCTGCGCTTACTACGCCTGGATGCATCATATGTGGCATGGGGAGCATTAAAAGATCAGATGCACTTGCTGGGCCTGTTCCATCTCCGTTTGGGTGAGATCTCGATAATTTTTGGCCCCATAATTTCATTTTTCGATGTGTGTTTGGAAATGAAGGCGGCTGTTCTTTCTTCCACGGAGCTGCTGCAATACAGGCTAACATTTTGGTCGATCCGAATGCCATTTCTCATCAACAGGAAAAGGCCAGCTGTTAGATTTCATATAGATTTGTTGTGATGCGTGTTTCTGATTAATATATCTTCATTTACTGTCAATATTGTGTCTTGTTCTTCATCTTGCGAGAGTTCATCAACTTGCCTTCGGATGTTGAACTAGGGTTCTGTTACCAATGTTCCTTGTTCTTTGTGAACACTTGAAAATATCTTGGATGGTAAGTTTGATAAGCTCCTGTAATAGCCTGATTTTGACTGTGCCAATATTTTTTAAATAATCTCTATGTTGAATATTCAATCATATTTTATCCTTTTATTTTCTCTGGCCCTGTTTGTTTGCATCAAAGTAAATCCGAATTGAATACATCAGAAGTTATAGTAAAATGAGCTACACCGATATTAAAGAGTGAATGTGAATGATATGAGGTGAGGGGGGTGAAGGATATAAAGTAGCAATATCTTTTTTAGGATTTGAATTATTAGGCTGATTTCTGAGTATTTATTTTCCATCTTTTCTTGTTCACTTTTCGTTATTTAATGGTCATTTTTATATACTCATCTTGGATATTCATTTTTAACTTTTTATTGCATGAATCATTCATTCTATGCAATCAAACAGGTGATAAAATTGAGATTTATACAAACAAGGCCGCTAAATTTTCAGAAAACCTCAAAAAGGTTTGGTTAGTACCATCATCCAGAATCTCAGTTGCATGAATTGATTATTTTATTCCACGTGGCATGTGGCCAATGGGCCAAATCACTTTGATCAGAAAACTGTATCAAACAATACGGATTTTGATCCATTTGTTGGATGTCTATTTTCTGTGCCAAAATCCAAATGAATAGGATCATCTGACTTGCAGTTATTATAGATGCTGATCTCAATTTCCGCATCAATCTTTAAAATTATTAAGAGAAAATTTTAAATAAGGTCTTAAGTTTTTGTCTTATTTCAAAAAAGGACACAAGTTTCAAAATTTTTCAATTTAGTCCCTAAGTTTTTCAATAAATCTTCAAGGAAGGACATACGGCCATTTTAAGGTATTTTTGGGTGACTTTTTTCCCTCAATATCTTAAAAATACCCAAATCACCCTTCATTTAAAGTAATGACATGGTTTCTGCAACCACTACATACATGCAGTCGATTGCTGTGGGAACACTGGTTGCCCTTGATCACTGTGAGGACGCTGGTAAAGAAAATGAGGAGAGTATGGAGAAAGTGAATAGGTGTTTTATTTTAATGAAGGGTAATTTGGGCATTTAAAAAAATAAAAAAAATTGCCGAAAAATAGCTTTAAACGAATAGATGCCCTTAATTGAAAACTTCTTGAAAAACTTAGGGACTAATTTGAAAAGTTTTGAAACTTCATTTTTGAAACAAGGCAGAAACTTAAAGCCTTTTTGAGATTTTCTTGATTATAATACCACCTCTTTAAGCATTTCAAATCTCTCTCTCTCTCTCTCTCAATTTTCATAAATGCTTTTCTTAATCTCTCAAGGTTAACACTGTGATAGTATTCCTGCTCTTTTAAAGTACTTCTATTCATATAATCCTCTTAAAAAATGGTTGCCTGAATCTTTAAAGACTAATAAGAATTACTGCTTATGCTTAAGATCTAGATATTTTATACAATGTTATAACCTTAAAACTATAAAGAAGTGACATCACCAATGGATTTCATCCCAATCTATTTCTCTGCTTGAATGGAAATCAAACAGTCATTAATATGTTCAGATTTAGCGTAACCCATACCAAAATGCGAGCGGTTTTATCCTGATAGTGGTCTCCATTGTCTGTCAAATTTGGATAGTCTCCATGTAAAGTCAAAATTAATTGGGACGATCAAATTAAAATTGGAGTCGTCGAAATTAAAATTGAATGGGTCAAAATTAACATCTTTAATTTGCAAATACTTGGTTGATCTGGGGTCCACTGATGAAAAGGCATCCATCAAAATTGAATTAAAAACCTTCCGCTGTAATGTATAATAATATAAAATGGATGATGACATTGATTATTAGAATGTTTTCCTTATTAAAAGTCATGCAAACAACCTATTTACATTGCATTGTACTGTCTTGTTTCCTGTAAACAAGTTTACCAAAAAAAAAAAAAAACACACACACACACAAATCTTGGCCCACTACATAAAGCAAAGCCTCTATTTGTTGGCTACATTGGCACTGAAAAGCACTTTGTCGATTTTCTTGCTTGTGTGGATTGCTGGACTGTACGGATTGGGCCCCCAGCATATCATCAATCCATCCAAACTACAACAGTATCTGCTTGTCTGTCTGCTTGCTTTCCACCATCAATTGTTGGCAACTCAGCCACCTTACTGAGTTGCTATATCATTTAAGAATGGATCTGATATGTGCAGGCCAAGTTCTTGTCATCTGGGCAAGGTGGACCAGCAGCCCCCATTACCAGCTAGCCAACTGACCCAACATGAGAAATCTGGGTATGGACCATTTTGTTGTCCCAATTAATAAATAATCGGGTCTGCTCTGGGACAAGTATGGACTATGGACCATACCTGGTATGGTATTGTATGTTTCATATTTGATAAATATTATAAACTCCTTTTATACAAAATATGCATTTTATATTCTAAATAATAGTAATGTATTTACATTTAAAAACAATGGGGTAAAATGATCTGGGTCCCAGACTCCCAGTTCGATGGGTCCATTAGCTCCAGGTCCAGGTCTTGTAACCCTTGTTTTCAGTGGCAAGTCACATTTCCCTGAAGGCTATATGCAATTGCTAACTACACCCAACCACAAGGTCATGGGACAGGGTCCTATAATGCGTACTATAGAAATCTGGATGCATGTCCCTACCCCCACACTTCCATTTTGGCCAACTCCAAAAGAAGTTTAGGCATCATCACCTGGTACAAAAGTTTCTCCACCCAAATGGAAAAAATACTATATATATCAACCCACTTTACACAAAGTTAGAGAGCATCCTGTTCCCTACCAGGGACTCGACTCAGCTCATCTCCAGTCAGTTAAGTGTGCTCACTTGGTAGGGTGTCAACTCGAACAAGTGTTCACATTTGAGTGTGTGACTGAGTCACACTAGCTTAGTTACTCAAATTGACATCATATCTATTCGATCATTGAGTTTTGGGTTTCTACACAATGCTTTAGACTTAATCTTCTAATTTCTAAACTCCAAAGTTGGGGACAAAGGATTGAAGGAAAAAGGTAAACTATATACTAGCCATTGCACTAGTAAATGATATGGTTCATTCAAATCTAGTTCAATTAAGAATGGGCTCTTACCTTGGGAGTAAGAGGTGTCAGTTCTTATCTGATTGTCAATGCTCCCCCTCAAGTAAAACTCAGCTGGCACACATATTTCTATAGGTTGAACAAATCTAGGTAGGATTGTTAAAGCATTTTACACAATCTCATCCACCTTGCCACTTAAAGAGTAGTTGAGTCACATGCCCTTATAAATAATACAACCAAATAATGCAACTGGGTTACTACTGCATGTGAAACAAAACCTTTTGGGAGCCTGAGAGAGAGAGAGAGAGAGAGAGAGAGATGGTCATGATCTTTGTGTTTTTTTTTGGCAGTGGTCCAACCCATAATACTCCACTTGAAGTGTCCTTTCCCTTTATATAGGTGGCCTTTCAAATCCAACGTCCCATTGCCAACACACCACAGCAAGTGCTCACCTTGCCCTATATTGTGCGTTTTGCATAATTCAATAAATTGCTTTAGTCCATCCCCCACATATTTTGTGGCAATTTCCAAGCAGTCACAAGGAAGATTATCATTCTAGCAAGGTTTCTGGATGTTTTCAGATGTGAGGCTCCTAATATCATTGAAAGATGTCAAGGAAGATGTGACCATTAAAATCTATTTTGCATATCTTTTCTACTGAGTTTTGCTTTTCTATTTTGATTAAACACATCATTTTTTTGGTAATAACTAAATTTTACTGATATTTTAAAAATAACAGAGTCCTAGTGAAGGTCCATTATTATATATAATCAATAATTGTGACTTTGAAGATTAGATAATCCAAACTGTTCAATTAGCCCTGTTGAATTTCAAGTGCTTCTTGTTACAATGTGAACCATTAATTATTTTTTTGTTAGAAATTGTGTGGCCAGTCTAGCATGGGCCCACATCGAATTAATCAGTTGGTAAGCTCAAAAGTTAATCTCCTGCTTAAAGTCTTAATCCATGGCCCTATGAGAGTTTGGCTTGGAATGAAACTATTGTTAGAGAGTCTTGAATGGGCATTTAACTCATGTGCTTATCTTCTAATCCTACTAGTGAAGAGACTTGGAGTTCATTGCAGAGTAGTCTTCTATTGGTTTGGGTGATTTAGAGATCCTTAGTATTTGCAGTCCATTCGCAGTGACTACAACCATCGAAACACACAGACATTAGAAATAGATTCGGTGTCAACCTCATCTGGGATTAACACTTTTCACACCAATTTGATGGTTATCATCACTTGGTTAATGTAATATTATTTATCTGCTCACAAAAAATAAGGGTTCGGAACTTCGGATTGTGGGCATGATTGTCTCTAATGAATGAATGAGTTGTCACTATTTTGATTAATTGTGGCAAACAAGGAATGGTGTGTGCATGTCTATAAGCTTTACACAGTTTGGATTTCAGAGAGAGAAAGGTACATGGGATTCCTTAGAAGCCCAAAAAAACACCACGTGATAAGATTAATGCTATTCCTAGCTAGAATAAAGTATGGGAAGAAATAAATAAAGCTAAGATCAGGTTCATAGGCTTAGAAAGCACACATGGTACCACAATAATTCCATGCATGCAGCTATTCCTAAGTTATACCCAAATCAACATTCATTAGCATTGAATTCCAGTGAGCTTACTTTACTGTATTATCATTTATGTAACTACTAGAACCACATCACACATGGGTGGTCTTTTAGATTGGAGCATTGATGTCTTGTTAGCTTTTAATTTTTTGGTAAAGTATTGTCCGTCGCAGCATTGGGCCTGTGTCTACCCCTTGGACCTAGCAGTAAATGCTAAGCATGGTTTACATGGGTAATAGTTTTAAAACTCATAAACTTGACTTGATTAAGAAGGCCATCTAGCTTAGGTGCTCCGGGGATTATGGCTTACTAGTTTGTCAGACTTCGGCCATGTTTGGTATCTCTACTCTTTTTCTAACAGATCCAGTAAAAGTAGAGCCATAAAAAAAAGAGCCATACAAAGAAGAGGCAAAAGCTCTATTTTTCAGCTGCCCACTTTTTGAGCATTTGGATTTTAGAGAATTTGCCTCTAAATGTCTAAAACGGACAGAGGTCAGAATGTTGTGCCAAACACTTTTATTTTCATAACCTCTATCCGCTTTAGACATTTAGACAAGTAGAGGCTGGAAATAGATGTACCAAACATGGGCTTCGATTTGTTCGATTCATTTTTTTTCTGACTTTTATGAGCCGAGGCAGACTTCAATGAATCAACTTGAGTCAAAATAAGTTTTTATGCTATAAAATGTATATAGGCTTGGCCCAACATATGGGCTTACAAACTCAGCCCAAAAGGTCTCAACTATATTCAGTGGAGGGGTATTAAGTATTTTTCTTCCTAAATGATGAATGTCTACTACTTTTTTTTAGGATTATGATAATTTATTATACTTACTGATAACATTCCAATTACTAACAAATAAATAGGTTAAAATTCATCACCATCATCATTATCAAAGTCTTTTCTCAAAAAATAATTTTGACATAAGCTTATTGGATGAAGTCCATGACGAAGTCTAAAGGCATACCAAAGTTAGGGTAGTGTGCAGGGTTTTGTGGTAGATAGCTTTTCTTTCTCGTTTGTAATTTGTCGTTTTATACACAGGTATTTAGCTCTTATATTTTCGCGTGCATACTTTTTTTTCTTTTGTCTTATCTTTATTATATTTTTTAAGTCTTTAATCTAATCTACAAAAAGGATTAGGATAGTGTGGCTTGGTAGTCATAAATTATCCATCTATCAAGAATTATTTCGAGACATAGCCTGTCGCTAGATGTGACCAACCACTTTATTGACAGTTCATTCTATTACACTATAATGAAGCACATCATAATCAAAATCAATGCTCTTAAAATAAAAAAACCCTAGTCGCATAAAATAATGAACTCCTAAATCCACTCCAAAGAGGTGAGAAGCACTACTTGGTTGAGGGAGTCTTTTGTGCCAATACACGATTAATCCAATGATAATTATAAAACAATTTGCTAGGATATTTAAGTTTGTTATTTGATGAAATTAGGGTTGGATTTACGTACCAAATGAGTTTATCCAAAAGAGCAACAAATGTAATGGATAAACTTGAATGTGTTTGATATAAGCATGTGGTTAGGTTGATGTCTTGTATTCTGAATTAATCAGATTGGTCCTTTGTAGTAATCAATGGTCTATTTATAGGGTCAAGGGTATTTTAGTCAATGTACTAGGGTTTATGAAAAACAATAAATATGGTGTAACTTATAATCTCTAAATACTACAATCTTATGAGTGAAAAGAAAGAGGCTTATCTCCATTTCTTTCTTTATTTCTTTTTGGTAAAAGCGAGGCTTCCCTCTTATCATGGATGTAAGCATGCTGCCAAACTAAGTAAATCTTTCAAGTCATTTCTCCTTATGTGTTTGCTTATGTCGCTCGTCGATCTTAGGTTTTCACGCCTGCATAACAAATGTGTGTATTATAGTTAATAGTGACGCTAAGGGTCTGTTTGTGTACAGCCACAGAAGAGGAAACCTTTCTTTCCTCTTCCACTGCAAAACCTTTCTCACGATGGAGGTCGGACTTGTGCATCCCCTCTTGGCGAAGAGAATCGGAGGCTTTAAAGGCGCCAGACATTACGGAGGGATGGATTCCGCCCTGCACCAAACAATAGTAAGATGTAGCCGGAATTTCAGGCGTCCTGTCGGCAACGGTTTCCGCTGAATCTCACATTGCACAAACGTGCCCTGAGAGAGAGAGAGAGAGAGAGAGAGAGAGAGAGAGAGAGAGAGATTCTACAACCAGGGGCAGACCTACATAGTAGCTTTTGGGGCAGTGCCCCTATTGGGCGGCAAAAAGTTGCGAAGCCTCTTCTTAGATTCAATAAATAATTGGGTCATGGACGGCTCATGCCCCTTTAGAAATAAACCCTTGCCCCTCTCAAAGGATAAAATAATGAAGAAAGAAACATTATGACGATCATTCGCCTCCCTCAAATGAAAACATTTGGTCCGCCCGTGAATCTAGTCCACAATAGATCTCGTTTTGTTTTGTTTTTGAAACCAAGGGTCAAGTTGGATCTTTGAAAATCAAAGTGTAGGTGGTGCAACCAGATGCATGACAAGATCAGTCTCTCTCAAAGGAAGCAACCTCCAGAACTTCAATAGGACAATAACAAAAAATCTCACAAATTTGAGAATAAAATCAACTAATCCTATTAAAACTTATCTTAATGGAAACAGACTCCTCAACAGAAAAAATAAGAGTTTTACTAAAAATAGCTCAAACTCCGGTTGAATGGGGAGACAAACGTTAGAGCCTTCAAGTAAGATACATCAGCATGAAAGAAAATGTTTCTCTAATTTTTGCAAAAATTTATAGACACAAGCAGCTTTTCATCTAAAAAGTCAATTGAAAATGCTACAAAATGAGGCAATTATAGTCTCCTTAAAGGAAGGCAAACTTACATGATAAATCACCCTAAAAGTGTAAGACACTCACATCAATGAAAAGAAAGAAAGGAAAAGAGAAAATAAGGTTAACGTTATTCTTCTGCCCCACCAGCAGCCTAATCAGTAATCTTTTCACTCGATAATGGAATTGGGACCACAAATTGATCGTTATCATAAATCGAATGCCTATGTGAGGGGGAAGCATTAGACAATCATATCTTCTCCCTATCCAAAAAAAATTATGTTCTAATCACTACTCATTTGAAGAACAAAATTATTTTGCAAGAAGTAAAGGTTGAGGGTGGTGACATCTCAGTTCTGTGTGAGAACTGATAAGCAAATATTACAGTACAAGGTAAATCTACTGTTGCTTTGATGAGGCTCATGGCATCTATATGTAAATGTATATGGCATGCACATGTTCGTTAATAGATTATTAATTAGGGCATGCTTGTTTGCATATAATTTGATTCTTTGGAACTCTAATTCCTAATGATTGAAGAAAAAAGGTGATGGCACATAATAGACATCTAATGGCCTTGCTATTAATGAAAAATGAATTAAAGAGAGGTGATAAATAAATATCCAGACATCACCATAGAAAATAAAATGTAGAAATGTTAAGGTCCCATTTACATCTCCTCTACCTTATATCCTTTGTACCTCACTTCTTTGCTAGTTCCATGTTTTCAAGCCATTTTACCAAGAATTCCTAGGAATTCAATTCAATGAAAATAAATGGGCTCTTAATTAAGTATGTATGCTTCTGCTTTTCTTGTGAGCAATGATGTGGGACTTAGTTATGATTTTAGAACTTGGATTATATTTAGAGTTATGTATAAGTTAAACTAATGCATTAATTTGTTGTAATGTCAAGTGGCAAAGAAAAGAAAGTAAGGGCTCCATGTGTATATGTTTTTTTTTAATATATATATATATATAAAGAAAATCTATGTAATCTTTTAAAAAGCACAACACATTGTTGGGCCTAGTTAGAGACATGCCAACCATAGGGTAAAGTGTGATGAAAATAGGTTCATTATTTATTAGGGAGGTTGCCCAAACATCAAATCCGATTAGATATCCTGTTTTGGTCTGTTTTGCTGTTGATTTTGTTTAATGAAATAAGCCTTAAAAAAAAAGAAAAAAAAAAGATCCGATCAGATATCTTGAAACCATGTTCTAAGGCTCTAAAGTTTTACGGCTTTAAAGTGTTTTCGATATTATTCAATTTAACAGTTGGTAGCTAGGGCCTAAAGTTTGATGAATTTATAAGTTTTTGTCACTACTAATTCTATGTAACAGCGAGTAGTGATTTGATCAATGGCAAATTAGGTTAAGTGCCAAGTTGTTTATTTAAAACTATCTTTTAATATCTGTTAACACCTATATTTTAATACCTCTTCAAATGTGAACGGCTCCTTACCTGAGTGCTAAGGAGTGGCGGTTCTCATTGGGAGGTCTTGGGTTTGAACCTGGCCCCTCCCTATTTGTATATGTGAGTTTTTATTACTTCACACGTGTGAGCTGTGTTTATTCTCATCACATGTGTGATTTGTGTCTATGTATTCTCGCATGTGCGCGTTTCTATCACCTCACATGTGTGTGTCGTGTCTATCTCTCCTCTCATGTATGAGTTCCCACCACCTCACATGTGTGAGTTGTGTCATTAGTCTCAGGTCCCAGCCTCTTCGCTAGGTTACCAAAAAAAAAAAAAAACCTCTTCAAATATCTCTATACCCTTGGTATTTGCATACATGCATGACATTCACAATGTTTTTTTTTTTTTTTTTTGTTTGGTAACCCAGCTAAGGAGGCTGGGACCCAAGAGAGAGCCCACAAACACATGTGTGTGGGAAAAGGTGACGTATGTAAGAACCGGTGCTAGCTCCTTACCAATCGGGCAATGAGCTGTTGTTATGACAATCACGATGGTGGGATAATGGAAAGGTTTCATTGTGGTCTAGGGCAACAAATCAACCCCGTCCGCAAACACACGTGTATGATAAGAGGTGACTCCCTTAATATTTGCATACATGCATGACAATCACGATGGTTTTTTTTTTGGTAACCCAGCCAAGGAGGCTGCGATCTAAGAGAGAGCCCACAAACACACGTGTGTAGGAAGATGACGCTCCTTACCAATTAGGCAAGGAGCCATTCTTATAACAGTCATGATGGTTGGATAATGGAAAAGTTTCATTGTGGTCTAGGGCAACAAATCAGCCCCGTCCATTGTGATTCGATAGGTGAAATGGGATCCCATCATCTTCATTGTCTTCACCAAGAGGATGAAAGCATGCATGAAGTCTCAGTTCTATCCAACCACAAGAGCCCTTTCTGAATGGGAAGAAGCAGGATTGATGGATGAGATTTTGGTGGCTCGTGTGACATCAGCAGTGTGAAAATTTGGTGTGGATAGATGACTTAATTGATTTATATGAGAAATGAGATTTTAAACGTTATATTAGAGGCCTCAAAAGGTTAAAACTTTGTGGCCAGAATAGATGAGACTGAGATTTCAAAGTAGGAATGGGGTTAATTGGGAGTGATGCTAAATGGACTATCCTATGGACCACATCATGGACGAACTCCATGGTTCAAGCGTCACATCATCTAAAATATTAGATGATGTGACCCTTGAACCATGGAGTTTGTCCATAAAGTGGTCCATGGGAGTTTGTCCATGTAGACTTTTTGGTCAATTGGGGTTGAAGATGATGTAGGGCCGTAGGGGCTGGTAGGGGTGTTGCGGAAACAGAGCTTTAGCGTTGATGGGATTCGGTTGCAAGGGCTGGGATGGAGAGGGGTTTGAAGATGATGTCCCTGCTGGTCTGATATGAAAAATTGTGACCCAGGCACTAAAGAGTGCAACCCAAGGGTTCGATCTATGTGAAAAGCAAAAGTCTCCCTGCACCGATGGGGAGCCCGGGCTGTGGCCCGCCATGGGAGCCGTTAGATCCCATGTGCACCTGGAATCTAACGGCTCCCATGGGGCCCGGGCTCCCCATCGGTGCAGGTAGCAGGGCTCATGTGAAAATTATTAAAAGAAAACCCTTTATTTTTTTCAATCACTTTTATACCCCATCTCTCCTCAATGGGTAGAACTACAGTACAGCATCCCTGCATTATAGCATTATAGTAGGGTGCAGCGCCCTTCTTAAATAAATGGTGGGGCTCACCCTCTTAAAATCCAATCGGTTTATCAGCCCTAACACCCTATGTAGTGATCCTATATAAATTATTATTAAAATATGTAAGAAGGCCACTGTTGGATTGAGTGCATCCGGAACTGTGATGAAGTTGCTTTTTTTTATATATTTTTTGCTTGTTTGATGTGTGATCAATCCAAAGGTTGTCCATTCAAACCAACTTTGAAGATTTAGATATAATGAATACTATTTATACTAGGGCCAATAATCGGCTTGAATTTTGAAAAGGTGGGCCCAACCATACATTTGAGAAGGGTGTTGCCATTTCGCCAAGATTACTTAACTGTTCATTTTATCGCAGTATGAATCATGATAAAACCTTGCTTTACCTTTTTCATGACATGAACAAGCAAGCTTTTAGCATTTGTGCAGCATTTAGGAAAAATCGATTGCAAGCTTTGTTTGTTGTGGACTTTTTTTTTTTTAATCCTCTCTCCTTTGTAAGAAGCTTACTTTCTTTTGTGAAATAGTATTTCTACCAAACAATGTAAAACTTTCTCCTGAAAAAGCATCTCACTTTTTTTCTTGGCTTTTTTGTGAGAGCATGTAGCTGCACACAAACAAGCCCATAGCCTTCAATGTAAAATTTTCAATTTCTCACAAGTGTTCCCGTGGCAAACCCACACTGTAGCCCATGTGGAGTGAAGTGTACCGATAGCAGCTTTTGTTCTTTCTTCTGCAGTGGTACTCCACGTGACCACTGGATTACTTGATCACCTGTGCTGCTTGGCCAAGCCTACGACATAAGTGCTGACTACTCTGCAAGACTGCAACAAAAGCTACAGGACCATGGCTACAGGACCATGGTTGTGTTGTGTGGGACACATCATTTCCTCCAACCCCATGATGGATGGTTTATGCACAGAACCCATAATGATCGGCATTTGGGGGTTGAGAATGTGACCAAATATCACACTAACAAGATCGATCATCTTAATCCTTGACTTAAGCTCTGCAGGGTAATGTTAAGATTGCATTGTTTTAACTATAATTCAATTCAACATTTATAAAAGTAGGGTCTATTTAGAGTTTGAATTGATCATAGATTGAACCCATTGTTTGAAATGGAAAAGGAAATTGTTTTCCTTAAAAAGTAAATACCATCTTTTTGTAGTTTTTCCTTCACTATCTTCATTGATTGGGATTGCTAATCTTTCTATTATGAATTCATTTTAACCATCCATATGATGGTCACATGCTTAACAAATAGAAAGTGCAAAAAATGGATAGGCATAAGATTGTGTTTTATCAAAATAGTTAATTCAAACGTCACATCCTATATATTTAAAGGACATTTATCTTGAACAATTTAGATTTCAATAATTGAACTCCAATATAAGTATCGGGTTCTTATCTCGATATCATGATGATTTGCTCTTTGATGGCACTTGTTGTGGCCCTCCATTGGACAGCTAGGATCCATCGTCATCAATGCCGAGTCATGCATGCCACAGGCGATCTGGGTAGTACTAAAATGCCCCGGATGCGCCCAGTAGGCCATGCTGAGTGCTAACTGCTATAGGGACCCTTGTCTGCTCCAACCGTTGTCGTGAAAAAGGCATTTTTTAGTCTCTCCCTCTCTTTCTTCTTCTCCTTCTTCAATCACCTTCTGCTCGTCGTATTCTTCTCCAAAAATTTGTTTTCCTCTGCTCTTCTCGAGAAATGTTAGAAGTGGGTGTGGTGGCTCTGCATTCAAGTCTCCCGCTTTGAAAAGGAATTGAACTTTTTTCAAGGTACTGTCTTTCTTTAATGACCCTCAGTTCTCTTCTTGGGGGAATGCATTTACTTTTCTAGTCGTTTTGTGGTTGGTGGTTTCTGATTCTGCAGGTTTCTGTGGTTTTTCAGTAGTGAAAACTGAGCAGTGATGAACACAAGAGTCCAGACAAGAATGCAGGCCATGAAAGCTCCTTTGAAAGACGTAAAAGTAGGTGTCTTTGACATAGATACGAGGTTCTCTTTGAATTTTATTTGAGAATCTCAATGAAAAGTGAGAATGTTGGCGCCTCTGATGGAATTTTGAAGTGGGTTTTTGATATTTCTTGGGGAAATTGCTTCTTTTGTGTTTCTCTGATGAAAACTTGAAATGGGTCGTTATTTGGATTCAAAAGATGGATTCTTTGTATTGAATGCTCTGCTAAAAGTGCAGAAAGAAGGCTTCAATGAAGTTGGGAATGAAAATTAAGAAAATGGGTTTCTTTGATGACAATCCGTAGTAGGTTCCGTTTTAGTTGAAGTATTGTCTTCTTCGGATTTATAACTCTTTCGGAAAGAAAATCATCTCTATGATGAAGAACTGGGTTTTCTTGTTTTTCTTCTGATTATTACTGTTAGTAGTATTATTGTTGTTGTCTTGTTTTCTTGTAGACTGAAATTTCCATTGGAACAGGGAAAAGTGGTTTTTCTCAATCAAAATCCGTTATGATATTGTTCTTTTTGAACTGTTTTGAGACTTCTTTTGTGCGAGAATGATTTCTTTCTCCTTGTTCTGGCTAAAGAAGGAGAAGTTGGAGATTCAAGGGAGTAGATTAATGGGCGTTGAGAAGACAACCAATCGATGCCACTCGAGTAGAGAAAGGAAAATGGCCTTACAACAAGACGTACGTAACGCTCTCTCTTAATATTACATTGATTTTGGCTTTCTTTGCTTTTAATTTCTTTTTTGTTCATTCTTTTACTGTAATTGTGCAGGTTGATAAGCTAAGGAAGAAGCTTAGACATGAGGAAAACATCCATAGAGCCTTGGAAAGGGCTTTCACAAGACCCTTGGGAGCTCTACCTCGTCTTCCTCCTTATCTTCCTCCATATGTAAGCATTCTTTTCTTTCCTTTGTGTTCTTAAATTGAACATTAGTCTGCAATTTTATCGAGAGATAATAACTAAAAGAAGAATGTATTGAATGATTATGGTATCAGTTGTTTAAATGAAGAATACTGAAATGTATTCATGGTTAAAATTTCATAGAAGACAAGTGAATTCAGGTTCATAAAATGCTACATCAGTGCTGTTAGGACTGCTGCCTGATCGTAGAAAAGAAGCCCACTTTTTCCTTTTTCATGAATTGAACTTTTTTAGTGGAACTTGGGTTCTTTTTAATGGGCACTCTCTGTTTTTTTCTTGTAGACATTAGAGCTCCTTGCAGAAGTAGCTGTTTTGGAAGAAGAGGTTATTCACCTCGAAGAACAGGTGGTGAATTTCAGAAAAGGCCTCTATCAGGAAGCCGTCTTGATGACTTCATCAAAGAAAAACATCGAAAACTCAATCAGCTCATGCAGAGAAAACCCATGCAGAAACTTCAACCCAGAGCAACCAAAAACAACATCCCAAGTAGTCAATTCTGAAGCATTTATAGGAAGGCCTCTTTCTTTTCTCATTGATGAACCTTCAGGTGCAATGCAGTTGTCACCAGAACTTGCTTCCAATTCTATCAGGAATTCCTCTAATAGTTCCATGGACGGGAAAAAGCCATTGAAGGAACTCATCAAGTTTTCAGCTTTTTCTGATGATGCGCATGGAAAAGAGAATCAATTGTATGCTAACTCCACAAAGAATAACAAGCAATTGTCAAAACAGAAAGTCCCAAGAACTAGAACCTCAAGGAAGAGACAACCAACCAAAACAAGGACTATAGAAAACTATACTGAAACCTTGAAGCTGCAGGTTAGTAGATGTTGAGTTTTGCTAATAAATTTTGTGCGCGGTCTTCTCCGCATGGGTGCCAAGATAGCACGCATGTGATCTATCTAGGCAATTCATCAGATGGGACCTCCCTTGAAGATGCCCTAGCCTTAAGATAGGTGGCTATATGCTCACCAGGTGGCCACACCTGTTAATCAATTATGCATTTATGGAGGTTTGTTTTAGATATCTTCTTCAGTTATATTCTTGTGGATTTTCCATTCAAGAAAATTTAACCTCTTGTTTGTGATATTTCGGCAGAAAAGCAGAGTATCAGATGAGGAAACAACAGAGGAATGCTCTCTTGGTATGCCTTACAGGACAATCTCTGAAGAAGAGACCAATTGCCCTAATCAGTTATCTGAGGATATATTGAAGTGCTTGTCCAGCATTTTCATGCGGATAAGCTCACCGAAAGTGCCTATTACAGAATCAGATATGTTGCCATCTGTTTCTGGGTCTTGTGAATGCTCTGAAGAAAATGATTGTCAAGACCCTTATGGTATCTGCTATCAATTTGGAAGGAGAGATGTTGGTCTGTATAGGCGTGCATCTTTAATCGAAGCTTATTCGATTGATCAAAACCGGGTTGCGAATTCTTCATTTCTCATCCGAAGACTGAAGTGGGTTTTTTTTTATCTTGAATTCTATCAGTTTCTTTTATTGCGTGTGATGATAATTTCTGCACTAATTATAATTTTTCTTATTGTTTTTCTGAAATCAGGCTCCTCTTTTTGAAGCTCATGTCTGTGGACCTTAGGGGGCTTACCCATCAGCAGAAGCTTGCATTCTGGATCAACATCTATAATTCATGTATGATGAATGTATGTTACACAACCCCTCATTGACCATAAATTTCAAGAAAAATGGAAATGTAATATTAATTTTCTTCCCTTGCTACCTCTTTGCTATGGTTTTGAATTTTGTGTTTTGCCTCACAATCTCAGCTATTGGTGATGCATGTGTAAACTTGATGTCTAAATTGTGCTCATTTTCCTTTGTTCATTTTCCACAACATTACTGTAAAGTGGAAAGTTGATATATACTGTATGATATAGATGATATCATAATTTCATAGTGAAGCACCTGAAGACTAAAGAAATTCAAGAATCACTGCTTTCCATAAATTTCACCGTAACATTCAAATTGAGAATTGATCTCAATTTATACAATGAAGAGCAACTCCACCGATAAAAAAAAAAAAAGAGCAACTCTAATCAACAATTATTTAAAATTCAAACTACCTAAAATCTCTAACAACCAAGCTAATTCTTATCTAAGATTCTAATCTCTAACAAAGACCATAGTATCATATAAGCTTTACTGATCTGAAAGCTCCCATACCTGGTTGACATGGATTCCATGCTAAGGATCAGTTTGTTTACTCAGAATACATAGGAATTCATGGTTAAATGACCTCCATACTTTGGATTATTAAAGTGGGGAGGGATGAAGGATATGAGGTGAGAGGTCAAGGATTTAAGGTATTGATGTAGAGAGGACTTGATTTTCGTATGATTTGACTTCCTAGGGTGATGGCTGGGTATTCACTTCCCATCTTCCCTTGATTTTATATCCATAAAAGGGAAAGGTTATTTGATGCACATTTTTGGATATTCACCTTTGATCTTCATCTTGTATCATTTAGATGAGTTCCTATTTATTCAATTCATATGCGTTCTATGCCAATAAACAGGCCCTAAGTATTAGTTCCGGGGATGAATTTATAACAATATTTTCTACTGTTTCCACTTTCATTGAACCAAGTGATATCCCTTCCATCCATGCCAGTATTAATGGAGCTTTCTGATGAAACCTTCTTAAGCCTAATTCTGAGAATCTTCCCTTTTCCTAGATAGAGATAATTTGTTATTAACTTTAAACTCCAGTGATTGCATACATGTTTTGTTTTGGTGATACAATTTTCTAATGTACTATGCTGCACTTGCACTATATGCAATTCATTTGGGCACATTATATTAAAGCCTCCTATTTATCACACTCTACATGATTTCAGGCATTTCTAAAGCATGGAATACCCTGCAGCCCACAGATGGTTATTGCACTGATGCAAAAGGTATGGTATATGAATATCAGAATATCATCTCTCTTCAATATTCAGAGTTAGTGTATAGTAGTTATGAGAGGTGTCCAAACCCAGTATGATAGTCCTGTGGTAAGAAATTCTGTAAATAGTCTCACAAATCCTTCAAATTTGGTGCTGTCTCAGGCGACGATAAATGTAAGTGGTCAGTTGCTCAATGCGATGACGATTGAGCATTTCATCTTGAGACATCCTTATCGTTCTAAATATGTAAGTAGGTGTTGACCTTTAAATTCATATTTTCCAATGCGTATGATATAACATTCCAGGAATACCCAACAGATCTATCCAAAATGTATGAAAAACGATGAGCTGACCATGCGGAGCATCTTTGGGTTGGATTGGCCTGAACCGTTGGTTACATTTGCACTCTCATGTGGAAGTCGGTCCTCCCCCATAGTAAGTTATTTTAAATGCATCATATCACTTTTGAGTTATAGGCATAGCAAACAGTTCTCTATTAAATTATCTATACACATATATATTTATTTTATGCTAAGAAGTACCTCTCACGGATTGCACATCCAATTTAAACTAGAGGTACCTTCTCTAGTTTGTCCGGTAGCAAATAATGTCAGTAATGGCTGACATGTTGCTTGTAATTCTCTGGATTCAGTTCTAGAAAGTGTTTGGATGTAGAAATCTACCTAATTGCTGGTATTTTGATTGTTTTGGTAGAAGAAATGCTTATCCAATCCGTTCCCCTATACAATTGGTGTGACATGAAAACTGAAAATCAGGTTGGTTCATTAATTATTTTCTGCCTTTCTGCCTTAGACCAATGAACTTGCCTCCAATGGATCCTCACTAAGAAATTAGATTGTACATGCAATTACCAGATTCGCAATTCAGTTTGAAGATCTTGAGAAAATGGATGGCTCTTTCTAAATGGATCCTGCAGCAGCTTAATTCCAATTACCTGTAGCAGAACTGCACCCACGGAACCCAGTTAGATTGGATGGGGTTCACTAAATTGATGATGATTCTAACTGAATTGCAAAAAGTACAAAACCCAAAAAAAATCCAGTAGAAATGATGATAATTCAAAATAAAATGATGATGATTCAAACTGAATTACATACACAGTACACACTCCTCATGGTATTACATCAAGTTCACGAGAAAAAAAGTAGGAAATCAAGGAGAAATGGCCAGGATGCTGGTGATGCCCGACAGATGATGTTCACAGATCATTTCTTGTATACATGAGTGTCCTACTGTTATTGTTTGAAAAGGTGATCTTTCTTTCATTGAGTATCAAAATATATACATGTATACAAACCGTGTGTACAACTGTAGGATCCCAAAATTGAAGGGATGAGATACTATACAAGGAAAAATACACATGTGCATGAGTTGGCACAAATCAATAGTACACAGTAACAGATGTCACCGTGTTGACTATGTCAATACTCCCCTTCAAGTTGGTGCATGGATGTTGATGAGGCCCAACTTGGATATAAGGCGAGTAAAGTTTTCCCACCCTAATGCTTTTGTGAAGATATCTGCAACTTGCAATTTGGAGGGAAGATAAGCCGTTTGAATACGTCCGGCTTGTATTTTTTCACGAACGAGATGGCAATCAATTTCAATGTGCTTGGTGCATTCATGATAGACGGGATTGTCAGCTATGTGTAAAGCTGCTTGATTATCACAATATAAGATAGTTGGATGTTGATGCAATATCCCCAAATCATGAAAAAGATATTGAAGCCAAGTAATTTCACAAGTGGTGTTAGCCATGGATCGATATTCGGCTTCGGCTAAAGAACGAGATATGGTGTGCTGCTTCTTTGTTTTCCATGAAATTGGACTATGACCAAGGAATATACAGTAGCCTGTAGTGGAACGACGTGTAGTGGGGCAAGAAGCCCAATCTGAGTCACAATAGGCATATAATCTCAAATCATTATATGCGGAAAGTAATATGCCTTTTCCCGGTGTTGATTTCAAGTAACGCAATATACGAATTGCAGCGTCCATGTGAGGCTTACGAGGTTGATGCATGAATTGACTGAGAATATTCACACTATAGACAATATCTGGACGTGTGATAGTCAAATATATAAGCTGACCAACTAGACGTCGATAAGCAATAGGATCTAAAAGTAAATCTCCATCAGTGGGTGTTAACCGCAAATTCTGATCCATTGGAAAATCTGAGGGCTTAGCTCCAAGATATCCAGCATCTTTTAAGATCTCTAGAGTATACTTTCTTTGGCTTAGAAAAAGACCCTTGCGAGAGCGGGCAACTTCTATTCCAAGGAAGTATTTGAGATTCCCAAGATCTTTGATGTGAAAATGTTGGCGAAGAAAAAGTTTCAACCATGATATGGCGTTGTTATCATTGCCGGTGATAACAATGTCATCAACATGAACCAAGACAAAAGTCTGACTTGCTCCCTTGATCTTTGTAAAAAGCGAGTAATCTGCTTTAGATTGAACATAACCAGCAGCATATAAGGCATTGGCAAACTTAGCAAACCAGTTTCTAGAGGCCTGTTTTAGTCCATACAAGGACTTATTCAATTTGCAAACCAAATTCTCCCTTTACAAGAAAAACTTGGAGGCAATTTCATATAAACTTCTTCATGGAGATCACCATGGAGGAATGCATTATTAACATCTAATTGATGTAAAGACCAATTAGAAGCAGCTGCCACTGAAAGTAAGCATCGAACAGTTACCAATTTAGCCACAGGTGCGAATGTTTGATGATAGTCCAACCCTTCTTTTTTAGTGTAACCCTTTGCTACTAGTCTAGCTTTGTAGCGCTCGATACTCCCATCGGCCTTATATTTAATCTTAAAGACCCATTTGCAACCAATTGGATTTTTATGAGGGGGAAGATGGGTAAGGCTCCATGTATTATTTTGCTCAAGTGCTTTTATTTCGGCTGCCATGGCATCTCTCCATCGTACATCTTTAACAGCTTCGGAAAAGGATTTTGGTTCTAAATCAACAGAAATAGCTGCTAAAAAAAAAACGATGAGAAATAGAAAGATGGTCATAAGATAGAAAAGTAGAAATAGGGTGAGATGTACTGGTATGCGAACCTGGAGAAGAGGTTGGTGGACGGGTAGCCACATTGGAGCACTCATAATCACCTAGGAATTTAGGTGTGTTCCATGACCTGGTTGAGCGATGAGCGGGGATCGGATCTGTGGGTGGGACCGAAACAGGCTCTGGTGCTGTTTGGATATCAGTAGTAATGCTAGGATGGGCATTATCTGAAGTAGATGTGGGAGGAGCTGGAAGTAGGTCAACAAGGGGTGGGGTGGATGGGATGTTGATGTCCTGAGTGGGGACAAAAGGAAAGATGTCAGGTATGGGTGTAGGGATGACAGTTTGGTCATTTTGGGTTGATGGATTTAATTTGTAAGGAAAAATTGTCTCAAAAAACTTTACATCACGGCTAGTAAAAATTTGATGGGTTTCAAGATCATAAACCTTGTATGCCTTTTGCCCATAAGGGTAGCCAAGAAATACACAACATCTGGATCAAGAATCAAATTTATTCCTATGATGAATGTTATGCGCATAGCAAAGGCATCCAAAAACACGTAAGTATTGGTAATTTGGTGGAGTTCTACTTGAGATACTATGCATAATAAAGCTTTCAAAGCAAAATAGTCAGATGAGCATTTGTTGCTGGTAACACACCACCTTGATATAAGATTCAGTTTTTTTTTTTTTTGCCTTGTTTACTTCAATTCCGTTAGAAATAATTGAAGCTCTTGTTTGGTCACATGTTGCGCCCACATGGGTCCACACACCAACATGAAATTGGTTTGGTCATCCTATTAAGGTGGTCCATGTACTGTTCAGTTCCATAGCAATAGGTATTAAGTACATGATGCTGCTTCTGAAATAAAATTCTGCATAATGAAGGTGCGGGTGTACACAGCTTCTCAAGTTGAGAATGAGTTACAGGCGGCTAAAAGGGACTACTTACAGGCAGCAGTAGGCATATCCGATATGAAGGTTGCAATACCTAAGCTGTTGGATTGGTATCTACTTGATTTCGCGAAGGATGTAGACTCATTGCTGGATTGGATCTGCCTACAACTATCTGGAAGACTGAGGAAGGAAGCAATTCACTGCCTCGAAAGAGGGAAAAAAGAGTCTGTATTGCAACAAATACAAGTAATTCCATATGACTTCAGTTTCAGGTACCTATTGGCGCTGTAGATGCCTCATTTTTTTAATGTATAGTCCAATTTAGTAAGGGAAGGATGAAAAATGATCAGTACACAGCTATATAAGTAATGTACAAGTAGTTTTCTCAATTGATTTGTATGTAATTGCGAGAGAAATGTTGCGTCTTTCATAAATGTTTTATCCATTTTTTCTCCTTGGTATATGGAGATTTTCTTGGGAACTTTATTTTCTTACATAGGAAAGTACATTGTTGTATAAGAGGTGAAGAGTGAAGGGTCAGTAATAAATATATAAGTGACCATCAATTTTCAATTAGTGGAACATCACTTTGGTATTTGTTTACAAAAGAAAATCCATTTTGTTGAGTGTTGTTGAACTTAAAATTTAAAAATGGTGTTCTTTTTTCCAAAGGAGGATTTGATTGTCCCAGTGGAAAAAATTAAGATGAGAACTAGAGAGAAAGGGGAAAAATCGAGAAAGATTGTTATCTGCTTTAATCAATTAGACATTTAAGTAACATTTGACAATAAAATCCTTTGGGATTCCTCACCGGTTCTTCACCTTCCTTCCTAGGAAAGTAAATACTGCCATTTGCGGAAATTCCTTTCATGATTTTGACCATATACCCTGCTTCTGTGCTCTAAATTGGAATTTGAGAACTGGGATTTGAGAAAGACTTTGAAGAGGCTGCGGTTGAAGCACAACCCAGTAAAATAAAAAAAGAAGAGGCCCAATGGATCCATATTTGTAGCCATATTGGTTGGACCAATCCAGCTATAGTTTAGAGGCTCAAAGACTCAACTCGGGTAACGAAGCTCGGTTGAGTCTGGCTGAGTAATCTTTCATACTCACCAAGGCTCGTTCAACTTGCCTCACAGTTTGAACTAGGAAGCAAGTTGACTCGGGCAAGTCAAAATGAGCTTTTAAACTATGGATTCAACTGTAGACAGTTACTAGGGTTGACACTGCATAAATAACTCTGGCTGGAGTTGGATCAAACCTTTTTATTGCCCATGGACCACTAGTTTCAACCCAGATTCACTCCAAATTGGTGGCTTGGATATTGAAATCCCTTTACGATTGAAATGTCTATTACAACCAATTCATTCATTCACTTATTTTTTCGCCAAGCTAGCACCGTGAACATGGATGATTTTTCATAAATTCAAAAGAAGACTTAGCATATTGATGCTAGGAGTTAGCATCGAGGGGGAGTGTTGAAGTCATTGCTAACTCAGCATACGCACCAAAGGGGTTGGGCCGGTGATGTTGTTCCGAGTACATACAGAAGTAATTCAATATTTAGGAAACATGTTGCACTACAACAACAAAACCAAAATTACATAATTTAATCTACAAATGTAATCCACTTACTGATTAAAGGCAGAGAAACATTACTCTGTTGTTAAAGTTAGGAGACTCAAAAATCCGCAGAAGAATGTTGATCAAGGCTAGTGTTAGACACTATGCCCTTAAGACAAAATTCTCCCCTGCAACAGTGCTAATGGCTTCAGTGGCGTCTTTCTCTCAGGATACAATAATCGAATACACACAGTAGCAGCACTACAAACTATGTGTCAGTTGAACCAGAAGTGCAACAAAACTCTCTCTTCTTGACTCTTAATGTAGACTCGAAATGTGCGATGCAGCAGCAATGGAATTGAATGTACAAAAAGCATGAACAATATGCATATTAATAGCCTGCTTCAGGACGTGACTGTTCACTGAACAGATGCTTCTTTGGACACACCTCTTGGGTTGGACACACCCTTTCATATGCGAATGAACACACCACTTTGGACACACCCCATTTGCAAAAAGAAAACTTATAAAATTTATCCAAAAAATTGTAAACGGATAGTGAGCCGAGCCAGGCCCGACTCGCGCATGAAGCCCAAGACCGGCCCGGGGTGCGCGCACGTGTGTGGTGGTGAACCCACCTTGGTCTAGGTCTTCCTTCTTCCACAAAATTGGAATGCCCCTTGGGGCTCATCCTATACTACCAATGTAAGTATATTTATACCCAAAGAATGTCTTGCTCCCAAGCAATGTGGGAAGCAAGTTCACCACTTCCTTTTGTTTTCATATTTAACATGTTCAAGTAGTGGTGTTTAGAAGGCAATTTCTCATTCACTCCTTAATGGATTAGAGCAACCCAATACATAGCCTTAATCTACTCATGGAGTAGATTACATTCCCATGTATTCCCACCTAAAAGGATAAGTGGGTCCCACTTTTATTTAGGCTCAAAGTTGAGCAAAATAATGGTGCTCTTAGCCATTTTCTTCCAGCAATCCCCCACATGAATGAAATTGACTGAAAGTAATGAAATGATATGCAGACACAGAGAGAGGGAGATAGTACAATTGGAAATCTTCTGTATAGAGAAATGTAGCTTGTGGCCTTCAACCATTCCTTGTGAAGTACTATCGGATTTACTGGTTGAACAGTGAACATGATGTCTTGAACTGCTCAACATTTTATGTAAATCGAGAAAATAGAGTTCACACAGAATCTTGCTAGACACAGTTGGTTCACATAATTGTGTTCATTTTGGCCATAAACAATGCCTGGTTTTCATGAGTGCTTTAGAGAATTTAGCCTTATTATTCTGATAGAATCAGCCCAGTTCACACTCACATAGGTGATTCTTATTAAGAGTATCTTGCTATACCCCACTCGATTAGTCAAGATATAAGAATCATTAAAAGCTTTGCTTACCCTAATTTTCGCTGCAAGTATCACTAATATTATCATAGGAATGAGCTGGAGATTTTATCTCCATAGTGTTATCATTAAGTCACACATAATTTGGTTGTCCCTTTGAACCTAGATCTTGGGATCTCCAGTCAACTTGGTTGGGTTTCCATTATGGCAATTTTTCATTCATAGGCTTTAAGCCCATTCCCCTCGATGAACGATTTACTTGCTCTCTAGCTAAACCTTTGGTAAAGGGATCCACAATGTTATCTATGGACTTTATGTACTCAACCATCATAATGCCATTAGAGAGCAGTTGTTTCACGGTATTATGCCTCCGACAAATATGTCGAGACTTACCGTTATATATTTTACTCTGTGCCCTTCTAATTGCTGATTGACTATCGCAATGAATGCAGATAGAAGGCACATGTTTTGGCCACATTGGAATATCTTTTAGGAATTGAAGAAGCCACTCAGCTTCTTCGCCAGCTTTATCTTATGCAATAAACTCATATTCCATAGTGGATATATCAATGCATGTTTGTTTACAAGATTTCCATGATACCGTTGCATCACCAAATATGAATAGATATCCACTTGTGGACTTTGAATCATTGGTAATTGATATCTAGTTGGCATCACAGTAGCCTTCAAGTAGTGGTGGATATCTCGAGTAATGCAATCCATAGTTTTGGGTGTATTTTAAATATCTTAAAACCCTAACTATCGACTTCCAGTGGTCTGATTCTGGGTTACTTGTGTATCTACTCAATTTACTAACAGCATATGCAATGTCAGGACGAGTGCAATTTATCACATACATTAGGCTGCCAATTATTTACGCATATTCTAATTGTGATATGCATTTTTCATTATTCTTAGATAAATGGATACTAATGTCTATAGGTGTTCTTGTTGGACTGCTGCTATCTTGATTATATTTCTTGAGTATTTTCTCAATATAGTGCGATTGAAATAATATCAGTCCATCCAATGATTTAGAAATCTTTATTCCTAGTATGACATCGGCAACACCTAAATCTTTCATGTCAAACTTATTGTTTAACATTCTCTTGGTAGCTTGAATGATATCATCATTACTACCCATAATCAGCAAATCATCCACACATAAGCAAAAAATGACACAACCATTGTTAGTGCTCTTGACAGATACACACTTGTCACATTTATTGATCTTAAACCCATTTGACATCATAGAACTGTCAAATTTCTCATGTCACTGCTTTGGTGCTTGTTTTAATCCATATAGAGATTTGACAAGCCGGCAAACTTTCTTAGTTTTACTTGGAGCATTAAACCCTTCGGGTTGTTCCATATATATTTTCTCATCTAATTCACCATTTAAGAAAGTTGTCTTTACATTCATTTGATGTATCTCAAAATTGTTTATATCAGATATTGCAATTAACATTCGAATGAATATTATCCTCGTAACTGGTGAATAAGTGTCAAAATAGTCCAAGCATTCCTTTTATCTGTACCCTTTAACAACAAGCCTGGCTTTGTACTTTTCGATTGATCCATCTGCTTTCATCTTTCTCTTGATTATCCATTTGCACCCAAGAGTTTTGCAACCTTATGGAAGATCCACTAGTTTCCTTGTATGATTTTGCAAAATGGATTCAATTTCAATGTTTATCGCCTCTTTCTAATATGGTGCCTTGGGACAGGACACCATTACTTTAAAGCTTTGAGGCTCATATCCAAATAGAAATGGTAGAAAATATGAACCAAACGTTTTTGATGTTCTAGCCCTCTTACTCTGTCTAGGTTCATCAATCTCTAGTTGGTTTTGATTACTACTACTAGCAGAATCATGAGTTCTTTTAAGAGAATTCGAATCCTGCGAGGGTTTATTACGAAATACATGTTCAAAGAACGATGCATTCATTAACTCAATAATAATATCTGGAATCTCAGACTTGTAAATTAGAAACCGATACGCACTGCTATTATGAGCATACCAAATGAAAACACAGTCAACTGTCTTTGGTCTTATTTTAATCTTTTTAGGCTACTTCTACAAGTTATTTAACGAAAGCAGTAGTAGTGAGATACAATTGGAGCCGCTTACCATTTCTAGAGATTAAGCGAATCATATGTTCTATAGGAGAATCAGTAGGGAAGAAGTTAAAGAAGTATTGAAAAGAATGAAGAATGGGAAAGCGGTTGGGCCATATGGTATCCCTATTGAGGTCTGGAGGTGCTTGGGGGAGGATGGCATTAGTTGATTGACAAAGCTTTTTAATATAGTGCTAAAGAGCAAGAAGATGCCTAATGCATGAAGGAAAAGTATTCTTATACCCATATACAAAAACGAAGGAGATATTCAGAACTGTGCGAACTACCGCGGAGTTAAATTGATGAGCCATACGATGAAATTATGGGAGAGAGTTATTGAGAGAAGACTAAGAAGAACAACAAACATTTTAGAGAATCAATTTGGTTTCATGCCTGGGAAATCAACCATGGAGGCTATCTTTCTCCTGAGGAGGTTAATGGAACAGTATAGAGAAGGTCAAAGAGATTTACATAAGGTGTTCATTGGCTTGGAGAAGGCCTATGACCGGGTTCCTAGGGAGATTCTTTGGAGAGTTCTGGAAAAGAAAAGAGTTTGTTTCATATATATTGAAGCGATAAATGATATGTACGATAGAGTCGTGACATCTATAAGGATGACTGGCGGCGAAACTACAGAGTTTCCTATCACGATTGGTCTACACCAAGGCTCAGCGTTAAGCCCGTACTTGTTTGCCCTAGTTATGGATGAAATTACAAGACATATCCAGGATGAGGTGCCGTGGTGTATGCTTGTCACGTCCCCCGAACCCGATTAAAGAAATAACCGGATCCGGAGAGTGAATTTTAGGACTATTTAAAAATTTTATCCTTTGGGCCCACGGATCGTAGTCCGCGGTGAGGATTTAATATTTTCAACCTCATGTGTCACAATAAATGTAGAGTTAATACAACTCTAGGCATATAGGATCTCAAGCAATGATTAATAAACTCTCATTAATTTAAGTTGCAAGAAGAGTAAACAGAACTTCAACGTTAAGTAATTTATTACAATGGCCAACCCACTAAACATGGCCAATAAATGAAATAGAAGTCAATAATATAAAGTTTCAACGAGAGAAATAATGAATAAAAGAATAATCTAATGGATCCCAAATATGTCTCTCTCGTGCCAGGAGTGATGACGCTACTCTACGTCATCGGCACGCCACTCTCGTGCCACCTCTGCTGGTTGGAGATCCTCTGCGATCTCCTCACCTGCCTGCTCCTCATAATAAAACTCACCTGATGTGTCTGCACACCAAGGAACAAAGTCAACGACATGTTGAGCAATAGATATACAAAACATAATAAACACGACATGCATCAAGTGTAGAGTGATGACAAGTATAAGATTATATGAATACAAGAATATGAAGCTAGGTATAAAGCGAGATTAATATATAGAAACAATAACAGGAATCCTAGCAATCATCTAACAATAACCACTATCCATGCAAATGCAAGCAAGACAAGCAAGAGGGAGACTCCGAGGATGTCCTATGCCACCTCCCGGGGTACCAGTAACAATCCCCTTGGACTACTGATACCATAGTCCGGCTCCAGTGGGATCCTAGCTCCCTGTCCTGGGAATAGCAGCACGGTCCTAGCCCGCTCCCAGCTATTCAATGCCATGGACGCCGTCCTACACCGACTGCCCACCCCGACAACCGGAGTAACCGATTCGTCATTAAAATTCCAAACTGCAGATGGCCATGATATGCAATAATAATAAAGTGGTTCTGACACAAGAATAACAAGACAAGCAAGTCTGGCTAGTTCCATGTACAAGACAAGATCCTAGGGGTTATCTTATTCAAGATATCACAAGACAAGCAACACGAGATAATCCATTCCATCACTAGCCAGTCATGTTTATCAAAACAAGACACGGTTTCCTAAGGTACATTCTAAGTCAAGTCCAAGTCCTAAATTCTATAAGAATTTATGTTTCATAATTGATTACGTGTTTTATGTTAAGAGTGTACAAGGAGAATGGTACAACGGATACAAGTCAAAGTCAAGGAGGAATTACAATCCAATCCTAAGCAAGTGGTGTCATCCCTGTATTCCTCGTATTCTAACAGAGTACATATGGAAATTGGATCAATGATGCTTTTAGGATAATTTCTTGGTGTACAATCATGTTGAGCATCATTAAACCCAACTCCATGTGCATTTGGTTACATTACGTATAATACATGAATACCTAGACAGCCCTTCGAATTCACACCAAGCCACGTGATTCGATTTCAATCCCATTTATGGTCATGTGATAGAAGGTTAGTGGTTTCCAGCATCTAAGTCCCAAATCCTTGGTTACAGGTCTCATTTCCAATAAAACATGAGCTGGATTAATAATTCATATATTTACATCACTTTCCGACCTCTGATTGTGATGAAACTAGAACCATTGGATTCTACGTTTCAAGAGCTTTCTAACGGTATATTATACGTAGAATTCCAACGGCCGGATTAAAAGTTATAAGCATTCCAAAATGGTAATTTCGGCTGACCCTCATGCTGGTTGTCGGCTGACCGACCCGAACGGACGAGTGAACCGACAGTTCATATTTTGCTCTCTGTTTTTGGAACCGAGAACAGTGTCGGTTGACCGACGCTAAGGTGTAGGCTGACCGACCCGAACCGACGAGTGAACCGACAGTTCAGCAGGTCAAATATGGCTCTCTGTTTTTGGAACCGACATGGCTTTCGACTGACCCACACCATGTTGTCGGTTGACCGACACTGAACCGACAAGTGAACCGACAGTACGGAACTCGTACGGGTTCAAGCCATTTCTGATCTCCTTCTCCCCCATTTCATTTTCTCCATTCCCCAAACCTTTCCAAGGCTTAAACCTGCATCAAATAGAGCCTCCTGCTCTCCCATCATCCATTCCATTCATTCCATATACCACATACCGTTTCATAGAATCAAATTAAATAGTTTCTAATCAATCTAATATTATCAATTTCTCTAAAAACCTAACCTAACAATTAATTCCCAATTAAAATCAGACAGGCTTGGAATTAATGGGAAATCTATCAAGAAACCATTGCAATCAATAAAGGAACAAACACACATGCTATATTATGCATTGTAAATCTACTTGCCTCAACCAAGACGAAGATTGGAATTGGGTGAAATTCGAGGAGAATCTTTTCTACTCCGAAATCCACGATCTATCCCGATAAAACGCAAACTAGGAAGCCAAGAAGAAGATAGGAAGGAAAAGAATTAAGATCGGACCTAATCTAACTAAAGAAATGATAAAGTGAAAATAAAAGATTGTGAGGAGTCAAGAGATAAAAATCATCAGAACGACGAGACCTTTCCAACGAACCCAAAAATCACGACGTTTGGAATATTTCGGAAAAACACTCAATTTTCCCTAAATTGCAAACTATCCCCTGCTATGATCAAACGAACTCGGAATCAAACGAAACTTCGCAGATACTATTCTAACGCTAAAAGAAACTCGCTCATGATCTAAACCCACTTAAATATCTAAAAATACAATTAATTATAATAATAACAAATTAAACGGGTCAACGGGCCGGGTTTTGGGCCCAACTGACCCAGTAAGGTCACAGACCTTACAATGCTATTTGCAGATGACATTGTTTTAGCGGATGAGATGAGAGAAGGAGTGAATGCTAAACTAGAATTGTGGCGGAAAACATTAGATACAAAAGGGTTTAGGCTAAGTCGATGCAAAACGGAATATATGGAATGCAAGTTTAGTCAAAGTATGACACCTGATAACATAGAAGTAAGTTTGGGCACACAAAAGATTGTAGAGAAAGAAAACTTTAGGTATCTTGGATCTATGGTTCAACAGGATGGAGGGATTGATACTGATGTAAGTTACAAGATTCAGGCCGGGTGGACCAAATGGAGGAGTGCTTTGGGGATCTTGTGTGATCGGAAAGTCCCCCTCAAGGCTAAAGGAAAGTATTATAAGGTGGCGGTACGACCAGTGTTGTTATATGGATCAGAGTGTTGGGCAGTAAAGCATAATCATGTCAAGAAGATGGAAGTTGCGGAGATGAGAATGCTAAGATGGATGTGCAGGATCACAAGGAGAGATAGGATTAGGAATGAGGAGATTAAGGACAAAGTAGGAATAACACCGATTGGAGATAAAATGAGAGAAAATCGACTGAAATGGTTCGGCCATGTTAGAAGGCATCCAACGGAGGTACCTGTTAAAAGGTGTGAAAGCATGGAGATTGCCAGGAGTTGGAGAGGGAGAGGGAGACCCAAGAGAAGTTGGAAAAAAACTATTAAACATGACATTGCCTACATGGATCTAACGGAGGACATGGCCCTAAACAGATTTGATTGACGTCGTCAAATCTATATAGCCGACCCCACCTAGTGGGAAAATGCTTGGTTTGGTTTGGTTTGGTTTAGGTGTAGGAACCGCCACTTTAGCCAAACACCCCCACACTTTCAAGTATTTGTAAATATGCATTTTGCCTTTCCACATTTCGTAAGGAGTCTTATTGGTTTTCTTCTGAGGTATTCGGTTGAGAATATAATTTGTGGAGAGTATAGCACCCCCCCACAAATTCTGAGGTAATCCAAAACTTATTAATATAGCATTCATCATTACTTTTAAAGTTCTATTTTTTCTTTCAGCAGCACCATTTTGCTGAGGTGAATAAGGAGTAGTGGTTTGGTGTATAATACCATGCTGTGAACAGAATTCACCAAAAGGTACGTGATTCATATTCACCACCTCTATCGCTTCTTATTATCTTGATTTTCTTATCAAGTTGATTCTCAACCTCATTCTTGTAATGTTTGAACATTTCTAATGCCCCATCTTTACTTCTCAGTAAGTAAACATAACAGTATCTTGTGCAGTCATCAATGAATATAAGAAAATATTTCTTACCACCTTTAGTTTGAACAAACTTTAGGTCACAAATATCAGAATGAATTAACTGAAAAGATTCAAAAGTTCTTTCAATAGAATGAAAAGAAGTTCTATTAAGTTTAACTTCTACACATGTTTCACATTTGATATTTGAATCAAAACTGCATTTAGGCAAACATTCCATCCTAACTAATCTACATAATGCATCATAATTAACATGGCCTAATCTACCATGCCACACATTAGAAGATTCAAGCATATGAGCAGAAGAAATTTTTTTTATTAGGTACAATGGTCATTACATTCATTTTAAAGAGTCCATCGCTCATATACCCATTTCCCACGTACATCCTAGACTTAGTGAGTACAAATTTGTCTGACTCAAATACTAGTTTGAAACCCTTCTTACTTAGTAGTGAGCCTGATACCAGATTCTTACGAATATCAGGTACATGCAGCATTCCAGAAATAATTTTCAACACCACTTATCCTTGGCCTTCAACTTTATGAGTGGCAGAGTTGCCCATGAAGAGTTATTCTCCATTTGAAGCATGATAAGTAGAGAACATCTCTTTGTTAGAGTAGACATGTCGAGTGGCCCTAGTGTCCACCCACCATTCTCGGGTGTTGCCAACTAGATTGACTTCTAAGACCACAGCAGAAAGATTGATGTCTGAAACATCATTGGAGAGTGTCCAATTCTGTCATGTTGGTCTGCTCTGGTTTCTTACTTGTATTTCCTTGGTCCTTGCGTTTACGACAGTCCTTAGCACGGTGGCCTGGTTTGTCGCACATATAGCAATTCCCTTTGAACTTCTTGTTTCCTTGGGACCTTATTTTTGACCGTTGGAAGGGCTCTTCCTCTTCTAGCGGTTCTGCCCATGTTCCACCACATTTGCCTTAGCTTTAGTAAAGGTTTTTTCTGTTTTTTTCTCAGATGCAAGATTGTCTTCCTCTATCCTCAATCTGACAATCAGGTCTTCAAGTTTCATCTCTTTCCGCTTATGCTTAAGGTAGTTCTTAAAATCCTTCCAAAGTGGTGGCAATTTTTCAACAATTGCTGCCACTTGGAAAAACTTACTAAGAGACATTCCTTCTGCATGAATTTCATAGAGAATTACTTGAAGTTCCTGAACTTTATTAATTACTGCCTTGGAATCGATCATCATGTAGTCAAGGAATCTGCCAACAATGAATTTCTTCATTCCGGCATCTTCAGTCTTGTACTTTTTATCAAGTAAATCCCATAATACCTTAGCAGTCTTCAATGAAAAGTACACATTATATAATGTGTTGTCTAGTCCATTGAGAATATAGTTTCGACAGAGAAAATGAGCATGCTTCTAGGCTTCTACAGCAGTAACTACTTACTTGTCGGTCTCGCCTTCTTTCAAAGCAGGAGTTTCTTCATGGAGGAACCTAGCGAAGTTCAAAGCAGTGAGATAGAATAAAATTTTATGTTGCCATCTCTTGAACTCAGTACCATTGAACTTTTCAGGTTTTTCTCCATGGTTCACCATAACAAGGGCAGAGGTACTGACTTGAGTATTCTTCTCAATACCCATGTCTGTTTAACAGAACATAAATCACTTAAAATACAGCACAAAGTATTCTACAGAATTTAAACTAATAGTATTGTAAACAGTAACTCATACTAACTAGTTACTATATACTGAAGCATACAGAAAAATTACAGAACAAACTGAAGTTCTGCTACTTGTAAATAATGAGAGAAACTCAGTTTTACAATAATAGTTTCACAAAAATAAGAAGTAGAAACCAGTAGTAAAACTGACATAAACCGAAACTAGAAATACTGAAGCAAAACTTATAACAGTGTGTACCCAGAAATAAAGAATTTTGTCTTAAGATTGTTGTTCCGAGTACATACAGAAGTAGTTCAGTATTTAGGAAACAGGTTGCACTACAACAACAAAACTAGAATTAGAGAATGTAATCTACAAATGTAATCCACTTACTGATTAAAAGCAGGGAAACAATACTCTATTGTTGAAGTTATGAGACTTAGAAATCCGCAGAAGAATGTTGATCAAGGCTAGTGTTAAACACTATGTCCTTAAGACAAAATTCACCCCTGTAATGGTGCTAACAGCTTCGATGGCGTTTGTCTCTCAGGATACAATGATCAAATACACACAGTAGCAACACTACAAACTATATGTCAGTCGAACCAGAAGTGCAACAGAACTCTCTCTTCTTAACTCTTAATGCAGACCCGAAATGTGCAATGCAGCAGCAATGAAATTGAATATACAAAAAGCATGAACAAGATGCATATTAATAGCCTGCTTCAGAACTCTTTCATGGGGTTGTATCTGTTCAGTATAGTGACTGTTCACTGAACAGATGCTTCTTTGGACACACCTCTTGGGCTAGACACACCCTTTAATATGCGAATGGACACACCATTTTGGACACACCCCATCTGCAAAAAGGAAATTTTATTAAATAAAATTTTTCCAAAAAATTGTTAACGGGTAGTTGGCCGAGCCAGGCCCGGCTCGCGCGTGAAGCCCAAGCTCAAGCCCAAGCCTGGCGCGGGGCGCTTGTGTGGTGGTGACCCCATCTTGGTCTAGGTCCTCCCTCTTCCACAAAAGTGGAATGCCCCTTGGGGCTCATCCTATACTACCAAGGTAAGCATATTTATAGCCAAAGAATGTTTTGCTCCCAAGCAATGTGGGAAGCAAGTTCACTTCTTCCTTTTGTTTTTATATTTAACATGTTCAAGTAGTGGTATTTAGGAGGCAATTTCTCATTCACTCCTAATGGATTAGAGCAACCCAATACATATCCTTAATCTACTCATGGAGTAGATTACATTCCCATGTATTCCCACCTAAAAGGATAAGTGGGTCCCATGCACTTTTATTTAGGCTCAAAGTTAAACAAAATAATGGTGCTCTTAGCCATTTTTTCCAACAGGTGATGCTATATAGGCTAGGATATCTTTAGAAATTTCTTAATGTGGTTATGTTTTCTATTTTGGTTAGGACTTTATTTAGCAGCCGTGCTTAGGATTTTCTATTTATATTTATGGATATAATGCAATTAAGTAAAATGCAATAAATTGTTTGCTTGCGTTCTCAATTTCTCTCTTCCCTTCCCCTCAACAGTTGGGGCATGTTGAAGACTCCAGATTTAAGTCTTTTCAGAGTTTTTGATGATGATGATTGATAAGAGTTTTTTTTTTTCCCTTCTTGGTAACGGTTCCCAACCCTTTGGGCTGGACTATTCCCTCCGGGCCCAGTGAGAAGCCGGGTAAAATCCCTGTGGCCCCTAGGTGGTAACACAAATGGACTCAACCTTCGGTTCTTGAAAAGGGGGGAACCGAGAGTCGATACCTAGACCTCTAGCTCCGAAAGAGGGAGGAAACGTGGTCCTGACTACTCGGCCAATCCCTTGGGGTTATGATGATTGATAAGAGCTGAGCCATAATATACAGCTCATATGAAAAGTCACTCCGTGGTTGGAAAGTGTCTTCTTCGTCAGTTCAGTAATAGGAACAAAGCACCGATAGTCTTTTTTCTCATTTAAGCTGTAGGGGCATGTTGAAGGCTCCAGATAGAGAACAAAGCACCAAGTTGGACAGTCTTTTTCCTCATTTAAGCAGTAGGGGCATGTTGAAGGCTCCAGATAGAGGTCTTTTCAAAGTTTTTGATGATGATAATGATGATTGATAAGAACTAAGCCAGAATAAACGACTCATAAGAAAAAGTCACTCTTAGGTTTGGAATTTCTTTTTTCTTCTCATTCAAGTAATAGGAATATAGCACCAAGTTGGATAGTCCTTTTCCCTCATTTAAGCAGTAGGGGCACGTTGAAGGCTTCAGTTCAGATAAAGGTCTTTTCAAAGTTTTCGTGTTGTCCAATGCCAAGCAGGTGGTTCAAGCATTAAACTAAATGATGGTGTTGATTGGGCCGTAAAGTCAATTGTTTTGAACATTAAAGCCGGATGCTCTTTGTTTGTCATTGTCAGTTTTGTTTTTAAATCTAGGAATTCTAATGGAGCAGCTTATCTATTAATTAGTCAAGTTTGAGCTGCTCTCTGAATTAGGATATTTCTATTTTTTATAACACTTTATGAGCTAATAAGATCGCAGTTCATTTTGCGATGGTGGTCCTCTGTTAATGCTAAATTTCTTCCTTTTCCTGTATGAATTTTATTTACTGAAAACAAAGGAGCATGGAAATAGCTCAAAGAAAATGATTTTGAATTAATAGCTTATTATATTTTCAAAGAGTTTTACATCAGAATCCCAGAATTATTTAGTTGTCATTTGCCTTTCCCGCATATATAATAGGAAAATGGGTTTTATATATACTAATTCTGCTGCAATTCAGGCTGAGCCTAAGCCCAGATGCCAGGCAATTAAGTTACTTTCTGAAACAGAAAAGGAGAGACTATAATAGATGTGGACTAGATTATTAGGATAAAAAACGTGATCATTTGCAATTACATGATCGATGGTTAAAACTGGTCCATTCCATCCTTGCCACAAGATTTCTATTTCAATCCAAACATGGATCAAGAGAGATTGAATTGTAAAATTATAAAAATCACATAACAACAACAACAACAACAACAACAACAACAACAACAATAATGATTTCCATCCTTTGTGATGGTAGGTACTTTTAAGTGACATCTATATGAATTTCAACATTTCTTAATCCCATCCTTGCCACAAGCCACTGTGTATATCTTATCAAATGCTTCTTTCACACAAGAAGTGAGCAGCTCGGAATCTATGAAGCCCTTTTCTCCTGCCACGGACAACCTCAAATTTCCATGATAACTTACCATGGTAATTGCAATACTCTGCACATCCAATCCAAATGAAGCTGTTTATATCTTTAAAAGCGATGGGATAAGACTAATGAGAATGATGTTGAGGCTGACAATATTAATGACAATCAACTAGTATAATCCTAGAAGTGACAGATAAGACTCGACTCTTATATGAGGATGAAGATGGTACCATCCATACTCACTGCGCTGCGCTGTAAGATTCATGTTTTATATACCCTAAATTGAAAATGTCTTACCAATGTTACATATGATTAACAATTTACTTACTAGTCTCAACAAATAGAGAGCATATATATGTGATTGTCTGTAGAGGCTCTTTTTTTTATTAAGAAACTGATATAGGATATTATTAGAGTGCAACCCAATTCTTGCCTTTATCACTTGTATGGCTGATATGTATCAGTATGCAATCGATATGGATCACTACAAACTATTTCTGTTTTTTCAAATTAAATAAAATCATACTAAGGTGATCAATACTATGATATACTAAAGTTGAATAATGATACTTAAACCTATGGTCTGGATCCACCCTTACAAATGCAAATAATAATAATGATTATAATATGCTGATGATGCAACCATATCAGCAGCCACACATGGGGTCCATTTCTGTGGTTATAAGGCCATTCATATGACACTATTGGCCCAAACTTCATTCACGTCAAGAGTGATATACCATTAGATTGGAAAAAAAGTGACAGAATTGGACCTCGGTAGTGGCTCTTTTGTAGAGGCATGTGATATGAATGGCTTGAAGAAGTGAAGGTGAGCTTCACATGAGTCAACATAATGTGATAGCATTAGAAACTAACATGCTGTAATCAACATAAGATCATTTATTAAAACGGCAATGCAAATTATGAATTCCTAATAAATGTCAAACATGGAACCTAGATCATAAAAACTTGTACCAGTAATGGCAAAAACTGATGCCACTTGATAGGAGTTCAAAAACCTCTTACATTTCCTTCAATCCTAACCATCTGATCAGTGGCCAATTAAAAGAATGCTGTGGAAGAAACAACACAGTGCAGTCCATAATCCATATTGAATGGAAAATTCAAAATTCAGTTTACCTGTGGTGCGCCTGCAACAGTAAAATAGAAGCTCTTAATGGGGTGATTTCCCATATCCATCTTCTCCATGGGACCGATCAGATGTGAAATTGCTGTGCTTGTATTCTCTAATGTGGTACGAATGAATCGGGAAGCTGCCTGAAACAAGAAATGGAGAGAACAGTCTCACTTAAACAAGATTGGATGCCTTCAGTGCTTTAGTTTATACTAAACATTTGAGGAGCCCAATCCTTAATGCAAGGATTTGGACTGTATTTTTAGGCCCCTAACATCGTAGTGGGCCAATTTTTTCTAGATCTATAGCTAAATGGAACTGTCCAGATATTGGGGAAGTATATGGATCCTGTTGTCATGAACCGAAACCTGGATTCAAGGCTCTGGGATCCGGTATCTCGACACAAGTGTAACAAAGAGGACCCATCCCCAAATCTGAGGTACTCAACTGAATTGGGCCCATACCCAACTTTGACCTTTTTGTATGCTGTAGAATTTTGAGGTCCAACGCCTGGAAATGGCCTGCCCTGTGGTCAGGTGGGTCTGCCATTGTGAATTGGAACTCACCCAAATCTGATATTTATTTGAGTTTCAGGCTAATTGTTAGTCAAGGGTAAATGTCCTATAGAGAAATTCTCTCCTAGGGAAATGTAAATATCGGGACGTCTTGATCCAGCCGTCAATGGGGCAGCCCCTCTAGTAGCAGTGATAATAATAAGGGAAACTTTCAAATAAGACGTTTTTTTTTACCTTATTTCAAAAAAATACATAAGTTTTAAAACTTTTTAAAACTAATCCATAAGTTTTACGGTAAGTTTTCAATTAAGGGCATCTAACCATTTAAAGATTTTTTTGGCAACTTTTACCCTCATTCTTTTTAAAATACCAAAATCACCTTTCATTTCAAACTATGACCTGGTTCCGGCAGCACAGATGCCGAACAGCTATCTTGCACAACCCTTGAATCCCCCATGTCACTAGTGTTAAACCATTTGTGGAGACATTCACCTTATCATCCATTCATAGTGGGTCCAATCAAATAAATAGTCATTACCGACCATGACCCACCTTTAAACACCATGTGCAAATGTCCATTCATAATGAATATTTAGTGTAGTACCAAAGGCATCAACTAACCTCGGGCCCTCTAATGCTTCTCAACATTTGGAGAAGCGTTCCAGTGAGAACTACAGCGAATGAGTTCTTCTTTCTCTTTATTGTCTTCCTGGCTTTGTAGATGAAAGCCAGTGGGTCTGCTTTCTCTGCATCCTTACAGGAAGGGATTCCCACATGAAGGAAGGTGAAATGGTTGCCCCATGTTTTGTGTCTCAACATGTCCTCCAAGCTCTGATATCCACTCAGCATCCTTGTATTTAACAGCACCAATGCTGTCATACGTGTCCCACTAGAATTTTGACTCGTTCTTTGCTTGTACAATTGGATTGCATAAAATATCGTGCCCACCGCCACATCATTCACTGTCTGCATACAATATTTACAAATTAATCAACTTGAAATTTACCTGATAAGGGTTTGGGTTGATCCTTTTAAAATATGCATTTCGGTAGATGTTACACGTACACATGTTACACACCATGCACCACGACCATCATAATATCAATATATATATGAGTAGTTAGAGAAATGGGGTCTACCCGTTTGGCAGTCCGGTGTTAGTACTCTTAATTGGGTGTTTTCTTTCCTGTGTTCATGCAAGTGCTAAACTTTAAACATGGGCATCATTGATTGAAGGAATAATTGCTAAACGCGAAATCCTATATAACTCCAAGCATTCTATATGTTTACTTTGATTTACAATCTTGAAAACTTTGTCGTACGTGTTAGATCAGATGTCTATCACTTTCAGTAATGTAAAACCTAACATGTGTCATGTGAGGCCACCGAGTCCCTCCAACAGATATACCAACATTTTCAATGTATTGGTCCTACTCCTACCGTCCTCTAAAAGGGCATTGGAGAGGAATGCTTTGAAAGAGGTCTATGCAGTTCCATGCACTACAGACATTTTAGCACTTTAAGGTCTCAACTAATTATTCTCTCTTGAAATCCTTTTTATGCATGGGGCTGCATGTTTCATCGTTTAATTAGGAGGGCACCTATAGTGAGCACTGAAAAAGCAATAGTTTCCTAATTTTTTTTTGGGTAGAACTAAAAAGGCAATAGTTGAATTGGAACAAAGTACTGCACTAGGTAAAGGGGAACATTCATATGCATCTTTCCCTCAAACATTCATATGCATCTTTCCCTCAAACATTCATATGCATCTTTCCCTCACCATAGGGTGAGGGACACTTCCATTTTTAGAAATCTCCAAGTATAAAATACACTTTTCATTTGTAAAAAAAGGAGTGTCCCTCACTCTCTGGTGAGTGAAAGATGCATATGAACATTCCACCTAATTAATTAAGTAAAATAGAAATATCTATTTATATTTTATAGGGATTCGTTTACAATTAATTTACTTCGTGTAAAAACAAATCTCTACTACATTTACAGTAAATTTGTTTTAAAAATCTTGCACTGAGTTGTACTTATTAATGTTGTTTGATTGTCCATCTTGTTCATTCACGGCCTCTGATTACTACAAATTTTTTTTCGGCCATATGCAATTCAGGAGTGTAGGCTCCGTAGTGGGGCCCACTTAGCAAATATCTTTAGAGAAAAAGAGAAATATTCCCCACTTGTGTGGGCTGTCCAAAATATAGATCTATCTATATTATAGTAATAATAATTAAGTAAAAATGGGGCTTAGTTGTTTCACACTATCCATGCATGTCTCCATCATCTACGCTAGCTGGAAAACCATCCAGTTGTGTTTTTGTGGCTCCAGAGTAATATATGATTTTCTCCAATTTTGTAGAGAAGTTAAATAATTGTATCCGAGAAGGGTCTAAAATGGGACAAAACTTTAATACATCCTAGTTGCCAGTTTTTAACTTAATAACATCCCCCATGTTACCCACTATTCTTATGATCTCGTGGGTACAATGGAGCGCGTTTTAAATACGCACCGTTTTTTTGCCAATCCACTTATATCTCGGCAGTAAAACAACCACAAATATATGTATGTTTGTTTGCAAGAGATTGCCAATCCACTTATATCTCGGCAGTAAAACAACCACAAATATATGTATGTTTGTCTGCAAGAGAGGAGGAGTAGAGTAAAATAAAACGTCAAATCACGAGAAAAAAAAAAAAAGTGATTAAAAGTAAATGTCACTAAATGATAAAAAGTTACTCATCTCCAAATTATTATGTCTTGTCATTTAGTGCCTTTTAAGTTTTTTTTTTTTTGAAAACCCTGCCTTTCATGACCCCAATGACTAGGAATTGATCATTAGGTCTCTTCTCCTTATATGTGTGAGTCTCCTTTCCACACATGTGTGAGTCTTCCCCTTGTGAGCATGGGTACCCTCTCCCCGCATGTGCAAATGCTCCCTCCCATATCATGTTGCCTTTACCTCGCTTGTGAGAATGGTCTCTCCTTACATGTGTGTATGCTCTCATGGGCCCCAACCCCTTTGGTTGGGGTAAAAAAACACAACTATGGATTAATTACTCACTATAGCACTAATGATGAGGGACTTGAGTTGATTGTGTGTGTAGGTGTGTCAATATTTGCCAGAGCAAAAGAAATAAAATTTTATTTCGGAAGTAGCTAGAATCCACCATTCACATATATGTGTATTAATTTTTTCCATATGTGACAATCTCAATACTTTGTCAAAAATCTATATTACTCCCAAATATATCGATCAAAATCAATTAAAACTCGTCAAGATCAAGTGCCTTAAGTTATTCTAGATAGGGAAAAACTTTCACCCGTGCATGGTGTGCATGCACACTACACATCCAGTCCATACCCACTAGATCCAGATCTAGATGCTCGATGCACAGGTTTATATTTTTTCTTTAAAAAAATACTAACATAATAACCCGTGATCAACATAGATATGACCAACATTGCAATTTAAATATTCATGAATTGAAAGAATTCATAGATTTTAGAAAGAAAGTAAATGAAGAAAAAGGATACGAGAGTACCTATTTATGTAACCCAAAAGCTAGTAGCATAGAAGGAAAAATGATAATTTGAGTAGAACGCAAATGGTAGATTTTGAATAAAAATAAAGTATTTGCAGGGGGAAAAAACGGGTGGAACTTTGAAATCTAAGGAGTGAGATAACGAAATAAAGTGGGTAATTGCATGTGATATAAAGTAGAAACTAGTTTCATGAGTTATAGTATATAGAGAATATTTGAGAAAAAATAGTGATTTATATTCAAAACTTTAGCCAACAAGCAAAATTAAGGCCAAAAGTCATTGCCTTTACTATAGTACTCAGTTAAGGAGTGTCTTGTCAATTTTTGAATAATTCGCATGATTTAAATATATATATATATATGCAATCAAAATAAAGAGGACTTGACAATTCAAAGTCATTTAGACACTCAATTCCCAAATTCATAACTAAAACACACTAAATGTCACCTGAGTCCTTTTGACTTTGGATCCTATATCATGAGATTTTAAAAACCCATGATATCATGGGGTCCAAGTTGCTTTTCAACTTTTAACATGTAAATGCAAAAAAAGTAAAAAAAAAAAAGGGGGGGGGGGGGGGGGGGGGGGGGGTCGTTTGACCAAAGTCAATATTGTAAATTTGAGTCATAAAATTAAGATAGCAAAATCTAAGGTGAACAAATAGGTCAAAACCCCAAAATAAAAGCATGCAGACCAAAAGCAACAAATTAAAACAAAACATACCCCCACCGATATTAGACTTGATTTGCCGAATTACATCAAGAGAGAGCGTAACAGTGGAGATCGAAACCGGTTCCTTCTCCACGTCCCTCGTTCCAGACCGGATTGCGCTTCGATCATCCACCATCACCGTACCCATCAACACGCTTCTGCAGAAATCGAAACTGGTATTCCAAAAACCCCCCAAAGCTCCACAAACGCCTTTCCATAACCACACCGCTCCATTGCCTCTCGATTGACACTCCTTAACTGAAGCAGCAGGGAAGTTGAGAGGAAGAGAAGGGTCGTCTGCTCTCTTGAGGCACGAAAACAAAGCACCCATGAGAGAGAATCCATCGCCAATAGCATGGTGCAGCTTAAACACTGCAGTACCAGCTGCATCTCTTGTGGGGTACTTGAAAAGATGGACTTCCCACAGAGGCCTGTCCTCAGGAAGCTTCTCCATGAATATCTTGGACAGGTACTCCTTGAAGCACCCGTCGTAGGCATCTGGTTGCAATCCAACAGGAAAAGTTGGGACTATTACGTGGTCTTGCACTGTAACTTCGACTCTCTTCCACTGCTGCTTTCCGTTCTCGTCTTTGAGGAGAAGAGACGAGAAGCGAGGGTTGATGGGCAAGAAATCTTTCTTGAGCAGTGTCACGGTTTCCGAGTCGTCGATCGGGATCTCGGATTCGAAGACGACGAGGACGCTGAGGGAGAGGGCTGAGCTGTGGATGAACTCGGAGGATGGACTCGCTGGGTAGAACTCGGCATCTTCTGCTGCTAGTAGTCCTGATTGATGAGGTTCCATGTGGAGTTTTTGGCTTGATGGGTAGTTGGGTTTATATCTTAACAAGGGCAGTACTTGCAGAAGATGTAGCTAGTGATTGTGAGACGTGTTCATTAAAAGTATCATGGATTTATAGGCAGTTTGGAAGATGGGGTTAGGTTTTAAGAAGGATGAGAGGTAGATAAGCGTGAGGTAGACGTGATTACAGGTGTTGGTTTCCTTCATTAATTTACTAATTACGTACTAGTGTGTTCATTGTACTACAAGATTCTTGTCAAGTTTTGAAAGATGGTTGCATGGAAGAGAAGACATTGTACAGAGGGGAGTATACTGTAGGTCTGAGGTTTTACATTTCCATTCACAAGACACAGGTAGCTGAGCCAGTGGAGCTGAAGGAGACAGGTTAGCTGGGCAATTGTTTTGGACCAATTTTCTTTTGTCAATTTAGACTTTTATGTCTGTTTCATATCTAGTGGAGAAATACTGTCCCTCCTAAGATGAGAAAGTCAAAGATGATGGATTGAGGAGTCCATAAGAAGGTGTGTAATTTGTGTAAAAGAAGAAACTGAGGAAACTTACTTACCAGTCACGTTTGCATAAAAGATGAATAAGTGAGGATTGTGGAAACTTTTGCCTCCCCTACAATGGGATTTATGTTGGCTGGCCGCTGGTGTCCCCACTTTTCTGTGGGGAAAAGCACAAAATATGTTATGTTTTCTGTGATTCCCAAAAAAACTTTTCTCGGCGGTTTGGTGTTTTTTAATTGAAGAGGGAAAAAAACCGGTGGAATTATTCTTCGATGGACATTTGTGTGACCACTTTTATTTAAAAAAAAAAAAACATGAAAAACGAAAATGCATTTTCATGGTACAAGAAAACGTATATTTGGTGCAACCATTTTTTTTTTGCCAAAAAAAGTAGAGAAATGAACTTACTTTCCATGATTGTGGGGAAAACCGTTTCTAATGAGGGATGATCAGACTTGATTTTCCACGGGTTTGGTTTTCCACCGTGCGGCATAGTGTGCCATGTTTGTGTAGTCAGCTTTATGATAAAGAAGTGAGGTCTGTAAAAATGGTTTTTCTCGCTACAATGAAAATTCATGTTTGGTGCTTACTTTTTCTCACTCAAAAGCACAAAAATGAGCTAGTTTATCTGCAAACCCGGTTTACTTTAGGACTAGGACCCTTTTACTTATCAAGGCCTAACTAAGGACTCAAACCTGGTTTTTAATGGATTGGAACCTCCGGGTAATTAAAGAATTGAATACCCATTTACATTCCTATTCTTAGGGTGTATAGCGAGAGAGTTCTGCTCTATATGATTTTTTTTTTTTTGTGAGGAAGAGGAATCCTACATTCATATAGGAAAATGAAATCCTCTCTAGTGAAGGAAATCTTTAGTTTATTTTTATTTTTCCAACAAGAAACATATATATGACTTGCAAATTCCTCTCATCCTACACATGCACCCTCAGATAAATGAGTTGCCACTTATTAGATGATGATGAATAAGATTGTTTGTATCAAGACCAAGCAAATTAATTAGGCAGATCATCCGAGCAGTCTGGATCGGCTGACCTTTCCCTCATGCTAAGGACAAGGTATATACACTGGAGATCTTATCCAAAATCTACTTTTTCGGTAAGCTTTTATTTTAAAGTCCTGGTGTAAAACAGACAAATGGTTTTCTTTTGAAAGTGTGCGGCAGTCTCAAATAAATTGAACTGTCTCGACAGGAGAAAGTTGCTTGTACAAACTTGCCTGGGAGGGTTTGCACCTGGTCTTTATCTTGATCCATATTTATATATTTTTTTGGTGGGGCTTGATCCATACTTAAACAGAGGTCCAATTGCTGCACTGGTAGTTCTCAAGAGTGTAAATATGGAGAACGACTTTGAGAAGAGCAAACCGGCAATACAATCTTATCTAATGATTTGTCTATAGTTTGAACAATGATTATAGGGTTAGTAGCCAATCCATTACTAGAAAGAAACTACCCACCAATAGGCGATTCTTATGTGGGCTCACAGGACCCATGTGCCCGAGGATTGATGTGGTTTGGTGAGTTGCCATCAATCAGATATCCAGATAACTATCTGATTAGAAAAAGGTAATTAAATTGATCAAGTTGAGGTTCCAAATTGATCTATCATCTGGGATTTGTGCTACTTAATACTGTCAAGGGTTAGTCACCCGGGTCGCCAACTGATATATAGGTGGACCAACCTTTGACCTCAAATAGGGTTGCAAACGGGAAGGTTACGGATTGGAACTATAGTGGACCTGGACCCGAACCTGCTTTTAAATAACGGTTCTGGTTTCGGATCATGTTTTGACTCGGAATTTGTTTTGTTGGCTTCAGACCGGTTCTGATAGGAAAACCCGGATCCTGTTCCAAAATCGGGTTCACCTAAAGAACTGAAATCTAGTTCCAAAATTAATTCTAATTTCTCTTTATTATTCATTTTTCTTAAATAAGCATATCATTCAGCTTATAACAGTACATCAAGTCTACTACCTCCAATATTATACATAAAAATATCCAAAAAAGTTGATTTTGCGATATAACTTACAATATTAAAAGCTCATATGCCAGGTCCTAGGTCCACGGGTCGGAACCTATCTGGACTCGGAACCAGACCCGTTTATCAATCGGAACCTAATTTAGGTTCCGGACCCAGACCCATTTATGAATCGGAACTTAAAATAGGTTTCAGATCCGGTTTTTTATGGGTCAGAAAATCGGATACACGTTTACAACCCTAACCTCAAATCAACATTTTAGGTCAATATTAACTTGTAAGAGTAAATTACACCATTAGAGAGGAAGGACATGGATGAAAGTAGATTTATCATCCAAACGAGTATTATTAGGAAGTGAAGGACATGGGAAGTTGAATTTAAGGGTATGAACTGTAACGCCCCACCCCCACCCCACATGATATTGTAGAAAACTTAGAGAAGAAGAAAGAAGAAGAAGAGAAAGAATACAAAGAAGAATAGAAAGAATACTCAGAGATTTCTTATTGCAGAAGATAACCATTACAAATACATTACGGTCTTTATATAGACAAACCAGAGCATCTCAGGAGAATATTCCTTTTCCTAACAAAATAAATTGCTCCTTTGAAGTGATTGAGTTGCATTTGTCTTCAACTGGATTGAGTAACTGAGTGACTTGGTTAACTGAGTGTAAAGCTCTATATATATTTTCAGTTACTTTTCTCTCTATAATTGATGCGGGACTCCAGGAGTGTTACTTGAACCCTATCTTCTATACTCCAAAATATCGAAAGCTAAATATTGCCCTAACAAGTCACTTTGGTAAGCATCTCATAGAACAGGAAGTCAGGAACTCTTGGTTTTGGTATGGGTTTATGGAGACTCGGTTTTATTAATGAGAACATAGGGTGGGGTCATCAAGAATGGTAAGAAGAAACTTTTTTTTTTTTTTGAAAGGAACAACATGCTTTTGGTTGAAAATGCCTTTGTAATGCTCTGGCTAGGTCCTTCTTAAAAGCGAGATGTGATAATGCAAGCTTCCCTTCTGTCTACTGATTATGCAAGAAAGAGAATGAATCTATTAAATATATCCTGTTCAAATGTGGTTTTGTGCTGATTTCCTTTTTGAACGATATTATAGGTTGGTGGAGGATTTGGACCCAAAGTGATAATCATTAGCCTGCTATCTAGCCATTTAATTGGTGGGCCATTCGAAAGGCTATGATCGAATGCAGTGCTAAGGGAAATTGAGGCAGTAAACCATATGTGGGCCTTATTTCTTGTACACAGTATGATGTATCCCAAGTCTACTCCTCTAAACTCTTGCCACATATCTAATTACACTCCTTTGACGGATGGGAGTTGGGACCATGAGAAAGGTTCCATCCTTTTCTATGATTCATATATTTTACTCTGTTTTTGGTAATGGGGCTTTTGATTTTTGTTATGTTTTTTAAGGCTTCTTTTCATGTTTGTAAGTGTTATTAGTATAATAAAAGTCAAGTAAAACTTTTATTTTTTCAGATAAAATGTCACATCAAAAGCACTTTAATTCCAAGCTCTCTTAATCTTTTTCAAAAAATTCTCAAAAAACAACCACCTTTATCTATTAAAATACAAAAAAAAAAAAAAAAACTCCACTTTTTCATATAAAAAATAAAAAGAATTCCATAACAAACAACTAAAAATAAAATATTATTATAACCCACTTATATTTTACTGTTTCTTCAAAATCAACTTTACTCCACTTGATTCTATTAGTAGAGTTGTCAAACTAGCCCATAGATCACGTGTTTGTACATGGGACTTATCTAGAAGTGGAGTAGGAATTAGTCAAAAATCTTTAGTACACCTTTTCTTTGTATTTAGTGCAATCTCTTTCACCGAAAAAAAGACAAAACGGTACTCCCATTAGCTTCTTTGGCTGGTAAGGATATAAATTCCCGGCGGAGGCGACAAAACCAACTTTAGTGCGGCCGTGTTTTGCATGAAAAAGACATGAAAAATCTGATTTGTGCGGCCATGTTTTCATGAAAACGACATGAAAAATCTGACATCGATATCTTTTTTGCACCAAAATTTCTCACATTTCTTGCAGCTGGATTTCCAAGAAAAAAAGACCAAAAGTTGAGCTTTTTTTTTTTTGCTAATTCCGCTGAAATGCTTTTTCTATTGATGGTGAATGAAGAGTTTTTTTAAAATTTCAAAAAAATTATCCATTTCTGTAAAAAAGTGGATGAAGTTCACAGAAATAGTATAATTTGGTGAATGTTTGCAAACGTGACTCGAGAGAAAACATTGCCACCGTCGAGAATGTTGAAAAACCATTTGGAATAGTTTGAAATACTCAAAAAATATATATATATATATTTTAATTACGGAGGGTGCCCTTGCCCTTTGCGGTGGACTAATACCTTCGAGCCAGGGGAACCCGATAAATCTCTTGTGGCACAGTGTGGTAGCGCAGTTTTGAACCATCAACTTTCGATAGCAAACTATGATTTTGGGCAAAATGAGCTATCTTAATAGTGGAATCCTTTGTGCAATAGGCCAGGGGCACTTTGATTGTGCAAAAGCCGCAACATTTTCTCTCCTACAACACTTGTTGTCGTACAAGAGGGAGTGAGAAATCTGATCAATCCTCATTAAATCAAGTATGTAAGGAATAATTCAGATCCATTTCCATCATATTCCACAGTAAATGTGCATTCACAAACGTGCACATAAAAAGCAACATCAATCACATAGTCACATTACGCATAGGTGTTTAGTTGGGAACGTATCATAACGTCATCCATGAATCAGAGGAGTAAAATTTTGGGAGACAAGGGAAGTTTCTTCTCCCCTCATCACAAATGAACTCACTTTATGAAATATATCAATCTATTTCATTAACTTCATTTGTAGAGTGAAATTGAGGTGAAATCTTAAATTAAGAGAGAATTAAGTATGAGCGGATATAATTATAATAGATGGAATTTTATCTTTATAGTACGATAAATAATTTTTTTGACTTTTTGTATAAAAAATAGATAACTTTTTATTATTTAGTGGCTTGATGATTTTGATTTTTTTATTAATATTTTAATAAAAAAAGATAAATATTTGATAAAACTTTATCCTTTTGATATATCTTCCACCCATCTATTATCTACATTGCTATCTTCATTGAAGTGGGACGGATGAGACATTCTATCTTCAGTCAATTCACAGTGGGATCTACTATATACATCCCATCATCTATTATCTACATTGCTATCTTCATTTGAAGTGGGACGGATGAGACATTCTATCTTCAGTCAATTCACAATGGGATCTACTATATACATCCCATCAATCTGTCCATTTGTCTTTTTTCCTCCTTAATGTTGAGACATACACCCTGCCTCCAGTCCAGCCTGTTACCGTATCTGATCGATTGGACCAAACAGGGATCGGTCTCCATTTACGTAGGCGGTAGGACTCATTTCATGAAAGATGAAAGATCCATCATAACTACCTTTCGGCTACATTCAAACCACAGGTCAATCCATCTATCTGTCCAAGTGGGACTCCTTAAATCTTAATCTTACCTTTTAAGTCTTGGACACCTATATTAATAAATATAGGTCATTTTCCTACTTTGAACAAATTGTCTAGGGTAGCGTTTGGTTCGCCGGGATGATTGTAGGCGAGAATAAAATAGAGATCGGAATGAGTTTGTAATAGAACGAGACAGAAATAGTCATTACCATTCCAACATTTGGTATGTTGGAGGAATCAACCCACTGATTCTTGTTCCTGCGTTTGGTACGCGGGAATGATGCTCATAATGGAATAAATCTTACATAAGTATGACCAAAATACCCTTGTTAGATGATGTATGGATTATATTATTATTCTATAGGTGGGGCCCACCCAAGTTCTTCTCTTTTAGAAGAGTAATAATAATATATAGATTATATTATTATTCTATAGGTGGGGCCCACACAGTTCTTCTCTTTTAGAAGAGTAGAATAATAATATAGATTATATTATTATTATCTAAGTGGGGCCCACACAAGTTGTCATTTTGTTCTTAATAATAATAATGTATAAATTATATTATTATTATATAGATGGGGCCCATACAAGTTCTTCTCCTTTACAATCTTATAATAATAATTAATAATAATAATAATATGTATAGATTATATTATTATTATATAGGTGAGGCTTACACAAGTTCTTCTCCTTTATAATCTTATAATAAAAATAAATGTATAGAGTATATTATTATTAAGTGGGGCCCACACAAGTTCTTCTCCTGTATAGTCTTATTATAATAATAATAATATATAGATTATATTATTATTATATAGGTGGGGCCCACACAAGTTCTTCTCCTTTATAATCTAATATAATAATAATAATAATAATGTATATATTATATTATTATTATTATAAGGTGGGGCCCACACAAGTTCTTCTTCTTATAATCTTATAATAATAATAATAATAATAATGATGATGATGATGATGATGATGATGATGATGTATAGATTATATTATTATTATAAGGTGGGGCCCACACAAGTTCTTCTTCTTATAATCTTATTATTATAATAATAACAACAACAATAATAATAATAATAATAATAATAATGGTGGTGATGATGATGATGTATAGATTATATTATTATATAGGTGGGGCCAACACAAGTTCTTCTCTTTTATAATAGTGGTAGATGTGAAATAAGGGTATTTTAGTTCTCAAACAAAGTAGAAAGGAATGGAATGACCATTCCTTCTCATCCCATCCCCAATGGAATGGTCATTCCTTTATATAAGGGAATGAGATTCCGGAGGTAATGGTCATTCCACCAATTTTTTTTTGCAACCAACGCTTTTGTAATAACCATTCCGTTGGAATGACCATTCCATCCCGACTTTCATTGCAATGAACCAAACGCTACCTATGGTTCTTCATCGTTGCATTTGTTTCCTTGTCTAGTGATGGATTTACGTGCAAAAGTGAAAGGAACCATTTTAGCTCCAAGCCCTCATCACTTGCACAGCTCGAAGTCTTGGCACACATGTATGAAAAGTCTTCACCTCCAACCTCAAAAAGCACTCGTCTTTATGATTGGAAAATCCTTTGAGTTTACTCTTTATTTTTTTTTTGAAGTTATCTTATTTTAATAAAGGACCGACTAAAAATGGGGGAGATCAGCCTAAGTGGTTTGCATTTCAAACCATTTTAAGAGACAAATCTGATTTTAAATAATTAAATTTATTATAAGTAACTATGCATGAGGTTTAGAGTCAGTAATTTAATAATAATGACTGAAATGTAATTTAAAAGTTATATTTGATCTTTTACATTCGACATCTGGACCACCAAATTATATAATGTGCAATATTTTTTTTTGTTTTACTTTTTATTATACTTTTCTTGCATATATAAATTTATTGATTTGAATTGATTATCATCATGAATGCATGTAAATAAATGTACTTTTATATTTGACAAGTAATAGGTTATTTTTTTAAATGACTTTGAAATTAGTTTTTTTTAGAAGTGACTCTCCATAGTCTCTGCTAATTCTTATATCCAAGTCGTTTTTTTATGTATTAGATGAGTCAAGTACGAGTTGTGAGTCTTTCAACCTTGCTGGTTCTCCTTCCACTTATTTCCTCATGATATTGGTCATATGTTCAAAACCCCAAACTTATATTTTGAATCATTAAATTTTATATTTATCTAATAAACCCAAAGACAGTTGGCTCCATATCATAATTCTTCATAGATTTTAAAAAAATGTAAACAAATAAAAAAAAAAGAAAGAAAGAAAAAGTGGTAAACCTAAAGACATGAATTCTTATATTTTAAATCCTTAAAAACATCAATCAATATGTGAAAACGCAAAAAACATTTAAATCCCACTTTTTGACAATCTACACTTTTGTGGGCCCTAAATTCGTGTTTCAAATTGTTAGATTTTTCTCATTTATAAGATAAACCTGATTGTATGAAGTTTCAATCATAGATCTTTATAGATTTTGTGAAGTATGAGAAAAGCAAAAAAATAGCTTAATTCTACTTTCTCATTTCTTCATTTATTGTGGGCTGCCAGTTCATAATTAATCCTAACTACTCACTGCTTTCGAGACCTACTGTGTCCTCTGTTGAAAAGTTTTGGGATCTTGGACCCCCACTAAATTGTATAAAATTTGATACAGAACATTTATTGCTCTTTATCTTTTTGGCTCCATACCATTTACTCAAGTGAAATGGTGCTTCCAAATATGTAAATTATTAGGAAAGAGTTTGTTGATCTTGCGTTCTGATCTTGGGGAGCGTACTTGAATTGTGGTTATTCTAACACAAGAACACAATTCTTTAAGACTCTCCTGAAGATGGTTTTTTGAAAGATGTCTACGCTAGAAATAAAATAAAAAAGGGACAATCATTTATAATGTATTGGTGGTGTTCTTTGACCTAACAAAGGAAGGGTGCGATTTTTATAAATGTTTTCAATGAATGTTGGAAGTCTTAGGTGTTCTAGAAGCTCTAAGGACCCATTTGTTGTTAATTATGTTCTAAGAGGTTGTGTAGTGGACTTTTAAGTGACTCTTAATAACGCCATTCATTGGCTTTCTAAGGCAGATTCGAACCCTTACATGTTTCACTTTCTCCTTAATATATCAGTTTCTTATCCTCTTGTTTGGTGGTGTCTTTTCGCTTCGGAAAGCTAATAGTATGGATGCCAATGTAAAAAAAGGCCAATAATATGGTGGACTCGTTAGGAAAGCAAGGAATTAATTGAACTGTCTCTTTGTTTGCCTGTATTTTCTAATGGAATTTTGTTGTTTCTTCCGGTATAAGACTTTTATACCAATGTTTTATTCTTTTATGTTTCTTTTCTTTCAATGTTGGTTGTAATCTTCTTCCTTTCCTAATAAAACTTACTTTTACCAATAAGAAAATGTAAAATTTACATCATATGTAAAATCTTAGATTTTGCATCGTTGACAGTTCCACCGAGGGATGGGTTTCTTTTTTAATTTTAGACACTATCTAGAACAATTATCTATGCCCATTATTTCCTTGGAAGGTTTCAAATCTTAGCACTTTTCATTTTCTAATATTTTGTATGTTTATAACTTATGAACTTAAATTATATCTAATTTTATTTTATAAACTCTGAATAACGATCAATGTGCTCTGGCAAGTTTTATTTTATTTTACTTTATTGTTTGTATATGTTTACCTTGCGGTTTAAGTGGAGACCATTATATATACCAGTATATGCATATATTATAAGAAAATATTTATCTAGTGACATTACTCATATAAACTACATCATCAGCTAAATGTTGAGGACTTTTCTAAAACTGAATTGATACTAAGCACCCACTTTTTTCTAGCTGTTGAGACCCCCTATGATAAATGCAACCCCCTCACACTCATTTCCTATATGAATTGACGGAAGCCCAAATTTATCACTCAACCTACAGTAACTCATTGTCATGGGCAGATCCAGTATTAGCTGCTGGGGGCTGAAGCCGCTACATGATTTGGAAAAACCCCATGAGGGGTCTTAGGATCTCCAGCCTTTTCTCCCGTCAAACTCTCTTCTCATCGACTTTGAGCCCCCACTAGATCCCCAAAAAGCCCATAAAGGGGCCTAGGGACTTTGAGTCTTCTCCCTGCCTCATTTTGACTCCAAGTTTTCTTCAACCCTTTAAACCCCTCCGGCATCGGTGTATCGACATTGATGGATCGCACTCTTTTAACTAGTTGCAATGATATTTTTCTTTTATGTACAACAATCTAAACTTTCTTCACAAGGTAGGATTCTCAATGGACTTAAGTCTGGCTATATGTGCTTGAGTTCAAGTTCCAATTTTATAAATGGGTTGCTCTCATTTTTATCTTTAGATTTATTTTTTCCTCCTTATATATCGTTAGTCATCTGAAAGTTATTTTATATATGGACCATTTCAATTGACCATCATCAGTCCCCCTCAAACGAAAATTCTGGATTCTCCAATGCTCATTGTTGGACTGAAATTATAGAAATAATACATTTTTAAAATTATTAAACTTGAGGGCCATGGATCAAGAGATCAGGATGATCAAACAAAGTTGGAATTTTCACAAAGTAGGTTTCATTGAGATCTTTTGCTCCTTGCCTTCTCTATGAATTGGCATGGCCCTAGGTGGGCCCCAAAGAGGATTTGCAAGAGGTGAGCAGGGAGAGGGTCTGCAGTAGAGGACTGCCCATTGTATATATTTTTATTATAATGTGAATCTAACTCTCGAAGTACAAATTAAGAATAACTCCTAGACATGATATAATTTTTTATTTCATTTAAGTAGACCAACCTCGAGTCTGAAAATTAAGTAGGTCCAAAGTATTCATTCTTCAGGTTGGTTTGAGTCAAGCCCAGGTAATTAAATGGGTGCCTGTTGCTCCTTCTCACTCTAGCCAGGGTCTACCATCAAGGATTGCTTGCCCGGATCTGATTTGCATGCAAAGTGCAGACCGTGTATGGGAATATAATTAACCCATTGGCCTACTCCGTATTGAATTTCTAAGAATTAAATCTTATGTGAGGTTTTATACTTTTATCAAAAGGGTATGAAGAGAGGTTGATTATTTGGTGCCCATTGTTAGATATTCAAAAAAAAGAAAGAAAAGAAATACACTAGGATTCCAAGGAATCTAATTATTGGAAGAGTGCTGCTACCTACACACTGATTTTGCCGCTCCACAAACTGCATCTCTTTACATAATGATGTTAAGTGTAAAATAGGCCATTTGTTTCTCTCTACACTCTGCATTTTTTTCTAAAATGCCCTTGCCTGGACTCATCTTATTTCTCCCTACACTCTGCATTTCAACTCTCTATTCCCTCCCATTTTCATCCCTTTTACACAGTTCTATTCACTGTATAGGTCTTCCGACGGTGAGTTCACGAGGTGGCGATTAGGCAGATCTCGACGAGCTCCGCTACCGCAACGGTTTCGATCTGGACGAGGTCCCCAACAAAGCCCCCTATCTAAACTTTGCCCTCTTTGCTTTCTTCATCGTCAGTGCATTTCCGTTCCAAATTCAGCGATCTCTGTGAGTGATTTCCATCTGTTTGTATGTTTAGAAATGCTTTTAATTTTTATTTAAGTTCCACTATTTGGTTTCTTGGAATGGTTTTCCTTGCCTCCATTGCATCTCTCTATCCTATTTCGAGTTTTTTTTTTCAAATTCTCGTGTTCGTTCGGTATTACCAGTCCGAATACAAAGAAAATGCTTTGTTTCATTGTGCCGTAAAATCTTTAATTGTACGACATCATGAGTCCGAGGAGATGGTTTTTAGATGGCATAATAGAACCGAACGGTTATTATACTCACGGCGAGGTACTGTAGAACGCACAGTACCCACACGGTTACTCAGGGTCGAACAGGTTCACTGAGTTTTTCTGTACTGATTTTAGCCTTGTATTTTTTTTTTGTTTTTCAAGATATGGATGTATCCAATACCTCCAGGGTTCAACCCACTGTATCGCACAGGAGACTGCATTAGAAATTAGTCGTTGATGATATAGGTGAAAGTCCGGAGGAAGTGGATGCTCAAGAAGCAGTGGAAGAACCTGTTCAAGCCCAAGAGCAACCAGAAGTCCATGGACAGGCAGAAGCGGGTCAACAAACTTCAATCGGTGACTCTTCTAGATCTGGAGAAATTCCTGGGGGGCCGATAAGTCTGTCACATGAGCTACACAGTTTTCGGACTCATATTGCTTTTAGTATTTGGGAGCAGCAGGTTTGTGATTAATTTTGATTAATGTGTTATAACTATTTATTACCTTCACTAATTTATTTTTTATTACGTATTGCAGGAGAGACCGCCACTTAAATGCCCAAGCCATTCCCAAAAAAATCAGTGAATGGGCATGGAATTCAAAAGGAAGGCAGAATACAGTGTTTCGTGGACTCATTGGTTGTTCAGGGTTGGCTCCACTGGTAGAGACATCCTATCGTTTCATCAATAAGAACATGGTGTCAGCCTTTGTGGAAAGATGGCAGCCTGAGACAAACACATTCCACATGCCTTTTGGTGAAATGACGATCACCCTTGATGACGTAGGCACCATTCTAGGAATACTGGTGACCGGGAAATCTGTATCAGTGGAGCCACTAACATTTGAGCGAGCAAAGACGTTTGTAGAGCATGGTCTTGGAGTCACATCCCAACAAGCACACGAATAGTTACTAGTTGTGCGAGGCTCGTCGGTTAGACTAGAGTGGTTTGAGGGACCTATATGGAGCCATGACCGATGCGGAGCCAGAAGAGCACATTAGGCATGCCGCTAGAGCATACTTATTGTATATATTGAGTTGTACACTCTTCACAGACAAGAGTGGCACTTATAAGGTCCCGATAATGTATCTAAAGCTGCTAATGAACTTCGATGAGGTACGCACATATGCTTGAGGAGCTGCTGCTCTTGCGTATCGATACCGATAGTTGGGGGTTTGTTACCTGGACTGGTGTTAGGCAGATCGCGAGATATTTGACTCTTCTAGAGGATTGAATTTACGAGCATTTCCCTAGGTACAGGCCTAATGCCAACCGCACATACATAGATAACCTGCCACGTGTGCACCGTTGGGTGCTACGAAAAGAGTCTGGGGACTGAATGTCCAACCTGCAGTCATTACGAGAGGCACTTGGCGATCTTGGTGCCCATGAGGTAAGGTTTTACAATTTATAGCATAAAAATTGAATGAATTAGTGAAAAAGATTTTGTTGTCTAATGCACTTGTTCATTAATGTTGTAGGTAGTTTGGGACCCTTATCGAGAGCACAGGGCAGATCACCCCTTTCACGAGGTTGCTTATTACACTGGCTGTCTTAAATGCATAGAAATTGTTGAGCCATATCATCCTGATCGGGTGCTAAGGCAGTTTGGTAGGGTCCAACGCATTCCCCCCACTCCACTAGCTCCACAGCGCGCCACTAGGGGTGCCACCGCAAATCAGTATCGAATCGCATACCATTACTTGGACTAGATATGGGAGAGATGGTATAACCATCCGTTGTCTCTGATGGAGCATTCTGTGCCTTTGGCGCATTCGTGGGATTGCGCACCCAATTATATGGAATGGCTCACACGAGTGTCGCACCCGATCATTCAAAACCTTGAACATCGCTCCACGTTTAATCCGCGTGTTCATGATGCGGTTGGTAACTCTTCTATAGACCCCCAATTGGTATGATGCCCATCATGTTTTAACTACTATATTATGTCTATTCAACTTTACAAACTGATAAAGTTATACATTATGTGATCAATGAACAGTGCATGCATCGTGAACGCTCAAAGTATTATTCAACCAATTCTAAGGAGAGGGCATAGTCTGAGTGTCCGATATCTTGATGCCTTGTACATGGCTATAGAGGATGTCAACAGGCTGCTAGATGGAGCTGTTCCAGAAGATCTTGTTCGAAGACCGCCTCGCACCGAGACACGTACTTATAGCCGCAGAGGGAGACGTGGGGTCTAGGATGTGGGCTTATCATCTGCTCATTAATTTTTGATGTGGAATTTAATTGATGTTTATGTAAACAGATGTATGATTTTTGGATGTTTGATTTTTGGACCTTTGTTTTGTTGTTACTTGTACAAGACGATCAAATACTAATGGAAGGAAACTTTTTGGATTTCGGTACTTTATTGTGTATTTTGTGGTATCAAATTAAATACTTAGCACTCATAAAGTTTGTATGTATGTCTCATCTAAGGAACAAAAAAAAAGTGAGGATTTAATACATATTCGGCGTCTCAGGGCCGATAGTCTAATATCTTCTCGGCGTCTCATGGTCAACAAATTAATAATTGTCCGGCGTAACACGGTTGTACAGAAGGGATTTATCTGGTCATAAGTATCCGATCATCCCAAGATAGTTCAGTTATACAGGACCGTGCAGTATAAGAAAATTAGCAAATAAATAATTGGGCCATGCAACAGTAAAATAAATGGAAGGTTCTTTTATAATAGCACAAATAAAAATTGTTACAACAAGACTCATCAAATTAAAATGTTACATCCGTCCACATCCTTACATAATGAAACGGTCATTCCAACTCGATGGTTTCTCTTATGGCAACTGATGGACTGATAATGTCACTTCCCCCGAACCCGATTAAAGAAATAACCGGATCCGAAGAGTGAATTTTAAGACTAATTAAAATTTTTATCCTTTGGGCCCACGGATCGTAGTCCGCGGTGAGGATTTAATATTTCAAACCTTATGTGGTACAATAAATGTAGAGTTAATACAACTCTAGGCATATGGAATCTCAAGCAATGGATAATAACTCTCATTAAATTAAAGTTGCAAGAAAGAATAAACAAAACTAATAATTAAGTTATTTATTACATTGGCCATCCCAAGATACAAGGCCAATAAAAGTACGGAAGTCAATAAAGAAAGAAAGGTCCAACGAGAGAAATAAATGAATAAAAGCATAAAATAAAAGAATCCCCATGTATCTCTCTCGTGCTAGAAGGTGATGACGCTACTCTACGTCATCGGCACGCCACTCTCGTGCCTCCTCAGCTGGTTGGAGATCCTCTGGATCTCCTCACCTGCCTGCTCCTCGTAGTAATATTCACCTGATGTGTCTGCACACCAAGGAACAAAGTCAACAACATGTTGAGCAATAGATATACAAAACATAATAAACACGACATGCATCAATTGTAGAATAATGACAAGTAAGATCATATGAATGCAAGAATGCAAAGCTAGGCATAAAGCGAGAATAAAATCCAAGAAAACAATAATAGGAATCCTAACAATCATCTAACGATAACCACTATCCATGCACATGCAAAACAAGAACAAGCAAGAAGGAGACTCCGAGGATGTCTAAAGCCACCTCCTGCAAAACAAGAACAAGCAAGAAGGAGACTCCGAGGATGTCTAAAGCCACCTCCCGGGGTACCATAACAATCCCCTTGGACTACTGATACCAAAGTCCGGCTCCAGTAGGATCCTAGCTCCCTATGCTGGGAATAGCAGCACGGTCATAACCCGCTCCCAGCTATTCAACGCCATGGACGCCGTCCTACGCCGACTGCCCACCCCGACAACCGGAGTAACCGATTCGTCATTAAATCCCAAACTGCAGATGGCCATGATATGCAAACAACAACAAAGTGATTCTGACACAAGAACAAGACAATCAAGTCTGCCTATTTTCATGTATAAGACAAGATTCTAGGGATTATCTTCTCCAAAACAATGCAAGACAATCAAGCCACGTGATAATCCCCTTCCATTACTAGCCAGTCATGTTCATCAACAAGACACGGTTTTCCTAAGGTACACTCTAAGTCAGGTCCAAGTCCTAAATTCTATAAGAATTAATGTTTTATAATTGATTACGTGTTTTATGCCAAGAGAGTATACAAGGAACATAAACAACGGATACAAGTCAAAGTCAAGAAGGAATTACAATCCAATCCTAAGTAAGTGGTGTCATCCATGTATTCCCCGTATTCTAACAGAGTACGTATGCTTTTAGGAAAAACCCCTTGGTGTACAATCATGTTGAGCATCATTCAATTCAATTTCCATATGCATTCGGTTACACTACGTGTAATACACGAATACCTAGATAACCCTTCGAATTCACACCAAGCCACGTGATTCGCTTTCAATCTCATTTATGGTCATGTGATAGTAAGTTTAATGGTTTCCAACATCTAAGTCCCAATCCTAGGTTAGACAGTCTCTTTCCCAAATTACAAGAATCGAATCATTAATTCAAATCATTACATCACTTTCCGACCTTCGATCGTGATGAGACCATTGGATTCTACGTCTCAAGGTCTTTCCAACGATATATTATACGTAGAAATTCAACGATCGGATTGAAAGTTACAAGCCATCGAAGTTTCAGTGACCATGCACCCTTCGATCGATCGCACCTTCGGTGCGATCGATCGGCACTGAACACCTCACTGTTAGTGCACAGTCCGATCGATCGGACTGTGATCACCCACAGTTAATTTGGGGATTGTTCACTATCCGATCGATCGGACAGCGAACCTGTAGCCCGCAAATGAGTTTCTGCTCCCTTTTTCCTCCGGCCAATCCATGGCTAACCTACAGAAAACTGAGCCTCCTTCCCCATTCAATCCATCAATCACATAACATCATTTCTCACAATTTAAGACAACCTAGAATTATCAATTAAACCATTTATCCAATTATTCCACAAATCTAATCTAACATTTAAAATCCCCAAGTCAATATCGGAAAGGCTTGGAATTAACAAGATATCTATCAAGACTCATAGCCAGATCAATAATAAAACAACACACATGCTAATAATGTAATGCATATCTACTTGCCTCGATGTCAGAAGATGAAATAATGGGGTGGAATCTGAGGAGAAGCTTATCTACCGCAAATCCTCAATCTAACCCAAGAAATCGAAATCTAGTAAAACCAGGAAGAAGATAGGAAGGAAACGAATCAAGATCTAACTTAATCTAAACCAAAAGGAAGATGACAGAAAAAGATGAAGTTACTGGAAACCTTACCAGGTTGATACCGGAAGCAAGAGGAGATCGCAAGGATGTATCCTAGCGGATCGGTTCTCTGAATGGGGTCTTTTAGGGCTGAGATCTGGCTTGAGAAAGGAAGAAGGGAAAATGGCTAGGGTTGTTCTTCGTTGGCTGTAGAGAAAGAAAAGTGAAAATTAGGGCAAACACTCGTTTAAGAAGACGATGGAGAGAAAAAGACCGAATCGCCCTTTAAGTGGGTCCGGTGAAAGAATGGACCACTTGAAAGGTTTCTGATCGCCGGATCGCGATGAATCAAGAGACAAAAGTTATCAGGACGACGAGACCTTTCCAACGAACCCATAAATCACGGTGTTTGGAATATTTCGGAAAAACACTCAATTTTTCCTAAATTGCAAACTACCCCCTTGCTATGATCAAACGAATTCAGAATCAAACGAAACTTTGCAGATACTATTCTAATGCTAAAAGAAACTCTCTCATGCTCTAAACCCACTTAAATATCTAAAATATAATAAAATAAAATAATAATAATTAAACGGGTCAACGGGCCGGGTTTTGGGCCCAACTGACCTAGTAAGGTCACAGACCTTACAGATAATTTCTCTGAATTATTGTATCCGAGATTAATAAGCTGTATCCTAACCATTGTAGAGGGGTGATGGTGACGCCGCCAATTAGTAGCAATGGGTGGAACTGGATGACCCTGTACAAGGAAAACCTACACAAGAGAATTAATTCAAATGAGTCACATAATCATATCATGCAAAGTAAGATAGTTACATCTGCGCATTGAGTAAATTATCAAAAGCGATCTCCCACCTAACACCAGCCGGAATAGGCATCAATCGAAGAGGAAGAAAAGTCAGGCATTGTTCTACTGACAGATGGTATAGGACAACGTTATAGTGCGATGAAATAAGATGTCCCATATCCGGCATCGTCATCCATCGATCATAAGGAGGGAAATCCCCTTGGTATGATATGATGTGGACTAGCTCATCAACCATTTGGTGTGATCCATACAATTGTATGTAGTGTTCTGCATAAGTCACTAACTCTTTCAAAAGATCTCTTCGTACCTGTCCCCACGAATCAACACCAAGTCCCATCAACCCTGCAATGGCTCTAAAGTCGCAGTTGCCATCAGTAGCGACATCTCTTACATGACTGATATAAGGCCTTAAACCATCTGGGAGTGTCTTAATATAAGAAATTGGCCTACAAGATCGAATGCGAATGACCTTCTGCTTAGTCACAGGCTTCTTCACGGGAACTAATGAGTTGAAACTACTACTGACAATAGTCTCTTCGATCTTCAAGGCAAGGGAGTGACTGCCATGGGCAAGTACCACAAATTCAAAGGCAGAGGGTTCACGTTTGGTAGAATTATGTAATTTTAGTTTCAGGCGCCCCCTAACTTTAGTTTTCACCTCTGGTTTGATCAATGAGGTGGTCTCAGGCTTTGTTAGCTCCCTCAGCTTATTCAAGATTTGTAACTCCTTACTCGCATCATTGCCTTTGAACTGTTCGACAATTGAATTTATCTCTGGCATGCAATCCAAAGGAAGGCTAGAGTCTTGGGCATGCGCGATAGATAGCAAGTCAAGCTTACGCCAATACGTATGAATGCAATCTAGAGGTATAGGGCGCCCATCACTTATGTATTCCGCAAGCTCATGAGCACATGATAAACCATGTGTGTGTCGAATTACACGGCCACACGCATCTCGATCAATACCCATTGACGATGAACGCTTTATCTCAGCCAATATCTTCTCTAGTGCACTTATAAAAATATTCCCACAAAGTTCATTGAATTCGGAAGGCTTGAAGTTATGTTGCACAACCGTTTTACTTTTTTTAAATGATGCCTTAATATTTGTATGTTGCAGCTGCAGTATGTTATGAATCTTCGTCCAAGAGTCTTCAAAAGTTCATTGGCTTGATCCAAGCCACCGCTTCAGCTATGCATGTGAACTCTCCACCCTGTTTGTTGTAGTGTTACCAAAATGCATGACCTTGTCCGTCCAGGCTGCCACAAATCTTTCCTTGTACGTGTCTAACTAAGATGCTCTAACGTATGAAGTGCCTCCGGATAGGTGCTGAACTTCTTCAGAAATAAATTGAATTGAAGATTGAAATGTTCCTCATTGGACGAGGAGACCAACATGTTCCAGCTCATGATAAACCGGTTTCACTTTTTCTTCATCTCAAACAACTTCTAGCATTTAGCCAAAACATTTCTGTTGATATGCCATCTACATAAAAGATGTTCGGCACTGGGAAAAACATTAGATATGGCCTTCATTAAAGTCATCTCTCTGTCAGTGACAATAACACGAGGAAGAACACCCTCACAAATAACTTTGCGCAAAATACCCAATGCCTATGTGTAGCAGTCTTCACGTTCATTCTGAAGATATACAATGCATGCCGAACAAGTCTTCTCTGTGGATGTCACCCCTACAATCTCCAATAACGGCATTCGATACTGATTGGTCTTGTAAGTGCAGTCCATTATCAACACAAGAGGAAATACACGCAGTAGGTCTAGGCTGGTAGGGTATGTGAAGAACAAGTCATTGACAGTATCTGTTTCAGGACAATTCCTATCCACTCAATGTACTTATGCTCTACCAATAATTTCATCAGTTGCTGCATCTGACTCTGTCCAGCCCTCTCCACAACTTTATGCCTGTTGTAGACACCTCATTTGGCCCCTATGATAGCCTTAAACACATGTCATATATAGCGATGCCCCCATTTCACCCATAATTGAATGATTAATGACATAATTCAAATTAATTAATGACAATGAAGATGCTTGTTGATAGTTTTAAACATTAGTTCAATGACTTCTAGAAATTCTTGAGAAGAAAGCCGAATCGCATTGAGATCTCGAGTCCAACTCACCTTTCACACAAGGAGCGGACCACGACACTATTCAAACCTCTTTCGGACCACTTAAGAAATGCTTAGGCCAGTTCTTACAAAGATTACACCAAGTTTACCCAAATGCCATCCGATTACCCTAAGTTAGGAAGCCGGATCCATTGATCCAGAGGTCCCCATCTTTTCTCAACCCATAATCATTAGGACAGTTAGACCATTGGATTCTTCACTTCAAGAGCTTTCCGACGGTATGTAGAACGTCCAAATCCGATAAGCGGATCAAAAGTTATGAGTTTTCGAAGTTTGTCTTAGAAAGAGTAACAGAAATTCATCTAGGCACCACCCAAGGGGCGCCCACCCTACTCAAATTCACCTAGGCGCCCCATGTGTGGCGCCCTCACTAGTCATGGTCACCTAGGCGCCCCATGTGTGGCGCCAACCCTCCAAAATCACTAGTTTGACCAAAACGGACCGGGACCACTCAACGTAGGGACCAAATTCCGGAAATGAATTGACTCCACCTAGGCACCCCATGTGTGGCGCCCACCCCACTCTTTATTCCATCTAGGCGCCCCATGTGTGGCGCCCATACTCTTCAGCCCACCTAGGCACCACATGTGTGGCGCCCACCCTATTATTCCACAAACTTAACTTAGGGCAGCCCGTAACCACTCCAAACAAAGACCCAAACAACTTTCCATCTAGGCACCACCCTTGTGGCGCCCACACTCTCCGGTCCACATAGGCACCCTGTGGTGGGCGCCCACACTGTCCAGTCCACCTGGGCACCACCCTTGTGGCGCCCAGTCAATTAAATGCTAGTGTAGGTCCCCTCAATTGACCATCTATCCATTCTATTCCGACTTCAGATGGGACCAAACTTTGAGAATGACCCGAACCACGTAGGCTCCACCCCATGGGCGCCTACCATGAACCAGTCCACATAGGCGCCAGCCCTGTGGCGCCCACCCTATGCAGTCACCTGGGCACCACCCCATGGGCGCCCAGCCTCTTTTCCAAACCCTAATTTATCCCAAAACACTTAAGCCGCCTTGGGATGCGTGAAACCTTCTAGAAACACGAACTAATGAAGCCCTAGCCCTCCTAAACTCATCCCAAACCTCTATTTAAGGATCTCTTAACCTCATTTACAAGGGAGCTACCCTAAAAGAGAGAAAAGTATAGAGAATAAGCAAAAAGGAGAAAGGTAGCCACCATTAGAGAGAAAGCTTCAGATCTAGAGAAGAAGAAGGGGAAATAGAGGAGAAGACTTCCATATCTTCAACTAGAGCTATGGTTCTTCGCGTAAGCCTCGTTCTAGGAACTTGAAAAGTGTGATTCAAACCGGTATTCCTAGATCTTTCTATTCTTCTGCTGCATTTTATCATCATCTTTGTTTAGAAACATGCTTAGGATCATTCATGCATCATAGATCTATATTAGTTCTTGATAAAAATGGTATCAGCATCTCATCATATTAATAACATGTTTAGATTCATACTAGTGGTGTAGATCTGCATTGATTTCGTAGTTCTAAGTGCTTAACTAGGTTAGATCTCGCATTTATAGCATCATCATCATCATTTAGATCGAGGAGGTCGTGAAAAGCCTATCTCAGAAGGCTGGGCGCCACCCACTGGGCGCCTACCATCTCTGGTTTGGATAGGCGCCACCCTCTGGGCGCCTACCCTTCCGAGACAGGGTTTGGGTTTTAGATCTCTACTTGTTACGTCATTTTCTCGTAGATTTGTTAGTTGCATCATTAGTAGTTCGCATTAGGACATCCGCATCAGTTACTAAATATCGGAAATTGTGTTGAAAATCTTAAGACTATTGTGCATTCATTGCGAATCTTTGAAAACCCTGACTGAGCAGGGTAGGCACCACAGGTGTGGCGCCTAGGTGGACTGTTCCACCTTTGTGCACAAGTTTCGATCTCTCGCATTTAGTTCATTTAGAAATCGCATAACAATGATATGTTTGCTTGTTTGATATGTTCTGAACTTCAAATTATCATTTTTATCACACACACCACCATATCATCTTAAACATAAAGTCATAAAAAACCCAAAAAAAATCATAAAACATAAAACTATTTCCTCTCTTCCCTTACTCTCTAGTAAATTAGAGGAGAAACCAAAAACAAATTAAAAAATACAAAGAAAACCCAAAAATAGTAAGTAGATAGCCTAGATTATCAAATCTCGTGCCTAAGTAGGATAAACCTTAAAATATCATAGTTAATTAACTTAAGAATTGCCAAATCATTAAGAACCCTAGAACAAACAATTTAATTAATTTGGACTGAAATTGGACTAAGGAATCACTAAGATTGTTTAGGGAACCGCTTCTCCTCTCTTGCGCTTAACTTGCTTATTCACTAAAGGTCCCTAATTAAGGATTAAACATAATTAGTTAAGGCTCTAATCTCACATCAATTAATACAATAAATGCCTTTAATCCAAAAGATCTTGAGACCTTAATTAATTCGGATTAAAAATAACCAGGAACTTAATTAAAACCCTAAAACAGATCCATCTGGGCGCCACTCCCTGGGTGCCCTGCTGACAAGATCCACCTGGGCACCACTCCCTGGGCGCCCAGCCCATTCATTCCCTAAGAGGCTCTATTTAAAATTTAATCTAATTAATTAAGACTTTAACCAACCCTAATTAACACACTAAAATACTTTTAACTTGAAAGACCTGAAATCTTAACCAACTTAAACTCGAATCTACCTAAAAGATACAAAACTAACAAACCCTAAAAAATTCATCTAGGCACCACTCCCCTGGCGCCCTGCCTTCCAATCCACCTGGGCACCACTCCCCTGGCGCCCAGCCTTCCAATCCATCTGGGCACCACTCCCCTGGCGCCCATCTTATCCCTTTACTAAGAAATTTCTAATTGAAACTTCTAATTAAACCAACCCGAATTAGCACATTAAAACACTTTAGGACTTAAGAAACCTAAGACTCTAATCAATTCACCCTCGGATTAACTTAAAATCCATCGAACCGAATCAAACCACAAGGCAGTCACCTGGGCACCACCCCTTGGGCGCCTAGCCTATCAATCCACTTGGGCACCACCCTCTGGGCGCCCAGCCTGTGAGCTCCACCTACACTACTCGTTTCTTGGAAACCAATCAATTAAAAACTAAACCTAATTAACTTAAATCTAATTCTTTCTCAACTGAATACTAAAAGATACTTTTCATCCAAACGCATTAAACCACAAAACCCAACTTCGAATCAACCTAGAACATCAAAACCAAGCCGAACCTCAAGACAGCCACCTGGGCACCACTCCTTGGGCGCCCAGCCTGTCAATCCACTTAGGCACCACCCCCTTGGCGCCTAATCTGTCAATCCACCTGGGCACCACCCTCTGGGCGCCCAGCCTGTGAATTCCACCTACCCCGTCCATTCCTTAGGAAACCATTAAACCCAATTAATTGGAACCCGATTCATCCCCAACTGAACACGAATAAACACTTTCCATCAAATCCTAGACCCTTAAATTAATTCAAACCTGAGATTGACCAAAGGATCACAAAGCCCAACCGAACCATAAAACACATCCATCTGGGCACCACACCCTGGGCGCCCAGCCTACTCCTTTTCATAAAAAGCCCTAAATTCACAACTTAACCTAATTAATTAAAACCTCAAACCAATCCCAATCAACATAACATAATACCTTTAACCTTAAAACACTTGGAACCTTAATCGATTCGGACTTAATACCCAAAACCCTTTGGAACCGACCAAACCATAAAGATTCCACCTAGGCACCAATCCCTTGGCGCCTATCCTATCAATCCATCTGGGCGCCACCCCCTGGGTGCCCATCCTGCCAGTTTCACCTAGGCACCACCCTCTGGGCGCCTAGCCTACATTTCAACCCTACCCAACCAATTCAACTAAAAATTAATAATTAAACACCTTACAACTTAAACTAACTAAGACCAGAACCTAAATTAATCTCCGGACCCACAGACCAATAATTATATCATATCCGGCACAACACAAAACCACCTGGGCACCACTCCCTGGGCGCCCATCCTGCCAATTCACCTGGGCGCCACCCCTTTGGTGCCTATCCTTCCACTTGCACTAAAACACGAATCCTCGTTTTATTTCAAAATCCGGACCCGCATCACTTTGACATTAGAACAGCAGAGACATTAAAACATTCCTCAGAGTAAAACATAGCCCTTAAAACCCCCGGAATTCTGAAAAGAGATCGAAAAGTCTGAAAAACATAAACTGTTAGGATAGGCTCCACCCCCTGGGCGCCTACCCTGTTTTTAATCTTGAATTGTGATTTTCGACTACTTTTTAGAATTCTGATTTAAATTAAAAATAACATAAGTTTAAAATATAGAAGAACACATTAACCAGATCCTTAAAGTATCCCTAAACCACTCTCAATCAAAACCACAACTCATAACAAATCGAATCAATTAAGATCTTACTCAACAAACTACTTAGGCGCAGGAACTATCAAACTTAGGCTATTTACACCCTAGGATCAAATTGGATTACCTTGTTAGGTAGTTTAGAGCATTAGGCTTCACCCCATCACTCTTCCTGTTCCGTTAGGGAATTGGGAAAGCTGATGTGGGCGGCCTAGGACCTTAGGTTAAGGTTAATCCGATGATCAGTAATAAAGCATTAATTACGTAAATCCAAGTAAATCCCCTAGTTAGGCCCTTCTAGCCCCATATCAAAAATCCATAAAAACTATAAAACCAACAAAATAAACCCAAAAAGATTTTCCCTTTATTTCTTCCTCCACCTCAGGTGCCAGATATTTAATCGAACTTAATGATAAAAGGAAATGAAGAACTGACTTCTAAAATTGAATAAATGAGAATGACGAGATGAGATGAGTGATTTCACACACACTTTTTTACTTCGGCCCATCGGCCACCCTTAAACAATCACGGCCCATCGGCCACCCTAAAACAAACACTGGCCCATCGGCCACCTCCAATCAATTACGGCCCATCGGCCTTTCATTTTTTATCACTCGTGTATCGCACACGAAAAACACCGAAATCACAAGTCAAAATCTCATTTGCATCATCATTTTGATTTGAAAAGTCAGCCTTTAAACCTTATTTTGCCAAGGGATCTGAAGGGGGTACCCGGGAACGGGGCCAATCCTCTTCTTAAATATTTGGCACCTCCCCCCATTTATTTTCTTTATTTTAGTTACTTTATTTTATTTGGATTTATTATGATTATGCTGTGTGAGGATTAACCTTTATTTGGACTTTAACTCATGACCCTAATTTGACCCTATATTAAAAAGACCCAAAGAGACCCAAATTAATGTGACAGGACAACCGTCGTGTGTTGCCGGCAGCACATTAGACGAGAGGAAGAACCCACCCATTTATTTTTCTCCCCACATTTCTTCGGCTTTAGTCGAAGAACGGTGCTACGGCCGTATCCGTAGCTGGCGATCGTGATCCATTGATTTTGAGGGTAGTCGGAATCCTCATCTTCAATGTAAAATTTAAATATCATATATAGACGAATAGAGATTTCCCCACGCAAAATTCCCCTTTCTTTTTTTTTGGGGGGGGGTCGAAATTCACATCCGACAGCCTGGCGATCGTGATGGGACCTCTTTTGTTTTCCTGTCATTTATTTGGGTCTTTCTGGGGTTTTATTCTCGGACACGAACATCCAATCAATGATCAGATGTCCGTGTCCCATTCAGTTTAGGGTTGTTATGAGTGCAGTCCGAAAATTAAAACCTAAGGTCCGATTGGACCGCCCACTAAGCCTTCCCTAATTATAATATAAGAAATAAACCATCATTAAAACTTTCCCTTTCATCACTAAAATAAAATTCCAAAAAAAAAAAAAAACTCTCTCCTCTTCCCTCCCTTCTATTTTGAACCAAAAAAAAAATTCTCTTGGTGTTACATGATATTGTTTGATAATTGCTTTGGAAATCGAATATAAGATGGCCTATCAAAATCCACATCGAACAATTGCATCCCAAAGATCATACATGCTCGACTCAAATTACCAATCTCACACGAACAACATGACTCAAGATTTTGAAAACTTAAATAACTCATACACGAATATAAACCAACACCACCACAACGAAACACAAAATTATCGATACCTTTCCAACCAAACTGTAACGACTCAAAACTCTTCCCTCAGATCTATGCAACACTTTTATGCAAACGAAGACTTAAACAATCATGCCTCTTACGAACACACAAGACCAAACCATGGCTTGATCCATCATCCCCAATCGTATCAAACTACTTCCCAACCGACTCAACAATATTACGCTCAATCTAATCAAAACACAATGCACACAAATTTAAACAATCAAAACACTAAATATGACATAAATCATAATTTACAACTTAATGATCAACGAATCTACATCCAAAACACACAATATATAACGACAAACCAAGTCCTAATCCATCCCGATCAAACCATACCATCCAACTCAATCCATCCACTAACCCAATCTCCAACAATCATATATCAACAATCCACTCACGCTCCGACCGACCAACTTAGTCAAACATTCGATCAAAACCAAGACAAAAATTCACCCACAAATGCTAGAACCCAAAATCCATTTTTACCACGCAAATCCAAAGTATCTCGAAAACAGATCCAGGAAGAGTTTGCTAAAATGGTGGACATAAGTGAGCTAGAGTTGCCTAACCTCGACTGGTTTAAGAGCATCACTCCGAAAAATGATCCATATGCAAACACAGGGTAGCCCCTTGAGGAACAATTGATAGGTGGTGAATACCTAGAATGGGAACTTGGATTAATCTCAGAAACTCTAAGGAGACTTATGACCGAAGAGACCAAGATCCCGACATTATGGAAAGGCTACGAAGTAGAAGAGGGGATACGAATTCTTAGAACATATTTTGCTCCCTTCCATCAACTCAAAGGTGAAGAAATCATAGACACACCGTATCCCATAACTGATAGTTCACCAGATCATGTTATCAAGAATTGGACCTATGATCCTCCATATTTGACAACTTTAGCCCCTGAAGTAACCTATTATCCACCATATGACCAGACTTTTGAATCCTCTGACGAAATCTACGATCCCATCTTTAAAGACATGCCTCCTGAGAAGTTTTATGATATGCTTAATGAAAATTATGAACAATATGAAACACCTGGGGATGGTAAAACTCAGATCAGCACACAACCAATAAACGAACTAGATCAATCACAAACAATCATCCAATCAGAAATATCAAAACCACAAATGCCACCCCAAACACAACCAAACAAAGATCATTCGACACAACAAATAAAAGACATAACGATTCAACCTAGGATGCACGAGACAATTCAACCTAATGTCCCACTTGAGGAATCTAAATTCATGACGAGAATGAAGATACTTGACCATCAAATGGAACAAGTGGATGAATTAATTAAAGATTTTGATGTCATAAGATCTGAAACACACGAACCAATCAGGTTTGAATCGAATGACTTAGAATCAAGTGTGGAAACTCATAAACTGGTTAAACCATCTTCATTTGTAATAAAATACCAAACCCAAACAAACAAGATCACACAAGATCCAAAACCTCAATCTATGACGAATACCACTAAAAGACATAGACCACGATGCAAACGAAAGAACTTGGATCCTACGCCATCATGCAAAACCCAAATCTTGATCCAAAGACAAATAAACATGCAACCAAATGATGAACAAAATTTCTCTAGACCAAAACAAACGCATCTTGAACCTATCCCAACACCAGTTGAGCGAAGAAAGATTAAAAAAGAATCTGGAGTTGAATTTCTTAGTCCCAATATGTTTAGTGAATTACAAATAGACATAGAGAAACTCAAATATGAGGTTAGGAAGAAGTCGATCTTGTCAAGCGTGCCACCTGAACGAGCAAACCCACCTGAACCTATCATAGAAACCAAAACATTACCTAAGAATCAACACCAAGAGACCGTTAGGCCTACCATTGAAATCCAACGAGGAAGCTCTCACATAGATCCTATCATCTCATTAGAAAAGACCCTAAAGGAGGAGCCACAATCAAATGATGTCTTGACTAGTGAGCCTCATAGGTCAAACCCTCTTAGAAGATCAAAGGATAACGATGTAATTGAACCAACCTTAGAGGACAAGCATGACTTCTACAATGAGATAGAGCCTAATCCTATATTAACCCTGATTAAGGCCCATTTAAATGTGAGACTAAGACTTCAGAGTATTCTAAAAGGTTTACCATGCCAGCCCTTGACCAATCCAATAATCATGAGCCAAGATTACATAGAATACTTTGAGAAGAGACAACTACCAATAGTTGATCCAACTCCGATCCTTCACCTAGAATGGTACCTGCCCATAAAGATCAAAATCCAAGCATAACAGCAAAAACCATCCCCAAACTAAAAGACCCTATAGAGTGTGATCTGATTAGTTTTCGCGAGAGGATTGAGACCACTCCCGAAGCTCTAGGAAAGACTTTTGGAGACTTGACTGTAGAAGAACTTTCAGGTTCTTACCCAAATGTGTCATCTAAAATTTCGATAGTCTCAATGAACAATATAGAAATCCACACAACTGAAGAAATTCTTATCCCACATGACCACCCAGTAGTGGCACAACTAAAATTTAAAGGTTACACCCTTGCTCAAAGACTCTCACGATCTAAGTCTGCTAGGTTACAAAGAAAATTTAGAGCATGCCTAACAAAACATGGACAAACTACATTTAAGGAAGCTAGACGCACTACAACAAAACCTAGAGCTAGAAGAAAAAGGAAAAATCACACGTTTCACACAAAAGATGAGGGTCAAACAATTAAGAAAACAAAAGACCAAAGATCATCAAAGAAAAATAGAAAACCAACTTTTAAAGATCCCAAATCCACTAATCGTTTAAACTCTTTAAGGCTGAAGCCCAAATGGCGGAAGTCTAAAACATTTCAACGCTCTCGTTTTCGGCGAGGGCAAACTAAAGATCCCCGATATAAGAGCCTTATCTTAATGCATCAACGAGTGAAATCATATCCATATTATCAAAGAAAGAAACATAATGAGACACATATAAAACCTTTTAACATGAGACCAAGGCCCAAGTGCGGAGGTCTAAAATATTTCAACGTCTCGTTTCCGATGGACCAAAATAAAACTCATGGCCTAAATGCATTATTCCAACATCTCAAAAACAAAGAACATGTCCAATCTATCAAAGAAAATACCAAAATAAAATAAAATGTGTTATCATCAGACCAAGGCCTAAATGGCGAAGGTCGAAGGTGTTTCAACGCTCTCGTTTCCGAAGAGAGCAAAATGGTAAGACCCAGACTAGACACCCACTGATAAAACACGTAGGTCGAGAGGTCTTAAACGCGCACGTTTTCGAATAGTCAAAATATTCAAAGTGCGCAACACATCACTAGCACACACAATGGAAAAACATAATCATGCTAGGCAGACCCTGAGCTTCAAGTCAATGAAGGGCTGCAAGTTCAAACAAGACCAAATAAATTAGTTATTACTTAGGATTATTAGAAAAAAAAAAACATAAAAATCACAAAACCCTAAAAACAAAAAAACTCAAAATTACCAACCCAAAAAAAAAGTATAAACAATATAAAAACACAATTGGCTGATCATCATAATAGGCCTAGGCGAGGCAAAGCGGTGAAAAAAAAAAAAACCCTCTACTAGAACAATCAAAACTAAAAGAGAACCAGGACTTCCCCAAGAAAACCAATTGTTGGTGATGGATGGATGTTTCTAAATTAGTGGGTACTAAAGATGGTGACTTGATTGACCGCATTACAGATTCAAGAACTAATCGGGCATTCATATTAACAATAACAACTAAGGCATATGTCAACATTAAGCTGCCTCCGTAGTCAAATTCATTAAAAAAAAAGAATATAATAGCCCGTTTGGCATCCCTGAAGCATTCATAACAGACAATGGCCCACAATTTATATCCCAACAAATGAACGAGTTGTGCAAAAAATATTATATAGAACTGCATCATTCAACCCCATATTATCCCCAAGCAAATGGTCAAGCCAAAGCAACCAACAAGACCTTACTGAAGATCATCAAGAAGACTGTGCAAACTGCCAAAGGTAGTGATTGGCCTAGACCGTTTGGTCGAAGCGTTGTGGGCGTACCGGACTTCCATAAGAACTCCTACAGGAGAAACCCCATACTCTTTGACTTATGGAATGGAAGCAGTCCTTCCTCTCGAAGTTCTTCATCCATCACTGCGCATCCAGCTAAATGAAGATATAACAGAAGACCAGAGGAGAGAAGCATTGCTACTTCAGCTAGACCTACTTGACGAGAAAAGAATGAAAGCAGCAGAGCATGCACAGCTATACCGGAAGCGAATTGCCAGAGCCTACGACAAACATGTCAAACAAAGAAAATTCAAGATTGGCGACTTTGTGCTAAAGCGCATCACTCCATCCCAGCTTCCGCATCCTAGAGGTAAGTTACGACCCAATTGGGAAGGCCCTTATGTAATTAAGGAAGTATATCCTGGAAATGCATATAGACTAGTGAATGCAGAAAGGGAAGAGCTCCCCGATCCATGGAACGCTATGTACCTGAAAAGGTACACGATATGACCCCTCCCTATTTCTTGTGGAGTATGACCCTCCTTGCTCCTTGGCGTAGATGTAGAAATCCCGTAGGAGGACCGAAGAGATGCACTCTGATCAAGCTTGGAACTCGAACACACACCAACACTTAAGAATACACAAAACGGTGAATCTGCCCGACACAAATTCCGCACGGTTAAAGCCATCCAATGTGAAGGTTTGTAGGTAAGTTTGCCCATGTCATGAAGGCTTTTTTATCGTATGTCAAAGAAAAAAAAAGGGTGTTTAGTTAGAATTAGTCTTGAAAAGAATAAAAAGCTTCATGACTAGTATGGGTTCGTAGCCTTTTTAACCCGAGCCAATAAGCCCGTAGGGGTATTTACATGCCCAGTGCCCTAAAACCATCTGGTTTGGGAGTCATTGGCCTAATGCTCGTTACATGGGTTAATTAGAAAGCTTAAAGGGCCTAGACATTGCACAGTCTGATGCATAAAAAGAAAAAAAGAGGTGTTAAGTTAGAAGTCTTGAAAAAAAAAGAATAAAAGTCTTGTGACTAGTTTGGGTTCATAGCCTTTTTAACCCGAGCTGGTAAGCTCGTAGGGGTATTTTCGTACCTAGTGCCCTAAAGCCGTCTGGTTTGGGAGTCATTGGCCTAATGCTCGTTACATGGGTTAATTAGAAAGCTTAAAGGACCCAGGCATTGCACAGTCACATGTCCCAAAAAAAATATCTCTTAGAATTAGGCTCACTAGAGTGACATGGGTACTTATCAGGCGAACTAAGCAGAAGGTGGTCTAAAACCACAACACTAAGGAAACACGGTGGCTCACTGCCCCCCACACACGAACACAACTCACAAATGAGCCCCCAAAGGCGGTCAAGTACTTTCTAAAGTTCAGCCGAAAAGACTAAGCAGCTACAAGAGGGGGCCTGTGAGGGCTCGACCTCCAAAGGATAGTTAGGGAAGATTATGTTACCACCAAGGTGACAATCATGGATCGAGAGGCTAATCCACTCTCACGCTTTCACCCACGGCCAGAATAAACACTAGTCTTATGCTGGGGCATTTTTATATATATATATACATACAAATATATGTTTATCTCACACGGCTTCCCAATCTGGGTCCTCATCGCATACACGATAGCCACGAGCACTCACTAGCCTTCACACACTCACCTCATGCATGCTTTATTACTAATGACTTTCGGTTGGATGCAGAAAAAACAGATTCCCTAAGGTACCAATTCTATCTTGTTATTCTCTAAGCTTGAGTGCCAAAACTGGCCCCCTGACATTTTTACCGAGAAAGAAAAATGCTACCTTAGCCAAATGATGCAGGGGGCCTAAAAATATTAAACTAACAAGTTCGTTTTGAGACCTTGCAGGGAACCCAACCCCGATCACATCCAAAACATCCCACAAGCTGGGGCATTTTTTTATGGGTATTGTTTTGCGCACAACTCCTCATGACTTGAAAAGATTAAAGTGATGGTAACCAAATTTGGGATATATAAATTATGTCTGTTATGACATCCTACAATGAATTTGATTATAGATGTATGCTATGCACATCCTTTTATGATATCATATATTGTGCGATTCAAAAATGCAATTTGAAAATGCATTTATCTTGAACCTCTGCCTTTATACTTATAACTGACAATGTGAATGCCTTAAAACATAGAATTGCTTAGGCCACAAGCATCACACACCCAGGCGCTCCCCATTGTTTGAAAACCCTGAATCTCTATATTGTTTCTCCAAGTCAAAGTTGATATGGTATTTTATTCGCTTGGTCTATTACATAGATTTCATTTTGTCTGTCTTAGGTTCTAATGTTCTTTTTTCATGAGAACTGTGCTAGAGCACGAATTTTGAGGAATTTTAGAAAAATTTCGACAGCACTTCCCCTTGTTTTTGGACCCCGGAAAATCTCCGGATACAAAAAAACTTGTTACCTGTGAAAGAAGTACACTTCATATATTCCTGACACCTCACAAAACTGCTCATCAATCAACCACACATGCATAGTACACACTATCTCAATTACACATACATAATACACATGTGCACAACATATACATCAGATCAAGTACACACCGTGAGCTAAGACAAGATGGAATGACATAGATACATGACCAACATATATGGATACAACATGGAACACATGGAGACGGATCCTGGACAGATCAATCAAACAATGATAACCCTATGGAGCAGCTCCCTCATGACGAGCCGATGAAGCAAAGGAAGATGGACCAGGAGCACGCTGAGAAGGGGCGCGGGTCGAGCTCGAAAATGCATAACCTCTCTCCTCCGCCCTCTGGCGATACCGATCAAGGCGCCTCCGCAAGTCGGCAACCACCTCATCATGACTTAGTTGCATGCGGTCCATGCGCTGAGCGTATTGATCATGAATGAGAGCCCTCTCCTCGCTCAAGCTAAGGGGTGGAGGAGCGGAAGCAACAATAGCACCGCTCTGCAAGACGACATACAAGGAAGCATTACATTCAAAAACTCGAAAGCAGGAAACATGGAATTTAAAAGGAAGGATGCTCACCTGCGCAGAGGTCTCAAAACTCCTGAGCTTGGCACGTAAGTCCTCGATCTGCACCCAACAAGATTACGAAGCATGTCAATGTTAGAAGAATCAAATCAAATCATTACAAGAGTAAGGCTCATACCTGCGCCGCTGAAGCAACTCTCTCCGCAAATGCCTTGTCACGCTCGCTATGAAGCTCTGCCTGAAGGTCACAAAGAAAGATGGTTAAGAATTACTCATTATACGCCTTGAATACAAGGGCAACAAACTGAGACCCAAACTTCGCTAACCTGCAGTCGATCCACCTCAGCCCGCAGAGTGAGGAGATCACTCTCCACTTGGGTCCTCATGGCCTCAGGCATGTCCCGCTCCTTGTTACCCTGCATAGTGGCAAAGGTAATGAACAGCAATTCAAAATGAACAACTAACCCCATGACCTCGTACCTCATGAGAATCTGCCAATGCGTCAATAATTGCTTCATTTTCCTGGCGGCGCTCCTGTTATCAAAGCATTGTGAGTAAAGAAGGTATAAAAGAGATAGCATGTGGCCAATTAAGGTTGACAATTTTTATTGTACCCTCTCGGCTGACAATGAGGCCCTCAGTCTCGTGACCTCCGCATCCTATGAAGTACCAATCATGCCAATACGCCAAGAATGATCAGGATTATTATAGAGATGAACACTGTTTGACTCAAACACTAAACCAAGTAGTCATACCTTTTTCTCTACTAGTTGGGACAATCGAAGTACCTCCCCCCTGAGGATGGACTCCGCATCGGGTACTACTCCCCCAGATGTCCCCTATCACACATGAGAGTTACGATTAGAGAAATAGAAGAGGCATATGTCTTTAAGATTACAAAGCTTATAACCAAGAGTGGAAGTCTCATGAACCCTCACCTCACACTGCCTTTCAGATGGTGGATGTGCCTGCCGATACCCTGCTCCGCCGGTATCTCCCCCTGAAAAATAAAGGAAGAAACAATATGATTCACAATGGAAAGAATACAACATTAAAGCAAGCAAACTTCAAGGGTTACCCGAAGAGATGACGAAGCCTCAGCCGCTTCCGCGCAATTACTAATGGAATATGAAGCCCCGCAAGAGTACGACTCCGGGAGTATATACCGATGCAAAGCTGTCTTCCAATATGCCTCATAATCACTCCAGGCACTAGCATCCACGCCAAAAATGGCCTTCCTCCCCTTTGATCTCCAATTTTTTATTTCTCTCCGGCAAGGATGGCGGCGCTTGAACGTTTTCAGACCCCACCCTGGGTATGACCGACGCATGACAGACTTTTCCGAGGGAACAACTTGATGGCGTCCCAATTGGCGCGCGACTCGGCTGACGACCAATCTAACTGCTACCTGAGGGGCGTGGAGCCATATGTCCCTCTCAAATAAGGCACGCCCCTCCTGGACTACAGCCATCTCATCATCCGGTCCACCCTGATAGGGCTGCCAAATCACCTGACAAACCGATGATATATGCAGCAAATGAGAGCTAAGAGCGGTAAGTGTTTAATGTAGCAAGTGGATAAGGGACAATACATACCTCATGATTTTTCAGTTCATTCAAGATGAACCGGTAACCTTGCTCACCTGGCCTCATCTTGAGGGCTTTAATACGCTCGGCCATTTCCGGAGGCAAGATGTCAGCAAAGCCTCGTAAGCTTGCATTAGGGTACCACTGCGAAGCCCGGGGAACACAACTCAGCCTCGCAGGCAAGCGCTCGGGCCGACACTGGGCGATGTGCTCCCAGAGCCATACCTGCTCAAAGTTAAAGCTCGATTATTACAAAAGATGAAGCATGAGACATGATAAGAAAAGAAGATTACTTGAGGTCACAACACATGCAATAAAGATTTAACCTGCAAGATCGGCACAAACCCTCGAAGGCTCTTGCATCCAGGCTGAACGCGGCACCTCGAATCTAGACTGTGGACAAGAAAGGCAAGGGTGGCCGCACCCCAAGCGTAATCACCAACCTTATCCAAGTCTTGTACAAATCGAATGAGGGTACCAGACGCTCTATTACCAGTTGCATTGGCGAAGAGGCATCTCCCCAAAAAGAATAATAGAAAAGCCCTGAGATGCTCATCGTCACCCAACCGTGCTGAAATCAGCCTGGGTCTCCTTAAGCGAACCTCAGACTGCCTCCCCTGCTTTTGCACTGCACAATGCCAAATGGACAAAAGGAATTCACCTAGTAATGGAAATAAGGAGCAAAATAGTTACCAAACATTTCAGTACTCACTCGCGACTTGGAACACCTCACATGGTATCCCTACCCTCTTTCGACGGGTGTATCCATCAACTCGCACCTCCCGCCAATCATATCCTGAAACCAAAAGAGAAAGTATATGAAGAACAAGGTAGAAAAATACAAGGCATCCGAGATCGCTTGAAGAAAGCCAAATCGAGCATTTACCCCCGGAAGGCCCGGCATCATCCCCCTTGTCTCCTTCGCCCACATCTTCATCACCTCCCACATCAATATCGATAGCGGCGACCCAGCGAGGCCTCACCCCCTCATCCTCACTATCCCCGTCATCAATCTCATCATCTCCATCGTCAGACACGACAACCTCGCCCTCTGACTCGTGGAAATCCACATCATCATCACTCCCATCCATCTCCTCATCACTATCAATGGCGTCCACCACTGCTACATCATCATCAGCGGGGCCACCTGCATATCCAGATCCACCTGAAGATGGGCCCTCACCTGTCAGAGAAGTTGTGGATACTATCATTAAAAGGTAAATATAAAATGTGCTAGTCTCATGGGAGTTTTCAACTCAAGATCCAATTCAAAAGGAAGAAGGAACTGAATTTTACCAGCGTCAACCCTAGCCTCGGCTGCTGCGGGAACTGGACCTCCCTCATGACCTCCGACCGGCGGACCTCCCAAAGCCGGTATCCTCGCCCTTAACTTGGCAAAGAAGTCCACCTGGTTCCGAGCCCACTCTGAAATGAAGGAGAAGTGATTAGCAAAAGTAATGGAAGACAAAGGATAGAATGCTATGAGAGCGGTAGTGCAATACATACTATTTAGAATCCTCCTCCTCTCTGGGCTATATGCCTCTCTCAGCCACTCGGCATCAATTTGACCCACACCAGATTGGGGGCATGCCCCGAACATCCTATGCAGACGTAACTGAGTGATGGAGGCCTTGGCATCACTTGCCTTTGAGAAAACGGGGAGGCCCGTCACCCTCAAACCCCAGCACCGCGCGATGTCCTCCAATGTGATTGTCATCTCCCCCGGCGGGAAATGGAATGTGTGTATCTCATCTCTCCATCTCTCGGAGAGAGCACAAATGAGAGCACGATCGGTGTGGAAGGCGACGATAGACATGAAGTCTCCAAACCCCATCGTTCGCACCTGATCCTTCAGGCGATCGGGGAGCTCGATCCACTAATCCCTCATCTGAATCCAACTCACCCTAGCCCGAGCAAAAGGGACAGGCTGCATTGCAAACAATAGAGGAAAGAATGTCAATGATAATAAAAAACCAACCAAGTATGGATTTATAGAGGCAGCTAAAAATTTACCCGGCCAGCTCTTATCTCGTCTGCAAGATGGGGCTTCTTCTCCAACTTATCCTCACCCTTTGTTTCTTTCTCGGAGGAGCAATGACTGGTTCCGCCCCAACCTCTTCCAGAGTATCCATCGGCGTAGGATCACGCTTAGTGGCCTTCTTAGTCCTATCCATCTGACAACCCATGCCCAAAGTTAAAATGAGAGAGTGAAGCATGAGAATACATCAGTCTACATCAGCATCAGAGACAAACTGATCCCGAGATGGTAATTTGTGTTTCTTGATTTAGAGGTAATGAACCTCATTGGTTAAGTGATAAATAGAAAGGAGGCCAAAGACCATGACTATTGATCCGACCTGAAGACTAAAACAAAACAGATCCCACTTGCTAAACTAGCCTCATTAAGACACATGTTACAGACCTACAATGAAATGAAAACACATTCAATCCGGCCCTATGTCTTTCACCCAACAGATTTAAAAAAAAAAAATGGAGAGATGGTCTTTGATGAAGATGGAGAAAAGAGCTAGACTACAACAATGAACAACACTAGTGAGAGGTAGAAAGGTCCCATAAGCTAAAACATGAGATTAGCCCAAACAACAATGGAAATAGAGGACCGGCCTTCTGGCTTTGGCAAGATTCCAGCACAGTTACCAGTACCATAGTGATGGTTCATTCCGACGTACTTACCAATGGAGGCAGCACAAACGAGACAGACAGGTCAGTCGATTCAATTTAAAATATACCATTGACTCATATGTTCATGCATCATTCCAAAATCCAAATCCATGCATTTACCTGCATACCCCACCTCATTATATGCTAAGTAGGGTACACACACAGATTAAAAAAAAAAAACAACAAAAACACAAAAAAAAAAACCAAAAAAAAAACGACAAAAAGAAAAAGAAAAAGGGGGAACCAAAAGGGAGCACATACACAAAAGAATGACACATCGTCAAACCGAAACATTGTCCCATCACATGAGGTCCCGTTGCATGCACATTAGTCCCATCACGCATACATCTAACATTGTGCACTGCATCTCATGCCATCTCCATCAATAAAATTAGAATGATTACCTCTGCAAATTATAAAACTGAGTACTAACGAAGAAAAATGCAGAATCTTTTAGTGTTTGTTCAATGCAGGATCCGAAATCGAAAGCAAAAACACCAAGGTGAAGGACCTTCAAACACACTGATGGAGATTGATGACAAGTTCACAAGCTTCGGTAAATAAATGACGAAAGAAAGCGACATCGATCCCCAATGTCAGATTTATGGAAAGCTCTTGAGGTAAGTACCCCTAACTATGATTTTCATGATTTTACCTCACGTCTGGAAATTGAGTCACCGTAGGCCTCCCTTAAGCGCTTATAATCGGTACGGCAACCATAATACCGTGTTCTCACGAATTGTGTGTTCGCCGACTCAAATCTTGATGTTGGAGGACGGAAACCGTGTAATTCGAAGCTCTCCATGATAAGCACAAAAAGATGATCGAATCTATCCTAGGTTCTCGTCTAAGCTTGGGTGAAGACCAAGATCCCTAGAGAGTGACGGTTATTCCGGTGACCGTCTTCCATTGATTTAGCTTTTTCGATGCATACCCGAGTTTCAAAATCAAACATCTCTTTTAAAAAAAAAAATGCATCTCATTCTCACATGCACTCACACTATTGCTTGAACTATGTTTATGATTTCCACTAAGATCCCCATTATTGCTAGTTAGTTTCAACTATGCTTTAAACATTTAACTGTGGATGAAAGTCAAAAGACGTTATATATGACCATTTGAAATCAATTCTATTGCAAGAACAAATGAAATTCTGATAGTGACTTAGCTAATCGAAAGATCGACTTCTGATTCAGACCACTGGGGCACAGTTCCCACCACCACTTTAAATTCAGCAACTGGGGCACAGTTCCCACCATCATTTTAAATTCAGCAACTGGGGCACAGTTCCCAACCCGCCACGTGGCAATACCACGGGCACCGAGGCACAGATCTCGGGTTTCCAATCAAATCAATAGGCACGTAACTTCTTCTTTTTTCCTTTTTCCCCTGAATCAGAATCGATCCTAGAGAAGTAAACCTCACCTTTGGAATGAGTTTGCAATTGCATACATCCGTAGGTGGCCACTCCCGCGAGCTTAAAAGCTCCCGTGAGTCATGAGTGGTGTGTCTACTTTCTTTGGAGCACAACTCTCCACGTGCTGTTCTCCAAAGAGGGGCATACTGTAGACACCTCATTTGGCCCCTATGATAGCCTTAAACACCTGTCATATATAGCGATGCCCCCATTTCACTCATAATTGAATGATTAATGGCATAATTCAGATTAATTAATGACAATGAAGATGCTTTTTGATAGTTTCAGACTTAGTTCAACGACTTCTAGAAATTCGTGAGAAGAAAGCCGAATCACATTGAGATCTAGAGTCCAACTCACCTTTCACACAAGGAGCGGACTACTACACTAACTCTACATATTCCAAACCACTTAAGACATGCTTAGGCCAGTTCTTACAAAGATTACACCAAGTTTACCCAAATGCCATCCGATTACCCTAAGTTAGGAAGCCGGATCCATTGATCCAGAGGTCCCCATCTTTTCTCAGCCCATAATCATTAGGACAGTTAGACCATTGGATTCTTCACTTCAAGAGCTTTCCGACGGTATGTAGAACGTCCAAATCCGATAAGCGGATCAAAAGTTATGAGTTTTCGAAGTTTGTCCTTAGAAAGAGTAACAGAAATTCATCTAGGCACCACCCAAGGGGCGCCCACCCTACTCAAATTCACCTAGGCGCCCCATGTGTGGCGCCCTCACTAGTCATGGTCACCTAGGCGCCCCATGTGTGGCGCCCACCCTCCAAAATCACTAGTTTGACCTAAAATGGACCGGAACCACTCAACGTAGGGACCAAACTCCGAAAATGAATTGACTCCACCTAGGCACCCCATGTGTGGCGCCCACCCCACTCTTTATTCCATCTAGGCGCCCCATGTGTGGCGCCCATACTCTTCAGCCCACCTAGGCACCACATGTGTGGCGCCCACCCTATTATTCCACAAACTTAACTTAGGGCAGCCCGTAACCACTCCAAACAAAGACCCAAACAACTTTCCATCTAGGCACCACCCTTGTGGCGCCCACACTCTCCGGTCCACATAGGCACCCTGTGGTGGGCGCCCACACTGTCCAGTCCACCTGGGCACCACCCTTGTGGCGCCCAGTCAATTAAATGCTAGTGTAGGTCCCCTCAATTGACCATCTATCCATTCTATTCCGACTTCAGATGGGACCAAACTTTGAGAATGACCCGAACCACGTAGGCTCCACCCCATGGGCGCCTACCATGAACCAGTCCACATAGGCGCCAGCCCTGTGGCGCCCACCCTATGCAGTCACCTGGGCACCACCCCATGGGCGCCCAGCCTCTTTTCCAAACCCTAATTTATCCCAAAACACTTAAGCCGCCTTGGGATGCGTGAAACCTTCTAGAAACACGAACTAATGAAGCCCTAGCCCTCCTAAACTCATCCCAAACCTCTATTTAAGGATCTCTTAACCTCATTTACAAGGGAGCTACCCTAAAAGAGAGAAAAGTATAGAGAATAAGCAAAAAGGAGAAAGGTAGCCACCATTAGAGAGAAAGCTTCAGATCTAGAGAAGAAGAAGGGGAAATAGAGGAGAAGACTTCCATATCTTCAACTAGAGCTATGGTTCTTCGCGTAAGCCTCGTTCTAGGAACTTGAAAAGTGTGATTCAAACCGGTATTCCTAGATCTTTCTATTCTTCTGCTGCATTTTATCATCATCTTTGTTTAGAAACATGCTTAGGATCATTCATGCATCATAGATCTATATTAGTTCTTGATAAAAATGGTATCAGCATCTCATCATATTAATAACATGTTTAGATTCATACTAGTGGTGTAGATCTGCATTGATTTCGTAGTTCTAAGTGCTTAACTAGGTTAGATCTCGCATTTATAGCATCATCATCATCATTTAGATCGAGGAGGTCGTGAAAAGCCTATCTCAGAAGGCTGGGCGCCACCCACTGGGCGCCTACCATCTCTGGTTTGGCTAGGCGCCACCCTCTGGGCGCCTACCCTTCCGAGACAGGGTTTGGGTTTTAGATCTCTACTTGTTACGTCATTTTCTCGTAGATTTGTTAGTTGCATCATTAGTAGTTCGCATTAGGACATCCGCATCAGTTACTAAATATCGGAAATTGTGTTGAAAATCTTAAGACTATTGTGCATTCATTGCGAATCTTTGAAAACCCTGACTGAGCAGGATAGGCACCACAGGTGTGGCGCCTAGGTGGACTGTTCCACCTTTGTGCACAAGTTTCGATCTCTCGCATTTAGTTCATTTAGAAATCGCATAACAATGATATGTTTGCTTGTTTGATATGTTCTGAACTTCAAATTATCGTTTTTATCACACACCACCATATCATCTGAAACATAAAGTCATAAAAAAACCCAAAAAAATCATAAAACATAAAACTATTTCTTCTCTTCCCTTACTCTCTAGTAAATTAGAGGAGAAACCAAAAACAAATTAAAAATACAAAGAAAACCCAAAAATAGTAGGTAGATAGCCTAGATTATCAAATCTCGTGCCTAAGTAGGATAAACCCTAAAATATCATAGTTAATTAACTTAAGAATTGCCAAATCATTAAGAACCCTAGAACAAACAATCTAATTAATTTGGACTGAAATTGGACTAAGGAATCACTAAGATTGTTTAGGGAACCGCTTCTCCTCTCTTGAGCTTAACTTGCTTATTCACTAAAGGTCCCTAATTAAGGATTAAACATAATTAGTTAAGGCTCTAATCTCACATCAATTAATACAATAAATACCTTTAATCCAAAAGATCTTGAGACCTTAATTAATTCGGATTAAAAATAACCAGGAACTTAATTAAAACCCTAAAACAGATCCATCTGGGCGCCACTCCCTGGGTGCCCTGCTGACAAGATCCACCTGGGCACCACTCCCTGGGCGCCCAGCCCATTCATTCCCTAAGAGGCTCTATTTAAAATTTAATCTAATTAATTAAGACTTTAACCAACCCTAATTAACACACTAAAATACTTTTAACTTGAAAGACCTGAAATCTTAACCAACTTAAACTCGAATCTACCTAAAAGATACAAAACTAACAAACCCTAAAAAATTCATCTAGGCACCACTCCCCTGGCGCCCTGCCTTCCAATCCACCTGGGCACCACTCCCCTGGCGCCCAGCCTTCCAATCCATCTGGGCACCACTCCCCTGGCGCCCATCTTATCCCTTTACTAAGAAATTTCTAATTGAAACTTCTAATTAAACCAACCCGAATTAGCACATTAAAACACTTTAGGACTTAAGAAACCTAAGACTCTAATCAATTCACCCTCGGATTAACTTAAAATCCATCGAACCAAATCAAACCACAAGGCAGTCACCTGGGCACCACCCCCTGGGCGCCTAGCCTATCAATCCACCTTGGGCACCACCCTCTGGGCGCCCAGCCTGTGAGCTCCACCTACACTACTCGTTTCTTGGAAACCAATCAATTAAAAACTAAACCTAATTAACTTAAATCTAATTCTTTCTCAACTGAATACTAAAAGATACTTTTCATCCAAACGCATTAAACCACAAAACCCAACTTCGAATCAACCTAGAACGTCAAAACCAAGCCGAACCTCAAGACAGCCACCTGGGCACCACTCCTTGGGCGCCCAGCCTGTCAATCCACTTAGGCACCACCCCCTTGGCGCCTAATCTGTCAATCCACCTGGGCACCACCCTCTGGGCGCCCAGCCTGTGAATTCCACCTACCCCGTCCATTCCTTAGGAAACCATTAAACCCAATTAATTGGAACCCGATTCATCCCCAACTGAACACGAATAAACACTTTCCATCAAATCCTAGACCCTTAAATCAATTCAAACCTGAGATTGACTAAAGAATCACAAACCCAACCGAACCATAAAACACATCCATCTGGGCACCACACCCTGGGCGCCCAGCCTACTCCTTTTCATAAAAAGCCCTAAATTCACAACTTAACCTAATTAATTAAAACCTCAAACCAATCCCAATCAACATAACATAATACCTTTAACCTTAAAACACTTGGAACCTTAATCGATTCGGACTTAATACCCAAAACCCTTTGGAACCGACCAAACCATAAAGATTCCACCTAGGCACCAATCCCTTGGCGCCTATCCTATCAATCCATCTGGGCGCCACCCCCTGGGTGCCCATCCTGCCAGTTTCACCTAGGCACCACCCTCTGGGCGCCTAGCCTACATTTCAACCCTACCCAACCAATTCAACTAAAAATTAATAATTAAACACCTTACAACTTAAACTAACTAAGACCAGAACCTAAATTAATCTCCGGACCCACAGACCAATAATTATATCATATCCGGCACAACACAAAACCACCTGGGCACCACTCCCTGGGCGCCCATCCTGCCAATTCACCTGGGCGCCACCCCTTTGGTGCCTATCCTTCCACTTGCACTAAAACACGAATCCTCGTTTTATTTCAAAATCCGGACCCGCATCACTTTGACATTAGAACAGCAGAGACATTAAAACATTCCTCAGAGTAAAACATAGCCCTTAAAACCCCCGGAATTCTGAAAAGAGATCGAAAAGTCTGAAAAACATAAACTGTTAGGATAGGCTCCACCCCCTGGGCGCCTACCCTGTTTTTAATCTTGAATTGTGATTTTCGACTACTTTTTAGAATTCTGATTTAAATTAAAAATAACATAAGTTTAAAATATAGAAGAACACATTAACCAGATCCTTAAAATATCCCTAAACCACTCTCAATCAAAACCACAACTCACAACAAATCGAATCAATTAAGATCTTACTCAACAAACTGCTTAGGCGCAGGAACTATCAAACTTAGGCTATTTACACCCTAGGATCAAATTGGATTACCTTGTTAGGTAGTTTAGAGCATTAGGCTTCACCCCATCACTCTTCCTGTTCCGTTAGGGAATTGGGAAAGCTGATGTGGGCGGTCTAGGACCTTAGGTTAAGGTTAATCCGATGATCAGTAATAAAGCATTAATTACGTAAATCCAAGTAAATCCCCTAGTTAGGCCCTTCTAGCCCCATATCAAAAATCCATAAAAACTATAAAACCAACAAAATAAACCCAAAAAGATTTTCCTTTATTTCTTCCTCCACCTCAGGTGCCAGATATTTAATTGAACTTAATGATAAAAGGAAATGAAGAACTGACTTCTAAAATTGAATAAATGAGAATGACGAGATGAGATGAGTGATTTCACACACACTTTTTACTTCGGCCCATCGGCCACCCTTAAACAATCACGGCCCATCGGCCACCCTAAAACAAACACTGGCCCATCGGCCACCTCCAATCAATTACGGCCCATCGGCCTTTCATTTTTATCACTCGTGTATCGCACACGAAAAACACCGAAATCACAAGTCAAAGTCTCATTTGCATCATCATTTTGATTTGAAAAGTCAGCCTTTAAACCTTATTTTGCCAAGGGATCTGAAGGGGGTACCCGGGAACGGGGCCAATCCTCTTCTTAAATATTTGGCACCTCCCCCCATTTATTTTCTTTATTTTAGTTACTTTATTTTATTTGGATTTATTATGATTATGCTGTGTGAGGATTAACCTTTATTTGGACTTTAACTCATGACCCTAATTTGACCCTATATTAAAAAGACCCAAAGAGACCCAAATTAATGTGACAGGACAACCGTCGTGTGTTGCCGGCAGCACATTAGACGAGAGGAAGAACCCACCCATTTATTTTCTCCCCACATTTCTTCGGCTTTAGTCGAAGAACGGTGTTACGGCCGTATCCGTAGCTGGCGATCGTGATCCATTGATTTTGAGGGTAGTCGGAATCCTCATCTTCAATGTAAAATTTAAATAGCATATATAGACGAATAGAGATTTCCCCACGCAAAATTCCCCTTTCTTTCTTTTTTTGGGGGGGGTCGAAATTCACATCCGACACCTGTGACATGCATTGTAAATTGTCTTCATTGTGCTTACATTTAACTCACTTTTATATTTCAATGTGACCAAAATATCCTTTGGCCGAACCATATTCTTTGACATGTCTACCAGCAATGATGTTTCTTCCTCTATTAATCTCTCTGCAAATGAGTGCCCTTCTAGGAATTCTGCAGCTGGATGCTTATGCACACCACATACTACATGCAACGTCCATTCCTCATTTGAGCCAACCACTTTGCCTTGTAACGTGAATGGGCAGCCACATTTCTTCGAGCCAGTCAGCTTTAATTTCTTCCCTATAGTCCCATCTTTAGTTGTCATCGCGTCTCTATAAGACCCACTCCTCTCACACCCAATGAACAGCCTTGGTTTTTTATTTCTCCTGTTGGGCGCTGCTGATGTCTTAATCACAACAACGAAACTATTTCTCCTCCCAACATCACGAGCCCAATTAATTAGGGCTTCTCGGCTTGTGAATATCTGCACATAACCAAACAAAATTATATTAAACCAAGTCACTACATCAATTAAAATATTGAATTGATTAATCCACATTTATTACCTCTTGGGTGATAAACTCATTACTATAGTCCACCACACATTTCGAGCCAACCTTGCTGCATTTAGTAGGCGCATTCCACTGCTATGGAACCAATTTTGTTAGAGTATGTAAATGATATAGTGCACGGCTCTGTACATCCATACAGAATTAACTTGTTCGGACAAATACAACCACACATATTGGTTATGTTCGGTCGTAAATGGCCAAAATTAATTATTTTGTACGGCATCGTAGTGCCGTTCAATACTGACTTATTTGGCATTGTGTTGCTGCCCAAAGCACATTTGAACGGATATGCAGGGCTGAACTGTTCGTCCCGGACTAAAAAAAACACAAATTAAGAATATGCTTACCTCGACACTGCTAGAACGATCCGGAACCATCGTCTGGTTGTCCTTTGGCTCGTCCATTGCTTAAGAGTGCTAGTTAAGCAAGTAACAACTCTGAATGAAATCAAGATTAATGAGATGAAGTAAAATAGAGAATGAGGTGAAGTTTTACCGGGAGAGAAGATGAAAGAGAGGAGATAGCAATGGGAGTGAGACAAATAATGAAATGTAATAGAGGAGATAACAATGGGAGTGATAATCCGTCTGAGGGAAAACATAACATGGAGCAAATGTACATCCGTTCAACCCTTCTCATCTGAAAATGCATATGGGAGGGAGGGAAAACGTAGTGTGTAGAGAGTGTCTGAGAGGGGCAACATGTACCCTTTTTGGTAAATTTACACATGGGCATTTTAGTCTCCAATTAGTGCAGTGTGTGTTGAGCCAAAATCAGTGTGCAGATAGCAGCACTCTTATTGGAACAACAGGCATAAAAAAAAAGAAGTCTTTCCTTCCATCGGCCCCACAAATGTAACATTATTGGAAAATTAAGATTTCAATTGATCTGACAAACTCGTTGTATTATTAAAGTATGGTTACCAATAATTGTAGCATTTCTCTCGCATAATCATCAGGACTAGTCCATGCATAAGGCCCCACCATGGTGCCACCATCTTTCTATTGACTCACCAATTACTTTCTATTCAAAGATTCCTGTTGTCATTAAGCTGCAACAAAATTCATTTTTCTCTTAGATGACAAGTGAGGGAAAGAAAAAATAAGAGGATTTTACCCGAAAAACCCCCTTAAAATTGTTATAAACTTGAAACATCCTCAAAGTCTTATATAGACCATAGTGGTTCCCGGGGGCATGTTTGGTATTTTTTTTACTTTTTTCTCTTAGCGGGGATATCCCCGCTCCCTTTTCTTTTAAACATCCCAAAACCCTTTTCCCATTTTTCATTCTTCTTGCTCTTCTTCTCCCTTCCAGCGATTTTGACCTTCACTCGCTTCAGTCCCAGAGCTTGTCCAGCCACCGGCATAACACGTTTTGGATATGAGATCTCCTGAAAACCAGCAGAGGGACATTGATACACTATCGTCTTCTCCATCTTCGTTTCTCAACTGAGACGTCTTCGATAAACAACACTCGAATAGGCAGGGATATCCCCGCCCAACTCAAACATCTCTGACAGATAACACTCCGGTAGGCGGGGATATCCCCGCTCAATTGAGATATCTTGGACAGACAACACTCGGGTATGCAGGGATATCCCCACCCACAACACTGCCATGGGCGGGGATATCCATGCACGATTCCACTGCATGAAAAGGGATATCTCTGCCTAGAACAATATCATTGACAGGGATATCCCTACCCACAAGACAATGAATGCATATATATCCCTATTCAGTTTAGAAGTGAAATGAGTCTCCACAACTCAGAAAGACATGTGCAACCTTTCACATAATTAGACATTTACATTTACCAGTAAGTTCCCTGCCAATCACATTTAATATTCTCCCAAAATAGTCTAGGTATTGAATTACAACCGTCTATACAAATACAATTGTCTATGACTAGAAATCTTCTGTACATCCAACTTGACAAAAGTAGATTCTATTGTAGGTGCTGAATATATATGCAAACTAACCATACAAAAAAAAAAAAAAAATTGGTGAAACACACAATTTTTACAAGATCTAGGCCCTTTTGAATCTGTGGGAGCTTAGCACCCAGGTCCTTTTGAATATTTCTATAACTATTTTGCTCCGATAAAATAAAATGTCAGCTTGAGTGAAATTGATTGGCTTGCGGAGAATGCAATATTTAGCGAAAGCGCATGCGAATACCCCATAGGCATTTCCATTGTCTTAGTAGGGATGTCTATCTTTTCTTTGAAGGTCCAGATGAAAAAGTCATTCCAACCATACGCAACAAAATTTTGGGTGAGCCAATCAACCTGGGGAGTATTGACATAGAAGATTAATTTTTTTCCAAGTTTTAATCAACTTCAAGGAATTTTGTATGAAGATAGCAAAATGCATACTTACAAATTCATTGCAAGTAGTTAGAGAATATCTCTTGTCGAGCTATTACAAAACTCTCATTTTGCCTCATATGGGTAATCGATCAGCAAACTGAAATGATCGATGTGATGCTTCAAAGATACTAATATTTTTATGATCCCTCATATCCATCACATTTGTACCATTCAAACCAAAAGCAAGGGGTTCCGTTTTGCAATGTCCTTCCTTCCACATACTCTGCATGATTCTGTAAGATATGTTAAATTCTTTTGACTTATTTGTAGTTCATAAATAGTTATCATATACAATTAACTTATAGCCCAATGCTAGATGAAATAAGGTTGTTTTTGTCCAAAGCCAAAATTTTAACTAAAATATTTTAGAAGATATACCATTTTAGATATGTAATTGAAATGAAGCATTTTGGCCATTTTGGCTGAAATGAAATCATGACAACATTGATCACATATGGGCTTTGCAGAAAGACCTCCCCTTCAGTTCTCTTAGTTTCTATACTTTTTGTGAATTTTCATTGCCCTAAATAGCCATTCCTCAAATATATTAGAAACAATGAGATTTGTGGTGCTTCTAAAGACAAGAAAAAAATCCCAGAAGTTGGGAAGTGAATATCAATGCACTTTTCCATTTTTTCTGATCTATAATCTTTTTGCTTTTCAAAATGAATAACCATTTAGAATCCATTCATACCAATTCCATGGAAGCCTTATCCTACTTTTCATGGATTAGCTTTATGAGTTTATTTTTCCACTTATTCCACCAATTCCACTCATCCATTAAGGGGCATGGTCTCTCAACTACACGATCTTGCATGCTACTTTAGAATACTTCATTCCTCATTTCTCATCCTTATCCCAGTCCACTTCAACTCTTCAAACAGAGGATCATTTTCAGTCTTTTGGCAAGTCGAACATTTAATAAAAGAGAAAAACCCTGCAAAAAATAGGGGCAAAAGAGAGTTGTAGGGATCAAGATTGTCACTCTTACAGCCCATTTTCCAAAAAAAAGCCTCCATTTCACATTTGGTACACATAGGGTTTCATGACATGAAAATGAAGTATTTCATTCAACAATTAAGATAATCTTTTGGCCTTTTAAATGTCATATAAACTGCAAAATCTACTCTATCAAAAAAAAATAAAATTTGTGCAACGATTTCATTTAGAAAGCATGGATTGAATTACAACTATGAAATGGGAATAACAAATCTATTGTGCAATCAAGTGAAAATCACAAAATCACAATGCATGCATGCTTTTAATATTGCTTACCTTCATGTAGAGATGCGATATCATATCAATAGGAGGTTGGGGAATGACAGAAAAATGAAAAACCAACTTATATCATAGGTTGGGCAACGACGATGAATAAGATGATAGTGTATAAATGCTCCTCTGCTAGGCTTTCAAGAGTTCTCATATGCCAAACGTATTCTATCGGTGTTTGGACAAGCTCTGGGACCATCACAGTAGGAGAAGATCGGAATCGCTGGAAGGGAGTACAAGAGGAAGAAGAAAACGGAAAAGGGGAAATGGGTTTTGGAATGTTTTAAAGGAAAAGTGAGTGGGGATATCTCCGCTGAGAGAAAAAACTAAAAGAAATACCAAGCAGGGCTCCTGTGACCACTTTGATTTTTATAAGACTTTGAAGACGTTTCGAGTTTATAACAACTTCAAGGGGATTTTTTCGGTTAAATCTTCAAAAAATAAATGAGATAAAGGATAAGGAATATGAGGAAGATAGATAGATGATGACATACTCTATAACTCTAATAGGAAAAGCCGACCTTGTCATTTTCATGGTCCAGATTATGTAATTAGGTAGAGAGGATTTGGATATCTCTATCTGGTACCCAATTAAGTTGCAGAAATGATGCAAAATGGCAAAGTTCTAGAAAACACACTAGCTAGCTCTATGATCCTTTTTTTTTTTTTTTTTTTTTTGAGATCCATTGATCCAAGTATCTCATCCAGATCGCCCGAACTCAATTTGACTGAAGCCTTAAATGAGATTAAATCGAGTTCTAGCCAACATGAATCCTAAATATATTGCCAGCTCAAACGCTGTTCAGGCCATAAATTGTATGAAGTTCTTGGAAAAAAACAAAAACTCTACTTGGCCTGATGTCAGGCCCGATGAGTGGCCTGACACCAGGCCAAGAGCCGTTGGATCAGATCCAACGGCTCTTGGCCTGGTGTCAGGCCACTCATCGGGCCTGACATCAGGCCAAGTAGCAGGGCTCGGAAAAAAAATGCATATTCTTAATATAGTATGGTGCATACATGTCATATGGTTGCATTATATGCACGAACATAATCCAAGTGCCCAAAGCCCAGATCCTAGCGCAACCCAAGCCCGAAGAAGCCCGACTGAAATTCACTTTCGATATGAGTCGGGCCATGTGGTTTCGGGTCTGGCTCGACCCAAGTTTCACCCATACTGTTGTTCTTGCTTCAAAGAGAATCCAAAACCAAACTACCCTCTTGATATATTATATCGGAACTGGGGCCCACAAAAGTTCAGAGAAATATTGCATCTTTAGGTCTGGACTTTTTTTATAAATTACTCAAAATCTATGAAGATTTGAGATAATCAGCATCAAAGTCTTGAGGTTTATTAGTTTAATAAACAAATTAAATTAAATAGTTTGGCTTAAAAATATGATTCCCATAGGAATTAAACAAAAAAAAGTAATTGATGGGGCCCACAAGGAAAAAATCATTGTGTAAGACAACAGTGTCTTAACAATATTTTGCAAGAGAGGGGTGTGAAACACTTTTACACCTATATAGATGTGATAATTTGGGTGTGTAAATGGCCTTATTTGTACACTTTTCATCTACCTCATTTACACACACATGCATAAATTAGTATAAATAAACGCGATGATGTGTAACCAGTATGAATCATTAAAATATGTAAGAGCACAAACAAACGATCCCTTTTTTTTCTCCTTGGTCTAGTGTCCTAAAATAAGCACAAGGCCAAGCAATAGATGTGGACAAGTGAATTATGAAAAATAAAAATAAAAATCTAAAATAAGCAGCTGCACAAGTCACAAAAAGATCTTTGTTGTCACTACTAAAAGAACCAAAGCAAAGGTGTAGAAATTGAGAGATTTCCACTGTCTCAACAAGAAACAAGACGAAATGTAGCAAAGAGAGAACAGTGCATTCATATGACCTGAAAATGCTAAACTCAAGAATCTTTAAAACAAATTTCTAAGCTTTCAGTTTCATACTATTAACATATTGACTTAGAACACACTATCAGGATTTAGAACCATCACCCAGCTGTAAGTGCTTCATTGGCTGAGAATGAGGGTGGGGAATTGCGTCTAAGACTGTGGATCACGGACCGGTGCCGAGCTGATTACACTTGAGCCCAATTGATATAAATGGGCCCAAACGCACCATTACAGATTAATTGAGCACAACCCCTCCCCCACCAGCATTTGGAAACACAAAATGAATCTTGATGGGCTTTCAGGACTCCAACACTGCCAAATAGTGTCAGTGGAATGGGTCATGATCACAGAGGCCTAGCCTTTTTAGGATATGGGTCGAAACCTATCCAACTGTTCAAGCATGTAGATGGGCCGGACTCGACTTCTTCCAATTCCAATTAACCTAAATTCTATACCCCTAAGCCTGAGATCAACCTTTGCCCGAACTGTTAATAAACCCTGATGGGCCCGGATTGTAAATACTAATTCTGCTGCAATTCAGGCTGGGTCAGGCTGAGCCCGAGCCCAGATGCCAGACAAGTTACTTTCTGAAACAGAAGAAGAGAGACTATAATAGATGTGGACAAGATTATAAGGAGTAAAAACCTGATCATTTGCAATTACATGATCGATGGTTAAAACTGGTCCATTCCATCCTTGCCACAAGATTTTTATTTCAATTCAAACATGGATCAAGAGAGATTGAATTGTAAAATATAAAAATCACTTAACAACAACAACAACAACAACAACAACAACAATAATGATTTCCATCCTTTGTGATGGTAGGTACTTTTAAGTGACATCTATATGAATTTCAACATTTCTTAATCCCATCCTTGCCACAAGCCACTGTGTATATCTTATCAAATGCTTCTTTCACACAAGAAGTGAGCAGTTCGGAATCTATGAAGCCCTTTTCTCCTGCCACGGACAACCTCAAATTTCCATGATAACTCACCATGGTAAGAGCAATACTCTGCACATCCAATCCAATTGAAGCTGTTAATGTCTTTAAAAGCGATGGGATAAGACTAATGAGAATGATGTTGAGGATGACAATATTAATGACAATCAACTAGTATAGTCTTAGAAGTGACAGATAGATAAGACTCGACTCTCATATGAGGATGAAGATGACCCCGACATTGATGATAAAAAAACATTTGTAACCATCCATACTCACTGCGCTGTAAGATTCTTGTTTTATACACCCAAAATTGAAAATGTCCTACCAATGTTACATATCATTAATAATTTACTTACAAGATTTTAAAACTAAATCATGTACATATGTAGCTACCATGTAATTTTACTCATCTCAACAAATAGAGAGCATATGTGATTGTCTGTAGTAGAGACTTTTTTTTTATTAAGAAACTGATGTAGGGTATTATTAGAGTGCAACCCAATTCTTGCCTTTATCACTTGTATGGCTGATATGTATCAATATGCAATCGATATGGATCACTACAAACTATTTCTGTTTTTTCAAATTAAATAAAATCATACTAAGGCGATCAATACTATGATTATAATATGCTGATGATGCAACCATATCTGCAGCCACACATGGGGTCCATATCTGTGGTTATAAGGCCATTCATATATATGACACTATTGGCCCAAACCTCCATTCACGTCAAGAGTGATATACCATTAGATTGATAAATAGTGACAGAATTAGACCTGGCGGTGGCTCTTCTCTAGAGGCATGTGATATGAATGGCTTGAAAGAAGGAGGTGGGCGTTACATGCATGTATGAAAAAAGCGGCCGCCACGATATATCGGCCGTGGCGGGCGATACCGCCACACCACGGCCGAAATATCGGCCGTCGCATCCGTAGCGGCCCGTTGCGGCCGCCACGGATACGTATCCGGGGGATACTCCCGGACCCCCGCTGCGAAGCGCATGCTTTTGAGAAGTGTCAATCAAGAAGACAAAAGGATCATACTTGACCATGATAGGTAAGACTCTTTTGCTAGTTGTCTTTCCATTTTTGTGCTTGGATGCCTATTATTATCATAACTTGCTAGATAAGATATTAAACATGTCTAATTATGTTTGAAATTGTATACTTGTAAAGATATAGTTACCTATTACTACTAGATTTCAAATTGGTCTTAATTAAATTATTTTATAAAGAACCCTCATTGTGCTGGTGACTAAGGTATTCCTATTTCCTTTACTAACTCTCTACTCTGTCATTTTTAAATTGGTATTGAATGTTGATTGTTGATCACTTCATAACTTCATAGTTCATTCACTTGATTGAATTTAAACCTTGAATGTTGAAGTATTGATATTTAATTGTTCAATGATCATTAATGAGTAATGACCTAACTCTTAAGTCTTATGCCTTTATTTCATGTTCTAATTTTTTTTTTAAATGAGTTCTCAATTACTTTCTAAGTTAGTATGACTAAGAAACACGAATACATGTAAAAAGACTAATAATTACTATTATTTTCTATTTATACAGCGATACAGACTTCATATATTGAGGGCACCGCTACGCCCCATTTTCTTACTTACTTTTGCTAAAGAAGCACATATTCTTCCATTTTACAATTTTCTGGATTTTCTGAAATTTTTTTCAGATTTTTTGGATAATTTTTTCAAATCGCACCGCTACGCTCCCTTTTCTTACTTACTTTTGCTAAAAAAAAGCACATATTCTTTCATTTTACAATTTTCTAGATTTTCTGAAATTTTTTCAGATTTTTTGGATAATTTTTTTAAATCGCACCGCTACGCCGCTACGTATCCCCGCTACGCTACGTATCGCCCGTTTCGTAGCGGTTTGGCGGCGGACCGCTACGCCCGCCGCTACCGCTATTTTCATCCTTGGTTACATGAGTCAACATAATGTGATAGCATTATAAACTAACATGTTGTAATCAACAAAAGATCATTTAATAAAACGGCAATGCAAATTATGGATTCCTAATAAATGTCAAACATGGAACTTAGATCATAAAAACTTGTACCAGTTATGGCAAAAACTGATGCCACTTGGTCGGAGTTCAAAAACCGCTTACCTTTCCTACAATCCTAACCATCTGATCAGTGGCCAATTAAAAGAATGCTGTGGAAGAAACAACACAGTGCAGTCCATAATCCATATTCAGTGGAAAATTGAAAATTCAGTTTACCTGTGGTGAGCCTGCAACAGTAAAATAGAAGCTCTTAATGGGGTGATTTCCCAACTCCATCTTCTCTATGGGACCGATCAGATTTGAAATACATGTGCTTGTATTCTCTAATGTGCCACGAATGAATCGGGAAGCTGCCTGAAATTAAACAAGAAGTGGAGAGAAGAGTCTCACTTAAACAAGATTGGATGCCTTAAGTGCATTAGTTTATACTCGACATTTGAGGAGCCCAATCCTTAATGCAAGGATTTGGACTGTATTTTAGGCCCCTAAGATCGCAGTGGGCCTATTTTTTTTCTAGATCTATAGTTAAATGCAACTGTCCAGATATTGCGGAAGTATATGGATCCTGTTGTCCTGAACCGAAACCTGGATTCAAGGCTCTGGGACCCGGAATCTCGACACAAGTGTAACAAAGAGGACCCATCCCCAAATCTGAGGTACTCAACTGAATTGGGCCCATACCCAACTTTGACCTATGTGTATGCTGTAGAACTTTGAGGTCCAACGCCGTGGAAATGGCCTGCCCAGTGGTCAGGTGGGTCTGCCATTGTGAATTGGAACTCACCCAAATCTGACATTTATTTGAATTTCAGGCTAATTGTTAGTCCAAGGGTAAATGTCCTACAGAGAAACTCTCTCCTAGGGAAATGTCAATATCCGGATGTCTTGATCCAACCGTCAATGGGGGCAGTGCCCTGAAGTAGCAGTGATAATAATAAGGGAAGGTTTTAAATAAGACCTTAAGATTTTACTTTAATTTAAAAAAGGATAAAAGTTTTAAAACTTTTTAAAACTAATCCATAAGTTTACGGTAAGTTTTCAATTAAAAATATCTAATCAATTACAGATGTTTTTGGTAACTTTTTCCCTCATTTTTTTTTAAAATACCAAAATCACCCTTCATTTAAAGCGATGACGTGATTCGGGCAGCCATTGTACAACCCTTGAATCCCCCATGTCACTAGTGTTAAACCATTCGTGGAGACATAAACTTTATCATCCATTCATAGTGGGTCCAATCAAATAAATAGTCATTACCGACCATGACCCACCTTTAGACACCATGTGCAAATGTCCATTCACAATGAATTAGTGCAGTACCAAAGGCACCAACTAACCTCGGGGCCTCTAATGCTTCTCAACAATTGGAGAAGCCTTCCAGTGAGAACCACAGCGAATGAGTTCTTCTTTCTATTTATTGTCTTCCTGACATTGTAGATGAAAGCCAGTGGGTCTGCTTTCTCTGCATCCTTACAGGAAGGGATTCCCACATGAAGGAAGGTGAAATGGTTGCCCCATGTATTCGGTCTCAACATGTCCTTCACGCTCTGATGTCCACTCAGCATCCTTGTATTTAATAGCACCAATGCTGTCATACGTGTCCCACTAGAATTTTGACTCGTTCTTTGCTTGTACAATTGGATTGCATAAAATACTGTGCCCACTGCCACATCATTTACTGTCTGCATACAAGATGTACAAATTAATCAACCTGAAATTTACCTGTGGGTTTGGGTTGATCCTTTTAAAATAGGGGTTTTGACCGTACAGGGTATAAAATATCCTATATTCCTTGAAATGGTGTTGACCAAAAGTATATCCCAAATATGGGTATCATACTGAGAGCCTCTTTTTTTTTTCCACTTTTACCCTTTTTGTGCGATATCGCAAATATTTGCGATATCGCATAAACTGAAGAGTTATTATATAAGCTGTTCGTTTTCCCTCCCTTTTTTTCCTCCGTTTGCAGCAAAAAGTAAGTCGTTTTCCCTCATTATTTTCTTGTGGCTGTCTTCATCTTTATAGGAGGTTCTCAAAAGGATGAAGCAATCGCTCTTTCATTTCTCCAAAGGCATTTAGATGATTCTTCTTACATAATAATATTTGGACATGTTTGGAATTTTTTGTATACTCTGTCAAATGTTTTGTTAAAAATAGTTGGGCATTGAGACACCAAAAACTTATGGTCATGGAGATACTTTGGAATTTATTCTTAATTTTTTTGTTTGATTATATTAGATGAAACAAAAGATATAAAACGTCCTAAAAATGTATTTGCTGTAGCAATCGCTCTTTCATTTCTTCAAAGGCATTCAAACAATTCTTTTTACACAATATTTGGACATGTTTGGAGTTTTTCATATACTCTGTCAGATGTTATGTTAAAAATGGTTGGGCATTGAGACACCAAAAACTTATGGTCATGGAGATACTTTGAAATTTATTCTTAATTTTTTTTATTTGATTGTATTAGATGAACAAAAGATATGAAAAAACAATGAGGAAAAACGGCTTACTTTTTGCTGCAAACGGAGGGAAAAAATGGAGGGAAAACGAGCAGCTATATAATGACTCTTCAGTTTATGCGATATCGCAAATATTTGCGATATCGCACAAAAGGGTAAAAGTGGAAAAAAAAAAAGAAGATCTTTGTACGATACCCATATTTGGGATATACTTTTTGTCAACACCATTTCAAGAAATACAGGATATTTTATACCCTGTATGGTCAAAACCCCTTTAAAATATGCATTTCGGTAGTTGTTACACTTACACAGGTTACACACCATGCACCACGACCATCATAATATCAATATATATATATGAGTAGTTAGAGAAATGGAGTCTACCCGTTTGGCAGTCCGGTGTTAGTACTCTTAATTAATTGGGTGTTTTCTTTCATGTGTTCATGCAAGTGCTAAGCTCTAAACATGGGCATCATTGATTGAAGGAATAATTGCTAAACGCAAAATCTTATAACTCCAACCATTCTATATATCTACTTTGATTTACAATCTAGAAAACTTTGTGGTGTTAGATCAGCTGTCTATCACTTTCAGTTATGTAAAACCCAACATGTGTCATGTGAGGCCACCGAGTCCCTCCAACAGATATACCAACATTTTCAATGTCTTGGTCCTACTCCTACCGTCCTCTAAAAGGGCATTGGAGAGGAATGCTTTGAGGTCTATGCAGTTCCATGCACTACAGACATTTTAGCACTTTAAGGTCTTAACTAATCATTTTCTCTTGAAATCCTTTTGGTGGGCAGCTATAGTGTGCACTGAAAAAGCAATCGTTTCTTCTTTTCTTTTTTTTCTTTTCTTTTGGGTATTACTGAAAAAGCAATACAATAAAGTACTGCACTAGGTAAAATAGAAATATCCATTTATATTTTATAGGGATTGGTTTACAATAATTAGTAGAAAGGATATGGATTTACTTCGTGTAAAAACAAATCTCTACTACATTTACAGTAATTTTGTTTTAAAAATCTTGCACTGAGTTGTTATTGTTGTTTGAGGGTCCATCTTGTGCAGCCACGGTCTCGGATTACTACAATTTTTTTTTCGGCCATGCAATTCAGGAGTGTAGGCTCCGTAGTGGGGCGCACTTAGCAAATATCTAAATTTTACAGAAAACAAGAAATGTTCCCCACTTGTGTGGGCTGTCCAAAATATAGATCTATCCATACTATAGTAATAATAAGTAAGAAAAAATGGGGCTCAGATGTTTCACACTATCAATGCATGTCTCCGTCATTTAGTGCCTTTTAAGAGTAGTTTTTTTTTGGGAAACCCTGCCTTTCATGACCCCAATGTCAAGGAATTAATCATTAGGTCTCCTCTCCTTATATGTGTGAGTCTTCCCCACGTGAGCAGGGGTACCCTCTCCCCGTTGTCTCTCCTTACATGTGTGTATGCACTCATGGGCACCAACCCCTTTGATTGGGGTAAAAAAAAACACAACTATGGATTAATCACTCCTATAGCACTAATGAAGAGGGACTTGAGTTGATTTGTGTGTGTAGGTGTGAATATTTGCTAGAGCAAAAGAATTAAAATTTTTATTTCAGAAGTAGAATATGCCATTCACTACTTAATTATGTGTATTAATTTTTTTCCATATGTAACAATCTCAATACTTTGTTAAAGTGGGTGGAACTTTGAAATATAAAGAGTGGGATAACGAGATAAAGTGGGTAATTTACATGTGATATAAAGTAGAAACTTGTGTCATGATATATAGTTTATACTATATAGAGAATATTTGAGAAAAAATAGTAATTTATATTCAAAACTTTAACCAACAGTCAAAATTAAAGCCAAAAGTCATTCCCTTTACTATAGTAATAATGATTTTTGAAGAAGTGCTACCCTTCTCGTGTCTTGTCAATTTTTTAATAATTCATGTGATTTAAATATATATATATATATGCAATAAAAGTAAAGCATGCAAATTAACCAAAAACAACAATTAATTAAAACAAAACATACCCCACCGATGTAAGACTTGATTTGCCGAATTACATCAAGAGAGAGGGTAACAGTGGAGATCGAAACCGGTTCCTTCTCCACGTCCCTCGTTCCAGACCGGATTGCGCTCCGATCATCCACCATCACCGTACTCATCAACACGCTTTTGCAGAAATCGAAACTGGTATTCCAACAACCCCCCAAAGCTCCACAAACGCCTCTCCATAACCACACCACTCCATTGCCTCTCGATTGACACTTCTTAACTGAAGCAGCAGGGAAGTTGATAGGAAGAGAAGGGTCGTCTGCTCTCTTAAGGCAAGAAAACAAAGCACCCATGAGAGAGAATCCATCGCCAATAGCATGGTGCATCTTAAACACTGCAGTACCAGCTGCATCTCTTGTGGGGTACTTGAAAAGATGGACTTCCCACAGAGGCCTATCCTCAGGAAGCTTCTCCATGAATATCTTGGACAGGTACTCCTTGAAGCACACGTCGTAGGCATCTGGTTGCAATCCAACAGGAAAAGTTGGGACTATTACGTGGTCTTGCAGTGTAACTTCGACTCTCTTCCACTGCAGCTTTCCGTTCTCGTCTTTGAGGAGAAGAGACGAGAAGCGAGGGTTGATGGGCAAGAAATCTTTCTTGAGCAGTGTCATGGTTTCAGAGTAGTCGATCGGGATCTCGGATTCGAAGACGACGAGGACGCTGAGGGAGAGGACTGAGCTGTGGATGAACTCGGAGGATGGACTCGCTGGGTAGAACTCGGCATCTTCTACTGCTAGTAGTCCTGAGTGATGAGGTTCCATGTGGAGTTTTTGGTTTGATGGGTAGTTGGGCTTATCTTAACAGGGGCAGTACTTGCAGAAGATGTAGCTAGTGATTGTGAGACGTGTTCATTAAAAGTATCATGGATTTATAGGCAGTTTGGAAGATGGGGTTAGGTTTTAAGAAGGCTGAGAGGCAGATAAGCGTGAGGTAGACGTGATCACAGGTGTTGGTTTCCTTCATTTACTAATTACGTACTAGTGTGTTCATTGTACTACAAGATTCTTGTCACCTTTTGAAAGATGGTTGCATGGAAGAGAAGACATTAGAGAGAGGGGAGTATACTGTAGGCCCGAGGGTTTACATTTACATTGTGTAGTTGAGCCAGTGGAGCTGAAGGAGACAGGTTAGCTGGGCAATTGTTTTGGACCAGTTTTCTTTTGTCAATTTAGACTTTTATGTCTGTTTCATATATATCTAGTGGAGAAATACTGTTCCTCCTAAGATGAGAAAGTCAAATATGATGGATTGAGGAGTCCATGAGAAGGTGTGTAATTTGTGTAAAAGAAGAAACTGAGGAAACTTACTTACCAGTCACGTTTGCATAAGGGTACGTTTGTGTAACACTTTTTCGCGGAAAAATAGATGATTTTTCACGAAAAATCCATTTTTCAGGTGTTTGGTGTGGAACAATTCCGCGAAAACACTTTCCTGCCTCGTCACCATTTTCCTTAATAATTGTGGAAATGAGTTTCCTATGGGGGTATGAAAAATGAATTTTCTCGAAAAACTTCTCACTTTTCTCCACTCTTGTCCATTTCAACCCAAAACTCTACAACTCTTTCATTTTTTATTTCTTTAAATAAGTTATTATTTAATTTTGAATAAATAATATACATGTTATGTTATTTTTCTTCAAAAAATTATTTCACCAAATAAGAAAATTTCATTTTCTATAAGAAATCCACAGCCGCATACACCAAACAACATTAGCATCAATATAACGAGGAAATTATTTTTGCACTAAACATAAATTTCTAAATTCTACGGAAAACCTTTTTCAACGTTTTCATTTTTATGAAATTTATTGACGTGGCAATTTCCCCTTTCCGCGGAAAAGGTGTGTACACAAACGTGCCCTAGAAGATGAAAAAGTGAGGATTGTGGAAACGTTTTTCTCCCCTACAATGGGATTTGTGCTGGCTGGTGTCCCCACTTTTCTGTGGGGAAAAGCACAAAAATATGTTATATTTTATGTGATTCCAAAAAAAAAAAACTTTTCTTGGCGATTTGGTGTTTTTTCATCGAAGAGGGAAAAAAACCTGTGGAATTATTCTTCCAAGGACATTTGTGTGACCACTTTTTTCAAAAAAAAAAAAAAAAGACATGAAAAGCGGAAATGCTTTTCTATGGTACAATAAAACATATATTTGATGCAATCATTTTTCTGCCAAGAAAAGTGGAGAAATGAACTTACTCTCCATGATTGCGGGGAAAACCGTTTCTAATGAGGGATGATGAGCCTTGATTTTCCACGGGTTTGGTTTTCCACCGTGCCACATAGTGTGCCGATGCTTAATATATTTCCCTGTTATGGAAATTTCTTTTCAGAGCCCTGCATTTTTTCAAATTTTCCTCGGTTTGGATTAATCTAATTAGAAAGATGGTTAATACTGGCAGATGTTCTATTCTAGTTAATAGAAGCCCTTGTGGTTTCTTTGGTTCTTCCTCTGGCTTGAGACAAGGTGACCCCCTTTCTTGTCTAAGGGACTCAGTAAGGGACTCAGTTTGAATATTGATCCTATCTCTCCAGTTCAGTTGTCTCCCTACCATCTTTTATATGCTGATGATATCCTGGTCTTCCTCAAGGCCTACAAGCGGAGTCTCAGAAGTCTTCAGAGCCTCCTCAACCTATACCAAGACTCCTCTGGTCAGTTCTTCAATCTTCATAACAGCCAGCTCTTTGTGGGTAAAGTTACAGTCAGAAGAGCTAACTTTATAGCAGATTTCCTGTCAATCACCAAGACTTCCCTTCCCTCTTCATACCTTAGAGTCCCCCTTTTCCTTGGTAGCCCCAAGCATGGTCTTTTTGATAAGATCATAGATTCTATCAGGTGTAGGCTTGCTGGTTGGAAGCTTAAGTTACTTTGTTTTGCCGGCAGACTAACTTTGGTTAAATATGTGCTTTCCTCCATCCCTGTTCACATTTCCTTGGCAATTCCAATCCCAAAAAAGACTTGCCTTCTTATTGAAAGATTAATGAGGAATTTTCTTTGGTCTGCTTCTCTAGACAGAACAAAGAGTAATTTTGTGAATTAGGAGACAGTTTGCTTTCCAAAAAAAGAGGGAGGGCTTGGTCTGAGAAGAATGAAAGATTTCAATGAGGCTTGTCAGCTTAAATTGGGTTGGGCTGTTTCCACTGGTGATTCTTTGTGGGCGGCCTGGTTTCGTGCCAGATATTTCAAGGGCTCATCTATCCGGTCCTCTAGCAACTCGAAAGGAGGCTCTTGTTTTTGGAAAAGGTTGAGATCCTTATCTCCCCTTTTACACTCAGGAAGTAAGTGGACGGTGGGTAATGGTGGTTCAATCAGCTTATGGTTTGACCATTGGATTGATCACACCTTCCCATCTCTTCTAGATTCTCGTCTATTTCGTTTTTCTACTACGGACAGAGTCTTGGACATCATCCATGAGAGCTCCTGGTGCATTCCTCTGAACTTGCCTGCTGATTTGAAGGATTTCTTGCTTCATTCTACAAATGACGTCTTGGTCTCAGAAAGTTTTCTTCCAGATACTCTTTCCTGGATTGATTCTCCCTCCGGTTCCCTCTCTCTTAAGGCTACTTGGCATCTCATCAGATCCTTTGTTGCATGTCGTCCTTGGACTGGCCTAATCTAGACTAAGTATGTGAATCCTCGGTTGGCTACATTCTCTTGGCATCTTCTTCATTGAAAAACCCCTATCGATCTCTTGGCTAAAATCAGGGGTTGTTCTTTGGCTTCCAGATGCCATAATTGCCACCAGTGTGAAGAATCTGACTACTACATCTTCTTCTCCTGTAATCTGACTAAAGCTATGTGGTCCTGGCTTCTCATCCCTTACGGTTGTACTATGCATGTTCCCTCCTCTGCTGCTGCCATCTGGGGTGCCATCTCTTTAGGAGGAGAAGGTTCTGTAAGATTTTTTGACTGCTACGATTTTCTTCCACGCCATCTATATTCTTTGTTTCTTCGCAATGACTCCTAGCACAATAGCAGGAAGCCTACCATAGAGCATGCCAAGGTTCTTTTTGTGGACAGAATTAGAGGTATGAACCATTTCCCTTAATACGGTAAAGGTTGATATCTATCACCATCCTCTGTTGATGGTTCTTGGGTTTGGCTACTTAGATGGCTATTCTTTGTATTCTTTATGTGGCCTCTCGGCTTTGGGTGCTTCTGCCCTTATTCAACCCCCCCCCCCCCCCCCCCCCCCCCCCCCCCCCCCCCCTCATTTCTTTCTAATACAATTTTACCCTTTAGCAAAAAAATATATATATATTTTCCTGTTAAAGATGGCTAGATATCCACTTGGGGACCCACATAATGACAATCTAGACTGCTCATGATGAATGTCATCCGCTTCGGTGATATATGTTCAAATTCCTGTTTAATAAGATTAGGTCCCACCGTCAGATTGAGAACGTGATCGATAATAAGATTTAGATTATGATTATTAAAACATAATACACTTTGGGAGTTGGTACAGCTAGGGATGTGAATGGTTAGCTGATTCTCTGATTATCGAGTTTAGAACTTGTTTTTTATTTCAATTATAAACGGTTAAGGTCCAGCGCCTAACTTAGGTTCTGATTGATAAACGGGTCCGATTCTCAGTCCATATAGTTTCTGACCTGTAGATCCAGGACCCGATATACAAGTCTTTAATGTTCCAAAACTCAGTTCGAAATAAACTTTTATTAGACATCTTTATGTTTAACCCAGGAGGTATTAGACTTGATTCACTGTTTTAAGTTGAATGATATTCTTATTTTAAGATAAAAACAAAAAATAAAAAAGAAGTTATAACTAATTTTGAAACTAGATTCCAGTCCTCTAAGTGGATCTAGTTCTATAACCAAATCTGAATCCTCCTATCGGAAACGGGTCTAGAAGCAACAAAATAGATTCCAAGTTGGAACCAGATCCGAAACTAGGACCGCTATTTAGAAACAAGTTTGGGTCTGAACTAGTATGGTTCCAACCTGGAACTGTCACGTTTATAACCCCAGGTACAATGGCATATGGTGTAGGTTTTTCTCCCCACATCTTATGTTCGAAACTACCCCAGATTTGCATGGTGAAAATATCAGTCATATTGGGTCAAAGACCTCAAGATACCCATGTAAAAAAAAAAAAGTTTAGGGGGTGTTTGGAAAGCAAATATTTCTAAAGATTTTGCTATATTATCTCATACTTTAGAATGTAATCTACACATCTAAAAATTAGGTGTTTGGATAACTTAGAAAGTATTCTACAATATCTCACTTTCTTATAAAAACCTTCATATTCTAATATTCAAGTATATGTTGTATAAAATAATCTTTGGTTATGAAAACTAACCAAAACATGGGTCAAGAGTGAAAATTTATGAGAAACTCCTACCATGGTGGCCAACTATATTTTTTTAATATTGATGGTTTCTATAGGAATTCTACATGACTCTCAATCTTAGATGGGCCCGCTAGTATTTATAAAATTTATGTCGGTCCCATAGTCCTATCATAATTACATAGTTTATTTATTGATTACTAACATTAGGTGGGTCCTACAAATATCACATTAGGCAATTTCTACCAGGATTGCCAATATTAATGGCCCCCTAGTGATTACTATAATTAACTTGGTTAATATGATTGTTAACATCAAATGGGTCCCACGTTGATTTTTCATGAATGGATTCTTCAATGATGTTTAACACTCGTCAGGGTCTTTGCTATAATCACCATTGGATGTATTACATTATAATTATTAACATTTGGTGGACCCACATTGATTAAAATACATTACTTGTGGGTTTTTACATTCCGTCGAATGATTTTCTAATTAGATGGACCCTACCATGGTTACCAATATTAAATCAATCTAGTATGACTACTAGTTAGTGAGTTCCCATTTGGTCAATCATCCCGGTTTCTCTATTCATTTCTTATTTCGGTGTATCATTTAGTGAGAATTTTATAAATTGCCAAACACTTCGAGGTATATTGAAATTTGTAGTAATTGCCAAACACTATAAGTGACACATTATTATAATATGACACTATTTTATTATGTGATAATAAAATCTTATAATATCTAATTTGGTGATATTATGTTCTTCTTTTATCCAAACACCCCCTTAATTAAACATAAGTTTGCTCACTAAGTTATCAATAACATGCCCAATTTGACGGTGGGACCCACTCCTGTTAAAGTGAAATCAAAGGATATATCGATGGAGGGGATGGCATTCATCTTGAACAATCTAGATTATCAATATGTGGGACCCACAGTGGAGTTCTAGACGTTGGAATCGTGTAACTTAAAAAAAATGGTGACCCAGACTAGAGAGACACCTAGAAATCCAAATTTTTATTCCTTTATTTATTTGTCGATTAATTAATTTTGATTTGATGAGTGATATAAGTGAAAAGACTAGAAGCAATCCATAATAATAGATAGAGATAGTTTGAAAATTGGGAAAGTAAAAATATCGAACTAAATGCCCATCTGTTTCAATATTGTTCGGTGATTGTCGACAGCACGAGTCCCGCGGATTGGAAGAATATATTTACTTTACTTGTGAGAATTAGTTTTTCTTTGCCATCGGAGGGTCCCAACCCTTTGGACTGGATTAATCCCCTCAGGCCCAGAGGAAAGTCGGGTAAATACCCCTGTGGACCTAAAGTGGTAGCACTAGTGGACTCAACCTTCGATTCCTGAGGAAGGGGGAATCGGGGGTCGATACCAAGAACTCTAGCTCCAGAAGAGAGAGGAATCGTGGTCCTGACCACTCGGCCAACCCCTTGGGGTTTACTTGTGAGAATTAGTCACTCAATCAAATCTCAATATTTTAATCCTACCGAACTGAGGCCGAAACAAAGGTGAACCACTTTGATACATTTACTTGAACTATTAGCTAGCTTAAAATGAAGCCAAGTATGTTTTAAATATTATAAGTATGATGAACTTATGTCACATATCTCAACGTGAAATAAAGCCTCCATTTCTTAAATAAATAAAAGTCATATCAAAGCACTTTAATTCAAAATTTCTGTGATAAAAAAAAGTTAAAAAAATAAAACTTCATTTCTCCACTAAATGAAAAAAAAATTCCTCCGTAGTCCTTTTTATCCAAAAAGTCAAAAAAGATTTCATAGCAAACAACTAAAAATAAAATACAATCATAACTCACTTATATTTTATTCATTCTTCAAAATTATCTTTACTTCACTCCACTCCACTCCACTCTATTAGCATGTTTTCTGAAATAGCCCTATAGACAGGTGGAGCTAGCGGCCACCCAGTTATAGGGTTTTGGTGGGCAATCACCCGCGCCGGACCTGGTAAAAGCCCGAAACATGAGTGGTAAACATCGAAATAAGCCCATATCCAAATAAAAAAAAATGAAGAAATTAGCCCATGCCCTTGTCAGAAATAAGAAATGAAGTTCCTGCCTCCGCCACTAGGTGTTGGATCTATAATCAGTCTTTGATCAAAACCAATAAACATCCTCCGTTCATTATTTAGATATGCTCTCTCCCAATTCCCTCCCAATTCCTTATGTAGATCGAGCAAGTTCCAAAGACTGATAGCTTTCTGAATAGTTTCATTACAAGATCTGAATAGTTTCACTACAAGATCACGTCAATTTTCAATAATGTGCCTTCCTCTCTCTCCCCCTCTCTTTTTCATTTTTTAACCCAACAAGGTAGCATGCACAGAAAGACGACCTATACACAGTGGGGAGAGAGCTTGCATCACAGCGGAGAAGACATAAGTACCTATAAGAGATCGATCTCTGGATACTTAGGTGAGGATGAGACACTACTCAACCACTAAACTATCGCGCGGGGAGGGGGGCACTCAACAACTAAATTAACTATAGCACATCGGGAGGGGGAGAATCCTACTCTTCCAATATTTACTATTGAGAGAGAGAGAGAGAGAGAGAGAGAGAGAGAGAGAGAGGAATCCTATAGTTTTATCCCTTAAAATCAAAACCAACTAATCTTTTTTTTTTTTCTTTCCTACAAGAAAAAATTATATCACGTCACGTGATTGTAAACGGGTTCATAAGAATTACCCTCTGTATCGCAGATTTGTTTTCAATAATGTACATGGGACTTGTCCAGAAGTGGAGCAGAAATTAGTCAAAAATCTGTACTGCTCCTTTTCTTTGTATTTAGTGCAATTCACCGAAAAGAAGACAAAAGGGCCCCATTAACTTCTCTGGCTGGTAAGGATATAAATTCCCATTAACTTTTGTGCGGCCATGTCTATACACTCTTATAAAAGAGAGAAGATTGCAAAAAAAAAAAATTTACTACACCACCATTGTGGGGCCCACTTCATCATCTCGCCTCATCTCATCATATTATAATTATAAATTATAAATTATAATAAATCTCTACTATTATAAAAGAGAAGAGATTGCAAACTTCTTTCACTACATTATTGTGGGGCCCACCTCCAAATATTATAATACAAACTTTTTCACTACACTACTGTAGGGCCCACCCCCAAATATTATAATATAATATAATAATATATTATTATGAGAAATTGCAAACTTTTGTATTAACCTTTGTGGGGCCCACCCCTAAATATTATAATTCAAACTTTTTCACAACACCATTGTGGAGCGCCCACTCCAAATATTATATAAAATATAACAATATATTATTATGAGAAAGGGCCACAAATATTATAATGCAAAATTTTTCACAACACCAGTGTGGGGCCCACCCCCAAATATTATAATATAATATAACAATATATTATGATGAGAAAGGGCCCCAAATATTATAATGCAAACTTTTTAACTACACCATTATGAGGTCAACCTCCAAATATTAGAATATAATATAATAATATATTATTATGAGAAATTACAAACTTTATTAACTATACCATTGTAGGGCCCACCCCAAATATCTATCTATATCTATATCTATACTCTATATATATGGGGGAACATTCATATGCATCTTTTCCTCACCATAGGGTGAAGGAGACTTTCCTTTTTGAAAATTTCCAAGTACATAAAATGAGGTGCAAAATGCACTTTTCATGTAGAAAAAAGGGGAGTGTTCCTCACTCTATGGTGAGGGAAAGATGCATATGAATATTCCCCATATATATATATCTTATATCTTCTACATATCTATCTACTATTTATACTATTATAAAATAGAGCAAGATTTAGTTGTTTTTCACTACACACTTGCTCAATCACATGCAAGATATGGGCCCCACGATGTAACTTTTTTTTCACTACACACTTGCCCAATCACATGCAAAATGTGGGCCCCACTTAAGATAATAATAATATAATCTATATATTAATATTACCCGTCTAAAAGAGAACAACTTATGTGCATGGGCCCCACCTATATAATAATAATATAATCTATACTATTATTATATATTATTATTATTATTATTAACAAAATGACATAACTTGTGTGGGCCCCACTTAGATAAATAATATAATCTCTTGCCCAATCAAATGCAAGATGTGGGCCCCATTTAAGATAATAATAATATACTTTATATATTATTATTGCTCTTCTAAAAGAGAAGAACTTGTGTGAGCGAACTTGTGTGAGCCCCACCTATATAATAATAATATAATATATACATTATTATTATTATTATTATTAAGAACAAAATGACATAACATGTGTGGGCCCCACTTAGATAATAATATTAATATAATCTATATATTATTATTACCCTTCTAAAAGAGAAGAACTTGGGCCCCGCTTATATAATAATAATAAGATTATAAAAGAGAAGAACTTGTGTGGGCCCTATCAATATAATCATAATATAATCTATACATTATTATTATTATCATTATTATTATTTATCTATCTCTATATCTATATCTATATCTATATCTATATCTATATGTATATATATATATATACCCCTATATAAAAGAGAGTAAAGTGTAGTACTTTTTCACTACAAACATGTCCAATAAAATGAAATATGTGGGCCCCACTCAGTATTCTCTATCTCTCTATCTTTATCTATCTGTCTATCTATATATATCTACTCTTATAAAAGAGAACAAAATGACAATGCTTATCACTACACACCATGCCCCACTTATAATTTTCTATACCCTCATATAAAAAAGAGTAAAGTGTAGTACTTTTTCACTACACACCTGCCCAATAAAATGCAAGATGTAGGCCCCACTTAGTATTATTATTTTTCACTATATACCTGTCCAATAAAATGCAAGATGTGGGCCCCACTTAGTATTATTATATATATATAGATATGCCTAATAAACTGCAATATGCGGGCCCCACTTAGTATTATTGTTTTTTTACTTCTGACAAAATAGTTGTATTGATCTTGTTTTATTCCCCTGTTGGAAGAATAATCACAAGTTGGATAATGTGATAACTACTACAAAATATTGCTGCTCTTCTAATATTAGTGATTGCTAAAGATAATTCTATAAATGTAATTTAGTGGTATGTCTTATAGATTACTATTGTAAAATTATTGTTGTTATATACAATTTTGAGTTTCTTAATATACAACTTTTGTAATTTTTTTTTATTATAAAAGGGCATTTCAAGGGCATGAATTTATTTATTTATTATTGCTTTTACTCATGAGGCTTAAATTGAAAAACTTTGATAATTTTCTAACACATTTATTTCTTTCATCATTGCAAGCTTCTTCTTCTTCTTTATATATAGTTCAATAAATTAAGCGTCATGCATTTCCTTAAAGGAAAAACGAGAATCTCATAGAAACTGTTTTTTATGCTAGCGTTACTACTAACTTCAAAGTCAGTGAATGAAGTCATAATTCCACCATTGTGGATCCCTGTCGCTTGAGGAAAAGCCGCATTACTTCATTATTCTTGACGATCGGTGTCAGTTATTATTCTTCCATGTAAGTTAAGACTAAAACAACCATCTCAGTTTTTTTATTCTAATGTCATTAGGTATGATATAATTAATCTTTTTTCCTTAATAGAACTGATTTTGTAGTGAACATATAATATTCATGGTAACTGGTTAAAACAGTAAGCTCATCTGGTTCTTAGTTTTTATTTTTATTTTTTTATAAAACTGCAGGTTATCAATTTGACTATGTTTTCGACTAGACTCCAACTTTAGCAGGTCAAGTCGATCTACCACGAAACTGATAAGTTGACCTGATAGGTTAAATAAAGTAAATTAAAATATCTTTATACACATTCATGATAAAATATATAGAAATATGTGATTTATATCCTCAAAAGTTATATAAATTCCATATCGATTATCTTTTGAGATCTCATTTTTCTCACTATATCATTGTTTTATCGTTTTCAAATATATAGGAAAAAAGTAGAGTCAATTGTATTTGGACATTGCACAGGCCTTGCAATTTACAATCACTCATTTTCTGTTGAAATTTGATTTTTAAATATATTTCAGCTTCTACTAAATTTTTTAAGAGCTTCATTTTTTAAAAACTTTCTGAGTAAAACTGTGTGTTTGGTGCACGTGCAATCTAGTTTTCATGAAAAAAGACATGAAAAATCTGACATCTTTTTTGCACCAGAATTTCTTACCTTTCTTGCAGCTGGGTTTCCAAGAAGAAAAGGTCAAAAGATAAGCTTCTTCTTTCTTTTTTTTTTTTTCTAATTCCGCTGATAAACTTTTTCTATTGATGGTGAATGAAAAGTTTTTTTTTTTAAGATTTCTAAAAAATTATCCATTTCTGTAAAAGAGGATGAAGTTCACAGAAACAGTATAATTTGGTGAATGTATGCAAACGTGACCCGAGAGAAAGCATTGCCACCCTCGAGAATGTTGAAAAACCATTTGGAATAGTTTGAAATATTCAAAAAATATATTTTTTTTCTTTAATAACGGAGGGTGTCCTTGCCCTTTGGGGTAGACTAATACCTTTGAGCCAGGGGAGCCTGATAAATCGCTTATGCCCCAGTTTGGTAGCACAATTCTAAACCCTTAACTTTCGATAGCAAACGTGATTTTAGGCAAAATGAGATATCTAAATAGTTGGATTCTTTGTGCAATAGGGGCACTTTGATTGTGCAAAAGCCGCAACATTTTTTCTCCTGCGACACTTGTTGTCGTCTAGGAGGGTCTGAGAAATCTGATCGATCCTCATTAAATCAAATATGTAAGAAATAATTCCGATCCATTTCCACCCTATTCCATGGTATATGTGTATTCACAAACGCGCACACAAGAAGCAACATCAATCACATAGCCACATTATGCATAGGTGTTTGGCTGGGAACGTATCATAACATCATCCATGAATTAGAGGAGTAAAATTTTGGGAGACAAGGGAAGTTTGTTCTCCCCTCATCAAAGTTGAACTTACTTTATGAAATATAGCAGTTTTTTTCAATAATTTTATTTGTAAAATGAAAGTGGAGTGAAACCTCAAATTAAGAGAGAATTAAATGAGCGGGTATAATTATAATATGATGGAATTTTATCTTTATAGCATGATAAAGAATTTTTTGACTTTTTGTATAAAAAAATAGATATTTTTTTATTATTTAGCGACTTGAAAATTTTGATTTTTTAATTAATATTTTAATAAAAAAGATAAAACTTTAATAAAACTTTATACTTTTCATATGAGCCAGCATCTTCTGCCCATCTTTTATCTACATTGCTATCTTCATTGAAGTGGGACGGATGAGACATTCTATCTTCAGTCAATTCCAATGGGATCTACTATATACATCCCATCAATCTGTCCATACGTCTCTTTTCCTCCTTTTAATGATCAGACATACACCCTGCCTCCAGTCCATCCTGTTACCCTTCAAAGGATTAGGAAACGGATCCCTTGTTGGCCCAAACAGGGATCCCCTGTTTGGACCAATCAGGGGGGTGCCACGCCGGGGGATGCGGGGCGGATGAAAGAGATAATTAAATCGCATCCCATGCGAGAGGCGCTCCCTGATTGGTCCAAACAGGGGATCCGGTTCCCCCTTGAAACCATCTACGTCGGACTCATTTCATTAAAGATGAAAGATCCATCATAACTATCTTTCGGCTACATTCAAACCAGAGTCAATCCATCCATCTATCCAAGTGGGACTCATTAAATCTTAATCTTACCTTTTAAGTCTTAGACACCTATATTAATAAGGGGGGCTCTATTGGCACAACAAGAATGTCTATTCACACCGTAAAGAAAAAAAATATATTTCCTAAACTAACCCTCCCCCCTCCTCCCTTTTTCCCTCTTCATCTCCCTTCATCCTCCTCTCCTCCACCCCCACCCAGTCTTCAGCGGGGAGGGATCTCCAGCTGGCAGATCGCGGTGGCAGCTCCGACAGGCCAGCCGGCGGCCTCCCTCCCCCCTCCTCTATTTTCTCTCCCTCTCCCCCTTCCTCTTCTTCTCCCCTCTTCCCCCCCCCCCCCCCCGGGAGGGTGATTGGGCGGCAGGGCTGCACCAGGCGGAAACCCTGCCGCCCGATCTCCCTCCCTGTCAGCAGCTGGGAGGGGGAGGGAGAGGAAGAGGGGGGAGGGGGGAGGGAGGAAGAAAGAGGGAGGGGGAGAAATAGAGGAGGGGGAGAGAGGAAGAAAGAGGGAGAGGGAGAGAAAATAGAGGATGGTGGGGGGAGGGAGGGAGGGAGGAAGAAAAAGGGAGGGGGGAGGGAGGCCGCCGATTGGCCGGCCGGGGATCCCTCCCCGCCGGTAACTGGTGGGGTGGGGTGGGGGAGAGGAAGAGGAAGAGGGTGGAGAGGGAGAGGAAGAGGGAAAGGGAGAAGGGGTAGTTTAGAAAATGAACAAAAAAAATAGAGAAAATTAGCGAAAGGTCCCTATAAGTCAATGTTTCCAGCCTCTAGTCCAAGCAAAAACTTATTAAGGCCTCTGGTCCACTCAGCTAGACTTTTTCCAGCCTTAGGTCCCTGCATCCACATGATCTCATTTTTCATGACTAATTTACCCTTTCAACCATTTTAGACAAGAAATTATGAAATTCAAATTTTAAATCTTGTATTATCCCTCTTCTTTTTCAACCTGGACATGTTGAATCGGTGCTTAGGGCATAAAAGAAACAGATGAAGAAATGAGAGAGGAGAAAGGAGAAAGGAAAGAGGAGATGGGCGCTTGGTGATGATCACAGTAGTGGGCCATAACAGAAAGACGCCCCATCGATTGCAGTTGCAGTTGCAGGTTCGAGAGTAGTTGCTGATCAATCGGAGAGCGAGGCTAGGGATTGAATCAAACGATCAAGGGCAGAGATCAGGGTGGGTTATCACACAGTGCACAGATCAGTGGCTTTTGTTCCCAGCAAACCAGACCACCATTCGCTCCTGAAAGTGCTCGGAGAAGAAGGATTTGGATTTCGCCAGCAGAGAAGACTCTGCATTTACAGCATTGTGTTCAGAGAAGGAAGGCAACATCACCGCTACCTACAACTGATTCTAGCCATCATCTGAGCAGAGAAGGGCGCAGGTGTTTCTTTCTTTCGATTTGCAGCAGGAAGACCGACTTCCTCTCTCTGTCTGTCTTCTTGCATGAGTCCGCGATCCAAACAGAAAAACCTCACTTCTTCTCGGTCACTGGGCAACAAACCGACGTCAATGAGATCGGTGAAAATCTCAGACGACTCGGTCGCCCTTCTCAGGAGATCGAAGAATGCAGCGACCAACGCTGCTTGGTGATGTCGGAGAAGTAGAAGAAGGCAATAGGGCTACCAGTCCTCTATTGCAGAAACAGAAGGAAGGAGGAAGAAGACGATGTTGTTCGACATTGCTGCAGAATCCGATCGCCTACACCGGAGAGCAGAGAAGAGTTGCAAAAGACAGAGGCATAAAGGATCGGTTTCGATCTGTGTTTGTCCCATGCAGATCATTGCAGAAACGCCCGGATCCGGATTTTTTCAGCCGGAGAAGAGGACCGGAAGAAGAGGATTGTCCAGTCAGAGGTTCGTCTCACCGGAGAAGACGGATCCGTACTCGATGACGAGGAAGAAGGCCAGAGCCTTTTGCAAGTTGTGTTACAGAACAAGAGCAATCGAGGAAGAAAACTGCCAAAGATGGCATAGCGCCTGTTACAGGTGTTGGGAGGAAGGAGACGACCCAATTGGGTCGTTTGTGAGTCAGGTCCAGGTTAGTTCGACCTGACCGATTTCACAGAAGCCCAGGAACAGTCCGTATTCAGCAGTACAGTCAAGGTAGTTTGACCAGGTTCAACGGCCAGAATTGTTTATTTACGTTTTTGTCAAGTTTATCTGAGTTGTAACAAATTTATATGAGTTTTTGTCAAATTTATCTAAGTTTTTTTAAAATTTATCTGAATTTTCGTCAAATTTATCTGAGTTTTGGAGAAATTTATCTGAATTTTCGTCAAATTTATCTGAGTTCTGGAGAAATTTATCTGAATTTTCGTCAAAGTTATCTGAGTTCTGGAGAAATTTATCTGAATTTTCGCCAAATTTATCTTAGTTCTGAAACAAAATTTATCTGAGTTCTGGAAAAATTTATCTGAATATTCGTCAAATTTATCTGAGTTCTGGAACAACATTTATCTGAATTTGGCAAATTTATTTGGATTTTTGAAAAATATAGCCGAGTTTCTAACAAATTTATCTCCATTTTAAAAAATTTTATTGAGTTTTTGAACGAATATTTCTATAATTTTGACAAATTTATATGTTTTTAAAATTTATTTGTGTCATTTGAAATTTATTTGTGTTTTTGAAATAAATTTAACTGAGTTTTGACAAAAATACTTGAGTTTTTGGAAAAAAATTTTGAAATTTGAAAAATTGGTTTATCTTAGTTTTGGCAAATGTATTTTCATTTTTTAAAATTTATTTGTATTTTTTAATTTTATTTACGTCTTTTGAAATTTATTCTTATTTTTTAAAATTTATTTGCATTTTTAAAATTTTATTTGGATCTTTTGAGATTTATTTGAGTCTTTTGAAATTTATTTATATTTTTTTAAAACTTATTTTGATATTTTAAAACTTATTTGCATTTTTCAAAATTTATTTGCGTTATTTGATTATATATTGCTTTTTTTTTAAACTTATTGCATTTTTCGAAATTATTTTATTTTTTAAAATTTATTTTCATAATTTTGAAATTTATTTGTGTGTTTTTAGAATTTATTTGAAAATTTGGGAATTCCATTAATCGTGGGCAATTAAATGTTAGTTGGCCATTATTAATGGGATATTCCACCAATCATGGTATCCCACCAATCATGGGATTGGTTATGATTTGAAGAAAGGGTAAATTAGACATTTTAGGTGTGAATAAGTGTGAGAGGGACTTTTGGCTCTATGACTTTTTTTTGTGGATCTAAGGCCATAAAGTGTAATGTTGAGGGACCTGTCGCCGAATGCCCCAAAAAATTATTTGCGGTGTGGAGAAACACTTTTATGGTGCCAATAGAACTCCTCTTTAAATACATAGGGGCCATTTTCCTACTTTGGACATATTGTCAAAGGTTCTTTGTTGTCGCATTTTTTTTTCTTGTCTAGTGTAATGGGTTTATGTGCAAAAGTGTGAAAGGAGCCATTTTAGCTCCAAGCCTCATCACTGGCACAACTCAAAGTCTTCACACACCTGTATGAAAAGTTTTCACACCTCACGCCGGAAAGGCACCCGACTTTATGATTGGAAAACCCTTTGAGTACTTGACTCTTTATTTTTTGAAGTTATCTCATTTTAACAATAGACCGTCTAAAAAATGGGAGAGATCAGCCTAAGTGGTTTGTATTTCCGAACCTTTTAAGAGACAAATCTGATTTTAAACAATTAGATTTATTTATAAGTAACTGTGCTTGAGGTTTTGAGTCATTAATTTAAGAATAATGACTAAAATATAATTTAAAAGTTATATTTGATTTTTTACATTCGACATCTGGACCAACAAATTATGTAATGTGCAATATTTTTTTTTCTTTTATTTTACTTATTATTACACTTTTCCTACATATATAAATTTATTGATTTGAACTTTATCATGAATGCATGTAAATAAATATACTTTTATATATATTTGACAAGTAATGGGTTATTTTTTAAATGACTTTAAAATTAGTTTTTTTTTTTAGAAGCGACTCTCCGGAGTCTCTGCATTAATTCTTATATCCAAGTCGTTTTTTATGTATTGGATGAGTCAAGTCCGAGTTGTGAGTCTTTGTTGGATCTCCTTTCACTTATTTCCTCATGATATTGGTGATAAGTTCAAAACCCCAAACTTATAGTTTGAATCGTTAATTTTAGTATTTATCTAATAAACCCAAAGACGGTTAGTTCCATATTATAATTCTTCATTGATTTTAAAAATATGTGAAAAAATAAAAAAAGAAAGAAAGAAAAAGAGGTCAACCGGAAGACATGAATTCTTATATTTTAAATCCTTAAAAACATCAATCAATATGTAAAAACGCAAAAACATTTAAATCCCACTTTTTGATATTCTACATTGTTGTGGGCCCTAAATTCGTGTTCCAAATTGTTAGATTTTCTCATTTATAGATTTTGTGAAGTATGAGAAAAGCAAAAAAAAAAAAAAACTTAATTCTACATAGTCCTAACCATTCACTGCTTTCGAGACCTACTATGTGTCCTCTGTTGAAAAGTTTTGGGATCTTGGACCCCACTAAATTGTATAAAATTTGATACAGAACATTTATTGCTCTTTATCTTTTTGCCTCCATACCATTTGCTTCCAAATATGTAAATTATTTGGAAAGAGTTTGTTGATCTCGCGTTCTGATCTTGGGGAGCGTACTTGAATTGTGGTTATTCTAACACAAGAACACAATTCTTTAAGACTCTCCTGAAGATGGTTTCTTTAAAGATGGCTACGCTAGAAATAAAATAAAAAAGGGACAATCATTTATGATGTATTGGTGGTGTTCTTTGACCTAACAAAGGAAGGGTGCGCGTTTTATAAATGTTTTCAATGAATGTTGGAAGTCTTAGGTGTTCTAGAAGCTCTAAGGACCCATTTGTTGTTAATTATGTTCTAAGAGGTTGGGTAGTGGAATTAAGTGACTCTTAATAATGCCATTCATTGGCTTTCTAAGGCAGATTCGAACCCTTAGATGTTTCACTTTCTCCTTAATAAATCAGTTTCTTATCATCTTCTTTGGTGGTGTCTTTTCGTTCGGGAAGCTAATAGTATAGTTACCAATGTAAAAAAAGGCTAATAATATGGTGGACTCGGCCCGTTTGGCATTTTACTATTAAAGTCAAGTGGAGTGAAGTGAAATGAAAAGTATGAATAAAATATGTAGTGGGTTATGATGGTATTTTGTTTTTAGTTGTTTGGAATGGAATATTGTTGACTTTTGGTATGGGAAATGGAGTTTTTTTGTCTTTTAGTTAATAAATGTGGTAACTTTTTGACTTTTTGTTGGAAAAGTTGGAGGGAGTTTTGAGAAAAAGTGCTTTTGATGTGATGTTTAGGATGATTTAACTTTACTTGACTTTACTAGTCAAGTTACCAAACGGGCCCAGGAAAGCAAGGGATTAATTGAACTGTCTCTTTATTTTTTATTTTCTAATGGAATTTTGTTGTTTCTTCCGGTATAAGACTTTTATCACTCTACCCGCAGTAACTCATTGTCATGAGCAGACCCAGTATTAGCTGGTGGGGGCTGAAGCCGCTATATGATTTGGAAAAACCCCATAAGGGGCCTTGGGATCTCCGGCCTTTCTCCCTTACGTCAAACTCTCTTCTTGTCAACTTTGAGCCACCACTAGATCCCCAAAAAGCCCATAAAGGGGCCTAGGGACTTTGAGTCTTCTCCCAGCCTCATTTTGACTCCAAGTTTTCTTCAACCCTTTAAACCCCTCCGGCATCGGTGTATCGACATTGATGGATCGCACTCTTTTAACTAGTTACAATGGTATTTTTTCTTTTATGTACAACAATCTAAACTTTCTTGACAAGGTAGGGTTCTCAATGGACTTAAGTCTGGCTATATATATATGTGCTTGAGCTCAAGTTCCAATTTTATAAATGGGTTGCTCTCATTTTTATCTTGAGATATGTTTTTTCCTCCTTATATATCGTTAGTCATCTGAAACTTATTTTATATATGGACCATTTCAATTGACCATCATCAGTCCCCCTCAAACGAGAATCCTAGGTTCACCAATACTCATTGTTGGACTGAAATTATAGAAATAATGCATTTTTAAAATTATTAAACTTGAGGGCCATGGATCAAGAGATCAAGATGATCAAACAAAGTTGGAATTTTCACAAAGTAGGTTTCATTGAGATCTTTTGTTCGTCGCCCTCTCTATGAATTGGCATGACCCTAGTTGGGCTCCAAAGAGGGTTTGCAAGAGGTGAGCAGGGAGAGGGTCTACAGTAGAGGACGACCCATTGTATATATTTTTATTATAACTTTATGTGAATCAAACTCTCGAAGTACAAAGAATAACTCCTAGACATGATTTTTTTTTATTTCATTTAAGTAGACGAACCTCGAGTCTGAAAATTAAGTAGGTCCAAAGTATTCATTTCATCAGTGAAAATTTAGGGTTCGAAATCTCTAGATTGGTCCACTCAATAAATCATTTCAAAAGTATACAAAAATAATAATTTACGCATTGAAAATAAAATCAACAACCACACACCACAAGGACACCAGATTTAGCATGGAAAACCCTGACGGGGTGAAAAACCAAGGATCTGAACTGGATCAACAACCAAGCACTATGAATCTTACAATTACAAGAAACTCAAATTTCCTCCCCTGATATCCCTTACCTAAGGACTGAAGTTATCTAAGGACTGAAGTTACCTTGTGTCGCTTCACGCTTCAACGACTTCACATCTTTGATTGCAACAGACTCAATCACGTGCTTAACTCCTCAAATCTTCTACAAGGATGCAGAAGCACTGTCTCTCTAGAATAACTCTTTAGCACAACCTCTTCAAATAACTGTAGAGAAGTATTCTCTCATTAATGATCTCTAATTTAGAACTCTGAGAAGTCCTTCAAATAGCCCTTGGGACGTGCTTAAGGTTGTCTAAGATGATTAGGACTAAAACAAATAGTTTGGGCACAATTAGAATCAAGTTTCTAATTTTATTAAGACTCTGCCGCATGTCCGCTCGAGCGGACCTTCCATCCGCTCAAGCGGATGAGGTTTTGTTAAGCGTCTGTCAGCGTCTGGCTATTTTGACTCATGTCCACTCGAGCGGATGATGCTGGTTACTCGAGCGGACCCCATTCTGAATGATCCGAAAATTCATCACTTTATTTCTTCCCAGCTTTCTTCTTTGAGTCCTTCCAGTCTTCTATCTTCATAATCATTTTCTAAAAATAAGAGCTGCAACTCAATGGAACTAGAGTTTCGTCCAACCCATGAATTTAGTCAACACTCAAAATCCTTACAATCAAGTTGGTTTGAGTCAAGCCGAGGTAAATGGATGCCTGTTGCTCCTTCTAACTCTAGCCAGGGTCTACCTTCAAGGATTGCTTGCCCGGATCTGATTTGCATGCAAAGTGCAGACTTTTATCAAAGAATTCAATTAGCCCATTGGCGTACTCCTTATTGAATTTCTAAGAATTAAATCTTTTGTGAGGTTTTATACTTTTATCAAACGGGTATGAAGAGAGGTTGATTAATTATTTGGTGCTCATTGTAAGATATTAAAAAAAAAAATCCTAGTTCTAATTATTGGTAACAAACGGGCACAAAAAAAAAAGAAGAAGTCTTTCCCTTCCATCGGCCCCACAAATGTAACATTATTGGAAAATTAAGATTTCAACTGATCTGACAAACTCGTTGTATTATTAAAGTATGGTTACCAATAATTGTAGCATTTCTCCGGCATAATCATCAGGACTAGTCCATGCATAAGGCCCCACCATGGTGCCACGCACCATCTTTCTATTGACTCACCAATCACTTTCTATTCAAAGATTCCTGTTGTCATTAAGCTACATCAAAATTCATTTTTCTCTTATACGACAAGGGAGGGAAAGAAAATATTAATAAAGGAGATAAAGGATAAGGAATATGAGGAAGATAGAGAGCTGATGACATACTCTAATAACAGGAAAAGCCGACCTTGTCATTTTCATTGTCCAGATTATGTAATTAGGTAGAGAGGATTTGGATCTTTATCTGATACCCAAGTTGCAGAAATGAAGCAAAATAACAAAGTTCTAGAAAACACACTAGCTAGCTCTATGATCTTTTTTTTTTTTTTTGAGATCCATTGATCCAAGTATCTCATCCAGATCACCCGAACTCAATTTGAATGAAGCCTTAAATGAGATTAAATCGAGTTCTAGCCAACATGAATCCTAAATTGCCAGCTCAAATGCTGTTCAGGCCATGAATTGTATGAAGTTCTTAGAAAAAAAAAATTGCATATTCCTAATACAGTATGGTGCATATTTATGTATATTTATTTATTACACAACATAGGTTCGATATTGCTTTCAAAGCCTTATCCTTTTTATTTGGGGTTAGCGTGCACTATACAATATACATGTCATATGGTTGCATTATATGCACGAACATAATTCAAGTGCCCAAAGCCCAAATCCTAGCCCAACCCAAGCCCAAAGAAGCCCGACCGAAATTCACTTTCGGTATGAGTCGAGCCACGTGGTTTCGGGTCTGGCTCGACCCAAGTTTCACCCATACTGTTGGCCTTGCTTCAAAGAGAATCCAAAACAAAACTACCCTCTTGATACTTATATTGGATCATTCCCTTCATTTGGCTATTTAATCATTGACGGCTTCGTCTTCTATACCATTTTCAGCAGCAGCAGCAGCAGCAGCTATCTGCTAGTGTAGTAGAATTAGTTTTTCTAGCAGAGGATGGAGACTCTTTTTATGATATGGTTTCTGGTCTCCATCCACTGCTGCTTTGCATTGCCCGCCACCTCCAGGCATGCAAATCAGATCAGCTATCTAGATGGGCTGGTTGAATCAATCAAGTCATCCAAAGTACCCCATGTGGATGCATGGCCCACCTCAGAAGAGAGGGTTCCCTTCTTCTCCCCCGCGTACTTGGGTCCACAAGATGGGCTGATGGAGGAGGACAAGATTGAGAAGCTGCCTGGGCAACCATCAAGTGTGAATTTCTCTCAGTATGCAGGATATGTGACAGTGGAGCCAAAGGCAGGAAGGACGCTGTTCTATTACTTCGTTGAGTCCTCTCAAGACCCTGCAACAAAACCTCTAGTCCTGTGGCTCAATGGAGGTAATGTAATGAAATATTATCCTCACAACCGGGGGCGGATCCAGAAATTCAATACAGGGGGTGCACTACGTATATTAAAAAAATTTATTTTTCACGATTTTTAAAATTTGGAATGCATAACACAGTGCCACCGACAATTCGTACGACAATGTCACATTACATTAAGATATATATGTATACCAACATGTTACGTACATGTCGTTATATTCTAGATTTAAAATTTCAACTTAGTCGTGCTTTTTGTAATTCAGTGAACTTTGAACACATTCTTTTGTCAGTAGTGCTACATGGACAAACTTTTTGGCCAGAATCTTGGACAAACCCTATAATATCCTTGAATTCCAAAGATTCTAGCCAAAAGTTTGTCCAAGTAGACTTTTTGTTATTTTGTAAACTATGATATGGAATCCATTTACGATATGTAAGCATTTTCTGATATGACTCATTGAACACTAGCTAGATTTATACTGAATGTAACTTAGTTAGAAGGTGAAATCTATCAAAGGCCTGTAGGCCGGTTCGGTTGTGATTTAGCAACTATGAGTATATATCGATTACTTACTGTTCATCAAACATACAAAGTACCACTTGGTAAGTTGTAAACACTATATATATTTTTAGTTTTTATTTTTGGGCTAAAAGCTTGAGCCCACCCCCGCACCCCCAGTATCCGCCCCTGCTCACAACCATGATGTTTTATTGAACTCGTGTCCATTTTTTGCCTTCTTTTTACATTGACTATGCTTCTTTCAGCGTCTATATAAATCAACTATAGTTAAGGACCCCAAAATGAATAATAATAATAATATTTATTATTATTATTATTATTATTATTATTATTATTTGGGTCTAGGTATTCAGGTTAGGAGCATTTGGGCCTACAATGGGGTCCTGGTTTAGGACATTTATATTCGGGCCGGGCCTGCTATGAATTCGAGCCTTCAATTTAACATGGTTAGACATGTGACATTCCAAAACCAGTAAGCATGACATGTTTATACACTAGATATGAGGGTTTTATAAATTAGTTTGTGACAAAAGAGAGTTTTGCAAACCATCAAATTTAAGGTCATAAAATGGATGGTAAATATTTAAAAAAGGTCTATATTTCTATTATGACTTCTTCATTTCATTACTTTAAATTAGACCAACTGATAAAATTGAGTTTTCATGGTTGGCTAAATCCGAATGACTTCATCTATTTGCCACGCCAATGGACCTCAAATATTGTCACGTGTACAAGTTGTAGAGTATCCAAATCCATTTTAATTCAGATATAGTATAGTCCTCACTCTAGTTGCAGATATCATCACAAATTACCTATCATGGAATGGTTAATATAATATGGATTGAGATGATGGTATTGGGATGTACAGGTCCAGGATGCTCCTCACTGGGGTATGGAGCCATGGAAGAACTGGGGCCTTTCAGAGTCAAGAGCGACGGTAAAACGCTCTACAGTAATGACTATGCATGGAACCATGGTGAGTGCTGGATATCATCATCTCTTATTTTCTGCTAAATTCCAATTCAGTGAATAGGCATTTCCTCTCTGTCATTGAAAGTTTTTTCATCCTTGAGTCTCATCAGGCTCAAAGAGTTTAACTTCAATTCAACACAAGAACTTCCACTAAAGCGAAGATTATAAAACTCAATTAAATACTTGCAAAGTAAAATATAACAAGTACATGAGAAATAGACTGATACTGCACACACCCACCTTACCTGCATTTTATTTATGTACATGAAAACCAATTTGATGTATAATTTTCTCCTGCACACTGCGCATCGGAGCCATTCGTCATGTGAGACCTGGTGAAATTCAGGGGTCTTATCATTCATCACGGTCCAAATCACACTCCCCCAGGAGGGTGTGTGGAGGAGTAAATTTTTTTTTTTTAAAATTTAATATTGTTATAACTTGAGAGTCCATGGAATCTAGTACGGCCCACTAGATGGTAATTTTATTGAATAAGGATTTTAACAGGTCAAACCCGATGCGGAAATCATGGTTAATTAATTTGGAAGATTTGTATCACTTTTATTTAAAGATGGATCCGGATCTGGATCCAACACAGACGTGAAAACTGAAAAGTGAGGAAAATCACTATAGTATATACATATTTAAAAAGGATAACAATTGGCTTCACTTTTTTTGTTGAACAATTGGCTTGACTTGTGTCTGAGAAGGGAGCCACATTTTATGGTTCCCATCAACTACAATGCAGCACTGCTAGCTGCATCATACTATGGTGCAGCACCCTTCTTCAATCCATCGTGGGCTCACCTTAGCAGCACCCTTCTTTAATCCATCGTGGGCTCACCTTATTGTAAGTTATTGTTCAAATATGTAAGATGGCCACCATAAACTTGATTTTCTGTTTCTTTTGATGGAATTAATATAAAAATGGAGAGAGTCCCTATCCGTGATCAATTTGAAGGGTGGCCCACTAAAATTTTATTTGAAGAATTAGTTACAATAAATATAATGAATGTTAATGTTGATGACCGGCTTGAATTTTGAAAAGACGGGCCCCGCATTGCCCACCTCATATGTTTTTGTGTTACTTACCTTATCAATAAAGTTAATCTTATATTTTTTTTTTCTATTGCACCATCCTAGATGGGTGGGATCAAAGAGAGCCTACACGAGGAAGAAGCTCATAGCATGGGAAAGGGAGCCAACATAAGTGGGAAGAGGAAGCCCACATACATGAAGCGTGGTATACCAAGAGATTGAACCCTAGGCAGTTGGGTGACATATGGGATTGCCTACCAGCAAAACAACCATCATTCTGAAATTAACCTTATGTTATCGCTCCCTCACAGACATTAAAAAAAAAAGTTTTAGAACTAATATATCCTTTTTCAGTAGAAGAGAAATCTCATTAAAGCAGAAGGAAAAAAAAAAAAAACATACAAGAAGGAGAAAAGACAGAACCTAAAACAGGACATTAGAGATTCCCCACCCCAGAACACTGAAGAGTAAGGACCAGATTTAGAACTAATATTACTTTTGCATGCTTTAGAAGAAGAACCAGTTTTAGAGCTAATTAATATTACTATCATGTTTTCACTCCATTTTGTACTTTAAATGAAGGACCACCCATGTACCAGAAATTGACACACCCTAATTTTACAACACCGTCCAACCATTACCTACTTCTACATAAACTTGAGGCCATGTCCAATCCATTTCAAACCCTTCTTATGCATCTCTACTCCTAATGTTGTGTGCTATACAAGTACACAGCTCTCAGACGAATTCCCCATGTATGTGGCCTACTGTGTCTGTTGAGAAAGTACTTTTGAAATTACTCGTGTGTCTGTTTAAAAACTATCCCCAACCCCACTACAACTACTGTTCTGACATGGCTTTTAGTCACCATATATTAAACGCATTGCATAGGACAGTTTCAAGAAGTGTGGGAGTTCTACTCTGCCAATATATTTCAATCTTGAGTTTTTACATACTCTTGGGTGCATGGCAGTGGCAAATGTGCTGTTTCTGGAGTCACCTGCTGGCGTAGGCTTTTCTTATTCTAATACCACTTCGGATTATGACTCAAGCGGAGACAAGAGAAGTGCAAGAGATGCCTATACATTTCTCATCAATTGGCTCCAGAGGTTCCCTCAGTACAAGACTCATGATTTCTACATTACAGGGGAAAGCTATGGGGGCCATTATGTGCCTCAGTTAGGTTACACCATCCTGTACCATAACAAGAAGAACGCCAAACAAACTGTCATCACCTAAAAGGCATTGCTGTGAGTATCTAGGAATCCATGATTAATTGATGAACCTTTCCTTTTGAATGCTATAAGAATCAATTTCTTCTCTTCTTCTTTTAAAGGGCACTGTATCTAATTTATTTTGAGATTGCCTGCTCTAGATGCCCAATTTTCCTAGGGATGAAAATCGGTCCATTGATTTAATTCGGGTAATTAGTGTCCAGACTTAGCCTATGGGTTCATACTTAGGACTCAATATCTCAAATACCCCATGTCACCAGTTGTATGCTATATATGTAATGGATTTTTATGGATTAGTACCTCTTAAGTTGATTTTCACATGCTAATGAAAAAAAGACCCTTCTTCTTCCTTCAACTTCTCTGCTGGTTTGTTTCTCTTGGCAAACCAAAATCAGGGGTTCTTGATATTTTCTTGGCAAACCCAAAATAGGCAATCTGATGACATTTTTTATTTATTTTGTCATTAGCCCAAAGAAATCAAGTTTTAGAAGTACTAATCTATAAATATCCATCATCTCATATTAAGTGTATTATGAAGGTATTTTGTGTCCTGGATTGGGTGTTTAATTTAAATTCAGGTGGTATGGGTATTATTCACCCGACCCAAACCGGACCTATTCTCATCCCTAAATATAGTCTTTCTCCATTCAGTAAATGCTTAATAACCATTTTAATCCTCAAATCTTAGTTTTGGATTCAGATAAAAGGATGAACTGATTATATGTATTCCAGGTTGGAAATGCATGGATAGACTACGAAACCAATAACATGGGAATGTATGATTACTTCTGGACTCATGCCTTAAACTCAGATGAATACAATGCAGAGATTCACGCAAAATGCGATTTCTCAAATGAAACCAGTGAGTGCATTGCTGCCCAAGACAGCCCCGGAAGTCAGCTAGGAAATATCAACATCTATGACATCTATGCACCTCTCTGCCATGGCACAAATCAAACAGCTAACCCATCTGACTCTGTAAGTTTTCAGAAAAAATATAATTTATCATGGATTCTTTCCTCCAAGGTGTGCTTAGGCAGATTAATGAATGCTACAGTGTCTCTATCCATACAGATTTTGTACTTCGATCCTTGCACGGATGACTACGTATACTCTTATCTGAACCTTGAAGAGGTGCAGAAGGCATTTCATGCAAATGTCACTGGGCTTAAGTATCCCTGGGATTTTTGCAAGGTAAATAGTACCATTTTTTATGCTTGCTAAGGTTGAAATATTGCTCTGCTTAACTGCTTAGACTAACAATTTAAGTTGGGACTTGCAGCCCCTTTGTTGGGTTCTCTAATTGGAAGGACACCCCCAAGAGCTTATTGCCCACCATCAAGCAACTCATTTCAAGTGGGATAAGAGTATGGCTATACAGGCAAGTTCCAACATTTCCACATAAAACAAAACGCATTATGAATGCAGGAGAGTCGATGGATCAGGTGAGCCAATCTGATAATTAAGGCTGTAAAAGTAGGGGCCTGATTATTAGGTTAGCCATGAGACCAATCCAGGCTCGGACTATTTTGGGTTGGATCAGCCAACCCTATCAGCCTGCCCATTTGACATCCCTACATGAATGCCCTTACATTTTAGCATAATTTTGGCAACAAACCATTTTATTGACTGAGAATGTGGGCAATATTGATACAGCGGTGACACGGATGGGCGGTGTCCAGTTACATCATCCAGATACTTTATAAACAAGCTGGGACTTCCAATAAAGTCATCATGGCGCCCATGGTACAGCCATGAAGAGGTAAGAACACCAATATACACATTTCATGACTAGTAGTAACTCCACCCAAATAAGGGTCCTTTTGATTCAAACAACTTGCAAAGTGCATGTGGAAGAACTTCAAAACTCCCAACTTTTTCTCTGAAGCTCTGGCAGGAATGCTCCACCAAATGCTAATATCAGGAGGTATTTTGAGTCTAAATTTCAGAGAACTCTAAATGCTATTTTAGCCACTTTATTGTAAAAAAAATAAATCAGGGGCCTTCTGGAGTTCTTCCCACGTACAGTTAAAACTTGCAATCTCTTACAATCCTGACAGCCCAAATTCCAGGATATAATTCCACTTATCAAACAGTGAAATAATTAGGAACCCATGATTAAACCTAGATATAGATATCCTAATCAATGGGTAAATAAATGAAACAATATATGGTAATGAGAACGATGGTGATTTATTGCTGCAGGTAGGAGGATATGTAGTTGGATACAAAGGGTTGGCATTTGTGACAGTAAGGGGAGCTGGACACAGGTTCCGAGCTACAAGCCTCAACGAGCACTAACTATGATCTCATCATTCCTAAAAGGGGCACTTCCCCCTTCTTCATAATACGAAGAAACACCTTCACAATCTTTCTCCCTCCTTTTTCATCAGTCCTCTCCCTTTGCTCCATTTCTTTTATTCCAACTTCATCTATTAGCATTGCGCCTCTTAGCATGCTTTTCTATGTTCCTTCCCATTATGGACCCTCAATTACTCAATAAAAAAAAAGGTTCAAAGTGGGTGACTGTTGGTTGGTGATCATTATAGGGCTGCTGAAAAAATTGGACTTTTTTTTTTTTTTTTTTGCTTTCTCGCATGACCTATCATGTGTGTTGTTCTCTCTTGCAGTTATTCCATGCAAAATGTCCAAACACATTCAATCCCACATTAAAAGAGAGAGAGAGAGAGGAGAGAGAGAGAGAGACACACCTGCAATACTCAACGAGAATAATGGTTTGCAGGCCAAAGCCCACTGGCACCACACACAAGATATCAGCCATCTGTCTTTCAGGTTGGGCTTGCATTTTTTTCCAAAAATAAATAAATAAAGGAAATAACAAAAAATAGATACTCATATCAACAACAATAAATTGAGCTTTCTTAAGATTCGCAAAATGTATTTGATGCACGGTGAGTGATAGTTAACCCAATGTATAACATGATATTAGAAGCTACTATAAGAGATATCTCTCACCTTTATGAGAGATTGGGTGGGGGCCCTCACATCCATATCCAATGCCAACAACTTAAAAAATTGAAGTCTCTATCTCTCATATAAGGTGAGAGATGCTCTCGTAGGAGCATCTCCCATCCTACGAGAGCATCTCACACCTATGCTCTCACCTACTATGAGAGATAGGATGGGGGCCCTCACATTTAAGTTGTTGACGATAGGATGGGGGCCCTCACATTTAAGTTGTTGCCTTGTTGGCATATATATATATATATATGTGTGTGTGTGTGTGTGCGCGCGCGCGCATGCATCCATCCCTCACCGTGTTCTTGTGAGGGACAACATAGTAGGGCTATATATATATATATGAGGCACACTACGGATCGCCTGGACATTTATTTGAAGCCCATCTGAATGAATGACAATCAAAGGAGGCGAAATGAAATGGATTGGATAGATGAGGAGAATATGAGATGTCGAGTGAATGGAATGATCCTAGCCATGCATCATGCAAATTTCATCTGTGTGAAATCCGGGTTGGTGCCAATTCAAGAGCGGTCAGTGTGACCTAAAACTAACATGATAAATATATATCGTATGAGGGACATTACAGACTTCCCCGGCATATATTCGTATCATAACCCGCCTAATGAATGACAATCGGAATATGAGATAATCAAACCAAACAAATGATCCTAACTGCTTAGTTCCAAGTCTGCCCTGCTTCATGCAATTCATTGTGATAAATTCAATGGTGAATAATGTTTGAAAGTGTAAATTAGGGTTAGTGCAGTTTCAGCGTGTATGAAATGATTGGATTGATTAAAGGTGGGCCTTAGAGAACCTGATTGGGTGGAGGGTTCACTCACGTAAGGTATGGGTTTGCTTGCACCCTACAATCTTGTGTTTGGGTTCCACCCCCACCCCAGACGTACCTGGTGTGCGTGTTGCGGAGTTATGCATGTGCCTGGGGGAATAGTCTTGTCGGGAAAAAATACCACGGGGATACCCTAGTCATAAAAAAAAGTCGGACATCAGAGTGTTTGAAACTAATTGGATTGATTAAAGGTGGGCTCCAAATATGAAAACCCAAAAAGGAGTGCCTGAAAAGGGTTATCTAGCTAGCACACACGCGCCCACACAAATTTGGGTTCACTTTTTCTTTGGACTGGGTTATCTTTCTCCACACTGCATACAATATACTCCCATTATAGTTTCTATGCTAAAGAAATATGGGCTCGTCTTGTTACATGTCCTAAAAAAGTACAAAGTACTAACTTACAAGAGATGAGATAAATGTTCTCACTTACACGTTCAAAACAGAAGATGCACAAATTTCTATAATTGTTTTGCATAAGACTTGTCTTGGAACAAATGGATAGCAAACAGCAGGTACCCAAATTTATAATTGCTATGATCATGCCCACAGCAATCATGAAATGCAAGCATGTACTTTTTTAACCCCAAAATTTCAAATGAAAAGCTATTATAATGAGGTCTCATCCAAAAATAAATCAGGTACTTCGAATATAGAATCTCAAAATAAATCAGGGATCTCAAATTTAATTATAATTCACCAAGAGAATGATGAGACATCACCCAACTACTAAGTAATGAGTAATGTCCATCTCCAGTAACCAAGTCTGACTTATCTGGAAATCAAAAACCCTCAACTCACTTGTTGTTGGTGGTTCCCATATGCAGGATAAGCCCCATATGCTGCAGCATACATGTTGGGATCTTGAGGTTGAACAGCGTACCCATATCCATCATATGTCTGCCCCCCATAGTATGTTCCATTCCACTGATTACTAGAATCTGCTCTTGGCTGTCAAACCAGCAACAAAAAAAACTGAATAAGAAAGACAAATGCGCTTGTATAACAAAAGACAACAAAGTTCAATAAAATAGCTCATATGTCATCTTGATTTGAAAACCCAAATCAGAATCTAGGTTGAACGAGTCATGATGCAGTAGATTTGCATTAATGGATAAGCTGAATCACCTACATTTTGAGTTTTTAATATTGTCAATAATCTATCTACCTGCTTGTTTGCGGGATTACGACCCCAGGAAAGGCGAATTGACTGTTTCCCAATCACTGCCCCATTCAACTTTTGCAATGCGTCTTCAGCATTGTTTCTGGCCAAGAGAAAGCAAAAGCATAAATCCCATGTTACATGATATACTGAGAAAAAAGGTACATCAAATAATGTTTTTAGGGTGGCACTAAGATGTGCCTTATATAAACCAGGTGTTTTAAATATTTTAGCAGGACAGTAGTTACATGTTACAATGTGCACATCACGCAATGATAGGCATAGTTGTCAATTTTAGTTCGATTTGGCCAACAATGCAGAAAATTTTCATTTAGAACTGAGCACCTGTAAAAGAAAAAAAAAAAATTCTCTATTGGATTTTTGGTGTATTTCAGTGAATTTTGACCTTTTTTGAAAAATATTGTGGTATGATATATAAATTGCATGCCATACTCTGAGTTGAGATTTGGGAATGCACATCTAATTTCCCATTGTCATATACACAACTTATAAATTATCTACTTGTCGTGTCGAAACAACATATTTCATTATTAATTAGTAAGAATAAATTAATGTATATAATTTGTGTCATTTTGTAAATTTTAATATTTAATATTTTTACATTTATATTTCTATATTATATTTTTTCCGAAATGAAACACCAAAGTGTATCACAAAATTCCGAACGAGCTAAACATTTCTCTTTGTAGCCCAACCAAAACGGGGTCTAAAAACTGACAACTTGATGATAAACCACATAGAGGGGATCTTAAAAAAAAAAAAATACCAACATTAGATGGACAACATTCTTCCCCAATGCTCCAATATAAGTATGGAAAACAGTTTTCTGAAACCTTGGTGAATCCTGATTCCACACCACATTAGACAACCACATGTTCACATATATAATCATTTAAGCTGCCAAAGTATTGCAACTGATTGCATTTGAGCACAACCAGATGTAATCTAATATATCCCATAATACAAAATTGACAAGATCAGAAAATGTACCGCTGAGCAAAGTGCACAAATCCGCAACCTTTCCCGACTGGTATTTTTACAGAGACAATCTCACCATATTGAGAGAAGCTTGTTTGAGATCCTCGTCACTAGCAATTTGGATCAAGTCCTCCAAACAAATATCTACAACAAGAAATGGGTTAACACGATAAAGATATAGCAGTCCTACGAAACCGAAGTATGATCAGGACTCACTGTTGTGTTACTCGAATCAACCATCACCTTGGGCGGAGGAACCATCGATGCATAACCACCTAGTAATCAAGATTACAAAGACCATTATTGGGAGAGAGAGAGAGAGAAGAGAGAGAGAGGAGAGAGAGAGAGAGGAGAGAGAGGAGAGAGAGAGAGAGAGAGAGAGAGCGATGGAGAAGAGAGAGAGAGAGAGAGAGAGAGAGAGAGAGAGAGAGAGAGAGGAGAGAGAGAGAGAAGAGAGAGAGGGAGAGAGAGAGAGAGAGAGAGAGAGAGAGAGAGATGATGAGAGAGAGAGAGAGAGAGAGAGAGAGAGAGAGAGAGAGAGAGAGAGAGAGGAGAGAGAGAGATAGAGAGAGAGAGGAGAGGAGAGAGATCTTCATACTACTTATCCTGCAGGATTTTATCCAAAACATGATTACCAAATGTAAAAAAAAAATAGAAAATGAAGGTAAAATCTGTATGAATAATTGATATAGAAAAAGCAAATTCATAGAAAGCCTGCACTGACTCAGCTTACCCTGCTCAACTACTCCAAGGTGAGTAAATGCATAAAAAACCAGCTCAGTCTGTTCGTGTTGAAGTCAAACAAAGTTGACCAGGGAGTGAGGGTTTTTGTAGTATCGGTCATGCAAAATATTATGATCTCAATGTTCGAAAAGAATTTTCCCTTTTGCTGCTGGATAAGCCATGTGACATTGATTGATTGAAACACTGCTGGAGTAAGAAATATCTAGCTACAAGTGAAATCTTCAACATTCAATAATTTTTCCCAATGGATATGCCTAAAAACCAAACTTCTGAATGTAGCTAAGAACATAAATCTCGCTAAGGAACAACAAGGTCCATGGCTTCTTACACGTTTCTACTTTAGTTTAATTTAACATGTAAATAATTGCAATATACTAATAATTTAGAAACTGTTATTTCTATGGATTTGTTTGTTGGCTTCTTACAGTTACCATAACCATATCCTATATCAACATTCGTGTTCATGTCTATTTAACCTAGATTCCAAAGTTTGTTGAAGGATCATTAACCAGCAAGATGTACCATCAAGTATTACCAAGTATAAACCAGTACAGATCAAATGTTGCAACAGTATTGCTCAAATCATATATTCATTAGCAAATACTATTATCAAATACCTTGTGAAGAATATGATTGCTGATACCCAGACGATTTCCTGGGGGTAGCGACACCTATGCGCATAGGCCTACTGGAACAATATACACCATTCATTTCATTCATAGCCCGCAATCGCTCATTATCATCACCAAATCTCACAAAACCATAACCTTTAGAACGCCCAGTGTTTGCATCAATGACAACCTTTGCACCTTTTACAGATGAATACCTACTAGCAAAAGTTTCTTGCAATAGGGTATCAGTAACATCAGAAGCTAAATCACCTACAAATATGGAGTGGTCAGATCCAACATCTGAACGCTTATCACCCATGCTAAATGATGCCCAGTTTTAGCCGAAAAACTTGATCTGTGTTTGGCATTATAGCGCCATTGTAGCTCTGCAGAACCTTTTCAGCCGCTGCATGTGAAAGAAATTCTACAAAGCCATATCCTTCTGAATTACCGGTTTGCTTGTTGCGAATAACTTTAATAGAAACAACCTGCATGAAAAAAAATTACAATTAATTTATTGTAAATAAGCCATAATTTTAATAGTAACATTGCAAGCAATTCATATAGACTAATGGACCGTATAACAAATATAAAAAACCAATCCAATATTCAGAACAAATCTAAAATCTAGAAAACAATCTTCGATTAAATAAATCTTAATACTTAGTTAGACATCAGAAATTATAAATAAAAAACTTATCACGGCTTGCTCCCTATATCTCCTACATCTACAAATTAAGCTAACTTCAAATTTGTTGATAACCATAAATCCTGCACAGTTTCATAATTGAGTTACTAGTTGATAACTATGAAACTTCAAAAAGGGCAAGATATAGTTCTTTTTTGAATGATAACTATAATTTCATTAAAAGAAAGGAAAAGGCACAATGAGAAAGAAGAACACAGAACACTAAACAGCCCAACAATAGACAACTTAACACAAGAAATGTTAAATCAGGACTCAAAACTCTCTTCATCCAAAGAATTTGCTGCCACCAATCTACGATTCAATTTTCCATTGGCCCCAACCCTTCAGCCCAATAGATCACACAAGAGGAGTTCCCTTCTATAGTTAGGGGGGAAGACCATGATTGTTAACCTCATGCATGCCAATCGAAAGAGCTACTGCCTCATTTATGCTCGTATTGCCCAAGAGTCATTACTCATTAGCAGTAAGTTTGATGTTCTCATGGCAGTCACAAATGAGGGTATCAAATTTTGTAAGCCCCAGGTTGGCCGATGAAATAGCATTGGACGTTAGACTCCACCAACCCTCACCTAGAGGGATTCACTGATTGATGGTCTGAAGATGCCTGCTACCATCCTCCATAATATTACCCAAGCATCTGTCCGGAGTCTAGCTGATGCTAGAAAGAAAACATTTGAGGTCAATGCCCAGGATATAACCCACCTCCTCACTAAAGCAATAAGGCCACTAACCGATTTTTTATTATTACCAACGCATTTTTTATTCTATTCCTTCCATAGTGACCATATCATCTCCAAAAGAGCAACCAACTAGAGGACCTTGCCACACTTGAAGCAAAACCCAATTGTCACGCTTCAAAATAGATTGTAAAAATGTAATATCATTTGGAATGACCTATGATGCTCCAAACCATGGATGAAAATATCGGCCACTACGCTATATATCGGCCGTGGCGGCAGTGGCCGCCACGCTAAATGAAAAAAAGCGGGTATCGCACCGTAGCGTCCCGTATCAACCGCTATTTACTTGTAGTGGCCGATACTCACCGATACGTTGCGTATCGGCCGCTACAAACTATGACCAATAAGGATGGGGAAAAAAACATACCCTCCTCCCTCCAATTGTTTCTTTGACTGGTGGAAAAGGAAGAAGAAAGGAAAGGAAAAAAAAAAAAAAAAAGAGGAAAAGAGGAAGAAAGGAAGGGAAAGAGAGAGAGTAGTTGATACAACATACCTGATGCAGCGGCAGGCAGCAGTAGCATCATCAACAGGCGGCGGCATCAGCAGTAGCATTAGCAGGCAGCGGCAGCGGCAGCTGGCAGCATCAGGCGGGCAGCGGCGATGGGCTTTCTTTCTTCTTATTCTTCGTTTCCTTCCCTTTCTTTTATTTTCCCTCCTTTTCCTTTCCCTCTTCTCCCGCTGTCTCTTGTCTCTCTATCCTTCCATGGTTTAAAATATCGGTATCGGTCGCGGTATCGGCCGGGCCGAAAAAACCGATACGTCGCGGATTATCGTCGCGAATATCGGTCCGTCGTGGTCGTCGCGGTGTGAATTTTTTTTTAATCAAAAAAATCCGCAAAAATATTCAAAAAATCCAGAATATTAGAAAATGTTGGGATAAACAATATTTTTTTCCATTAGTAACAACAATAAATCAAAATCTCGGTCACCTTAAGTTATGAGTCCTGTCTGTATCGCTGTTCGCTTTATTCTCCAGTATTTTATATAATGCAACCATTATTGATGCTCATGATCAATAGGATGAAATATCATAAATCTGACATAATGCAACCACAATTTTTGGCAAAAACTCATACTTTTTTGTTCCAAAAGTATAGATCTATTTTAAACTAACACATTATCAATGCATTTGAACACTAATGTGAAAAAATGTAATTGATTTCAAGAAAAGCCCCAAATTTTGGAAATAAAAAAATTTAGATCTACACTTTAAAATACTAGATCTAGGGAAAAATAAGTGAGTAACATCGAATCTAACTCAATATAAAGCCTTTTCGTTCATGAATTAGCATATTACACAATCTTTACTACTATATCATTCCAAACATAATTAAATAGGTTTAATATCATATCTAGTAGTTTATGATAATAATTGACATCCAAGCACAAAAAAAAAAAAAAAAAAAAAAAGACAATCAAAAGAGTCCTAGCTATCATGGTCAAGTAGATCATTTTGTCTTCTTGAATTTAGATTGCCATTTATCTAAAACATGCGCTTCGCAGAGGGGGTCCGGAAAAAAAAAAAAAAAAAAAAAGGAGATCGGCCGATATTTTGAAAATATCGGCCGAGATATCGTCACGGCCGATATTTTCAAAATATCGGCCGATATCTCGCGATATTTTGGCGATATATAATCCCGTATCGCCGATACCGATATCTCAGCGAGATATCGGTTCGGTGTCGGCCGATACCGGTACGTATCGGCCGATACGTACCGGTATCGGCCGAGATTTTGAACCATGATCCTTCCATTCACACGAATTAGGGCAGCACATGGCCCTTCCATCTCTTTCATTTAAGGTCATTTATGGGCCCCACAGTGGCCCACCTTATAAAAGGTTTAAATAAAGTATAAATGGGCCCTCAAAAGCTCTTTTTTCTTCTTAACCATAGATGGGCTCCACATTGATGCCCAAGTATTAAATAAAAAGGGCATGTCTTACCAAATATTACTTAATTGAAATTAGAGCCTTAGCCAAATTTCGTTTTAATTAGAAATACAACCCAATCAAATTTCACTCTAATTGAAAATAGACCATAGCAAACTTTGACACTAACTAGAAATGGGCTCTAGCCAAGTTTCACATTAATTGGAAGTAAGTTTTAGCCAAATTTCAATCTAATAGGAAATACCGAAAAAGGGGGTGACCAAGGTACACTTTAATAGAAAATGAGCCCTTTTCATTTTAATAGGAAATAGGCTCTAATCAAATTTAATTTTTAATAGAAAAATATTTATGAGCCTTTCTAAGTTAGCATAACTAAGCAACATGAATACATGTGAAAAAAAATGATCATTACTATTATTTTCTATTTATACAGCGATACAAGATTTCATATATTGAGTGCACCGCTACGCCCCCCTTCTCTTACTTACTTTTGCAAAAGAACCACATATTCTTTCATTTTACAATTTTCTGGATTTTCTGGATTTTTTTTAAGATTTTTTGGGCGGTTTTTTTCAAATCGCACCGCTACGTATCTCCGTTACGCTACGTATTGCCCGCTTCGTAGCGGTTTGGCGGCAGGCCGCTACGCCCACCGCTACCACTGTTTTCATCCTTGTTCCAAACCAAGACGGAATTGCAAGCAATACGTTCAAAAATAAGATGCCCATTGATGGGAATATTGTGTCTACTTTTAGCAAATGGTTTATGACCAAAATGCTATGACAAATTGCAACGCAACCCAGCTAAAGGCAGCCACTTTCAGGGAGCATGGCTAGACTGGATTTTTAGAGAGCCATCAGAGAACCAAATTTCCGCAAACATTCATAAACGGACTCGACATCGAAGCTGCCAGAGTCAAACCCTGTCCACACTTCATGGTCCTTCCCAACGCTGGGCGCATAAACCTAGCAAAGCAATTGAAGAAGCTGAAGAACTCAATCTAGTTCCTTGTTGGTTAGATTGTGACAGAAGATTGGAGACAAAACGACATCAACCAATCCTCAAAGACATAATCAACCATTTTCACCTATCGATCGGAACGAATCCTGAAAAGATCCAGGAATCTGGATGCCAAACGCTCATCACCTAGGAAACACGGACACCTCTCCAGGGCCGGCGTGTCAGTGTCGGACACAGACATGTGTCTGACACGCCCAAAATGGTGTCCTGCTTATTTTTTTATATTTTATTTTTCGGACACGCTGATTGTTTTAGTTGGAGAAAAGTATTAAAATTATAATAAGGAAAAGAGAAGGAGCCGTTTGTAAAAAAATTTCTTTTAGTTGGAAGAAAAAAAAAAGAAGATAAGGCAGAGGCTAGGGCTTTAAATTAGAAAAAGAAAAAAGGAAAGGGCCTAAATGCAATTTTGTTAACTTAAATAAAAGATAAGGCAGAGGCTAGGCCATAAAAGATAATTTGATATGCTTGTTAGTTGGTACAGTGGTGCACTGGTACTTGAATTTTTATTTATTTGATTGCTAAATTAATTACAAAGTTAAAATGATATTAACTTTTAGTATATGATTAGATATATTATTATTATTATTAAATATTAACGTGTCCCCGACATGTCCGTGTCCTACTTTTTTGAGAAATATCGTGTCGGCGTGTTTGTGTCGTGTTGTGTCCTGTGTCCGTGCTTCTTTGCACATCACCAATCCATTGTCAGTCCAAAAGAGAATATTATCCCCGTTTCCCACTTTGAATCGAATTCATTAGCCAAATGACTCTTTAACCTTCATATCCAAATTGCAAAATCTGACAGCAGAACCGGCAGGACCCTCCAGCCACTCCTATCAATATTATATTTAGAGCATATTAACCTAGCTTTTTTTTTTTTTATGGTACATATTAACCTAGCTTCCCCCACAGGTTATCTGACTCATCCCCAGGCGTACCAAGAAGGGACTTGTTCACTTGCTTATGGGATCTAATCCCTATGCTAGCTTGCTCTTGATGCTTGCAAACCACCATCCATTGGACCAAATGGGAATTTTCTTCTCTTCCATGCCTTGCCAAAGAAAATCAATTTGGATACTTTTGATTCACTCAATCAACGATATAGGAGAAATATGAAGCAGTTCACCACAAATTTGCTCAAATTAAGACGAAGGGGCACTTTTTTCAAAAGAAACAAGAATGGAAAACCATTAAAGCTACTGCTGGTTCAGGGTGGTCAACTGAGTCCCTTTACTTCCAAAAGGGTTTCTAAATTCTAAGACTGCTCTCAAACTTCAAAATCACAAGAACGCACAATATCTAGTTTATTACTCACATTTATAATGTGCTCCAAGCATTGGAAGAAACTGATGTAATTGCCAAGGGGAATAAAGCTATAAAACTCCAAGGAGGCACTGGATGATAATAAAAAGAATGATTTTGTAGCAAAAACTTGCTCATGGGACATGGATATAACCGTTCTAATTGCAGAAAATTGTAGAAGCTGAGAAGCTGAATCTGGTCAAGCAGTACTTGAAAGAGTAATTCAAAATGCAAACAAAGAAGAAAGAGCCTCCATCTTTCAAAATGGGTTGTCAAAAGTATCAAAACTACTGGAAACTGTTTAAAAGAAGAGAGGTCACTCTTGTTAGCAATGGAACTCTTCAGGAACTCAGTAAGCCCCAAACTCGAGATGCAATGGTTAACACAACACATCCATAACTCCAGAGTTAGAAAAAAAAGTTTTCGTCCACTTTGTCATTTTATGAGCTACAGGAGGAACAAACGAATGTTTTCATGAGAAAGTCAGTCATAGTCTTGAGCAAAAGCCAGACACCTGGAACTATCAAATCAATTGAGTAATCATGAGGACTACCATGATACCATACATTTTCGGTGATATACACACTTTAATGTAACTCTAGTGTACAATAAGTTATAGGAATAAAGTAGGACATTTTGCTTACTATAATTGATTTGTTATTGATAACAGTTTTGCAATCAAGGGGAAACGATTGATTCGAATCCTCCAAAATGAGCTATTAATAGGGATGCACTATCACAATGATAGGCACCCAATTCAATTCCATATTATTTGTCTACTGTTCCATTCATCATCTGTGATAGATTGACGATGGAGCCCTCCAGTGATCATCATCTTGAAGAGATCTTTTAGAGATAGGATTCATGGTTATACAATTCACGATACGATTCAATTCATGGTTATGTACAATTTGCGATACGATTCCGATTTTCAGAATAGTGCCTAAGAGTTTGGAATCTCTATTCTTTTAGAAATTCTACAAACTGCCCCTATTCAAAAGAGGCGTTTTTGCCCCCTTCATAACATCCAAGGAAAGTGAGACACGTCATGAGCAAATGACTGTCTACATTGAAAGTTGAGGTGAAGAGGCGGAAGCCATTAGGGTTCATAATTTCTTTTGGGACGCTTCCTAAGTTCTTTTGGGATTCCTCCATGGGAGCTCAGCCATTTACTAAAAATTCAAATGGATTAAATTAAATGGTCATATCGTTTACGTAGTGTTGCCAAATCTCACTTCAATAAGAGTTGGGCCCACCAGTAGGTTATGAGAATTTCAAGTTTTTTTATGATGCTTAATTTGACAGTGGGCCCAACCTCGATTGAAGTGAAATTTTGTGAGGGCCAATTAAAAACAAGGCATTTATTTTGATTAGATTGGTTTTTTCCATATGTGAACAGTGGACCCCATTAATAGGTTCTCCAAATTGCCCCTTATAACCTCTAACCAAAAGCACACACGCCAGCAACCATCTTTAAATACCCCATATCTTATTCTCCAAATTGCTTTACAAACGCCCAGGCGTTTTGTAGTGTTCATTCTTTTTAGAACATGAGAGAGTAACAATCTGTACCCTTCAACAGAGTAAAAGCCAGGAGAGCCGGTGAAATAAAGCCATTGACAATGGAAGATGCTGGCAATCACAATGCAAAGATGTAGAAGCGTATGCTTCCCATGAGCTGTTTATACTAAGCAAAAACCAGGAGAACCAGTGGAAGAAGTCATTGACAATGGTAGATGTTAGCTATCACAATGCAAAGATGTAGAAGCAATGCTTCCCATGGCCTGTTTATATACTAAGAAAAAACCAGGAGAGCCAGTGAAAGAAGTCATTGACGATGGAAGATGCTAGCTATCCCAATGCAAAGATGTAGAAGCATATGCTTCCCATGAGCTGTGTATTCAGAATCTGCAATTTAGCTATCAAAGTCCATCATCCAAATTCATAACATATCTTTCACTCATATTGGGTGCAAAAAAGCTCACACAGAATTAAACCCAGTCTCATACAAAGGAAAAATATTGAAGCAAGCTCATAACTAACCTACATAGACACCAACAATTCCAAACTAATCCACACACAACACACCAAAATTCATGGGTTTTTCCCAATTCATCAAAAAAGGAAAAAAAAAACAAGTAGCAATCTACAAACCCAAAGCACCATATCTCATCTAAGGGATTTACTTCAACCATTGTATGCTTGATGCTCATTACATTGCATCCACAACCTCAAACCAATCTCAATCCCTACAAATCTCATCTAAAACGCGTTTGTTCAAAACAACCCAACAATCCTATTCACCTATATCCACTTTCATCAATCCAACAAAAAAAAAAAAACAATATTAAAAACAACAACAAAAACCCAATGCACCAACTTCCAAAAAAAAAAAACCTAAACTTTCCAGATCTAAACAAAACCCACAAGAGAGAGAGAGAGAGAGAGAGAGAGAGAGAGAGAGAGAGAGAGAGAGAGAGACTAGTTGAAAACAGACCTCGCCGGTTTGGCCGAAGCAGCTGTGGAGGTAATTCTCGTCCATCCAGTACTGAAGATCTCCGGCCCAGATCGTCTTGTTATCTTCAGAAGAATGCATCTGCTGCGGCTGTTGCTGCTGCGGTTGGGGATGGTGATAAGGCATGTAGTGCTGCTGCTGGGCCATGTACTGCTGTGGCATCATCATAGCCGCTGATGGGTACTGCATCGCCATCCACGGCTGCTGATGCTGCTGGGGATCTTGGGAACCGTTATTGGATTGCATCTTCTTCTTTGATTCTTGGTCTTTTGATTTGATATGTGGTGAGGATTTTGGAAGATTTTGGGGACCTGGTCTGGTCTCTGGAAGAGCAGAACCAGGGTTTGAAGGAAGAGAGGGGGTTGGGGTTGGGAGGAGAAGGGATTAATAAGGACTTGGGAGGAAGGGTGAGATTTGTTTTGGGCCGTTGGATTGGGTAGATGAGAGGGGTTTTGGACCGTTGATTTGAGATAAAGATGAGATGAGGGCTGGATGATAAGATCTTACGGCTGCTGTTGACCGACTTGTCTCTTGTGTTTTTGAGTCAGTTTTGAGAGTGGGATTGAGAAAAAGGGAAGCTGTAGATGATAAATTCTCCAGTTGTATATAAGATTGTGGGCTCCACACGTGCTTAAAGATGGACTGAGTAAATGGGTTTTTGTGGATGAACTAGGGTTACACTTTGAACTGGGCTTGGCTTGGGGTAAGTCTAGCCCACTATGGCTTTGTGGGTTTTTCTAACCAGTTTGGCACTTTACTTTTAAAATCAAGTGGAGTGAAGTGAAATAAAAAGTATGAATAAAAAATGTAGTGAGTTATGATGGTATTTTATTTTTAGTTGTTGGGGATAGAATATTGTTGACTTTTTGTATGGGAAATGGAGTTTTTTTTTTCTTAGTGAGTAATTGTTGTTATTTTTTGATTTTTTGTTGGAAAAGTTGGAGAAAGTATGAATAAAATATAAATGATGTTTTGACATTACTCTACTTGACTTTATAAGTAGAAATACCAAACTAAGGGTGCACCCATTTAAAGGAAATGAGCATGATTGAAATTGGGTTGGAGGTTTTCGAGTCCGAAGTCGTAAAAAAATAAAATCCAAGTAAATGTAAAAACTCGCCACCACATAATGTAGGCTATATGAGTTTTGTTTCTCCATTAAAATTTATCACGGGTGAAAGAATTGAATTGGTTGCTAATACTATGTATATGTTCGATTGTATATGATAGAGAAAGACCTAATAATAGTCTATCATGCTCAAGGCTTTAAGGACCGGATCTGGCCCAATAATGGTTTCAGACACCCTGATCATGGATTCAAGTGAAGACCATCAAACAAGATGTATATACAGGTTCGTCAAAATGGGTTTTATATGGGCACAATTCATGCTGCAATAAGGCCTTCAAACAGCTTGGGGGTTTCGGATGGAATGAAGGATCATTAGTCCAATAGAGTGGATGTATGCGGACACACTCATTATTTAGTGGTGTTGGCACCTTAGTACCACACAAATTGGCAAGGATGGATCTCTAGGTCATCTGGTTCACTCCAGACAAATATGGCCCATCTTAGAAAAATATATGTAGGATGGATATATGCTTAACCATCTGGGCTCATAGCTAAACTAGGTGGGCCTTATAATCTTTCACAAAGACCTTTATGTATAGGGCATGTTCCTTTGCAGGAATTTTTGGAATTTATGTGTGTTAGAATTTGTAGAATTTGAGATGCTAGAATTCTGAAATGCTATTAGGGCCTGTTTCTTTACTTGAATTTATAGAATTCATGTCTGGTGGTTATCTGTGAATTTCAAATGCTGGTATTTAAAATGCTGTCAAATTCTGAAATTCTAAATTTTTATTTCATTCATGGCCTGAATTCCTGCCTAAGAATTTTGAATCCCTTATCTCCACAAATATATTGTTTCATGGCTAAAAGAAATTCTAACTGAAATTATTGTCACATACGTATTATATATATGCAGATTCAACATTAAATTGCCCTCCAAAGTCTAATATGATATATACATGGGCACACTTAATTACAAAATATAACATCGAGACACCACTAAGAATAAACTCTCCCATTTCATATAAATCCAGAGAGAGAAATAAGCTCATTGTGACTTATATGATCATTCAGAAAAGAAAAAACGATAATAAAAGCCACAAGCTTGCACTTGTATATTCATCTTTCCCCAATAGTTCATGTGGCACACATATAAGTATCAATTCATATCGTCCAAATAGAGGAGGCTAAACAGTATCTAAGCATTGTGATAAAAAAAAAAAAAATCATACCCCAGGAATTCTGAATCCTTTTTGTTAAGTGATTTTTCAAATCCTCTTTGTCAAAGTGGTTTTTTCAAATGTTGAGTTTTTTTGGGATTTCAAATGCCTGGAATTTGCCCATGAACTCTAATAATGAAATATAAAATTCCTAGACAGCCAGAACTCCTGTGTTAGGAATTCTAGTAAAAAAACAGAGCCTTAGATTCTAGCACTTCTAAATTCTTCGTTTCTCTTGTACAAAAATTTCTGCCTGAGAACTTTTACAAACTTGAATTCCACAAATTTCCTATTTCATGACTACTTGAATTTCTTAATAAGATTTTACATGTTTATGCATTATATGAATTGCAAAATGGGATTCTAGGACTTCTCTGCTATTCGATCTCTCTAATATACATACTCACATGACGCAAAGTTGCACTCAAAAAGGAAGAAAGACAAGACAAACATGAAAGAACATAGTAAAGGAAGAAAGACAAGACAAACATGAAAGAGCAGAGTAACTTTAAAAATAGAGAATCAGAGAACATGTGTCTTCGTGCAACCATTGAACTTCGAATTTGGACGACATATGTCTTTGTGCAACCATTGAAAAAAACCTGGGACAAATTGATTCTGGAAAAGAAGAAACCAATATAAAAACCAGTTGAATCTTGTTAATGACATATACCCTATTTGTGAAGTCAAGGAAGAATCCATTAAGCATGGTCTCTTCCACTGCAAATATGTTCGAGTGCAATGTTTGGTTCACATCACAATTGGGGTTTCTATCTCAAATATTCCTAGTTATGAGGTACGAGAATGGTGGAAGGAGTGTGTTAAATATTAGTAGATAAGGATGTGCACCAAGAAGTGAAAGCATGGATTGTAGCTACCTGGTGGGCCCTCTGGAGAGCCAACAATGATCTCATTTGCTAAAGGTCATAAGATGGTCCCAACCAGAATTGAAGGAGGAATTAAACAAATGTTGTACATCTCCCTAAGGCTCCTTTCAAAATCAATAGCATAGTTTAGAAGGGGGTAAACTAAATCTATTCGTGCATCTTAGGGTAAGGGCAATGTGGTCTTATTTTCTCCCATGCAGCCTTTTCTAGGTATGAATTAGGTTGATTCGTCCTTTTGGACTAGTCTATCTCATTTTGTGTCATGGAAATTAAGGAATTAGCAGCGTATTTTGATAGAAAACATTCATATGCATCTTTCCTTCATTTATGAGGGACATTTTCCTTTTTGAAAATTTCTAAGTACATAGGGTGAGGTACAAAATGCACTTTTCATGTGCAAAAAGGGGAGTGGGGAGGGAAAGATGCATATAAACATTCCCCTATTTTGATTATGTTTAGTTTTACTATATTTCTAGAACTCTCGCGTTGGTTGCTAATAAAACAGAAAGTTTGGCATGTCTTGCAAAGAAAGTATTATGTAGCCTAATCATTTCCCGAGTTGGTTGTGATTTGGCTTTTGTCTCTTTTTGTGGTTTTAATGAAATTCTCCTTTCTAACATGGAAAAAAAAAAAACTTCAAAGGCTTATTTATTTGACAAGTTTTCCCATCTCATTTGTAGCCCTATCAAAACCAATATAGAATAGTTTGATCTTTTCTTATGAATAAAGTCATGCCACTTTTTTCAAAATTCATGAAATCTCCATAGTGACACCAGATCGTCACCTATTTGATTTGGTAGCCCATGTTGACCATTCATTTAGTGTAAATTGTTAATGACCACAAATATGGCCATGGTCCCAATACATTTGCTCCACTGTAGAGTTCTACTCTTTCTACTCATGAGAAGCATGAGGGAGACCGTGGGCATCTGGACTATAAAGTGTTGAGTGGACAATCATTTCCTATCAAAGCTAAAATATTATTTGACTGTCATGATGATTAGATCTTTACCTTTTATGCTTTTCTGGCACGACGTGCAAAGAATCCATAATGAGTCCATAGATTTAAGAATTTCTCATTGCTTGCAAATTTGAGGATTCCTCATTGAGAATTTGTTTAATTGAAGGTTTTACATTGATACCAGTGTACATGCTTGAGAAACATTCATATCAATGCATAAATAAATAAATAAATAAACTAATGGTTTCCAAATTCTATTGAGGAGGGTTAGACGTAAAAGTCCTCATGAATGATGAATTACTAAAAGTGGATTTTTCAAATCCTCAAGTAAAGCCAATGAAGAATCCAATAGGATTTAGTTGTTAAACATAACCTTTAAAGTAAAGCATTCCATCAACCCCTATAAATTCAAAACCAATTAAACAAATGAGCACTGAAACTAAAAAAACCAAACAAATTCAAATTTGCCAGAAACATCATAATATTATGGTGAATTAACCACATCTTTAATACAATATGAGATTTTTTTTTTTGGGTGCTCATATAAGATCTTGAGTTGCAATAGTAATAATAGAGTACTTATAAAACAGCACACACATTTACATTTACATGCATAACCACACACATTTACTGATTGTGGTTGTCATCCTAGTCTTGAATCCCAGCCACATGTCCAATACCCGGGCTATGACCAGGTGCTGTGGCATCTGAAACTTGATTCTTTATCTCCATGCTTTTATTGTAGAGGTTCTTTCCAACACTACCACTTACCTTAACTGAAACTACTCCCTCATGTGCACCCAATGGAATCTCTCTTCCATTCTTCCCCATCTTCTGTTGGCAGGTCTTCCAACTTTCTCATCACGGTGAGGAGAAAAAAAGGCCACTAAAAAGGTCATTGAAACAACTACAAAAGAGAGGAGAAGCACTACAAGCAATGAGATCTTCTTACCCATGGTTGCCTAAGAAATGTAACTATGCAAGTAAACTATACTAGTACAAAGGAAGTTGGCACAACAGATGAACTTACAGGTGATTCTAATGCAGCATTTATAGTAGTGCCCAAGCACTGTCAAAGTAACTGAAAGCCAATGAAATGGTAGCACACTGCCCAATTCACGTGCCATGACTACAAGTACACAACCCCATCCCTCAAAACAACTTAAATCAATAGAGAATCTATGAGTGGGCTTCAATTAGATCACCTTAGCCCATTTTGTAAGTGCACCCACGAATGTTTGTCTCCTCTAAGAATCATTAAACCCTAAAATAAGCAGTCTTAGAGCCCTCCAAAAAATCGGGCAGTGTTTGACCATTGACTGATGCTTTTGTTTTTTTTCCTTAGTGCCTTTATATGGTGTTTAAATTACTAATCTTGGAAACGTTTCCACCACTATCTGTGCACGTGGGTCCTTAAGATCATGATTTTGCAGTCTTTGAGAATCTTAAGCATGCACTGGTTCTGTGCATGATAGCTTCACATTATATTTCTCTGTCTGGCATCTTAGTTACCTTTGGGAATAAAAGATACAGTTGATCACAAAGGGGTGCTTTGCTAGCACTCGATTCCATCCCTCTTCCCTGAATGTGTTTTTTCCACATGGGGATTGGCAGCTTAGTTAAGTTGTCTACTTTTGGGAATAAAAGTAAAAGAAGATTAAGTCACAAAAGGTTTATTAGCTAGCATTGCTATGGCTACTCGATCTCTCTAGTCTAATTGTGTGTTTTTACATGGCAAGTAGTTAACATTGGGAATAAAAGATACAAAAGAAGAAGATTAAATCACACAAGGGGTGATGTGCAAGCGCTGTTAATTATTAGTAGTTGGTACCATCTCTTTATGCTATTTGTGTTTCACATGGGGGTTTATTTGACAGTAAAATCACATAATTTAAGGGGGGTTTAAAAAATCTAAAAATAAGTTCTAATTTTAAAATTTAGAGCTTATTTACATATTAAAGCATTTAATAAAATCACTAAAAAAAAATTAGCGGTGAAAAAATCCATATTTATTGGCTATTTTTTTCCGCCACTAAAAGCCAAATAAGTGTGGTTTTTATTTTCGCTGCTAAAACTGCTATGGAATGTGTTTTTCATTTATTTTCATTTATTGGCTGTTTTAGCAGTTTCGCTGCTAAAACTGCTATGTTTTTCCGCCACTAAAAGCCAAATGAATGTGTTTTTATTTTCCCACAGTTTCGCTGCTCTTTGAGCGTCCCCAGGCAAGAAACGACAGTTTCAACGATGGAAAAAAAATTCCTACCCCGGCTTTGAGATCTACACTTACAAATACTATAAAGACTATAAAAACAAAACTATCGTCCACACAACCAGTCAAAGGCAACAAACGTCCAATCACAGGCTGCTTAGGGAATCTAGAAACATTCCAACGGTTAAATAAAGAATGAATGAATTAGAAACTAGAAAGGAAACTCAAGTGTCCAAACACTCCAATTGGTCGTGTAAGTGTTGGTATTATTTAAGTTGGACAAAAGAACCCCAAATCAATTGTTGCAATGATGGGCTCGAAAGTGGCTCTAGATTCGCCCAATCTTTTCTCTCTTTTTCATTTTGAATAGAAGAGTGGATATTCCAAAGTAACTTAAGCCACTTGGATCAATGGATGGATCTTCTCCTTCCTTTATTTAGGTCAAACTAGTTCCCACCTTTTTCTGCTGAATTCATGGAAGTGTCTTCTGAATTGGGATATTAGACATATTCTACTTCTTTCTAGTGAACATTGAAAAACTTGCCCGTTACAAACTAGTCCGCACAGTACTAAGTGGAGACACAGGAAAACTTAAATAATCCCACCCTCTTGTAAGAATTTACAATTTTCCCCCTCACCTGCATTTAACCATCTCAATTTATGGATGTGTTATATAAGCCCATCGCAGTCTGTTTCCAAAACCCATATGAAAATTTCTCATCTGCTTCCAAAATCCACCTGAGAATTCAAATGATATCCGAGACTTACTACTAAAAGCTCAACTACTTGTTTGGGTTCAAACGAAAATCCTGGGTCCACCATTGATTGGCATAAATTTAGCTTGGTATCATCATCAAGTGCGGAGCCAAGAGGCTAGGAGTGGTGCCATGGCCCCTCAAGTTTTTTTTTAAAACTCGTGTTTTTTGAGGCCCCTCCCTTGGGATTTTTTTTTTTCCTTTTCCTATTGTTTTAGCATGGTGGCCCCCTCGAGGGAAAATTTCGGCACCATAGATATATGGGTCAAATAACAGAACAACATGAGCAGGCGATTTGATTTGGTGCTAGGAGGTGGTGGGCGGCCCTTAAGGTGTTGAAACGTCGGTTCAGCAGAAAAGAGGGATTCCCCTGTTTCTCTGCACTTCAGTTCCAATGGTTCTCTGTGGATCTCTATGTATAGTGTCGTTATAAATATCTATCTACTTGCCAGTGCTGTCCAAATTAAACTATGATTTCCTTTTGAAGTGACCTTGTTATTTTACACTATAAGAGAAAAGTGTCTTATCATTTGAACTGTCTTCGCTGTACAAGCTGATGGTGCACATTCAGTTGGTTTAGGCCGTCCAATTTTTGGAATCAACTTTAGACAAAAGTGGCCCATCATAACCATCTCAATTTCTGATCAAATTTTGTTTGGTTAGGGTCCTTCAAAAGAGGTTTCAACAGCTATGCCTCGCATGGTTGACAAGCATGCAGGTGAGTCCCAACTCACACGTTTTGCTCCACAATATCGAGTCTGGATCCCTTGTTTTGTAGAAACAGGTAGATGCCGATTCATCAAATCCGCATTCACCATCTATATAAAATTTTATGCCAACTAATGCACCCCCTCAATTGTTTAGAAAAAAAAAAAACAAAACATAAATTTTGTATAGGCGGCGAATGTTGATTGGAATGGGAATCCGGATTCCTATCATATAATAGCCTCAAGCTATGGGACGGTATACATGATCATTTCTCTTTCATTCATGAATGAAATTATTTTTCTTTTTTCTTTTTTTTAAAATTTTAGCTAAATTGCAAAGTATATTAAAGAGGGGAGCAGATACAAAGGATATCCGAAAATTATCGTATCTTTTACTAATAAGGTCACTAGCACAACAATCCGTGCTCATCATGGTATGTATATACATTATAAATCAAATATTCGGACATTAAAAAGGTTACGTGGAGTACCTCTTTCCATCCATTAAGTAAGTTGTATAAATAAAAATAAAAAAATTGGGACAAAATGGGAGTAGAAGAAATGGAGTGGAACAATAGACTTAAAAAAAGAAAGAAAAAAAAATAGAACTAAAGTGGAGAGTGGTGTGTGTTTCAATGAGATAAGAATATGAGTGCGTAGATAAAGGGAGAGAATGTGAAATATTTTACCGAATAGGGGTAATTATAACCCACAGTCAAAATTAAAGCCAAAATCCATGACTTTAATAACTTTATCATAAGTTTTTGCCAGCAATAATATAGGAGGCATCATCATCATCATAGAGAGAGAGGGAGAGAGAGCAATGGAACTAAATACTTGTTCGAATTACTATAAGGACAATGAAGTCCTTTGGTACTTAATGATGTAAACAGCTTGAGGTATGTATATATATAATCAGTCACAAATCAAAGTTAGGAAGATGGCATAGGCCGTTTTACAATCATAAATACATGTACAATCGACTCATACTCGGGTATTAAGGGTGCACAAAAAATTTGTAGATCCGTAAAATCGTTCCAATCTGATCCGCAGATTTTTAACCGATCCGAAAGTAAACGGATTGGTGATGGATTAAAAATCTTATAATCTGTTAACAACGGATCGGTAACGGATTTCACCCTTAATCCGAGGATTCAGTCCAATCCGATCCGTTGACATTAAATATATAAAAAAAAATTATGGGGTCTAAATATAAGTTAAGGGGAGGTGCTCCTATAGTCCTATGAGAGGCACTCTCACCAAGTTTATGAGAGATGGATGGGGGCCCTCACTTCCATATCCACTCTCACCAACTTAAATGCAAGGACCTCCAACTTAAATGTGAGGGCCCTCACCTATCTCTCATCAACTTGGTGAGAGTGCCTCTCACTAGAGCACTTCCCTAAGTTAAGATGTCTAAATATAAAATAAGAAAAAAAATTAAGGGGTCAGAAATGAGATTTTTTCTAACATGTTTGATATATTTCTTTTAACATTAGATTGAACGAATTGAATGGATTAATCCGATCAAATCCGTTCTTTCATGGATCGAATCGGATCAGTTTTTAACAGCCATGAATTGGTGACGGATTTCAAATCCATCAATCCGTAGCTAACAAATTGGTGAAGAATTTGGCCGAATCCGCATTAATTCGATCCATGTACACCCTATCGATTATGATTAAGCAACCTTTATTTTACTTAAACACAAACACTCTAAAGCATGCACTAACTTGTTTCAATGACTACACAACGATAAAAAATCAGTGCATGTTGTTCTTTAACATGTGGCCTATGCCAGGACTGTGACCGGGCGACGTGGTTTGTCCATTTACTTCGTATCCCCCCACGTCCACCTTTTCTATTCTTCCCTTGCACTATACATTTCACACACTCTTTTCTCCTTTTCTCTGCTTTCAAATGCCTTCCCTCATAAGAGAGAAGTAAATTAATGAGAAAGAATCAGTGCAAGGAGAAAAACACAGTACACAAGGGACTTTGGGTCGTGCCATATGAAGGAGGAGATCAGAGAGAGAGATGCTCATCCCCTGGCATGTGCATGGGTATTTAAAGTGGTGAGAGTCGGAAGGGAGACCCCACCATGAAGAAGATAATTTTCAACGGGTTGATTTTAGCCATTGGAGTTTCGCCCGGCGTGCAACTATGACTTCTTTATTTTTTGTTTTTGTTATTATAAAATCCCTAAGGCCATTATGTTTTGCCGGGGGATTTGAAAGGGATTCGAATCTTCTTCTTCTTACTATATTTCAAAAATAATAGAATAGAAGGGCTTGCTCACTGGATGTTTAAGGATCAATCCATGAGTATGCCATTCTCCTCACATGCATGGCCTTCCTCTTCCCTTCCCATTTTTATGGGGTTCTCTTTCCATTTGTGCGGGCTCTATTTTTCCTATGTGGACTTCCTCTTTCTATTTGTGGGCTCTCCTTCCTCCCGTACGTGTATACTTTCCCCTTCCCAATTGTGTAGGCTCTCTTGCGTCTCCAATCCATAGGCTAGGCTACCATAATTGAAAAAAAAAAGGGGAAAGTAAGACACGTGTCAATGCTTTGTAGAGGCTGTGTTCCTTGTCGTGCACAAAAAAGGTTATCAAGATTAGTCATGAACTAATTAGGTCCATTAAATACTGTCAACCATACAATCTATGATGTTTGTCACACAACAAAAAGTGTTTAATGACACGTTCTTAGATAGCTAATCTTCAAGCCCTCTTATATGTGATGAAGTGTGAAGTGTACGTGCAGCACAAAAAAGGACTTTCCTACGTGGCCTAGGGTATGTTTGGCAATTTACTTAAAAAATCAAGTGGAGTGAAGTGAAATAAAAAAATAAAATAAAATATGTAGTGGGTTATGATGGTATTTTATTTTTAGTTGTTTGTGATGAAATATCTTTGACTTTTTGTATGAGAAAATGAAGTTTTTTTTTCTTTTAGTTAATAAAGATAGTTGCTAGAGGCTTGTTTGTATGGTAAAGACAAGATAAAACCGGCATTTTCTGTTCCACAGGAGTATATTTCTACGTGTGTTCACTGCTCGGAACCTGGCCCACCATTAGGAACATAAGCCCATATCCGACCGAAATCCTATACGGGCCTTAAGTGCCTGGCCCGAGCCCACCCATTTAGTCAATCAAGTCTGGCTTTCTATCACTTTTGTGTGCATTCTAATTACTTATTTGGGTAAATCATCACTAAAGAATATGTGTTACGTACTCATTTGCAGTGGCGGACCCAGGATTTTTATTTAGGTGGTGCTCAACTCCTACTCGACTTTGCTAACTTTTTTCACATTAACAATATCAAAAGATTAAAAAAATCTATTTAAATTTACACAACTTTTTTCCATGCTCGGATCTCCTGGCCAATTGAAGGGTCTTCTCACTACCTCCCTAGTTTCGGGTGATCACCAATTCATCAACATCAAAACAACCTAAGATAATATTTTCTTTAATCCTAGGTGTCTGGATGCCCTGAAATGGTAATTTGGGTGAGCACCCAATTAACCAATATGAATTTTAATAGGAATTTTATTTGGCTATAAGGAATTTGGTTGCCTGCACTTACCATAGCTATAAAAATAATTCCCTATAGTTGGTTATGGGCTCGCATCAAAGAAGAAACAAATGTCACTTGAATGTAACTAAAGTTATCCAAACATATGAGCAATAAGGCCTAATTTATGTATGAATTGAAGTTTAAAGTGTACCCCATGATAGATTTGGTCATCTTCGAACTTGTAGATGTTCTGTGATTTAGGGCTTAGTGTTTGGATTTAGATTTGGGGATTTAGGGTCTGAAATTAGGATTTGAAAATTAAGGGTTCACATTCAAATATAGAGTGATTAGGATTATACTACAACTGAAGAGGAAGATTATTTAATTAAGAGTTATTTGGTGAGAGAGAGACTAACTGGCCACAAGAGGACCGGCAATGAAAAACTCGACCGGCGCGAAGAGGATCTTAGAATCTCACTAGAAAGAAGATGTCGAAAGATATCGGCGCAAAGAGGATTTGTTTTCAATCTTTTTAGGTTTGTAATGTGGGGCAATCACAAGATTTAGACGCGGGGCGACCGTTTATTAGATATATTGAGAAAGTTCCAATGCCCATTTAAATATCATGTAATTTCAAAATTGACCTAGGGCGGTAGGTCCGCCACTGCTCATTCGGGGGAGCTGGTCATGGCTTTGGGCTTTCGATCACTTCATTCAAAGCCAGTCAATATATAAAATGGGATCCAGACCCAGTCCATTGCAGGCTGGGCTCGAGTCAAGCCCATGCTAGCTGAGGATCCCTACATATATATTTCAGAGGGGAAGAGGGGGTGGCACTTGGTTTCCTCTCTCACAAGGAAAAGTCATTTAAAAACTTCTATGCTTGGTGGGGACTCCTACAGCACCGAACTAATTAAGAAGTGTCTAGAGATGTCAAATGGGCTGGGTCGGGCCGGGCCAGTCAACGGCCCGTGCCATGGGCCATGCTGGGCCGAGGGTACTAGGCACGTCAGGCCTGTTTGGCACGGTCCGTTTGGCCCGCTAGGCATGGCCCGCCAAAAAATGACTATTTTTTTAAAAAATTATCCATTTTACCCCCCCCCCCGACAGTCATATAAGGGGTATTTTGTGTCCTTTTCAATTTTACAATGTCTATAAATACTTGAACCCTCCCATTCTTCTCGGTGGAGTAGGTCGAATTTAACCAAACCACTTAAATATCTTTACTTATAATGAGTTATATTTATATGCTTTACTGGTCAAGATTCTTCATGACTTTGCGCGTGCATGTTTTAGAATTGTGGTGCTCCTTTTCTAAGTGCTATAAATGGATTAACCATGGTAGGCAAACTTGTGTGGACTTTAGGGGTCATTCATACTCAGTTCGTAGACCTAGTCTCCAGTTTGAGGATTGCACTGCATAATCTCATAGCATGGTGCAACTTTCTAAGAACAATACTAGTAGTTTCCTCTGTTAATACGGGGTTAACAAATGTCACCTTTTTCCACATTATCCTCATGTAAGGGGTGAATCCAGGAAGAAGTAGAAGATTTGAAAAACTCACCCAAGTCACTAGCCACTCTGGTGGATGTAAAAGAGGATTCAGGCCGGGGCAAACCTAATATAGATCCTCATTGCACATGTACAGACTCATTTAGTTACAAGAATTTACGGAGTCATTTCTGGTGGGCGTCTATGAATTTCAAATGCTGGATTTTTGAAATGTCTAAATCATGCGAGAGATTCTTATTAAAAAACCCAAGCGCCCTAAGTTACATAAATTCCAAGTCTATAAATACCCGAACCCTCCCATTCTTCTTAGTGGAGTAGGTAGAGCTTGACCGAACTACTTAAATATATTTGTCATTCTCCGTGCTTCTGTTCTAATTTTGAATTTTTAATACAGAAAAGGAGAAAAAAAATTAATAAAAATAAATAAAAGAGTCACGGCGAGCATGGTAGGCACAAAGGGCCGGCACAACCTGTTTGTCTGGTGTTGGCCCGGCCTGTGGCACCAGCGGGATGGCCCGCCCGTTTGACATGCCTAGAAGTGTCTTAACTGGAAAGAAAATAGTACTTTTGCTGCCAAAAAGTCTACTTGGACATACTTTTTGGCATGAATCTTGGATAAACTCCTATGTTACCTCTTGAATATCAATTATGTTACCCCATTGATATTCAAGGGATAACACAGGGATTTGTTCAAAATTCATGCCAAAAAATATGTCCAGATAGCATTACTCGCCTGCTTGTACAAATGTGGCCTACTGCGCTCAAGGTTGTATCATTGCAACTTAACACGAATATTGCTCGCCCAGTTGGTAGCTTTTCTGGTCTGGCTGTTTGCACTGATCAAGGAATCCAACGGTCTCATTTGTTTTGTTGTTAGCTATGACCTGAAATGGAATCTTCTTTTTCCCTCTCTACATTCATTGCATCATCTCGTAAACCGCTTCAAATGTATAAGTTACTCTCTCACACTCTCACATAGTCATAATGGAGTATGGAAAAGAAAGTTTCATTTATATATTTTGTGTTATATTATTTCTCAATTTCCATTTCTATCATCACCCAACTAAATTTAATGCCACTTAGAGTTGGGTCCATAAAATAATCCGATTTTTTTTAGCATATATGACTAAAAAAGAAAGAAAGAAAATTAACTAAAGTGATATCACTCGGATTTAGACATATGATAAATATAGCAAAAGCACCTATCTTCAATTAAAGTGAAATTTGTTACATTCAGCCTATAGCTCAAGTCTTAGAGATAAGTTGTGAATGAGGGTATTTGAGAATTTGGTCTTTAGTAAATCCAATTTTTTTTGGTGATTTAGTATAATACATTAGGGGACCGTCATTTTGGGTAGTTTTGGATTTTCAAAGGTAGGATCACTTATAAATCTATAGGGCTAAAATTAGAGATGTACTTTTTTTTTTTTACAAAGAACTCAAACTCAAGCACTCACTCACACTGCACAAGTGGAACTAGTTGCATTGGGGACGACAATCCCCAAAGTATTAGAAACTTTCCTCTCCCTCCTCGCTCTCCAAGAATTTATCTTACATAATCGCCCCCTTAAGGAGAATTTCCTAGCTTTACTACTGCAGGCAAGGGCGGACGCAAGTACTATGTTTTGGGAGAATTTGCCCCCAACGAACCTGGAAAAGGCCAGAAATATGCAAGTTGAAAGATGGAGAAAAAGCTCATGCCTCTGTCAGAAATGAACTCAAAACCCCTTCCCTCAAATGATAAAGTAACGAAGTAATTTACTTTAGGGGAGTGGTATTGGCACCGTAAAATTTTCTCTCCCCACCGCACTAGAAGACAAAAAAATAATTTTTCCTAAACTACCCCTCCTTCTCCTCCCTCCTCCCTCCTCCTCCTCCTCTTCCCTTCCTCTCCCACCCTCCACCCTCTTCCCTCATCCCCCCCCCCCCCCCCCCCCCCCCCCCCCCCCAGTCTCCGGCGGGGAGGGAGCCCCGGCCGGCCAGCTGGCCTCCCTCTCCCTCTTTCTTCCTCCCTCCCCTTCCATTTTCTTTCTCTCTTCTCTCTTTTCTCCCTCTCCTTCCCTCCCCTACTCCCCCACTCCTGGCCCTCCCCCTCCCAGTCGCCAGCGGGAGGGAGATCGGGCTGCTGCAGGCGGGCGGAAAAAACCAGTCCACCTGCAGCAACCCAATCTCCCTCCCGCCGGTGATTGGGAGGGGGAGGCGGAGGGGGAGTAGGGGAGGGAAGGAGAGGGAAGGAGAGGAAGGAGAGGGAAGGAGAAAGAAAGAAAATCGAAGGGGAAGGAGGAAGAAAAAGGGAGAGGGGGAGGGAGACCGGCCAGCCGGCCGGAGCTCCCTCTCCGCTGGAGACTGGGGGGAGGGGGGAGGAGAGGGGAGGGGTAGTTTAGGAAAGTCAATTTTTTTATTTTTTTATTTCGGTGGGAAGAGAGATTTTCTTGGTGCCAATAGAGCCCTCCTTAACTTTATGAAAATTGTCCAGCCCCCTCAAATGAAAATCCGGGTCAGCCAGTGACTGCAGGGGTGGGTAGACGGTGCGCTGGACTCAAAAGAAAATTTTGAGGCCAAAGCATCCCAGAATCCATATCCTTGGGCTCCCACCAAAATTCGTCCACAAAATCCATTGTTTCATGTTCCCGATACTTGACAGGACCGAACCTGCCAAATCCAGGAACTAGAGTGAGTCCACAACCTTGATAAAAAAAATAGACTCGCCTTTAAAGGGGTCAAGTTACCATCAACCCCTTTAGTCTGCCTGCTATTTAAATGAATTAGGTTAGGGCCAACCCGCAATAAATAAATCCATGGAAAAAACTTGATGGTTTAATATCTTAGTTCTTAAAATAGTCTATGTTATATGAAATGAGTTGAAAATGTGTTGAGTTTTCTTTTTTACTAGCAACTTAGCTCAAAAATAGCCTGAATATTTGAAATGAATTAGGTTCCCAACATTCATAGATTAACTCAGGTTAAATGGGCTGACCCGCTGTCAATCCGGTAAACGTGTTTAGGGGTGTGCATGGGCCGGGCTGAGGAATAACCATTCCCGGCCCAAGCCCAGATCGGGCTATAACTGGTTGGCCAGAGTCCGGCCCGCCTGAAGAATATTAAGCCCGACCCAGGCCCAATTGAACACTATAATGATAAAAAAAAGGTTTTCTTACACTGGTCAACTGATTTGGTTCCTTGTGTGTTAGTGAGATGTCATGAGTTCAAGTCTTGCTCTTTTTACATTTATTTTTACAGTCGGACCAGACTAGGCTTGGGCTCTCTACCACTCAATCCAGGCCCAGGTTATATATTTAACCTGGCCCCAAAAAAATAATCTAAGCCTGGACTGACCAAAGCATTATGGGCTGTGTTCGGAATCGGGCGGGCCCAGTCCATGAACACCCCTAAATGTGTTATAAAAAAGGAAATAGCTAGAGTGATATCACTCTATCTAGCAAAGCACCTATTTTCAATTGAAGTAAAATTTGTTTTGACCTATTGTAGTACATTTGGTTAATGTCATTTTGACTAGTTTTGGATGCCAAACCCGTACGAGGGTACGGGGCTGGAATTAAAATATTTTCTTTAAGCAACCATACAATACACAATGGGGTGTACATCGGGTCCGGTTCCGGGTTATCGGGCCGGGTTTGACCCGACCCGATTAGTTTATGCACACCGGGAACCCGACCGAATACCCGGTTAGCTATAGCCGGGTTTGTCGGGTTCGGGTTACCGGGTTTACCGGGTTACCGGGTCGGGTTACCGGGTAACCCGGTTACAAATTTTAATTTTTTTTTTTTTTCAATCTGAATCTTTTTTTGATAAAATGCATGGAGATAAAATAACAACTTCTGTGAAATGAAGATTTTCTCATCTAAATCCAAGTTTAACCACAAAACTTTCCACAAAACTTTATTTCAAAGTTTATTTCTAAATGAGCTAATTAGTATATAAAAGTTATTTTTTTAATATTTTTTTATAACCGGGTTATCGGGTCACCCGATAACCCGATTAACTAAAAATCCTTAACCCGGCACCCGGTCCGGATTAGTATGTTCCGGGTCGGGTTTGACCCGACCCGGTATAAGACCATGTTACACCCGCCCGAATACGTCCGGGTCGGGTCGGGTTACCGGGTCGGGCCGGGTTTGGAAACCCGGTGTACACCCCTAATACACATGTTCCTCAACAGCTGACTAATAGCCAAGGATGGCTGAAATTTAAAATTTCCTAAGAGGCTCAAGTAGCATAGAATCATATCCTTTGCTTCCAACCAAAATTCTTCATAGAATCCATGCTTTCATGTTCCCTATCCTTGGTAGGGCCGAACTTGTTGAAGTCACACTTCACTGGTTTAGTAATTGAGAGTTGCTAATGCCACATACCAAGCTTCTCCTTCCACATCTCTTTTTTTGCATGAAGAATATATTCCTATGTAAAATTATCTAAAAGGAAATCTATAAAAATTCTCTTCCTCCCCAACTTCTTTCTACACTCACCCACCCCCAGCCGAGCCACCATTGTCCCCTTCGGCAACACCGCTAGAGGGAGAGAGGGCGGCGGCAGGGAGAAGGAATAGGGGACAGGGACAAGGAGAAGGAGAGGGAAAGAGGGCGGCCGGCGGCAAAAGGGAGAGAGTGGGGAAGAATGGATGTGGAAAGAGAAAATGATGGTGGAGACCGGAGAGGATTTGAGTATTTTAAAAACAATCGGGGTGTATAGAAATAAATTTTGGAAAGATAAAAAATTATGGAAAGAAAAGCTTGGTACCTAACATTAAGTGCGTGCCCCAAATCTGATCTTGTCTGGAAAAGTAATGTATTTTATAGTGCATAAAAAGGACACCGAATCCGAGGTTTCAATGATGAGAAGAGGACAGTGGAGGGGTCACAACCTCCCTCACTGTCTATTGGGTGGTAGATAATAGAGACGGGTCAAAAATCTCTCTTTAGTCTTAACAATATGCTTTGTTGGGTCCATGCGCAGTCGAGGGATCTTCTGCACTTCTAGAACACATTATCCGTCGTTTGGATGCTAGCACTACTGCACTAGGCATGCTATTTTGGTAGTTATAAAATTGAAAGGATGTTATCATGCTCCTTTCCCTTTTTTTAGTGACCTAGAGGATATACTATGAACCCACATGAAGACACCCAAAAGCCTAAGTAACCTCTTAAACTACCAACACACACACTGCCCAAATGTGAGACTTACTAGCTATTGGTTTTTTAGTGATTTAGAGGAAAGACTATAAACCCATCTTAAGACAATCAAATTACAAGGGCTCTTTTAACAATGCTTTCAGCTTCAGCAGAAGCTTAGGTTACCAGTAGGCATGCTTTTTTAGTTGTAAAAGAAGAAGAAAGGATGTTATCATCATTGTTCCTTCCCTTTGTAGGGCTCTTTTATCATTGGCTTGGAAGTTTTTGTTGACTTTTGTACTGAATTATTGAATATTATATCAATCGTAGAATTAATTTTAAAGGAAGGTTTCTTTTTTAAATTATAAAATCATGCACGTAATATTGGATCCTGTGAGGTGTTAGATTTTAATGCGAAATTGAATATTAGCTATGGTTTAGCCTATAATGATGCAGCCAACAAGCCCGTAATGGTTTACCAGCACGGCCCAAAGTCATGCTTTTTTCCAATTTCATAAAAAGTTGTATTGTATTAGTTTGTTCAAGATGGTGATTCATTCTCGCTTGTTAGTTAATCCCAGCTGGAAAAAAAATGTCAAAATCTTTGTTGAAGTTTTAGGGTTTTTCTTAACCCCAACTGGAATGCTGGTTCCACTCAATTATAACATATTAAGTTAGAAGGCTTTAGATCTAATTTTGACCGTTAGTTATAATTTTGACCGACAGTTAATCCTCTTTATTAAAATATATTACATTCTCTTCATATAACTACCCACTCGTATCCTTATCTCAACAAACCACACACGTACTACTCTCCACTTCTTCCTTTTTTAAGTCTCTTGCTCCACCCTCATCTATTCTACTCCATTGTTGTCCAGTTTTTTTTTTTTTTTCATTTATGCAATTTATTTAATGGATGGAAATAGGTACTCTACATAACTTTTTTTTAATGTACGAACTTTTAATTTATAATGCGACCATGCTGAGCACGGGTGGTTGTGCTCAGCATGATCGTATCTTTATAATCAGTATTTTTTCTTATGCTTTTGGATAAACAAAAGGATAGATTCCATTATAATATATTAAAGTCAAGGGCTTTAGCTTTAATTTTGACCCACGGTTATGATTTTGACCGCCAGTTAAACTACTTTATTTTAAATCTTTCATTTTCTCTCCCCACTTACCAACTCTTCCCTTTTTATCTCACTCCAGCACCCACTTTTATTTTTTCATGCAGCAATATAACTGCTCAATCATATGACTACATGTAATTACTATGCATTTGAAAACTTACTTCTTCTACATAAGATGAAAATGTTTATGTCTTAGCTTCCTCGTCCTCGAAGAAATGGTGATGAAGATCAAGGATATATATATTTTTTTCATTAATTTATTCATCATGATTCCCTGACCTAGGGTTGTCGTAATTAAATTTGAAAACCTACCATTTTCATGACGTCCTGACTAATGCATTCACGTAATATATTTAAAAAATTTAAATCATTAACTTTTGTCATGAATTTTTATTAATTAATTATTTCTATCATAACTTTCACACTTACATTGCTCGGGCTTAGCATGGGCACGTTTTACTAGTTATATTATACTAAAGAGAAGGAGTTTTGTATTGAATTTTGACTTTAAGTTACTATTTTGAAAATTTTTTTTCCAGTTTTCAACACACTTATCTCATACAAACGGTTCAACACACTTATCTCATACAAAATACCTTTTAAACCACTACTCAGGTCTTCTCCTACATATCCACTTTTGAAAGTTCCGCATACTTTTCTTTATATCCAAAACTCCATAATTCCATTTCTTCTTCTTTCTTTTTATCCCAATAGCTCTTTGATTACCTAAAGAGGTACTTTCATGATAACTATGCTGAACGGGTTATTATGCTACTTCATAATTACACTTAGCATCTTTTCTTTTATAGATTCCTCCTCAACCACTCCAAGACAAATCTACCTTTATAAAGTTATATTGATCAACAACAAATTTTGTGAGAGCTGCTGTATTCAAGATCAGACCAGAACCCTCCACCAGACCTCCGTAACACATCCTATCTATTTCTACACTGAACATAGCACATCACGTTGTATGGAAGCTCAACAGGTCATGTTGCCTAATGTTATTAGCAGTATGTAGGTTTTAATATACGATAATATTGTAGGTAGGAGATGAAGGCGAAGCTTTTGATTGCAGAAAAATGGGCTGTCGCTGCCACAAATGCGAAGGGCCTTGTCTCGGTTTGGATAAAGCACATGATGTGTTGATCTGACATCATGTTCCAGATATTGATCTCATCTATCAAATTCGACCCAATGGATGTGGTTTGCTAAAAACGAAAAAAGGTTCTTTCCATATGTGAGTGGCATACCTATCTGTTGGTTAGGGCACGCTTACACGTGAACACCTGTGGGACTCAACAACAAAATATTGAGTAATTGACTAATAAAATGATTAGCATAGTCTTATGCAATATTAATTATATGCATTAATCACGGAGAGAGTGAGAACTAAGTTCATATTTGAATATAAAGACTTTATAATCCTTTAGTTGATGGCCCACCGAAGAGAATGAGTAGGTCAAAGAGGACGTGAATGGATGTGGTAAAAATGGATATAAGAAAGTGTAACTTATCTAGAAAACTTGGCTTAAGATAGATTGAAATGGAGAAACATAATTCATATAGCCGACCCCAATATAGTTCATGTGCAAGGCTTTAATGATGATGATGATCATCATCCTTTGGTACTCAATGCTGCAAACATCATAAATTATGTATTATCACATGCAAATCAAGCTTAAGAAGATGGCAGTAGCCATTTTACAATCATAAGTACATATAAAATCGACTCAGACTCGGTTAAGCAACCCTTATTGTTTGTAAATGCAAACCACACTAACACACCAACTTGTAACAACAACGATACAGTGATAGATAATCAGTGCATGTTGTTCTTTAAAGCATGGCCCTTGCCAGGAGGACTGGGACCGGTTAAGCAACCCTTATTGTATGTAAATGCAAACCACACTAACACACCAACTTGCACCAACAACGATACAGTGATAGATAATCAGTGCATGTTGTTCTTTAAAGCATGGCCCTTGCCAGGAGGACTGGGACCGGGCGTCCCTAGTTTTCCTTTTACTTCATATCTCCCGATATTTTGTGACATAATACCTATTTTCCCTACATGACTGGCACTCCTCTTCCCATGCATTACACATTTCTCACACTCCTTGGTCCTTTTCTCTACTTTCAAATGCCGTCCCTCGGAAGAGAGAACTAAATGAGACAGAATCAATAGAAGGAGAAAAACACAGACCCCACTACAAGAAAATTGACAATTAGCGGCGGTTTATAGCGGCGGTCTATGAAAGAGTCACTAAAAATATACATACAGTGGCGGTAATTAGTTTTTGCTGCTATTAAGTGTATATGTAAGTTTTTAATATACATACAGTGGCGGTAATTGTTTTTTGCTGCTATTTAGTGTAGTATAAGTAAGTTTTTAATACATATACATACATACAGCGGCAGTAATTTTATTTTGTTGCTATTAAGTGTAGTGTATATAAGTTTTTAAATTATACATACAGCGGCGGTAATTAGATTTTGCTGCTATTAAGTGTATTGTATGTGAATATACAAATAAATAATACAAATACGTACAGCACGGAAAATATATTATGCCACTATATAATAGTAGCGGACACTGTATTCCGTCGCTACATCTATGTAACGTGTATCAGAGGAATACACTTTCCGTCAAATACTTACGTATAGCAGCATAAAGTTTTATGGCACTATAAATACTTACGTATAGCAGCGGAATTTATATTCCATCACTACATCTCCATATACTATCCCCGAAATCCCAAAACCCCCTCATCGTCCATTCCCAAGCGCAAAACCCACAAAACCTTCTCATCGTCCAGTCCCAAGCGGAATCCCAAAACCCTAATCTCTGAGATCTCTCTTCCCCAAAACCTTAATCTCTGAGATCTCTCTTCCCAAAACCCTAATCTTTGTTTGGAGCTTCAGTAGCTTTGAGGTTTCAGATCTGATCGACATCAGAGAAGAAGAAGAAGAAGGTAAGACCTACTTCCCTGCATTTTCCAACCTTCGACGATCTGCACAGTACCTTCTTTTTCTCTTCTCACAAATGGCGAAGTGATTAGGGTTTTCTTCTCACTCTTTACTCTTTCTCTCACTTATACGAGATTAAGTTTTCTCTTCTTGTTTCTTCTGTGTAGCCGAGTCTCCAGGTAAATCTCTCTCTCTCTCTCGATGCGTTTTCTCTTCTTCTTTCAGTCTTTTGGATGTTTGAATCTAGGGTTTTTGTTTTAGGAATCGATTTCTAGTCTGATCGTGTTTAGAACTAATATGATTCTTTTGTTTGATCTGTTTGTTCATCCCTATTGGTATTTCACTTGTTCGTTTCTTGTATTGGCAATACTTTTCTAATTCTTGTTACATTATGATGGAAATGGAAGTTGTTGCTGGACTCTGGCCTTTATGAGAGCAAGGAAGAAGCGGTAAGGAGAGAAGAGGTTCTTGGTCAGATTGATCAGGTATTTACTCTCTTTGTTTGCACATGTTGTCTTTTCTTTTCTTGTAGTTGTTTCTTTTGTTTTATCTTTATATCCTCAAGTGAACAATGGAGCTCATAAGAAATGTGGCTTTATCCTTTGATTTTACAAGCAAACGCTCAAATCTGAGCTTGTTCTCAAGGGGGAATTTGGGAACTTGATATTTGTGGAAAACCCAACTGTAGGAGATAGAAAAACAATCTAGGTTTCACAAAAGTATGCATACATTTTTTGCTTCAATTGAAAGGGGGATTTCAAAAATGCCTAGGTTGAGATCTTATGGGATGTCCTTAGTACTTATTTGCACAGATATGGAGCACTTTGTGAACCAACACTAGATAGATGGGATAAGAATAACATGCTTACAATAACAGGAATAAAGCATTTTATCAATGTTTTGTTTGGCTGGCTACAGCTTACACACATATACTTTGGTTTCTCTCTTTGCTTTCTCTTACTTTAAGAAATGCTCTGGGAAGCTTGTCGGTATCAGAAGGTGAGCATTGCACTGCAGTATTTGCAACCACACAAATACCATATTCAGTAGGCATGCAAATGTAGTTCATTCTCCACTATAGAGTGTTTAGAAGTCACCATGGATGCTCCATCAAAAGGGCATATCATTATTCAACTTTAGCCCTTGAATACCCTGAGTCCGTAAGATGGTGCAACTGCACCCTAGTCAACCATACCTTCTTGTGAACAAAGAACTGTTCACCACCCATTGCAATGAATATACAATAATTAATCAGTTGATGTGTGTGTATGCATGAGAGAGAGAGAGAGAGAGAGAGAGAGAGAGAGAGAGAGAGAGAGAGAGAGAGAGATCCTCTCTAGGCTTGATCTATCTTTATTTTATGGCTTTGAGTCAGAAAAAAACCCTATGTGGTGTAGATTGAATCAAGCTCAATTTATGAAGAGCTTGACTCGCCTCCTAACATGGGTTTAGCACAAAGCAATTATAACCGTAAAAGTTCACAGGATGAACAATCATAACTGTAAAAGTGGTGCTTGTTACATGGATTTCCAAGATGAAAATTGTCAGAAATCATTGAGTTTAAAGTCAAGGGATGAAAACTAGAAGATTTGGTTCATCTAATCAGTGAGATCATTTGGTTAAACTCAGTCCGCATTTGGGCTCACAATTTTAGATCATCTGTAACTGCATTGAATTGTTCAGGAAGTTTTTCTCTGAGGAAGGTGTGCATTGGCTTTTGATCAAATTTTAATCATGTTTGAGACTCTGGGAATAGAATTAGGCCACTTTTCTCTGTAGTTAATGGGAATTGGGAGAATGTATGTGTGCCTTGTTTCTTCAATAATTTCATATGGTTTGTTTCTCAGAGAAATCTAGAAAACCAATTTTGCTGATTCTTTTTTCTCTTTTATCCCATGTCTGAGTTATAGACCGAGTATTTCGTTATGATTGCTCAACAAAACAAGTGTATGAGGAAGCAGCTAAGGAGGTTGCTCTTTCAGTCCTCAGTGGTATCAACTGTGAGTACAGTGTCTCTCCTTCTCCAACTATTAGATGAGGAACTTTGGATGGGAATCCTATAGCTTGAAATTTATTTGCGAATGAACTGAATTTTTTTGTTTCTTTAGCTAGCATTTTTGCTTATGGACAAACAAGCAGTGGAAAGACATTCACCATGACTGGAATAACCGAGTATACTTTAGAAGACATATTCGACTATATACAGAAGGTAACCAACATTCATTTGAAACCAGTTTTAAATTAGATTCTGTTTAAAACCTTTGCTTCCTATGTTCTTGCAGCATGAGGAAAGAGCATTCGTAATGAAGTTTTCAGCAATAGAGATATACAATGAAGCCGTCAGGGATCTACTCAGTGTTGATGCTTCTCCACTAAGGCTTCTTGATGATCCAGAGGTAAATACTATCTTGGACACATGTTTTTGTCTGAGTATGTCATGTTTTTAATGGTACCTGGTGTCAATAGAGAGGGACTACTGTTGAGAGACTTACAGAAGAAAGTGTGAGAGATTGGGACCATTTGAAAGAGCTCCTTTCCATATGTGAAGGTGAACACATCTCTATGAAAAAGATGCATTTAATTGATTCGATTACAAAACCATCATCTTTATCTATGTTGCTGCATCATTTCAGCCCAAAGGCAGATAGGGGAAACTTGTTTGAATGAAACAAGCTCCAGATATCATCAAATCCTCAGACTGGTTAGCACCATTTCGATTACATTAGTTACTTCTGATGAAGATTTGATTGTGTTATTATAAAATGGTTTATCATTTTCCATTTGATGATGGATTGCAGACAATTGAAAGTTCTTCTTTTTGGTCTATCTGGAGGTTGGTATGATCACTATTAAAGAAATTTACCAAATTTGTACTAAAGAACATATACTGTGGATTGTGGAGCAGGTTTCTTGTTTTAAATGTTGTTTCTATTATGCTCACCTGACCTTTCTTTTTCTTTCTTTATTTGGGTAATAAATTGAAAACCATTCCTTTTTTTTTTTAAAGGAAGAATACAAAATTGAAAAGACAATACTAGAAAAGGTAATAGTTTGATGGTCATCATAAGAATGGGGCAGAATACATATAGTAAACTTTTTATTTCTCATCTCATTGTTAGTTATTCACAGTACATGTAATATCCTGTTATGAAATTTGGATAAGCAATATACGTTTGAGTGATTATGAGTACGCACTAGTTTCTTTTTATCATCAGTCAGTTGAACAATTTTATCTGATAAAAGTACATGGTTTATTTTCTTTCGTCAGATTTCACACCTCTAGGTGGTGGCAACAAGATATCTGCTGTCATCATTGATGTTAGATGTACAGAAACAGAATGCAATGCCAGCAGAGGGTAAAAAGATTGCTGTGGACAAGATGAAAGCGCATGTTGAACGCCTTAATTTAGAACCAGACATAAGTCAGGTGTCTACCTTGTATACGAATGGTAGGGATCGTTACATGGCTGGAACAGAAAGAAAGAGAGGATAAGCTGATGGATGAGTCTTTCATTTATCAGCTGAATCTCTCTTTTTGGTGTCCATCGTTGCTTGCTAATCCATATACAATGGTTAGGTGAGCTACATCTGAACACTACATCCTATTCTTCATGTCCATTGTATAATCATATTGAAAAGATTTGTTTTGGCTCAACCATGTGTATACTTGTTCATATTTGAAGTGTATATAATAAGGCCTTTGGCTCTCCATTTTGAGAGATGAGATCCAATTCATAATGTGTGTATATCATACTATTCTTTCTGTATGTTTTCTTTGATATGATATTTAAAATGTAATCTACGCTTTAACTTGATCACTGGTTTTTTGGAACTGACATTTGCCTTTTATTTTTTTCAATGTTGTGCAGTGAATCTACAACAGCCAGCACTTTAGTGGCTTAGGTAAGTTTTTGATTTTATCATGCAGTGAATCTACAACAGCCGGCACTTTAGTGGCTTAGGTAAGTTTTTGATTTTTTTCATAATGGGAGGCAGAAGATGGCTAACTACTGCATCATTGATGAGAGACAGCAGCAAGTCAACTATTTGACTTCCCGATTGTAGCTTGATCGAGTTTTTCATGGGAGGAACTTAGTATATGTGCCATACTCAAGCCAGAGTTGTTTTGAACCATTGGCTTGATTAATTTTATTGTTAATTTGTTTTCGATCAAAATTTTCAGTTGCTTTATTAATCAAGTTTTGCTTAGAAAAAACTGTGTTCTGAATCTTACATAGCCTAGATGTAGGATGATTCCTTATGGCCTATTGGGTTCCTTGGATTTCTAAGCAATATCAAACAAGCCCATATATATCAAACAAGCTAAAATTGGAATAAAGAAAATGGATCGGTTGTTGTTCGATGGATCTTCGATTATCTGTCTTCAGGTTAGTAGTCTTCTTTCTCTTTCTCTATTCAAATCGATGTTAAAATTGGAATAAAGAAAATGGACATGCTTGGATCTTCAGAAACGAAGTGAAAGCCTCTGTTTTACACGGGGTGTGGATTACATGGTTAGTTGGTTTGTGTTCTTTTAGTGACTAACTACAGGTAAAATTGAGTTGGTGGTGAAATGAGTGCATGGTGATTGAGTTTCAAAGATCCAAATGAGGCCAAAAGAATGAAATAAATGTTTTGGTGCTATTTTTTTTGTTCCGGGATTTTTTTGGTTGTTCATTTTCATTTAATGTTTATTTCTTGTATGTTTGTGAAGGAATTCTGGGTTGGAAACCAAGAGTCTCACCTTAAACCAACGTAACCGAAAGAAAACTTGAGCTTGACAAAAAAAATTGGGTCAAGTATGGCACTAATGGAGTTTGGGTCAGCTCAGGTTGTGTTCTTTTGATAGAACTTGAGATGTCAGATATTCTTTCTTTTTTTTCCCCCCACTCCTTGTTTTTTCCTTTAATGCAACTGTCAATGTTTTTTTTAACTGTTATGTATGTCAAAAGCTATAAATTTTTTTGGAATGTGCTTTTGTGTATATACAGTGTTGGCATTGAGAGTGTAGTGAACAATGACAAATCATCCCTTGGTGATGTAACAGATAGTGGAAAGTATACTGAATTGCAACAATCAGGTGATGTAACCAAAATCATATTTTTCATATCAACTATTTCACAAGAAGGTGCAGGTTGGCTTAAGTCTTTTGTTCATACTGCAGCTTTGTGATCGACTACGTACCTAGTCCTATGGGAGAATCAGCTGTTGACTGCAGTACCCTATCTTCTCTTCCCTGCCCATTGTCTCTTTCACTATTGGTGGTAAAACATTCCCCCTCACTCCAAAGCAGGTAAAATCCGATTCCGCTTTTCTTGCAAGAACACATTTTCATTTGTTTTCATAAAAACATTTCAACTATCAATTGTGTAGATTATTATGTTAATGGGGTTGTAAATCTTCATAAGCATCTTTTGTTCCAAATTCTTTGTTTTCTTTTACAACATCTTTTGTTGCAATTATCAATTATGTTCAAGTCAGTATGGTTATGCGGAGTAGGTCTCCACCATATAACTGGCAATGAGGTTGGATTTAAGCCAAAGATTTTGGACATGGATGTGTTGGAAGGAGTCCTTGAGGCAAGTAATACTGTTCTTATTTTTAATTTCTTATACTTGTAATACATGCACTGCTTGAACTGCTGTGATTGTTTTGCACATTATTTAAAACAAACTTTTGAATCCCTATAGCATGTGACAGGTGACCAGTGAGGATGCTGTGAAAATGGCAAGAGAGCTGGCACCGAAAGAAGGGCTCTTGGTAATTATCTCTTGTTTTCTCTCTCCTGTTCATCTAGTGGTTATGAATCATTAAAGCATATTCAAGATTTAGGTTATCTAATTCCATTTCAAGTGGCATTAGAGCATATACAATTCTCATGAGAAGGACTTGGTATCCTGTAAAACATCTTTCACTAAATTGCATCACGTTTTACATAATTTAGTTATAGTCCACAATAAGTTTTGAGTAAAATTTATCAGACAGTTTTAATTTAATCTCCCGAAATCAAAATTGTAACTCATGTCTTGTTGCTATGCAGGTTTCTTCACTTCAGCGTCAATAGAAATTGGTTTATTAATAATGGGTTTGTTTTTGTTTGTAAGATCTATCTTTTGTCATCAGAGTTATAATGTGGTGTTTTCTAGTGGAAAAGGGATTATGTTCACTCTAATTTTAAATCAAGTTGCATTTTGAACAACTTCTGCTTTCTAGATTTTCCTCCACTTATGGCCTATATAATTATGAATTTTATCATATGAAAATTACTTTGCAGCAACTCTATGATCATGACAAGGTCTTCATCCAAAGGAAGCGGACCACATCTAAAAAGAAGAAAAAAAGGAAAACAAAAACTACCATCTCAAAGTCAAATCTGGCTTTACATTTCTTTGATGTAACTCCTAATTTCTTGGGCCATTACTTGTGATGGGGGATACTTGCATCTCAAGAAAATTTCATCAGTTGATACACTTGAAAGCTATGGCTGCTCAAGTAGATAACAGTTCCCAGGTTCTCCTCAACTGTTCTTCTGTGCTTTTTATTCTCTAGAACAGCAACTTCATGTATTTGGATAACTTAAGAATTACCTTTCACAGTTTCTCTGTTCTTTCATATGACAAGTACAAGCAGTCAAGAGTTGCAGAAAATTAGATTTACAAATAAAATGAGTGGATGGCGTGGAACTAATGCCTGAAAGATACAAACGTACTACAAGCATGTTGCCCAGTAAGAATTTGACTTTCACAATCCCTCCCACCCACAATTAATAATCTCACAATGCTATCACAGCAGCAAACCAACTCAGGTCAGGTAAGGTCAAAGCCAACTGCAGTGCCCAATTTAATATCACTATAATCACATACTTATACAGATGAACTGCAGATGAAATGATGCAAGTCCTTCCCATCCACAAGAACAACACTTCTAATGAAATACACACTCAGATCCTCCAGAGCTGTGCTTGGCAGTAATGACACATTCTATCTACTACAAAAGGCAGTGGTATTAGAGTTCAAAGTGGTAGCAAACGCCCCTATACAGCTCATTACAAATAAAATCAAGAAAAAAAAATGTTTCCAAAAAGGGCATTGCGCATAGCAACTGAGGTCATGCAAGGTCAAAGCCCTTCAGCTTGAGTACCTCAGTTGATTAAGGTCAGGTCGGGTTTTTATCAGATGGGATATACACAAGAGGCTATTAGATTTTCACATTTAACCAGACTGCAGAATGTTTCTTTCCACGTTTCAAACATGCCATGTGTTCGGACGGATGTGGGGCTCTGAATGTGTCAATTTGGTCGGATCTATGGCATTTCAAGATCCATTGTGCTATCAAAGGCATGGTTCCAAATCTTGTGCTTGACTCGCCTGAGTCTCAAATTGATCAATTCAAATTACCATTGTGTTGGAGCTGAATGAAACTCGCTGAGTCAACAACCATATAGTGACACGGGGGCTGGGAGAAGACCACCTGCATGGGCAGGGGTTGTCCCTTTATTCTCAACAATCTTCCATAACTGAAAAGGTTTTTTTTTTTTTTATAATAACAGGTCAGTGAAAAGGAAAACACATGGCTCTTACCGATCACGTCATTGTTATTGTTTAATTATATAAATGATACCAATCAATTGCATTCCTACATCCACACAATTGACTTGATCGATCTCATCATAAGAGTTCAATGGTTCTACTATATCATGGAATCTGTTACAAATGTACTTTTGCTCTTTTGATAAAAATGGTTTTTGGTGGCGGTAACAACATACTGCCACTACAAAGTACACCATTAGCAGCGGATAAAGCAACAAAGACGTTGGAATAAAGCCAATTTGGGCGGCGGATTATATACATAGTAGCGGCGGATAGAAACCGCCACTATTTCAATTTTTTTTGCGTCACCAGTATTTCCGCCACAGATACAATTAGCGACAACACATTCCGTGACAAAACTTCTAGCGGACATTATTTCGCTGCAAATACCTTTAGTGGCGGATTTTTTACATTTAGCGGCGGATAAAATCCGCCGCTAAATGTAAATTTTCTTGTAGTGACATTAGGGACTTTGGCTATAGCCATATGAAGAGAGAGAAAGAGAGAGAGGCAATCGAGATAACCATCCCCACTTCTTCTTGGGTATTTATAGATGAAGGGAGATCACATGGGAACCCCACCACATCATGAAGATTCCAAAAAGGATAAAGGAAAATTGGATGGTGGAGGTTTGAGCCGAATGAAGAGACTAGTGGAACTGATTTTTTTTATGGAACCTCTTGTTTGTACAAAACTAGGTGCATTCTTCCATGCAACCGAAACCTTCTTGCTTATAAGTTTCTCCTCTTTTATACTTGTGTCAGCAACATTCTCTAGTTATAGTAGGGGTTATGACATGTTGGTTCACCTTAAATTCTTTTCTTCCAATTTCATGATCTAAATTTAAATAATGTCATCAAAGTCGTTCGACTATGATCAATGTTACTTTTTTTTTTTTTTTACTTTTTTGCACCATATCCCATGATATCTTTGGATAAAATGGGATAGTCTCATGATATCATGAGATTTCTCAATTTCTGTATCGTATATGTTTTGCAACTAGTAAACAAATTTATTTTTTTATTGAAAACATAAAAACTAACATTTTTGTGAAAAGAAAAATACACATTTGATCTCCGTATCTCATGTTTTATCATTTGGGAAACAAATTTCCTAAAATGCTACATAAAAGCCATGATATCATGGAATTTATCAATTTCTATGACATACACTGTAAGGGTGATAGATGCTGTTAGGCGAAAATGATAGAGTCACGGCTCGCTATAGCGAGCGTGGCGGACGAAGCCCAGTTCTGTCCGGACTCTATGTTAGAGTTTGAGGTTGAGTTCTGTTCTGATTGGAGCTTGATTAGAATACTCTTGGACGAACCTAAGGCTATTTATTGTGTGTTTCTCTCAACCCAAAGACACAAGATAAAAAGTTAATTCTCTCTCTTTATCTAAGGTTGGAATACCCTAAGAGAGATTTCCTTATTTTTTAGAGCTATTGAGAGATTGTTCTGAAGAGCTGCTACAAAAGATTTTGCTGCTTTTACTCTTTTATAGAATATTAATCATCTTGGTTAACAAGGTGCGATGAGATCAAGTAAGGAGAACAGTGCACGGCGGGGAAGTCGTGGCAATAGAAGTCGTGCAAGAACAACTACAGTCCTTAGGTCGAGGTACTGACTGAGGTAAATGAGCTGTGAGTATATTTTGTAACTGTTCATGAGTTCTTGATTTTTAGATCGTGGTTCTTCTCCCTGAAAAGAGTTTTCATGTTAAATATTATGTCGGCCTTCCTGTGGTGTGTGATTGGTAGATTTATTTGCTAGTTTTATCTTATTTGATTTGCTGCATCCGCTGCATTGGTTTGACTAATTAGACTAGCATCCATTCTAGTGGGTCCTGCAAAACTTTCAATTGGTATCAGAGAGGGTTATACTATTTTATTGTGTTTATTCAAATATTGCTAGAATGAATATCTACCGAGAAGGCAGTTCTACCAAAATCTCTAAATCTATTAGGAAGAAGAAATCTTCTAAAAGGATTCAGTCTTATAAGTGTCATGGACATGGACACCTTACTAGTGATTGTGGTAATATGAAACCAAAGAAAATGGCTTTTAATTTGAAAATGTCTGAATCTATGAAGCCTACTACTAGATAAGAGAAATTCATGGCTTTTCTGGTATCTACATGTTCTGTTACTCCACAAGTTTCTTGTGATGATGGGACTGATCATGATGATAGTGAGTCAGGGGAGAACAACACTGGAAAACTGAATATCAAACGTTGTTTGAGAAGACCATGAAGATGCTAAGGATGAATGAAAAAGTGGTCAAAAAGTGAAAAGCGTCTGAAGAGTAGAGTTCCTCCTTGAAAGTCGAACTTGCAGAAGCACTTACAAAAGTACAAAAATTGGAGGATGAAAATAATAGATTGGCTGACAAATTGACTACAGAATCACGAAAGTGTGACTTACTTAATTATGATATGAAGACTTTAAAAGTAGAGAATTCTAATATGAATTGAAGACTCAAAATGGTTCTATATGAGTTAGATATTGTTAAAAATTTATTGAATATGATGAACACTGGATTGAGAAAATTAGATGACATCATGTGTAGTCAAAAAGCACACAATGACAAGCATGGCATTGGCTACACTGATTGAGCATCCACTTCGAATGCCAAAGGTATAAACTGTTTTGTTAAAAATCCAGTTATTACTAATTCTGTTGTTGGTGTTGGTGTCACGTCCTGAACGAATTTCCACTTGTCATCATTGTGGAGTTAAAGGACACATTCGACCTCATTGCAATAAGCTGCGAAGTTTACTAAATCAAAAGCAATGGAAAACCCAGAAGGTTGAGCTGAAAAAAAAAAAAAGAATATCAAAGCTGTTTGGGCCAAGAAAGAAGACATACATTCTATATCAGTACATACTTTGTTGAGGTATTTAAATTTATAAGTATGTGTGCCTAACCTTTATCACCCCTGATCTGCATTATCAAGCCCCCACCCTAGTGTTGATATAAAGATCATATTGAGGGGGAGCTACTGCATCCAAATTGACAGAAGCTAAATGATGACATTTGTTTGTCAATTATGGACAAATGTAGGGGGAGAAGGATGGAGCTAAGGGGAGCTATACAGACCAAGGCAATTCAAGATCTAAAAATTCAAGCAAAGGTAATACAAAATCTACAGTGCTATTTTTTTTTAATTTTCAATTCAATGTATTTTGAATTTTATTTTTGAGTAGATCAAATTGTATTGTTCTAGGGAGTTTTGTCCAAGAATTGCTAAATGGGGAGATTATAAGGGTGAATGGGCTCTTTTAAGAAAGGAATTTATTAGAATGAATTTAGATTGTATTCTTCAGAATTGGGAAGAGCTTGCATGTCATGTGGTCCGTCCAAGGATAGGAAAGTGGTCTGTTGGTGTCCTCCTCCATCGGGTTGGTTAAAATTTAATGTTGATTGTGCAGGTAAAGGCAAGCCCGGGCCAGCGGGTATTGGTGGAGTTCTTAGGAATGATAAGAGTGAAGTGTTGTTTACGTTCTCTAATAATGTTTGGTATAAAAGAATCTAATGAAGTGAAAGTGCTTGTTATTTTGGAAGCTTTAAGGGTTTTTTTTTCAACTTTCAAGGAAAGCTTAATTGTGGAAAGTGATTCTTCAAATGCTATTAGGTGGATGTCTAAGGTGGAGAGGGGTCCTTGGAGATTTCAATATTATCTCAATGAGATTAAGGCTTTATCTTCTTCGATTAAAGTTTTTTTTCTTATATTTATCGGTCAGCGCGCAATTGGTATGGCAGACTCTCTAGCCAAACAAGGGGTGCATAGAGTTATTCAGCTTGTGCCTTGTGGCCTCTATTGCTTAGTTTTGTTATTTTTTGTGTTGGTATAAGGCTTTTGTACCAACTCTTTTTTTATTTCTTCTTTTGTTGGAGATTTTCATGTATTGTTGCCTTATCCTTAATTAATTGAATTTACCGTTACTGATCAAAATAAATAAATAAATAAATAAGGGTGACATATGTAGTCCGGCGAAAATGGCAAAGTCATGGCTCACTATAGCGAGCATGGCGGACGAAGCCCAGTTCCGTCCGGACTCTATGTTAGAGTTCTAGGTTGAGTGTTGTTCTAATTGGAGTTTGATTAGAATGCTCTTGGACAAACTTGAGGCTATTTATTAGGTGTCTCTCTCAACCTGAAGACACAAGACAAGAAGTTAATTCTCTCTCTTGATCTGATATTAGATACCCTAAGAGAGATTTCCTTGTTTCTCTAGAGCCATTAAGAGATTGTTCTGAATGACTGCTCTAGAAAGTTTTGCTACTTCTAGGGGTGGTGGACCTAAGTAATGCGTGCACCTGCGAGATTCGAGAAACTCCTTAATAATATCTTAAAATAATCTTATTTTCTTATTTGGCTTCTTAATTTGACCATTGTCTGCACCACCCAAATGAAAATCATGCGTCCGTCATTAGCTGCTTCTACTCTTTTGTAGAAGATTGATCATCTTGGTTGACAAGGCATGCGACGAGATCAAATAAGGACTTAAGGAAAACGGTGCATGGCGGGGAAGTCGTGGCAATAGAAATTGTGCAAGAACAATTACAGTCCTTAGGTCGAGGTACTAACTGAGGTAAATAAACTTTGAGTATATCTTATAACTATTCTTGATTTCTGGATCGTGGTTCTTCTCCCTAGAAAATGTTTCCACGTTAAATATTGTGTTGGCCTTCTTGTGGTGTATGATTGGTAGATTTATTTGCTAATTCTATCTTGTTTGATCGGTTGCATCCGCTGCATTGGTTTGATAGATTAGCATCCATTCTAATGGATCCTGCAAAACTTTCATATACTGTTCCTATGATATCATGTGATCCAGAGCAAAAAAGCTTAAAAATAATGTTAACAAAAGTCAAACGACTCTACTGACTTTATCTAAATTTTGATCATGAAATTGAAACATCTCAATCTAAGGGGGATTAATATGTCAAAACCCGTTTTTAGTATTATAATAAAAACATGGGATAACAATTAAAAGAAAGAGGGCAAAGGGAGAGATCAGAGCGGATTTCAAGCTAGAGTATGTCTACCCACGACGTCCTGTCCCCGTCCCTTTACAACCCTAAAAAAATATAAACTTACCTTCCACTTGGTATTATATATTTAATACCAAACATGAATCAAATCAAATTATATATACAATGATGAGGTTGAAAGTGCACTGAGCAAGCAAAATTCCCTACGACTGAAAATAAAAAAAGAAGAGAGAAACAAACAATGCAAAACCAATGCACGCACCATCGCCAAAACAAACACCACTACATGACAATTGACACTTGAGTAATGATTTTGATTAAATTAAAGAGAGGATTGATTACGCATATGCAACTGTCAACACTCTCGTTGGCTCCTCAAGTTGGGGAACTTTGAAGAATTTCAGTTGTTTAATCAAATGCAGCCCAAAAAGGGAACTCACCCCCAGGTAGCTCTCAGTTTAGTGGTTTTTTTTTTCTTTTTTTTAAGTTTAACTTATGCTATAGTCCTTATGTAGTGCTTGGATTATTTAATAGTCCTATAGAGTTTATCATTATTTTTGAGCCCCTAAGATTCTCAATCTACTAATGCAGCTAGAGTCCTTTTTAAATTATATTTCTTAAATGATACAAATACCCCCATCCCCCATGGTGAAAAGTCCAGCTTTTTTTTTTTGACTTGTAAAACGATGTTTTCTAATTATAGGTGTAAGAAACAATTTGAGGGCCAGTGAGTGGCAACTCTTGATCTGACCCACTAACCCAATCAAAACCCGACTCAACAATTCTGGGTTCGGGCTGTTCCTTTTATTTAGGTTTGGTTTGGGCCAACATATCCAACCCATGATAGATGGGTTGAATTTGGTGTTAAGTTCTTTCTTACCACTTGATTAATGAACCTAACCCAATTTGTATAGGATTTACCTAAACTCGGCACATTTCTTAGTTAAATTGAAAAATGCCAATCCAAATCCAACTTAGAAGTTAAAAAGGTCAGCTCAAACCCTTAATTAACTAGAGAAGATTTAGGTTGGTTGGTAGGTCATGATCCAAGTTGAGTCGAGTCAAGTTAATATGTCAAATAGGAAAGGTGGACTAGATGGAGCCCAACTACCCAACCCACTCATTAAAAGGGTTAGAAAAATAAACTAGAACGCAACCATGTCCTAATTAAGTAAAAAAAATATTAAACCTAAATCCAACAAAAAAACTGAAAGGATGAACCTGAACCCTCAATTACCAAGTTTTGGATTGGGTTGGGAATCACCACACCTAACTGATCAATCAAACCAATACATAATGCCTACAATTAAAAATAATGATTTTAGAGGTCGAAGGATCAAAGGAACTAAACTTTTTTTTTTTTTCACTATGGTGGTGCATTTATTTAAGTTCTGTGGTAAATATGTTTTGACAAAAAAACTAAGAGGTCATTTGTCTGTTACATATGGAATACGAAAAATGGAAATCACATGAGTAAAATTTGCATATAAGGTAAAATTTATACATGTGTTGCACAATTTCATGTTTTGTTTTATGTCTTTTATGGCCCACTCATCTAGACTTTTATTGCTTTGGATTTGGTCTTTTATGACTTAGCTACTGATCCTTCCGTGGCAATTTAGACTTTTAAGTCCCACTCATCTTGCCTTTTGTGGCTTTGGATTTGGTTTTTTTATGATCCATCCATTGAGCTCTCGATGGCAAATTGGTCTTTTATGTCCCACTCATCTTGATTTTTGTACCTTTGGATTTGGTCTTTATGGTCCATCCATCCATTGAGCCCTCTATGGCAAATAATAATAAAGTATTTAAACAAGAGATCTTCGTATGCATTCGAAACAGAGTATTTAAACAGCACACTCATTTACATTTACATGCATAACCATATACATTTACTTATTTGGTGGTCATCCTAGTCTTGAATCCCAACCACATGTCCAATACCCAGGCTATGGCCGGGTTCTTAGGCTTTGAAGCTTCCTTCCTTATCTCCATCACCATGCCATTGTTGTAGAACTTCTTCCTCCATCACTCTGCACTCCCCTTTCTAACACTACCACTTAACTGATCTTATTTCCTTATGTGCACCCAGTGGAATTTCTCTTCCATTCTTCACCATCTTCCTGTTGGCAAGTCTTCCAACATTCTCATCATGGTGAGGAGAAGAAAAGGCCATTGAAACAATTACAAAGGAGAGGGAAAACACTACAAGCAATGAGATCTTCTTACCCATGTTGCCTGAAGAAATGTAACTGAGCAAGTGAACTATATACTACAAAGGAAGTTGACGCAGCAGAACTAATAGGTAATTGCAATGCAGTATTTAAAGTAGTGCCCAAGCCCCGTCAAAGTAAGTCATGAAAGCCAATCAAATGGTGGCACACTGCACAATTCACATGGCATGAGTAGTCCAAGAACACAACCCCATCCCTCAAGACAGCTCAAAATCATGATAGGAATCTAAAAGTGGGCTTACACTTTACCACATTAGCCCATTTTGTAAGTGCACCCACGAGTGTTTGTCTCCTCTATGAATCATTAAACCATAAAATAAGCAGACTTAGAGCCCTCCAAAAAATGGGGCAGTGTTTGACCATTGACGTCTAATGTTTTTGTTTTTTCCGTAGTGCCTATATAAGGTGTTAAAATTACCAAGCATGCAAACAGAGCATCCACTATCTGTGGACAAGGTCCTAGAGATCATGATTAGCAGTCCTTACGAATCTTAAGCATGCACTGGTAATTCTGTGCATATCGGCTTCACATTCCATTTCTATGGCTGGCATCTAAGTTAAGCCGCTAACTTTGGTAATAAAGATAAGAGCAAACCAAGATTAAGCAAATCCGCCTACATCCACCGCAAGAGAGCACTGATTCACATCTTGACTCTCGTTGGAGTCTAGGATTACATACAAATTACATTATATATATAATCTCCGCTTTCTTGGCTCCTAAGAATGCCTAGTATAATGACCAAAGTGCCCGGCATACTGAAAAAAAAAAAAAAAAAAAAAAAGAAGGCCCGGTATAATAATCAAAATGCCCTTGACCCGCACCACTCCGGTATATCCGGAATACAAGACATAAACCCAACAAAGAAACTCCGATATATCCGGAATACAAGACATAAACCCAACAAAGAAATTGTACTTTGCTAGCAGTACTGGATACACATCTCTCTAAGCTAATTGTGTATTTGCACATGGGGGTTGGCAGTCTTGTTAGGCACTAAGTAGACTTTGGGATTAAAAACTAAACGAAGATTAAATCACAGATGGGGTGATTTGCTTGCACTGTTATAGTGATCCAGATCGTAGCTATTTGTGTTCTTGCACATGGGGGCTCTTACAGTATGATTACTTAATTTAGTGTTTAGATCTAATTATATGAATTGTTAGTTCTTTTAGTTCGATCATTTCTGCTGACAGTTTCATGCAGTCTTCAAGTTAAGAACCTGTGACAAGTTTTCAATATGTTTTGAGTACTTAAACTTGTAAATCTTTTCTTCTTTTTTTGGAAATATAATAGATATTTATTTATTAAATTAGCTCAGAAGAGAATTAGGTAAGAAATTGAGCATAATTGACTAAGAAGAATTAATTAATGATATAGAAAACCATTACACTTAAGTCCAAGAGAAGTGCTCCAACCAAAGAAGCTGGGTCCAGGTACTTATTGGGCCATAATGGGCCCACAGTCGGCCCATTTGGCTTAAATAATAGCCCATATCAGGCGCAGCTTATTAGTTCTTTGTTTGAGTGTGAGCATGCGCATGCCATTATGTGTGTGTGTGTGTGTGTGTGAGAGAGAGAGAGAGAGAGAGAGAGAGAGAGAGAGAGAGAGAGAGATGATGTTGGGTGGTGGTGAAATGGGTCCATTTATGTTGAAATCTGTTGGGTAGGGCTTGGCCATCTAGTTGGGCCACTACATAGATGCCAGCTCATTTTGGGCAACACCAAAAATCTAAAGCCCATCCCAGGTTCCCAGCTCCATTACCCGTTGGAGTGACCATTAGGCCAACCACTGATTTGTGAAGTTCCCCATGTCTCAAATATCCGCCCAACTTGGAACCATCAGAAATGGTTCGACCACTGGCTAAAATCTAGTGGATCAGGTGCCCGCGTGCTTGTACTTTCAGATCTGGGCCCTTCATCAGGAGTTCCCACCATGATTCCAGCCCCCTCAACAAAAATTAAGTTGGTTCATTCATCAGGTCGGCTACAAAGTGCACATTGGACTTTGACCACTGTCTGGATCCTACAAAATGTGATGCACCGTATTTGACCTCTTAGTACCATGATCATGAAATGGGGGGTTCATGTATTTGAGAATCCGCTCTTGAGATCTTACTTACATGACAAAGCCATCAAGACCACAGAGTAGGAAAAAACTATCTATCAAGACCACAGAGTAGGAAAAAACTATCTTTAAGACCATTGGTGGGTGAAAGGTATCAAAACGTTCCATCACGGGTTACCTGAGAAAGGAATTTGGAAACTTTTCAACAATTCTAAAAGGAATGAATGAAGTAGAAAGGAAACTCCAGACGTCTCCAGTGTCCAAACACTCCCATTGGTTGTGTAAAATGTTGTTATTATTTAAGTGGGACAAAGGAACCAAATCGAATGTTGCAATGATGGGTTCCAAAGTGGCACTAGATTCTCCCAATCCTCTCTCTCTCTCTCTCTCTCTCTCTCTCTCTCTCTCATTCAGTAGAAGGGAGAGGATTTCAAAAGAACTTTGCACACTTGGACAGATTTTTCATGAAGGGTTTTTTTTAAATTGAATGGCAAACATATTCCACTAGTATCTAGTCAAAATTAACTAAAAAAATTTGCCCATTACAAATTAGTCTACAGTAACCATCCAGATTTATAGACATTGCCGACTAAGGCGCAGTCACCAAAGAGGTTGGGCCAGTGATGATCAATACATTAAGAGATTTGTTGGTCCCAGTGAGTAGGATAATAAATAACAAAACAACACAATCAATTAAGCATGCAATCTGATTCGGTTATTAGGGGGTGCGGGGTGGGCAGCCTTTTAAGGTGTTGAAACGTCGGTTTGGCAGAAAGTGGGATTCTCCTGCACTTCAGTTCCAACGGTTCTCTAGGTATATTGAACTATGATTTCCATACCAAGTGACATTATTTTAGACTTTGGAGAAAAGTATCCATCACTGGAGCTGGCTTTGCTGTACAGAGGGATGGTGCACATTAAATCAATTTAGACCGGCCAAATTATGGGACCCACTACCCAAAGTCAAAAGCTTCCCATCATAACCATCTCAATATCTGATCAAATTTTGTATGGTTAGTGGTTAATTTCAGTACATCATCTGTGAGATTTTTCTTGTATGGTGAATGGTCCATAATTTTAAGCGCGTAGAGACCAAGCAGCATGAGACCCTTTCACCTGCTGATTAATTTTTAGAAATCAAAGTTGAAGTTAGGCAGATATCCACTAGGACTTAAGAGATCATTGTGGTCATCACAATCGTCACCGTCATCGCTATCATCATCACATTGGGTTCTAGTTTTTATTTCTTACTTTATGTTCACTTAAATTGTGTTTTGGTAGCAATTAGTAAGTGTGACTAGCTCATTAAGATAAATGATCAACTTTGGCATCAAAACCGTCTTGTCGGTCTATCTGATGGGTTCATGGCAAACTCAAAATTGATCAAGTCCATTCCAATTACAAGAGCCAATATAGGAAGTTAAGCACCCTCCCAAATTTTACTTACAACTGAATTGATTTACACAGATATATTTTTAGAAGGTGAGGTTGGGAGTACTAATTTGATGCTCTCAAAAAAAAAAATTTCATGATAACTTGGTCCTAATTGTTAGAGGTCATGTGAAGGTATTTCAATCCACCGAAAGCCCCTCTCCACCACTCCACCGATAAAAGATCAAGACATTTCTGGTGGGTCCCACATTAATGCTGGACAGCAGTCTGACGATCATATAATAGCCTCTATACATGACCATTTTCTCTTTCGTTCATGAATGAAATTGTTGACAAAGAACTAGTAGGATTTGAAAATTCCTTCATGAAAGTAGCAGTACTAAATGAGAGACTTGGAAAATGAATTAAGACTTTTTTGCTAAATTAATGCAAAACTGAATTGAGGAGGAGGGAAAACAATACACACCTAAAAACAGACCCAGAAAGAAAAACAAAAGAAGAACAAAGGAGGCCAGGGATAACCAGCCAAAACAGAATCCTCTTAGTAAACTTAAAAGTAAATAATGTTTTTTTTTTATTTTATTATTATGTCTTTGTTTAACATAATCAGTAATCCTCATTGCCCCTTTTGGAAGTCTGAATGGATTTTTAATTACGTATAATCATTGTCTTTGAAACTTCTTGGATTTTTTGGACCCTAATATGTGGGATTCCTGGATTCTTAGATTCTTGGATTCTTGATTATGGGCCATAAACTGGCTTATGAGCCTTGGATTTTCAGCATGTGCTTGTCATGAATTGAAGGCCCATGATCCCACTTCAGTCTTTCCCTAATAATGGGAAGAAACATCACTATATATACTTGTTTCAGTTGGAGTCTCAATCATCAAAGTATCTCCCACGTGCTTTCTGTGAGTGGAAGAAGTGGAGCCCACAAAAAAGGCCTTTGTGATGAAATCCAGTCACTTAAAATAAATGCTCTCTTTATGAGATGATCTCAAATTTTACTCAAATTTTACTCTAAAAGGAGTTGGTTCCCCTATAAGATTAATAATAATGATATTCTCGATCCTATAATGAGAGCAACTTATTTTGGATAGGAGTTCATTTTGCACAGCCCAGATTTTTATTAATTTTCATTAAGTAGGCCCTACCATCGGTTCCACTCCTTTCACTCGATCACAGGAACTTTCACTCACAGGAAGCGTCTGGGAGATCACTTTGAGGATTCACACTGTTCTGGTCTATTCCGACCATATGCACACATGTTATTAGGTTTGTTTTATTTAAGGTTTTTCATTTTTTTAAAAATTTTCATATAATTAGCATTTTAATTTGTCTAATGATCTTTTGGATCGACAACGGCGCCCCAGGCCCGAAAACTCCCAATCCCTTTATAGTCTCCAACATTGTACTAGAATGCAAAGTTGTTTTTACTAAGAATGAAGATGTTTAGAACTTATATTATTCTAAAAAATTTAAAGATACTTTTAGAAAATTGATCAAATGGATGAATACTTAAGTGCCACGAGACCTTAAGGCATGTCTGGTTCAAGTGAGTAATCCAGTGGGGAATTTAAATATTTGAGGATTCCTCACTATCCAAAGTTGAGGATTTCTTATTGAGAATTTATATAGCTGAGGATTTCACATCAATATGGATGTGCATAGTTAAAAAGTTGTTATCGGTGCATAAATCAACAAAACTGAGGATTTTAAAAATCTATTTAGAGGCTGAACTTGAAAAACCACAAAAATAAGGATTGACTTCGGCTCAAATCCTAATCTTTCAGGATTTTTATCACTCAAATTCTCAAGGATTTACAATTGTCAAACATGATTTTTCCAAACCCTGAAGAAAAATAGGCCTCCCTGAGGATTTGGTGGCTTTAACTTGACCTACGAATAACATGGGTGCGAGGAGTGGAACCCACAAACCCAATATGAGTCATATCTTGGTTTCGGTTTTGACCCATATGAATAGGACCAAAATATGAAGTCCAAAACATCGTTTTTAAAGCAATGCTGATCTTATTTAATTCGAATCACTCTGCCAGGCCACGTCTTTTGCAATGAAACACTTTTGCCAACGCAAAGTTTTTGCCACCCTGGAGGTCATATGAGATTGCAGCAGCCTGTATGCGTGCGTGCGTGAGAGAGAGAGAGCGCCAATAGAACTAAGTAGTTATTTGAATTACTAAAATAAAAACCATACAATCCTTTTGTACTCGATGTTGTAAAAGCTTAAAGCATCTGTAATCACTCACAAATCAAGCTTAAGAAGATGACAGTATCCATTTTACATTCATGAAATACATGTACAGTCGATTCAGACACAGGTATGGGGAAGCCGTCTTTATTGTATGTAAATGGAAACACACTAACTATTAACTTGGGAAAGTATTCATATGCATCTATCCCTCACCATAAGGTGAGGAACACTTTCCTTTTTGGGAAATTTTCAGTATACAGGGAGTATTCCTATGTACTTAGAAAGGTCACTTCTGTACTTAAAACTTCCCAAAAAGGGGAGTGTCCCTCACCTTATCGGCTAAGCGATATATGCACTTAAATATTTCCCATTAACCTGTATCAATGACTAAGTATAACAGTAATAGATAATCAGTGCATGTTGTTCTTTAACATGTGGCCTATGCCAGGACTATGACCAGGTGACGTGGGTTGTCCGCTTACTTCATATTCTCCCACGTTCTTTCCGTCAATAAGAGCTCTAGTAGTAGAAGGGGTGCCACTTTCACTTGCTGCACTACTCTTCCCTTGCATTACACAGTCCTCGCACTCCTTTCTCCTTTTCTCTGCTTTCAAATGCCTTCCCTCTGAAGAGAGAACTAAATGAGAAAGAATCAGTACAAAGAGAAAAACAGAGACACAAGGGACTCTGGCTTTTGCCATATTAGCAGGAGAGAGAGAAAGGGAGATAGAGAGCTAGGAGATGCTCATCCCCAGGCATATGCATGGGTATTTAAAGTGGTGAGAGTCAGAAGAGATGGCCCACCATGAAGAAGAAATTCCTTCAACGCTGATTTCAGCCATTGGAATTCCGCTTGGCGTGCAACCATGACTTCTTAATTTCTTATTTATAGTAGTATATAATTCCTTAGTCCATTATGTTTTGCCGGGGGATTTCAAGAAGGATTCATCACCTTACTGTACTTTGGAAATAAGAGGGCAAGACTTTGCAGAGACCATATGCATTGTCAAAGCAAAAAAAGGGGCTGTCCCAGTTCCACTCAGGAATCTTTGGAATCATATATGCATTTTCTACTCCGAGAAAGGCAAATGAAAGAAAGGGAGCACGGGGGCTTCTGACTATTTGCTGGTGGTGGCTGTTCATGTCCATGTGAGGAAGTGTGAAGTGGGTTTTAAATTGCTTTTCTCTTCGAACATGGGGCTCTGGTTCAACTTCAACACCCCCACCACCATTCACTGCTTTTCGTACACCACAGCTTCATTTCCATTAATTAATGACCGGTTCGTATTTTTTATTGTGATAATACCAATACAACAATACTTACCAAATTCCTAGTTTGACCAATTCGCACTGGAGTTTGCAATTGGTAATTCAAGACTTACATTGATCATAAAGTTTGATGGAGTAGGTTCATTTGATTCGGTTCTCAATTTGGCTAATTTGAAGTTCTAGTTTGACCAGTTCAATGGACAAATTCATGTGTGCCCATTTTGTAAGCCCATCACTGAAGGTCCATATCTAAAATTCAAACCACTCATAATAATTGTTATATTCATTTAACCTATAGACAAAATCTTGCTCCAATTATAGTTTATGTCAAAATCAGATTAACTACATGTAAAGTATAGTTAAGATAAAAATCAAAGTAAAGTTTCATGTTTTACTGGTGATCAATCTTTATGTGGGACCGATTCTGATTGGAATTAGATATGAATTCACACTAATACATCGGGGTGTAGTCCTTTTGTGTGGCTTGTATTTTTAGATAAGCGCCACAATAAAATTATATGATTCAACTTAGAGAACTACGTAAAATTAATTCGCTACTAGTCCGCGAAACAAACTGCGAATTATTCGAAATGAAGTATTCGCATCGACTGTAGTGTGCATTGTCTTTTCTCGTTACCCAAACCCCTAGTGCAAGCTTTTTCTCAACTAGAAGGGGACATGGGGTACATAAAACTTCTCCCAAAATGCTTATGACTATACACCCATCTTAAAAAAGAGAAGTGAGAATTCAATAAACTAAAAGATAAAAGGGAAAAATCCTTCTTTTTTTTTTTTATAGAAGAAAGAGAAGATGAGAATGAAGAGAAGATGAGAATGAGCCCTTTTTTCTTTTTGGATGTTGGTGAGATAAGGGTCGGAAGATATGGGTGGACGGCGATATCGTCACCCAGGGCGCACCTATGTTAAAGGGTATTAAGTCCATGGAATTGCAAAATTTAAGCATCATTTTAGGGTGAATTAGAGACTTATTAGGAATTAAAATTTCATGCATTTTTTTACTTAGGAATAGGAATTTCAACATTTTTTAATCATTTTTTACATTATTTACTATTTTATGTAATTTTTCTCCGAAGAGTCCTAGTTGGTGTAAAACTCTGTTCGGATGAGTCCTGCTTCAAATTAGGCTCTTTAGCATTTTACAGGTTGAATTAGAATATGCAGGAAATGTAGGACCTGCAAAACTCTAGAGAGGACTTGGAGAACAGTCCTAGGTGCATCAAAACTTCGAATTGGGACCCACATCCATATGGGATGTCCCACACTTTCCCCTCATCCAGATTCATTCCAGAAGTCTTCAGATTATTCATCTATCATTATCTCTCAAGTAGTTTGCAAATTACAAAAATTATCAACAAAGAGAGAAAGATAGAGCGAGCTGAAGCTAGAAAGGAAACAACAAGACTCCTTCTTATCTTATCATGATCAATCTTGGAGTCTAAGAAGGAAAGACCATCTCAAAGGCTAAGAGGAAGAGTCCTATTTTAAGAAGAAAGTCAACCCCATTCTTATTAGGACAGCCCATTGTAAAATGACCATAACACTTAATCCGACCATCGGATCGGTAAGATTTACCCACCACTGGAAAGCTTATTCAGAATAGATGTTCATGGAACCCAAGATCATGAAAATTGGAGCTTAAATGACCAAGTTATGACATTGGGATTTGGCTGTAAATTTTCTAATCGAGAGTACAATTAGTTACAACAAAAGTGGGCCCAATCTTTGTTCAAAATTCAAATTAATTCCAGCAAAGGTTAGGAGATTGGAACTCTCTCTCTCATCTTATCTCATCCAAACTTGGAGCCCAATTGATCATCCGCCTGTTTGGATAAATGATGAGTGGAGTAAAATGAAGTGGATTTCACATATGGAGCGGAGTGGAATAAAGAGAAGTAAGTTGACGTTAAAGTAGAGTACTTTATTTCACTCCATTTGGATTCTTATTTTAAAGTTAAAGTTTGGTGAAAAATTAACTTTTACTCAAGGAAATGGAAGTATTTAGAGTTGAAGTGTACTTCACTTCACTCCATTTGGATTCTTATTTTAAAGTTAAGGTTTGGTGTAAAATTAACTTTTACTCAAGGAAATGGAAGTATTTAAAGTTGAAGTGAAATGAAGTACATGTGACTTACAAGATTATTTCATCTATCAGGCCAGACTCATTCAAACCGGGTAGAGTTGAAATTTTAGACTATTAGGTCCCATTTAACTTCACTCTACTTTATTTTTTGTCCATTCAAACAGGGCCTATCTTAAAGATAATTACAAGCAAGAGAAAGGAACAAGAAGGACGTTGTGTTAAAAAACTATTTAAGGAGAGCAACCCTATGCCACTCCCTCTCTTCCCTCCATTATTTTCTGATTTTATTTTTTTAAAGGTATTCTGGAGCGTTGTTTCAGAAACTAGGATTTTTAGAAGAGATTTTTTTCAAGGCCATTGTAAAATGAGATGTTATCAATGAAATTATTTTTGAAGTTCTTTTCAATGGTCAACTAGATTTATGGATTGAAGCACACAAATGAAGCTAAGTAGATCCTTGATTTAATCTATATATATATATATATGATTTTTCTATTCTTTTATCGTCTCTTTTAAATGAATGATCTATAAAAATAATAGATCTGTCTTCCATTGGTGCCCGATTATGGTAAGCAGTTTATTACAAGTGATCAATCCCAACTGTGTATCCACCTTAATTAATCTATTGAGGCAAATATGATCAAGTGCCAATGCATGTGGGACATTGATTTTTGCTGGTTAGCTTCCGTTTGTGCGGTTCTTCAATAGCAATTGCGTTTAATTGACAAGTGAATGTGTGATCGATCTTAGTCTCAAATTGCTCTAATTAGATGGTCTCGCTTAACGACAATGACCGGTCAGTCCGTTTATTTTTTAAGAGGCTGCTATGGTAAGCCCATTAGCGGGGATTGGGATTTAATGTCTAGCTCATTAAGTGCCTATGGCCCAGGTCCCAACTCCTAATGGACATAAAGAGACCTGAAATTTCTAGTGGTTAAGGCAACAATAGGAGAATTGCTATGATTTGAAGTGGGCTAACCATCTTAATTAGGTTGCTGAGTCCAGCCTCGATCACAGTACTAAATACTAGGCCCAAATGTAACACATAGCTGATAATTAGCTAGGTCAAGAAATAGTGGGGGCATCAACACATGAGGCCAATGCTAGCAGGCCAAAGTCCGTCCCGGAGCGTAGACCAAAGTTTTTAAACCAGACTAGGATGAGCAATGTGAGCCCAATGTTGTATCCAAAGAGGGCTTGGGCCTACATATATATGAGCTAATTTGCCCGGATCTATGGTTGGGCCATTTAAACATTCAGATTCTGTAAGACTCAAATCCAGCCCACGGTAAAACTTAAAAATGCGGATTTTCCGCGGTAACTATCAGCGGAAAAGCTGCATTTTGTTGATTTACCGCGGACACATACAGGGGAAAAACGTCATTTCGCACGTTTACCCCACTTTTAATCCCGATGGGTAGTAGCTTTGGCCTAGAACCACGGTTTGCATCTGGAGGTTGTGAGTTCGAAACTTATTAAGTTTTCATACCAGGAACTTTCAAAAACTACTCTACCACACTGGGGCCACAAGAAAATTTTATCCGACTTTCTCTCATAAGCCCTTAGGGATTAGTTTGGCCCAAAGAACTAGGACACCTTACGTTAAAAAATAATAAAAAAAAATCAATCAAACCTAACCGCCGGTCCGGAAAGTTTTCAGACCATTTAACATCAATGTCTTGGGAAAAATAAAATTAGGGCAACTCATGAGCAGCCCCATTATACCTTCTAAGAATACAGTTAAACAATTAAATGAAAACGACCAACATCCTCTACGATATAATGATAATCCGTCTAATCACTCACATTAATTTCTTCTCCGCTGATAGTATTGATAACTCTCCTAGCGTCCTTAGGCTTTTATCAAAATTCTTTCCGGATCCTTGATCGGCACTAACCAGTGGCTAGGGTTATTCTGGAACATGTCAAGGCATATCCAAGTTCAGCCCAACTTAAAAAGCACAGGACCATATCTAGCCCAAGCCTGACACGGGTCATAACTATAACACTCAAGCAAACCTATTTAGTCAATCGGGCTGGGCTTTCCGGACTGAGCTCTTAAATTAGTTATACTATTTTTTTTTTGCAATTTTTTGGGTAAACTGTCAATGACAAAAACTCATTATTTGGGCCGGACTGTGCCAGAATCTGGTCTTTCTATCACTTAAATCCAAGCTCATGTCAAATACTAAAGTGGCCTGGCCAAAAGAAGCCTGGGTACGGATCAGCCCGGCCCATGAGCACCCCTGGCTACCAGTGGCTGTGCAAGAGACATCCAAATCTCGGAGAGTAGGAATAAGACATGACAGGGTGAGTTCCCATTGTGAAGAAAGGTTTGTACTTTTCAAGTCAGGAGGAAAAAATTTAAAGCATCGAACCAAAGAGATTAAAAATGAGAGGAGGACAATGAAGTGGCCTATCACAACCTCTTTCACTAACTATTGGTTGGTAGACAATTGAGAAGGCTTTATAATATCTCTAACAATATGCTTTTGTTGGCTCCTCATGTTCAGGAGGGATCTCTTTTACACTGCCATAAAAACACTACACACTTCCACGGCTGCAATCTAGCTAGCACTCGACATGTTTATGTTTTTGTGTTGTAAAGTTAAAAATGGTCCCGCCTCGCTAATAAATCACTGGCATAGGATATGGGTTTTGTTTTTTTAAATTTTACTAGGTTAGCATACTGGCCGGGAGTGATACTATTAATTTAAAGATAAGGGATCGATTCCGAGACATCTGGTTAATACTGTGATGCCAAGGCCACTCCAATGCCTTCCCAGTGAAGGCATATTCTTTGTGTCGATTCTTCAACGAGCCAACAAATGATTTTATGGATTGCTATTTCATGCCAATTCTAGTAATGGTTTTTGAACTGTTTTTATATCTACTTCCTTTTTAATAAGCTTTTCTCCAATAATGATATTTCTGGACTTTACATATCTTATATTTGAGGTTTTTATATTTTGGACAACCTAAAAAAGGCAATGATGCAACATATGACTGGAGGGATAAATGATAGAAATATCCTTCAATTAAGCTTAGGAGATTCCGCCAACACAAGTTACTTTTATTAGTGCGTACCTAGATGTATAGTGACCAAGAAAAACATCGCGATAAAAAAAGCTTCGATGTAGATTAAAAAATACATAACACTAAACCATTCAAATGATCCTAGCATTTAAATGTAGGCCTTAAAAGTATAAAGAACAAAATTGTCTCTTTTTTTTTTATCTATAACTTAAGGGAAGAGTCATTTGAGTTCTTCTTTGGTCATATAGTCTAGGATGACTTTAGTAAAAATACAAACACATGTGCCTTTTTGAGGTAACAAATAGAGAGAGAAGAGAGCAATTGAGAGGTGGAGAGATATTAGGAATATGTTAAGGATAAGCTTGAGATTGTTAGTGATTCTATCTTTTTATTTTTTTATTATTATTTGTGTATCCCTAAGGCATTTGACCCAAGAAAATTAATTCCTCGGGTGGTGCCCACTAAACCCACACAAATGCACACCAAGAAAATTTGAGATGGTTTAAAAAAAAAGGCCTGTGGGAAGCAAATTAAACCCACGGCTTATGCCACTCCATCAACTCCCAAGTACCCCTAACTAATTAATGTTAAATTGAAACAACTTTCAATAATGGAAGTCATATTGAATTTATTGAAAATGCAGTGTCTCTTGAAATTCACAAGGTATCGTAGCCATCCTCAATAATGGTGATCTTGAGACTGGGACCATGGTCCTACCCGCCTAGGTTTTCAAAATTAAATACCAATCTCACCGTAGTCCATTTTTATTTGATAAAATAACATCCTCTCTTATACATACATCGATAAAAGCCTATGATCTCGCCATCTTCATCAAGAAACATGATAAACACCTTTGGAATAATCGCAGCAGCTATCTAAACTCATGGGTCATTGGCACCAACAAATTCAAAAGAAAACATCGTAACAACAGATAATGATCAGACAAGATTCAAGAGAGATCATGTTTGTATATTAATTTTATGTTAGCAATTGCAGAATCTTTTCTATATGAAGGGACTTTGAGATTATTGCTGGAGGGTGTTGGAGAGATTAGGTTTGCTAAAGATAGATAGAGGTTGAGATATATTTGGCTTTGTTCAGAGAAGTACTGAGGAGAGTGATATGAGAAAACTAGAATTTCTGAATTATCTCCTTTTGGTATAAGTTAGGACGTATACGTCCTCTTAATAATGTTAAGGTGATTTCATTGTTAGTCTATTATTAATATGAACCCTAAGATCGAAAACATCATGATTATCACATGTAGGATTTAATTAAAGATTACCTCCAGACATGCTGCTGCAGAGAGCTTTCCGATCCTGCTGTCTGATGTTGATGTTGAGATCCGCCCAAGAAAACTTTAGGGAATAACTTCAGTTTCTCTCTCCTTGTCTATAAGCCTTAATGTGTTGAATTTTATGAATGAGTCTTTGTGATGGAGGAAAGATTCTATTTTGTAGGTGGAGAGAGGACCAAGTATATTCCAATTAGGATTCCATTAGTTTTAATCTCAACCGTCCATCAAGGTAGAGTTTGTTATGGAATATATCTCTTTAGGAAACCTTATATGATTAAAAGATAGCATGAATCCTATGAAAACGTGATTCCTATAATGACCACAATTTATAGAAAGGTAAGGGCTTGTGGTCTAAGTAAAAGACCTAAAAGTAATTTCCTTACATTCATTTGAGTAGAACTGTCCTTTCAAATACTATACTCACTATCCTTAAAAGAAATAAAACTCTCGTATTACTTAGAAAACAAACTACAACCCCAATCGAATAAACCAGGGGATTTAGTCCTTGACGTGAGGAACAGGAACCCAAGAGTCTCACTTTAGCTTGTCCTTAAATAGAGGAAATTGACCAAAGAAGTTGTAGATATATTAACACCACATAGAGAGAGTAGAAGTACATCAATAAACCATAGTTACCAAGCTAATTCACAATTTTTAATTCGAGCCTTTTGCTAGGTCAATGAATTCGAAGGAAGATCATTTGATTCACATCTGAATTTGTCTAGTCGCAGCTAGAGTTTGACAAGTTCGATTAACTAATTCATTAGTGTCTATATGTACTTGGAAAATCACTATGGCCAACATATAAAATCCAAATCACCGAAGATAACTGTTCTTTATAATTACGATGGCGAGATTCTACTAATTAGAGTTGCGCCCACATAGATTGATTGTGTGTAAAATGCATGGTTAAAATAAAAATCAAAGTGAAACTCCGTATTTTACTAATCGCCAATCTTAATGTGCCGCTTTGATTGGACTTAGATTTGGATTAGAATAAATAGGGAACCATGCTTTTAGATTGCTTGGAGTTTCAGGTGGGTACCACAATTGGGTCTATAGGACTCAATTTAGAGAATTACATGAGATTAATTCGATGATTGTTAGTAAATCGAATTGTGAATTGTTTGAAATAAATTATTCGGAGTTCAAAAGCCTCGTAAACCAACTAGGTAACCATGCAATAAAGCAGAGTATGGTGTGGAGGTAAGACTTTTTCATGATTCACATACCTAAATGAAGTCGAGAAACTCTAATTTACATTTCTAATGTAGCTCCAGCCAAATGAGGAAAAGATAGAGAGAGAGAAAAGAGGAAGAAGAAATATGAAGTTAGTTTCCTAGTGAATGACCCATGCCAGGACTGTGACCTGGTTCTGTGGGACGAAATTCATCGACATCTATCACCGTACTTGCATTGGAGTGTTCCACTTGTGAATGACAAATGCCAGGACTGTGACCTGGGCCACTGGGCCTAAAATTATCCACATCCATCACCGTACTTGTATGAGTTGCATGGTAATGTTGCACTCCCCCAGAGGCCTCTTGCCCATCACCTTTTGTCGTTTCTTTTAACGAGTCCTTCATGCCATGCATTAGGCACTTCCTACACTCCTTTCTCTTCTTCTGCTGCTTCAAATGCCTCCCCTCGGACAGAAGAACTTCATTAGAAATCAGCAGTACAAGAAATAAAACACATGCCCTTGTAAACTTAATCCTCGCCATAGAAAATGTGGGGAAGAAGTTGAAATGCTTGGAAATATGACCCCAACCCCAAGTGTTTTCTCAAGCGAAGCCCAAATGAGATAGATAGATAGACAGACGCACGCACAGAGAGAGATAATCATCCCCTCTCGTCTGCTTTGGTATTTGAGGTGACAGGAGAGAAGCATGAGAGCCCCCACCAACATGGAGATTCCAAACAAAAAAGGGAAAATGGACGGTGGATGTTTCAGCCCTTTGGAGGCCTTGACAGGAAGAGACTGATGGAGCTGAGTTTTTATGCAACATTTTGTTAGTAAAACAACCAGTTGCATACCCCCTTGCAATCGAATCTTGTTGTTTTAATGTGCCGCCGATCTTTTATACTTTGTAACACCATTCTCTGGCCATTCATAGTATTATGATAAAACATGGGTGACAGTTAAAGAAAAGAGGACAAAGGAAGAGTGGAGTTCAAGCTGGGGTGCCCACGAGACCCTGTCTCCGTCCCTTTACAACCACAAAAAATCTAAACTAAGCTTTGGGAGTTGGGACAGCCTTTAACCGTCCACTTGCCTCCATTTTATTTCTAAAGTAGTTGATTAAGATAACACCTAATGTTTTCTAATCCGGGTGGGGCCGCCAAACTTCTGGGAGGAGAGGGGGTGAAGCACCTCCCTTCCAGAAGAAAAAAAAAAAAAAAAAAAAAAAAAAAAACACAACTAGGACAATCTTTGACTGAGAGGTGGATGTGTGAGTATTTACCAGAGCAAAAACAAATAATAATAGTAATAATAAAGAAAATCCGACTGGTAAATTTGTGCCTTCGAGATAAATGTAATTAAGTCCTTGTGAATCAGTTGAAATTGTTATTCTACTGCAATTAAACTGCGGTTGGTTCAGATCGACCCGATCCTTCCACAAATTTATTAACCATTATTAAAGAATATTTTGAAAAAGTTCGGATATTAAAAAGGTGAGTTTGTCAGATATAATCAAATTAGACTTAGGTTATATAATAAGCACGTGTTATTGTCTAATTAGACTTTTTTAATTAATTGCGTGGTTAGGTTTTCTATCATGGTAATGATTAGATCTCTAGTTAGATAGGACAATCAACCAGGTGAAAGAAGATGAGAAGACTGCACAGCCCACAAAAGCAATTATTCTCTAATAAATAGATAATATTGAATACATTAATAGAAGTAAATTTAAATTAATTCCCACAATCAAAGATAATTATTAATGAGTAGGAAGGAAATTATGACTAACTAAGAAAGAAAATATGCCGAGAACTCCTGCTTGATCCTCCCTAGATAAGATTGAGACTACTAAAGCATCCTACTCTAGATCAGCCCCTACCATAATAGTAGGCTCTCATTAGCTCACCCAACAACTCAACCCTTATCGCTCAATTGGGCTAGGCTCTTATCAGTGTAACTATGCATCAAGAATCTTACCACACCTGAAGTCTTCTTCCCTTATGCGAGGGCTTTCTTACCTCACTCAAGGTCTAACAAGAAGTTTTTAACATTACAGCGGGGTTGTGCTATGGGATGTTGGCCCAATGGATGTGCTTGACTAAAGCTGGTCTAATTTCCCAGGATCCAAACAGAGCATTTCTGTAAAACTAGAATCAATGAATCTCCATCCCAGCCCCTGGGGTGCCCCACTTCAACATAGCCGCAGAATCTTGTGCACGTGGGCTGGAAGACAGGGACTTTCACCATTTTCAGAATGTTAGGTGGTTAGTGACTCCAAACAGTAGGGATTGAGATTCCATTACTGCTCTAGATTCCCTCCACAGACAAAGATTGTTTGTGAGTTGGAGGTGTCTTTATCACGTGCATATTATCAGCACGTGAGAGATGTTATGACAATGATAGAATCTTTTATTTCATTTTAATTTGTTAATAGAGGAATCATAGTAAATAAACTGGCTCGTGCCAACCCACTGATGGCAATGAGCAGCACCTGTAACAATGTTGTTATAGTAAAAAGAAGTGATTACTGATTAGAGAGATGTTTTTATAGTAAAAAAAAAAACTGATGAGAGAGAGAGAGAACTTTACAGTCCAGAAAAAAAAAAAAAGGACGGCCCAATCATGGGGCATTTTTGGTTGCAAGTGTTCCGGGATTTTTTTTTTCTAGATCCAAAATTTCAACTGTTCTCCCTAGTGCAATTCTAGAATGCCCGAGGAAAATGATAATGCCAAAAGGTGAATATATGAGAATTTCATAGGACAAAACTATCATTTGAGATGCCACTTTAAAGAATTCTTCTCAATCAAGTAAGGCATTTGGGATTCTAAAAAGATATAAAACATCTGCACTCTTGTTGGAAATTTTAAACAAAGAGCAATACTAACAGCAATGCTTGGAACCAGACATCCCCATAATGACAGTAGAGAGCTTCCCACCTCTCTTTTATGTTTTAATACTCTTTTACAAGTTTTCCCCATTAAAGATATCACTAAACGTTGGATTATTACCTAATATCATGGAATGACCTTTTTCGTAAACTTTGTATATTGGGTTATTCCGTGATCTCACATAATTGTTGGTTATTCCGTGATATCTTGGAATGGATTCGCTTTGCCATCATTATAAAGTGTTTGAGAATCTAATATTTTTATCAAATTTATAGGAACTTTTTCATAGAAGTCTCTAAAAAAACTTGTCTATAAGACTAGTGGAATAAAAAGTAAAATAAAATAATAATCTTCATCTTATTTAAGTAGTAAAAGAAGATTAAATTCAGAGAGGGTACTTTGCTAGCACTGGATACACATCTCTGTTACCTAAATATGTGTGTTTACACATAAGGGTTAATTGTTAATTTTGGAGATAAAAGCTATAGTTAAAGAGGATTAAATCACAAAAGGGTCATTAGGTAGCATTTTCTTGGGTTATCCATTGGCCATCTCTCTTGTCTAATTGTGTGTACACAAATGGGGGTTTGCAGCATAGTTGAGTAGTAACATGGGGAATAAAAGCTACAGAGAAAGAAGAATAGATCACATTAGAGGTGACATGCAACTTGCAAGCACTGTTGTTGGTACCCATCTCTCTTTTGTGTGTAGAGGGGACATGCAACTTGCAACCAACATTAGAAATTGTTCAACCACTGGCTTCCTAGTGGACCACACATTAATCAGTCCCGCCTGTACTTTGAGATCTGGACCTTCCATCTGGAGTTCCCACCATGAATGCAGCCCTTACTGAAAAAGTCAATGCTGGTTATAAATTCATCAGGTCGACTCCAAAATGAACATTGAACTTGGACCACTGTCTGGGACCCACACAAAACGTCATGCACCGTATACAACCTCTCAGCACCGTATAATCATGAAACGGGGGTTCATGTATATGAATCCGACCCCACAGAGTAAAAAACAGAAACTATCTTCCAGAGAATCGGTCAAAGTCCAATCACAGGTTACTTGAAGAAGGAATTTGCTGACATTCAACGATTTAATAAAGAATGAACGAAGTTGAAAGGAAACTCAAGTGTCCAAACACTCCAATTGGTCATGTAAATGTTGGTATTATTTTAAGTTGGACAAAAGGACCAAGTCGACTGTTGCAATGATGAGTTCGAAAGTGCTTCCAGATTCTCCCAATCTTTTTCTCTTTTTCATTTTGAGTTGGAGAAAGAAGATTCCAAAATAATGTAGCACACTTGGAAGGATATTCTTCTTGCTTTATTCATAATATGTTCTTCTGAAGTTGGAATACAAACAATATATGCATGATCCACTGGTCTGCAGTGAACGCTGAAAAAACTTGCCCCTCAATGGGCCCAGTAAAAAATGTGTATATATTTTCAATTGCTAAGGGGATATTTGGGGGGGGGGGGGGGGGGTTACAAATGTTTGGGGCCACAACCCCTGGTTCCACTGCTGCCCATCGCAAATTAGTTCACAAGATCCCAAAACTGATGAGATAAAATGACTTAAACAACCCATCCATACAAATTTTACATTTTTTTCCTTCTTAACATTTCAATTTATCCATATATAATACTCTAAAAATAAAATTTGGAGACATCCCACTGCAAGAAATTAAATAGCATTATAATTTCTAGCAATTTATATTTTCAACAGGTGGACCCTAACCGAGAGTTCAACTCCTCTCACTCACAAAAAGCATGACTGAGACACTTGAAGGATCCAAACTACACTATTTTTAAAAATACTTTGTTTCTCACTCATCCTTATTCAAGAAACCTTCACATCCAAATTCAAATTCATTTAAATCTTGTTTAGAGTGTCTATATGGTTGGAGAGTTTCTCGGATTCTTTTGTCTGAAGAGAATAATGAATTCTCTAAATATTTTTTTACAACAAAATGCTCAATTACATTTCAGCATTTATGAAGTCACAATTCCATGACTTTCAAAGGCCAAAAGAGACTTTTCAAAAAATAAATTAACTTTTAAAGCTCTGTGATTCAAACAGGGAAATTCCAAATAATATTGATCTGATACCAACACAAGAAATTTCCTATCACTTTAATTCTCAACATAAATACCTCCAAACAAACAAATATTTAGTATTTTAAAATTAATGATTCCTCATTGGCATAAGTTTAGATGGACACCATCAGAGCCGGACCCAAGAGAGGAAGGGAGTCGCCATCACCCCTCCTCTTTTTCTAAGAAACTCGTATACTTTATTTTACATGTTCGTTTCAAACATGCACATGAAGGAAATAAAACAGAAGTATGCAATTTCATTTGGTGCTGGAACGTCGGTTTGGCGCATTTACAATGTAATTATATATATATATATCAACTTGGAAGTGTGGGCCACTTTGACTATTATCGCCATATGAAGTGGCCACATTATTTTAGACTTCAAGAAAAAGTTCCTTTCATTTAGCCAGTTTCTCTGTACAAGCTGCCAGTGCACATAGAATTGGCTTAATTAGGCCGTCCAATTTATGGAACCCACTAGTGCCAAGTCAATAGAGGCCCATCATAAACATCTTAATATCTGATCAATTTTTGTTTTGGTTAGGGTCCTATTAAATTAAGATGGTTTCATGATCAGCTACGCCTAGCATATCATCCGTGACAATTTTCTTGTATGGTGATTGATCCATCATTGTAAGGTAAGGTGGCTATGTTAAACCTCTCCAACCCAGTAGGAGATTCTTTCACGTAATTAGTTAGGCAGATCTCCACAGGCACTGATGAGTAGAATTTTTCTTTCTTTCAATGAGTAAAATTGTTGATAAAGAACTAGTAGGATTTGCAAGTTCCTCAATGAAATTTTTATTTTTTTTTAACAATGGCTCAGTTTTTCTGTCTGCCTAGTAAGGTCATAGAAAGAAACGTCACAATCTTGGTCTCGTTTATTCCCACCATATGAATACTTGTTGTCTGGTGATTTTTTTTTCAAGTCTTCATGGAATTATCATATTACCATAGTTTAATTTGCCAAACTACCAAGAACACTAAAACACACAAACCCATAAGATGATTTAGGTTTTATATATGGGCCCATGATATGGAGTCCAAAAACTACGTTCTAAAACCAGCTGTGCCATTATTATGAATTACTTTGCTAAGCCACATATTTTGCAAAGACTTTATCATAAATTCTTTAACGCAATTCTCTTGGAGGTGCGAGGCACCTTCCTGGGATATTGTAGGGTTTATGGTGAGTGTGTGTGAGTGGGTGTCAGAGTACTAACCTTTACAAAAAAACAAATTCTCTTGGAGGTGCATGAGATTCAAGAGAGGGAGAAAGAGATAGCAGTGCAACTAAATACTTTTTGGAATTACAAATATAAATAACATTACAATCCTTTCACACTAATGTGGTAAAAAGCATAAAGCTTATGTATAATCGATCGCAAAGCATAAATACATGTACGATCGATAATTCAGACTAGGATATGGCAAAGCCATCTTTATTGTATGTAAATGCAAACACACTATAAAGCATCCAACTTGTATATCAATATATAGAGAAATATTCAAATGCATCAATCCCTCACCATTTTGGTGAAGGACACTACCCTTTTGGAAAGTGTCAAGTACAAAAAGGAGAGTGTCAAGGTGAGGAATAAATGCACTTGAATACTCCCCCAATCTATATATATATATATGTGTGTGTGAGATAATAGATAATCAGTGCATGTTGTTCTTTAGCATGTGGCCTATGCCAGGGCTATGGCCGGGGGACGTGGGTTGTCCGTTTACTTCGTAATCCCCCTCGTTCTTTCCTTCATTGAGAGCCTTAGTAGAAGGAGCACCACCTTTTGTAGTTATACTTGCACTCCTGTTCGCATGCATTACACATTTCGCACACTCATTCCTTCTTTTCTCTGCTTTCAAATGCCTTCCCTCTGAAGAGAGAACTAATTGAGAAAGAATCAGTACAAGGAGAAAAACACGGACACTGGGAACTTTGGCTCCTGCCATATTAAGAGAGAGAGAGAGAGAGAGAGAGAGAGAGAGAGAAAAGGCTGGATGGGAGAGGAGATGCTGATCCCCTGGCATTTGCATGGGGTATTTAAAGTGGTGAGAGTAAGGAAAGAGACCCCACCATGAAGAAGAAAATTTTCACTGGCTTGATCTCAGCCATTGGAGTTCCATCCCGCGTGAAAGTATGACTTTTAATTTCATATTTTTGTTCTTATATAATTCCTTACGCCATTATGTTTTGCCGGGGGATTTCAACAAGAATTCAAATGTTATAAATTTTCTTCACCAAGACAAAAGGAGGGATTAAGATTAGTTATTTAGAAAAATTCAAGGCCATTAAATGTTGTCAACTTTACAATCTAATTAGATGTTGTCCCACAACAAGAAATAGTAAGTAAAAATTCTTTAAATAGAGAATCTTCAAGCACTCTTCAAACCCTCCAATATGTAATAAGGTTTGTATGCACCAACAAAGTCTAGGGTATTTTCTGTTTCCCGATGTGGAAATCTTGGAGGATTTGGATCCCTTGAAGAACTCTAGGTTCTATACCATGTAGCTAGCTTAAACAATATTGCTTGCCCAGTTGCATTTCTGGTCCAGCTGTTTGCACCGATCAAGTAATCCAACAGTCTAATATGTTTGGTTGTGATCTGTGGCATGAAATAGAATCCTCGTGTATCTATACTACCTTTTGCCGTGCACTTAGCGAGCCTCGCTGTCACCTCAGTGCTCTTATTTTTAATGCATGCCGACCTTGTAATGTGTATTTAATCATCCATAAACATGCCAAGTGGGTCTTAACAGGAACATCAACAATTGGGCATGGTCATTTGAATCTATCTTACGAAGGACCATCTAACAAATGTTTCACATTGGACATCTTCAAAAATGTGAAATCTAATGTTTGGGTTTTGGTTTCATAGAAAACCTTTTTCATATATACTCAATGCATTTCCCATGTAAATGAAGTGTAGAGAATCCTCTAGAAAAAAAAACCTTTTTGGGAACCTCTTTCTTGTTTGAAAACTTTTATATAGGGTCTTAAATCAGATTAGTTGAGAAGAAAGTAGGCATTTATAAAAGATCCCTTAAACCTTAACTAACCATGTCGGTTTAGTAGACTTTGGACCCTTGGCGACGGCTTTAACACCACAATGAGGAGACTTTATTTTTCTTTTTATTGGGCCTAATGCAGCTGGGTGACCCTATCCCTAATTTATCCAAGTCAGTTTGTTTCAACCCGGGCAGGTTTAGACTTTGTAGGCCTAGAAGTGGTTATTAGATAAACCCCTCTTCCCTACAAATCTCATTAAATTTGCTGATACAATACTCTCTTTTGCATCAGCCAGTCATTTGAGTTCTACTAATGGGCCATTGGATTCAGGGTTGCTTTTCAGGTCAGCAACCCTAGAACAAAAACAGCTCTAACTAATTAGTTTCATTGTATCTTAATTAGAGACAGCTCTCCGGTTAAACCATTGGTAACTTGGTTTGATCAAGTGGAAGGCGCGCAAAAAGATTTTTAAAAAAAGCTATGTGGAAAAGGGCCTTGAACAATCTTATTTCATTTCCCATTTCTAACCATGAAGGAAGATCCGCCCGCAATAATGATGATTTGGTGGACCACCAACTTGACCAACATATCTAGTACCCTATTGCCTATAAAGTTGCACATGGACAGCACTGAAGCAGGTCCAACCACAGCCCAACTGTTTCCCTGGCTTAATATTAAGGCTAAAAACCCAATCTATAGGTCCTAAAATTCAAACCTGGTCTCAACCCCGTTTTCAATTGTCTTATAATCATCATCTGGGCCCAGGCTTGGCAATCTATCTATCACTTCAAAATCCCAAAACCAGATGCAGGCGACAGCCCAGCTATATGCATGTTACAGTGGGCCATGATTGGATTGGGCCCAGCCAATGTGCAAGGGTACACTACACTACACCTCCCATTGGCTACCATTTCAACAAGTCTTGCATGCTACCTAATTTTGCTTCTGCTATTACAAGGTCAAAAGAGAAGACTGGCTCTGTGGTTCCTAGAAGGCCTCGTTGCGCGCACAAGTGATTGTCCCAGTTCCACTGAGGAATCTTCGAATCTTATATGCATTTTTTATTTTGAAAAGGGCCAGATGAGAGAAAGAGAGAGCATGAGGGGCCTTTGACTATTTTCTGGCTGGCAGCTGTTCATGAGGAAGTGTGAGGAGTGGGTTTTGAGTTGCTCTTTTCTTGGAACATGGGGCTCTGCTTCAACAACGAACGCCACCCCCACCATTCAAGCCTCCAAAGGGTCAAAATTCTGTTCTTTCAGCATTCTCAGGCTTCAATGCTTTTCGTACATCACTGATTCATTTCCATTAATGAACGGTTCTTATTTTTTTACTGGGTGATACCAACTCACTTACCCGCAAGTAATGGATGGTCTGCATGAAACAGCTTTCTCTGTATTTTGAAATGCTATATATTGGGGCCAATTCAAGTCATCTGAGTGTATCCTCTAAGATAGGAATACATTCGTCTAGTTATTGAGATCCTAACTGTTCAAAATAAACTTACGCGGAAATATGATTTATCCTCGTAATTTTACATTGACAGGGGCTTTTTACACTGCTGATTGACCATTTGATTAAAAATGTGATAATGGAAATGCATGAGATTGTGTTCATAATGTTTGTTATTAGAAGGACAAGTACTCAACAGTGAAAAGCCTCCAATTGACGTAAATTTGAGTATATCCTGTGTACCTGGAGGGCCTGTAATTTTAACGGTTAGGATTTTAGTAAGAGGACCATTTATGAAGTTCCACTCCTTTTTACTCAGGTTAACTCTACGCTGAAGCCCAGAGGACCCGAATTCCTGAGGGGGATGATGCAGTTCTAAAATCTATCACTGTCCAATCTTTGGCATCCAAATGGCTGGTCTAAAACTCTGAGTTGAGCTTGGGCAGGCTTGGGATTGGCTTCAAGTTGGGCTTGGGCTCATATAAAATGATTAACTTAAAATCAAGCCCAGCTTGAGCTTGAGATCGAGATGAGATTTTAATCCTCAAGCCTGGCAGAACTGAACTAGCATAAACGCAAGTTCAGCTCATGAGCTAATTGAGCCGAACTCGAGTTGGCGTGGCTCATCATCAGCCTTAGGTTGGTCATGTGAGTCGGATTGCGTAGATATTCCAATGGCACTGTTTGCAAGATTGGGATCATGTGGTGGGTATGTATTGGCTCGCATTCATGCCTTGAGGTGGATGATTTGCAAATTGCATTCTCTGACTCTAACTAAGTCAACATTCTTTGTAAGGCCATCTGGCCATGGAATCAATCGATGCAAATATAACAGTTATTGTCTACCAACCACTGATATGTATCAAAGGTCTTATACTGATAGAGACTTTTGATAGACTTGAATTGTATAGATGCCTAATCTAGAGGTCAGAAGAGCCCCTAGAGCATTCATGCGACTCAAAACGTTTTCAGACTAGGGCCAACCTTGCTTAATTTGCTCCAACTAGACCTATCTGAATTTGGGTCCTACGACGCTAGCTCTTTATATCTATCAATGGAGCCCTCCTCTGATATCTCCAAATAACAATGTTTTATTAGTAGATCTCTGTAAGATTTTCTCGAAGATTTTATTAGTCCGAATCTATCTTGTATGGGTATGCTCTCAAAAATTGTCATGGATTACCAAACAGCTAGGTTCACTATAGTGAATAGGTGTCTATATTCATTGTATCTTCTTGTAAAACTCTTTAAATAAGCTTCTTTCTTGCAATGAAGTGTGGAGAAAAGAATCTCATTGTCTTGTGCTATATTATTATTCAATTTCCAGGTCTATCATCACTGGGCTAAATTTGAGTGTAATTTGGAGTTGGGTCCAAACAATAAATGGGATTTTCATTGCACATATGATTAAAAAAAGAAAAGATAGCCCAACAGAAAGGGTTGTTTCATCTCACCTAGTCGCCCAAGGATCAATCCATGTACTACACCATTGACCCATCTAGTAAAAAGAAAAAGAAACAGAAGGAGAAGAATCACCCAAAGTATAATATCACACATGTGAGGCCCCACTCCTTGTGGGCCCTCAATTTGGATTTGAATACTAAATAATAACCTAAGTCTATGTATTATACTAATTATGGGGTTTAGTTAAGGGTAGAAAGGTATTTTTCTGAATTTTAGTGAGTTTAATCTAGTTGTGTAATTAGTAGAGTCAATAGAGTGTCTTTTGTCATTTTTAGAGTGAGTTAGTTTATTAGAGACACTAGCTAGAAATTAGTGTTTACTATAGGGGGTATCCACTAAGAGAATCTTCTAGAACCTACCCAAAGACCAAAATACCCATAACCCTAACCCTAATCCTATTCAAACTAAAAGGGTACTTTAGTCCCTAACCCAAACCCCCAACCTATATAAGCTACCCCTCCCATTGCCATACGATGGCTACTGTTCTTCTTCCCTCTCAACCCATTTTCCCCTCTTTTCTCTCTTCTTCTTCCATTTACCTCCAACTCTCCCTCGTTTCCCTCCAATTCCCCCATCTCCTCTCTTTCTCCCTTTCTAAGAGCTCTAAGGAGAAGAAGAAGACAATCTCAGCTGCAACTCAGATTGGGGTTTCTCTCTCTTTATCTCGATCATCTCCTTCCCTTCCTCCAATCAGGTCAGTGTCTCCCTCTAGTTCAATTTCGTTAGAAAGTCCTCTTTCTCTCTCTAAATCCCCTTCCTTATGGTAATTCTCTGGTGGAAATGGGTATAGGAGTAAAGATCTCTTCTAGATCTGAGCTCTAGGGCTGGTTCTGGACTGAGAAGACCATAAGATCTGGGATTTCTTTTATTTGGAGCTTGGATCTCTATCTCACTCTATTTCCTTCTTGCAATTGATTAGAGGCAAGTGCAATATGCTTATTTAATATAGAATGAATGTTTACTATTTTTTATTCTTTGTATTTCTATTTAGATGATGTTAGAACTGTTATATTTACCTTTGAGCATGTTTTCATGGATAATTGGCCATTGGTGGATGGGTTCTGTCTCATTTGGAAGATCAATGGCCCATGGATTGGATGGTTAGACATATATTGGAGTGCTATTTATGTTCCTGGATGTGTATGTGGTGATCGGGGCGAGATTGGTTGAGTTTTGATGAAAAATTAGGTCGAAGAAGATGAAATCCGAAATCATGAAAGTTGGCCGAACTCAGTGTATTCGGTCGACCGACCTGTACCTCAGTCGACTGAACACACTGAAATCTGGAAAAATGTAACTCCCAGTTACTTATTCCACAGGCTTATTCTCTGTGACTTCGGTGGCCGAGCTCAGGTGTGGGCCGAGCTCAGGTGTTTGACCGAGCTGGAAGAAATGGCTGAAAGCTGTATTTCTCCTTTGGCCGAGCTTAGTGTATTGACCGAGTTCAGTGTTTGGTCGAGCTCAGTGTTTGGCCGAGCTCAGTGTTTTAGCCGAGCTCAGTACTTAACCGAGTTTAGTGCTTGACCGTACTCAGTGCCTAACCGAGCTCAGTGCTTGACCGACCTCATTGCTTGACCGAGCTCAGTGAATAACCGAGCTCAGAGCCAGTAGACCGAGATCAGGTGACCGAGCTCAAGTGATCCAAAAGAAGGAACAGGAACCTGGGACACCCTTCAACCAGGATTCCCAGTGTCCTCGGGCGACCGACCAGGCCAGGAGGTCTACCGAGTGCACTGAAATTCTGGAAAAATAAGGCACTGCCCGATGGTGCTTGTTCATCTGTTCCTAGTATGCCGGGTCGACCGCCCAGGCCAGGAGGTCGACCGAGAACACTGTATACAGTGACTTTCCCAGATTTTGGTTTCTTACGTTTTGGATTATATGTGGGGCCCATTGACCATCCAAATAGACTTCTATTAATATGCCAACCATGAGTCAATGGTATGGCTCAACCTTGACTCGTGGGTCCACTAACTTGAGTCTAGGTTATATAATCTAAGATGATTCGACCTTTATATGTTACCAATCATGCTCGTAACTTCTAGAGCATCAAACACAGTATCTATTAGCATCTGAGGTTTCATTTAAAGATCAAATTACCTGAGATAGACCTGAACTTGAAAGTGGACCAATTAGGTTGGACCGTTGATAATTTTCATTGATTCTTGAGCTTGGAGATTTACCTCCCTCATATTATTACTGTCACTTTATCGTCCTTATTCTTGTTTATACCAGTTAATTAATTGAAAAATGGAGGACCTGAACCTAGGATTCCTTAGAGGTGACCCGGTGATATGATTAGGGGTACATTGACCCGTGTCTGTGGCTAGGCGAGCCCTTTATGGCCTAAGTTTGGATGTGGATTACCCTAGATTGGAGAGGTTTGATTGTATGGACTTGTAACTCATTTTGGGTGTAAATGGATCATATATTATTGGAATTGGACTTATCTCTTCATTTGGACTGTTGTAGACCAGACCATGTATTTGGTGGGCCTTGGTATGGATCCAATGATTGGACTTGGACCTGGACTATGATGCATGGATTGTTTTGGATACTTGGACCTCCTAGGGACCTTGTTAGGACCTTGTTCACGCAAGGCAAAGCCTAAACAGACACATACCTTTATTGCATCCTGAGTCCGTATAGACATTCACTCAGTTGATCTAAGCTCAGCCAGTTGAATTGATCATCACTGGTAGGAGCTATTGAGAGTGTTGTGTGGCTATCATGATGAGCATTGTTGGAGACGGACGGTGTGATACCGGGTCCGGTCTCAGAGTGTGCTGTGGATGTTGTTTGCGTGTGTTGTGGATGTTGTTTGCGGGGCTAGATAATTTCCAGCACTGTGAGGTTTTCCAGCCGCGACTGTGTTCAATATGGGAGGGCCGCGGCATAATATCCCGCGGTATTCCAGCTCGTGTGAATGTGCCACATTGTTTAGATTAGATATCTTATTTATTACGATTCTAAATGCTTATCTTGCTCAACTGCCTAAAATATATACTATTGTTACTCTATTTCACATCTTTACTGTCTCTATTCATTTTGATGCATACATCATATATTACTTACATACTGTGACTTGCCAGTTTTTTAGATCTGATCCATTCTTGGTGCTTAGGTCTTGACCCCAAGTTCGAGGGCGATGTGTATGCACTCGTAGAGGCGCCAGTAGTAGGAAACTACGGATGGGGACCGGCCGACACTACACCAAAAATGGAAAATTGGAACGGATTACCGTTCTTAATCCGTGTGTTCCTAATCCGTTCATCCATTCCAATTTCCTGTTTTTGGAACGGATTAACGAATTAGGAACGGTTTAGGAACGGATGAACGGATTAGGAACACACGAATTAAGAACGGTATTCCGTTCCAATTTTTCATTTTTGGTGTAGTGCGACCAAGATGTCGAGCCGGAGGGTGGAGAGCCTGCACTGGGGGTGTGAGAGTATTCTTTGTTTTGAGATTTGAGTGTCTTTTGTGGTGCGATGGTAGTTTATGGAAAGATGTAATAAACCTTATTTCTATAACTTGATATTTTAGGCTGGACATCAGCCCCGTTCGTACTTGATATAATTGATGATACCTTATGCTTCCTCTATCTCTGTTATTGCTTTCGTTTTACTCTTTATGCTTCCGTATTCTAACCATTAATATGATGTTATTCCAAAAAATTTAATTTGGACCTCACTGCGGACCTACGATCTTGAAAGTTCTCGGATTTTCCGGGAAGTAGCGCGCCAACTTCGGTACCTTGACGGATTTTTCGGTATTCGTAATTGGGGGGTTACAACACATATTCAAACACCTATCATTCTAGCAAAGCACCCATATGCAATTTAACTGAAATTTGTTCTGATTGTCTCCAACTATAAATCAACTCATCAGAGACAGCATGTTAGTAAGAGAGGGTGCATGAGTTCAAATATCTAATAAATCAAAATTTTGTTTACACCCAGTCCAATACATCAAAGGACTGTCATTTTGGCTAGTTTTCAATTTGCTGGCCTACTTATGAATCTACCGGGCTGAAATCGAAGGGTTTTTTTTTTTTTTTTAACAACGAACTTGAACTTACATACCCACTCACATCCTTACATACCCACTCACATCGCAAGGAATTACTATGGGGGATAGGGATGGGCGTAACCTTAAAAAATATTTAGAGAAACCCCAATAGTTTTAGAAAACTTTCTTCCCCTCCAGTCTCTTCAAGAATTTATTTTCACATAATGACCCTCCAAGAAGAATTAATTTACCACCACAGGGACCTGCTGAACTGAGAGTAGTCTGTGAGGCTCAACTAGCCCAAAGTCCACACACACTTGGGTTCCTACCAAAATTCGTTCACAGAATCCATTCTTTCATGTTTCCGATCCTTGATAGGACCGAACCAGTTACCAATGGCTGTGCAAGCGACAACCAAATCTCCCCCTGGGGAGGGGGTTGGACTTGGTGCTAGAGAATAAGACATGACTGGTTGATTTCCCATTTTGTCAGAGAAAAGCATGCACTTTTTAAGTTCAAACAATAAGCACCGAATCACAGATTTCAATGATGAGAGGTGGACAGTGAAGTGGCCCATAACCTCTTTCACTAGTACCTATTGGATGGTAGATAATAGAGACGGCTCTAAAATATCTCTAACAATATATGCTTTGTTGGCTCCTCATGCTCAGGAGGATCTTTCGCACTTCTTTAACACACTTTCGCCATTGCATGCTAGCACTAGGTATGTTATGTTAGTTGTAAAGTTAAAAGAAAGGGGATATTTTCATGTGTCTTTCCTTGTTTTTTTGTTTGTTGGTGCGATATCTCCAACCCAAGACCGAATGATCAAAACCACAGGGTTTCAACCATCTTGACGAGGTAGATATTGGTTGCAGGGCTCTTCTATCAATGCTTTTAACTCCAGAAGCTGATTAACCATTGGTTTAATTTGACATATGTATTAACTTAATTAATCCTTATAAAACATTGAAATACCACAGAATACTGCAACGTGTTAGATTTTAAGGATAAATTAGCATTAGCACTGGTGTAGCCTGAAATGGGATAGCACACAAGCCCATAACGATGCCCTCACAAGTGTTATAATCCTAATTTATTTCAAATTTTTATATGTTGTATTTTTTTTTTTTTTTTGGTTGTATTAGTGCACTACAAGGATCTAACGGAGGACATGGCCCTAAACAGATTTGATTTGCGTCGTCAAATCCATATAGCCGACCCCACCTAGTGGAAAAAGGCTTGGTTTGGTTTGTTTTGGTTTGGTTTGGTTGTATTAGTGCACTAGTACAAGGAGAGATACTTTAGTGTGAAGTCAGGTGATCAATCCATGGTTAGTGCTACAAGGCTAAGTGCCTTACTATTGACCAACAGTGATTAAGGCCACATTAGCAAGGATGTCGCATCAGCACTTAAACACATTTTCAATTAAGTGTTTAATCTTATGGTGGGATCCACTCATATTGAACTGGAATTTCATGAGTATGAATTATTGTAGAGGATTACATTAATCTCAGTCGGTCCAGATTATCATTATGTGGTCCCCATATGAATTATTGGAGAAGATTACATTAATCTCAGTCGGTCCATATTATCATTATGTGGTCCCCATAGTGGAGTTATGGCGACCTACTACATAGGAAGCGTGTATTACCTGCAATAAGAGGATCCGGGCTTTTATTGAAGATCAGAGCAGACCCTGCATTCCACCCCACCCCATGACACTTCCTATCTATTGCTACACTTAGGACATAGAACATGAGCATGTATGGAAGCTCACCGGTCATGCTGCCCAATGTTATTAGCAGTAGGTGTTAGTACACGAATAATGTAACTCGTTATACCATTAATATCTGATCTGGCTGATAATTATGCAAAACATCAGTTTGGCATGACCAATATCCCATATGACATGTATTGGCCAACGTTTTAGGTCATTCTGATAAATGTCAAGAAACTCTACTGTTTCCTGTTCGTTTAAATGTGTATTTATGAAAATTTTCATTTAATCTCAACCCATCCTGATCCTATACTTCTTCTTCTTTTTTAACAGTAACCCTCCTATATATGGACTTGACTGTTTTGAAATCTGGGGCTGGTGATTCTTCATCTAAGTTACCACTCCTTTGAAGAACAGGAAAAAATATCTGTTAGGGAGTAGGAATGTGGGTTGCCTGGAGTGGGCCATTTAAAGTTGGGTCTACCTTTTAACAGCTTTGTTAACCACTTATGATTGTTGTCTACTCAAGGACAACATTTCGATAAGCCAAAACATGATTTCACAGATTGCGATTTCTGTTTATTCTGGTGCCACTTTTACCAACGGTTTTGAAATATTTTGACATCTTTTCATAGACAGTTCTCCAACAATGACATTTTTGCACTTTACATGCAAATATTGTAATTTCAATTAAGTATAACACATGACCCCACCAATCCTTAATCGAAACAAAATTAGTATTAGTTAGAGAACAAACTACTGCCCCCAAAACAAACAAGCTACTCGATTCAGTCCACAACACAAGTTTGGAAAAGAAAGCCTAGCATTTCTCTTGCATTTGCATGTAAATAGACAGTAGAAGCACTTATATATTAACACAGAGAGAGTCAGAGAGCAAATACATCTTCAAAGTAGAGAGCGATGCACATTACTAAATTAAGTGAAGAAACTGTAATTACATTACTACTACAACTAAGCTAAAGTACATAACTAGAGTACAAAGCACAAGACAACTGAAAAAAAAAAAAAAAAGTCCACACCCCGATTCTGAGACCGGGCGGTGGCACGGTCCCCCATGGGGACCGTTGGATCACAGGATCCAACGGGATCCAACGGTCTCCATGGCGGACCTTGCCACCGCCTGATCTCAGAATCGGGCGGTGTAGCACGGCTGAAAAAAAAAAGAGAAAAGAAAAAAAGAACTTAGCTAGTTTCTTAGTGAATGGCCAATGCCAGGACTGTGACCCGGTGTTGTAGGACGAAAATTATCTACATCTATGTCCGTACTTGTATGGTAATGTTCCACTTGTGAATGGCCAATGCCAGGACTATGACCTGGTGCTGTGGGACGAAAATTATCTACATCTATGTCCGCACTTGCATGGTAATTTTCCACAAGTGAATGGCCAATGCCAGGACTATGACCTGGTGCTGTGGGCCGAAAGTTATCCACATCCATCACCGTACTTGCATGGTAATGTTGCATTCCCCCAGAGAGCTCATGCCCATCACCCTTCTTGTCATGTATTAGGCACTTCCTACACTCCTTTCCCTTCTTCTTCTGCTTCAAATGCCTCCCCTCGGACAGAAGAACTTCATTAGAAATTATCAGTACAAGAAAGAAAACACATGCACTTGTAAACTTAATCCTCGCCATAGAAATCTAGGGAAGAAGTTGAAATGCTCGGAGTAAGACCCAAATATGAGAGAGAGGGAGAGAGGTGATCAGCAAGACAGGGGAGAGGGAGAGGTGAGCGAGATAAGCATAATCACTCGTCTGCTTCGGTATTTAAGGTGACGGGAGAGAAGCCTGAGAGCCCCCACCATCATGGAGATTCCAAACAAAAAAGGTAGAAATGGACGGTGGATGTTTAAGCCTTTTAGAGGCCTTGACAGGGAGACACTGATGGAACTGGTTTTTTTTATAATGTTTGTAAAGAAAATACAACCAGTTGCATGCCCCATGCAATGGAATCCTTCTTGTTCTCATGTGCCTCCTCTTTTATACTTTGTATTAACACCATTCCCTTGCCATTCATGGTATGATATGATAAAAACATGGGGTGGCAGTTAATGCAAAGAGGACAAAGGGAGAGTGGAGTTCAAGCTGGGGTAGAGGTTAGAGTATGTGTGCCCACGAGGTCCTGTCCCCGTCTCTTTACAACCCTCAAAATCTAAACTATGATTTGGGACAGCCTTTGACCATCCACTTGCCTCTATTCTATATCAGTAGGAGTTAACTAAAACTACACCAAATGTTTTCTACCCAGGTCCCACCGGCAGTTGAACCAGTGCCTTTGAGATTAACATAGTCATGAATCAGTCTAAACCGTGGTTAATTGCTTTGAATCAACCTGGTCCTTTCACAAGTTCTTTACTTGTAGTATATGTTAGAGAATATTCTAAAGAAGATTTGGTATTGAAAGGATGAGTTCTTCAATTATGATTAAATTAGATTTTGATTATGACAGGCTAGTGTTGCTACGTAATTTTATTTTTCATTATTGTGTGATTAGGCTTCCTGTTATGAGTTTGATAAGATTTTCTATTTTCAATCATTGCATTTTTATTAACTGTCACATGAAAGTTCTTAATGAGATTATACCACAGAAAACATAACAAGATGTAGGGACATTAAGGACTATTTTTTCTCAGGAACTTTGCAATATTGGTGCCAATTGTCAAGTGGAATATGGAGAAATTCAGGGAGAATCCACAGCCTTTGGTCACAGTCTGGATGCGCACCGGAGAAAGTTCTCCTAATATCTAGTCCATAAATTTAACAAGCCCCTCATAAACTGTATATATACTTGGATCAAGGGTTCTTCCATGGGATCAATGTTTGGTTCATCTGCTATCAATCCCATTTGATGGGCTTGAGTTCTTGTGGTCTAAATTTCCAAGGATCGAAACAGAGCATTTCCTTGAGCAAGATTCAAGGAATCTTCGTCCTTAGCCCTGGGCCCTGGTTCCCACTTCAACATAGCTACCGAATCTTATGCACGTGGCTTGGAAAGACGAGACTTATTTTCTCCAAAAGAGCAGGGCTTTATATTCCCTTTCAGCCCCCTTCACAGACAAAGATTGTAGTCTGTAGAGTTGGCGGTTACCACGTTAATATTATCAGCACGTGTGAGATGTTATGAGAATACAATCTTAAGCGAATACTAAACAAAATTTCTGTCGTTAATTTCTTATACCTCTCTGGTTATTCTCTGCTTGTATGGTTTTGTTTATTTTTGTTCTTGGCTTGCTGTTTTTAGTGGGATTTGATCTGTATTCTTTTGGAGCGCTTCTTTTTGTCTAGCCTAATTTTAATGATATACTTTCCATTTTAGCAGAAAAAAAAATCTTAAAGTTCTATGAGAATCTTTAAAAATGTATTCCAATTGAAGTAGTTAAAATTGAGAAAAGGCGAAGATACACAAATGCACATCAAATGTGATACACAAATGCACATCAAATGTTATCTTCCTTTGTGGAAAATGAATGCACCATTATAATCTTAATAAATTAAATTTTAGGAAAGTCAAAATCCAAAAAAAAAAATATATATATATATATATATACATCTGCACCGTCCATCCTTCACCCCTCATGACATTATTAATGTTTTTTAATTGTAGAACTCATTTTACCTTGAATTTTTAGGAATTTAATTCCATCTAAGCAAACAAACCCAAAGTGCTGATTCTACTTATTTTATTGACTTTCATTCTTTCATTCCTCAAGCTCCAAAGCAAGTGCCAAGAATATTCGACCATATCAGTATTTGCCCGGCTTCAATGCATCTTTCTAGTTTTACTCATTTGCATTGGCTAAGTGGGTTTCAAAGGATTAATGCATTACTTACCATAATTTGATGGAAACATTTCTCTCTGGCAAATCAGCTCTACCAATATATAATGATTATCATATGTATTAAAGCCAAGGACTTTGGGTTGAATTTAGATCATATCTTATAATTTTAACTAACAGCTATCCTCACTATCTTGAGGGCCATTACACCTCTATCCTCAAGTTTTACGTAACTTTCATTTCTCTAAGTTATCCCTTACAACTACTTAATTAGCTATCAAGACTGTTCCAGCGTCCTCCTTCCCACTTGAGTGGGCTACCTTCCCGTGTGTATGCGGACTCTTTTTGAATCCTGGCCCCCTTGCTTGGGGTACCCAAAAACATAAAAAACTTGCTCAGTTATCAACTACCATCTACTCCACGTTGAACATCCAAGTACTCACATTCTCCACTTTTCTTAATTCCCTTATTATGCAACAACTCGCATTCTCTATATTCCCCTATTGCCTTTGTAACCCACTTCTCTTACTCCCTTTCTTGTTCACTTCCTCTTTATTTTCCAAAAAATGTACGTTCATATTCTTTTCTTCTTTTGATTTTCTATAATTCTTTAAAAATTAAAATCTGAAATGCTTGTCGGATGGATTGGGAATTCCACAATAAATTATGGCATTAGTCAAGTAAAGGTTCAAAATTTATAACTCTCCAAAAATTATAAACATTAAATTTATAATAATCATTTATTGAATTCTTCCTGTATCTTTTTGTATAGTGTATACATTAATTTGCAATATATGAATATTTAGGTTAAAAAAGTATGGATATTAATTCAATTTGAAATGCATAGGGATAACCGTGCTAAGCTTGAATTATTGTGCTAGTCTTATACTGTGTGGCCCATTCCACCTTATACGGTTATACCTAATGCTTGAAGTAAATCTAAGGATGTAGATTGGTCAGGTTAAAGACAAGTCATGCTATAGATGCATATGGAGTACCTAGACCTAAACCAGAAACTAACGTGTTTAATTTCTATATATATATATATATATAGTACCTAGACTGTTTTTTTATATTATATAAAATAATGTTGATATATTGTAATATTAAAGTCTTTATATATGTTTTTGGTATATTTGGGGGGGGGGGGATTCCAAGGACTCCCTATGATCTTCCTCCATGCAAAAAACAGCCCCAACCGTAATTTCTATCATCTCCATATGGGCCCAAAAGTTTAATGGTTAATAATCCATTCGGATTGATATATAGTCAATCCAACGATCCAGTAAATTCGGATTTTATCGAAAGTTGGTGGACATGTGCAATTTAAGGGGGTCATGTGTTTCGTCCATTTGGATGGACCAAAAGTGGGCCCTACAAGAACGAGCTTACGAAACTTTTTCCATAAGCTCGAGCATAGGGGAGCCTTGCTCTATATATATATATACATGTTTCATATGTCTTAGATATAATATATATATATTTTTAGACATTAATACAATGATACTCAGGAACTTGTAAGACTTGATTATTAATCTATAGGACCCAAAATATGAACTCAATCCCGGACCTAATTATCAATCCAAGCCTAAACAAAGAGGTTCGTAACTGAAATTTTCAAGTTTGGGCCCTTTGGGTAACTAGGTGATTGAAGTATCATTGACATCCCAAGGTAATACATTCTCATGTGTACTGCTAAGATTCCACGATGTTGTAGAAAATGTTGTTTTTCTCCATGCACAAAGCCCTTTTTTAGTGAATTATTTTTCATGTGGAAAGAGAAATTTTGAGCTTTTTATTTTAATTCTACAAAACCCCTCCTAACCACTTTTATGCACCCACGTGAAAACAAATTTTCAGTAAAATCAAAAATTATAACGCTACACAAATAAGCGCTTAAAAACCAAAAGCCCATGTCCCAACTCACAAAAACAGAGTTTTTTAGCCGTGAAGAAAAAAACATGCCTAGGTAAGTGCAGCTTTTAGCGGCAAAAACCTTAGACGGTACTATTTAGGGCGAAAAAGGCACTAGTAGCAGCGGAAAACAAGCTGCAGCTAAAGTTTTTTTTTTTTTCTGCCGCTAAGAATTACTTTTTTGTAGTAGTGTTTTATACGTAAATAGAGTTTTGTGCATTTAAAGTTTAGGACTGAACATGGTCAATCCTTTTTAAATTTTTTTTGGGAGGACTCAAACACACATACTCCCACCCTTGAGGCCAAATCCTGAATTTGCCAAGCAATCCTACACTTCCGGCCTGATTTTGAAAACCATTCCCGTGTATAGAGTACCTCTGGCACTCAGATTAAAAGATAGAAGTTGGTATTAATTAATAGTCAAAGATGAATTAATTCAAATGATACAATGATGAGGTTGAAAGCGCACTTGGTGCTCCTCACTCATTGCGATTTTAGACTCTATTGATGATTTGATTAAATTAAGTGAGGATTCCACAGATATTAATTGTTAATACTCTCGATTTGCTCCTCAAGTTGGGGAACTTTTGAAGTTCATTTATTTAATCAAATGATGCCCAAAAAGGCAATTCAACCCAAGAGGAGTTCTTCATTTTAGGAAAACGTATGTCATAGTCCCTATCTAGTGGTATGATTATTTAAAAAGTCCCCTATAATACTTTGGTAATTATTTTCTAGACCCTAACATTTATGATTTTTTAATCTATAGTCCTTGTAGTTAAACTACATTATATAATAAATGAGAAAAATACCCTCCATGGTGAACAGTTCTTCTTACCCTCCATGGTGAACAGTTCTTCTTCTTCGATGTTTAAAATTATGATTTCTAGGTATGGGAGTAGGAAACAATTTGAAGGCCAATGAGGAGTGACAATTCTTAGCTAACCCACCAACTCAATCCAATCCAATCCAATCCCAACCCAACCATTCAGGGTTCAGGTTGTTCCTTTTACTTTAGAGATAGGTTTGGTTTAACATTTCTGACCCATTTATCGAGTTTGGTGGTAAGTCCATTATTACCACATGAATAAAGCACGAAACCCAATTTCTAAAGGATTTACCTAAACTCGCCACATTTCTTAATTGAGTTGAAACATGTCAACCCAAACCCAACTTAAAAGTTAAAAGGGTCAGCTCAAACTCTAATTAGAGAAGATTAAGGATGGTGTCAGGTCATAATCAAACATGTTGGGTTGGGTCAGGCCAATGGGGCAAAACGGAAAAATAGCCTCAGGTCAAACCCAAACCATTTATTGACCAGGTAAATTAAGACAATCAAACAAAAGTATCAAACGTTTCACACTATGGTAATTTATTTCTGTCATCGGTTACATGTATTTTGAACCAAAAAAAAAAAAACTAATAGGTGCAAGTGGGAGGGCCTATATAAGTGGGAAAAGAGCAGCATATCCAGAGATAGAATCCTGGGTACTAGGGAAAAACAGAGTTGCTAGCTAATTGACAGGGGCGGACCCAAGTAAATGGGTATGGCGGGGCTTCACCCAAACTTGGAAAAGGCTTAAAATTTTGAAGAAACCCCCTTAAATTGTGGAAATTTATATATTTATTTTTATTTGCCCCTTCGCCTAATACTTCTTTTACATGGAGACCCCCCCTTTTTCAATTTCCTGGTCCGCCCCTGCCAACTGTGCACCCCTTGGTTTTTGTCCCTGTGACGAGAATTTTTTTTTTTTTTTTTTTTTTATAAAAAGAGAAGACTTCTTTAAGAAAGAAAAACGGAACACAAGACTTGTTGAACAAATCTTGCTTAATTGTATTCTGTGTTAGGCCTGTAGTCAATTGTAGACCCTTAAAGTTTTAGGAGCAACCAGAATAATAAATGGGTTGGATTGAGGGTTGGTCCATTCCTGATATTTGACTGCCAGTTCAACCCAACATGACTAATTACACAACGGCCCAACAGGCCCGCCTGAACTTGACCGAAATTAGGGGAAGTCTTCTCGTGCGCACCCGCTCCCATAGGAGGGAGGGGAGCGTGCATCTTGACCGTCACTAAAGGCAGGACCCCGGAATTTCACCTGGTCCCATGTGACAATTATGACCGATATACAGTGCATAATGTGCAAGAGAAAATCACCCCCTAAATCAGACTCTTGGTTGACCTTTTAAATTCCTATTTTATGTAATGAGTGTTTTTCTCTCACTTTTAAGGATAATTTGTATTAAGGACAAAAAGGAGACGAGCTCAAGGAGCTCCCAGATACATTATTACATCAGGAGGTATGTGAACCAGAAATTGAATCGGGTTGGATCCATACAGGTGGTCGACCCAACTCAATGCCATCCGACAGATAAATTGCCACTGTGAAGCTTGGGTCTGCCCAAAATCTTTTAATCACACCACCTGCGATGCGATACTTCCCTGCCATAAGAGCAGGAATGAATCCTGTAGCTCGAGGAATTAAGTTACAGATAGAGCTAACAAAATGAGTCCCGACTTTGAAAATATTCAAAACCTTTGACACCACAAATAAAATGATAAATAGGTTCAAAGTCATCTATCAATTGTAGCTCAAATTAAGGATATGGATATGCAAATAGATTGCATGAGTTTAAATCCTGATATATAAGAAAAAAGGTTTATAGCCAGGATTCTCAAGAGTCTACTCAATTTTAGATCAATCTTCCCATTGGTGGTTCTTCAATCTGGTGCAAATGAACTGACCTTAATCTCCTATGGGGAACAGATCAGATGGTTAAAATGATGGATTGGATTAAAAAAAAATTCTAAAAAAAACAATTTATAAGAACGGATTGAAATGGACAGCAAAGATAAATAATTTGAATTGCCAAATATTCAAATACAGGATCATGTCTCATCTGCTTGTATATTTTATGTGAGTAGTACTAGGAGCAAAAAATAGTGGAAGGGACAAAGTACAATATGCTCTTCTAAAATATGCTTCTTGGTAGGATATTCTAAGATTAGTCACTTTAAGATTGCTTATAGTGTTGCACACTTTAAAGTTGATCAGGGTGGTGATGAAATTAATTTTAAAAAATCAGGATAATTAATAGTGAAATTTGTATATAACCACCTTATTTCTAAAATTACAAACTAATCACCTCTATTAATTAATATGAAAGTGTTGGCGAACCGCCTTAACAGTTAACCAATTGATGAAACCCACTTATTTTTGCCCTAAAAAGATAAAAACTCCTATAGATCCAACCCCATTCACATGCATCTCCTATAGAGACGAAGTGCCTCACATAGTCACAGGATCAAAGTTGGGCATGTGCTGGCATACGTCATCGTAAAGGGTCCAATTGACCGACCAAAGGGGAGCCCCACCAAAAATATTTCACATGTAGTTGGTTAGTAGTACTGTATCATTTTCCACAAATCAATCTGAAGTTAGCGTTGTCTTGGGTACATACAGAAAGATACAAAGTACAAACACCTTTATTCAGTCTCCAATTAGTTACACTTAGACAAATACATATAAGTCTGCATGTACAGTTGACAAGAGGAAGCTAATAACATTCATATGGACATGATCAAATGCAGACTCACAACAATATCATCTTTCAATAGATTAATTCTACAGAGAATGGCCTACTCCGGGACTATGACCTGGTGCAGTAGGTCGGAATTCTTTTACAGAACTCTCAGTGGTTTTCCTATTGTTGTACTGACTTTGAGTATGTGCACTAGCTTTCCCTGTTTTTGTTGCATTCTCACTGCCATGCATGAGACATTTCTTACACTCCTTCCCATGTAGCCTTCCCTCAGAGGAGATAGTTGCATAGTAGAAATTCAAAACAAGGAGAAAAGCACTGACACACTTGATACGGGCCATGAGAGAGAGAGAGAGAGAGAGAGAGAGAGAGAGAGAGAGAGAGAGAGAGATGCATGTGACTATGTGAGGCACTTCGTCTCTTCTAGTTGCTATTTAAGATGTCGATGGGTTTGCATTAGAGTCCCCACCATTAGGAGGGTTCAATAAACAAAGATGGCGCCAATTCTCAACCATAGAGAAAAAAAAATGAAATGGGATATAGGGCACCCCCCACTCTGCAAAAGAGATCTGTAGACTATAATTCACTAGGAATTAAGATGTAAATGGGTCGGTTCCGGACAGGTTTCATGTGGATCCAACTAAGGGGTATGTACCTGAACGTGGATTAGGACCTGAGCTGAGTCTAATATATTGGGTCCAGCTGCAACTCCAGGCCCGACTCAAAACCTAAGCATTTTATAAACATTTAATATTGTTTATTCAGTAATATTATGTAATATGTTTCCTAAGGCAAACTTCTGACCTACAGGAGTCTCATACAAGGATGGGATAAATTAAAGGGCCGAAATAAAAATCCTGCATAGCTACCATGCGGGCTTGTGTAAGAGACAGAAACCGTATTATTAATATATATTATATGTTCACATATAAATGTCATCAAATTTCTTAACGCATGTGATATATTTTTAAATTAATATATATAATATATAAGGCTATTCGGGTATAAACCTGATTGGACCTCGACCTGGACACAATAATAACTAATTTCTTAAAAGAGTCTGAATCCTATTTCGTACCAACATGGAGATACTGTTTCATCCTATCCACTATCTCCAACTGTCTAAGATCTCTTCCTTGATTTTTATTTTTTTATTCCAAGAAAGCAATTAATATGGTGCATTAGCTGGCATAATATTTTACACAGTTGACGATTGTTGATTAGAGTGCTCATTTCCAATTATTTTGGAGGTTACTTGAGTAACCAGGGTAATCTGGGGCCAGTGGCCTCCATATGTGGCAATGCCTTTTTTTTTTTCTTTTCTTTTCCTTTCCTTGGCAGTTGGCATTGCAGTATATCTGTACTATCCAAGTTTCCGTAATGCTGAAAATAATTTCTAACTATTAAAGGGCAGTCATATGGTACACCTGAGAAGAACTCCTAGCTAGTGACCTACACATGAATTTTTTTTTCTATCATGGAAAGGTGATTTAATGTAACACTTTACAGAGTGGTACTTCTTATCGATCTTCTCTTCAAGCCTGGTTTCAAATAAACTATCCATAGACCTCTCCAACTTACTGTCACATGGGTAGTTAGTTATTCTCTTTTGTTTATTACTCTGAAGAACCTTTTAGCCTAGTAATCAGCTACCAAACTTCCATCCAAAGAAAGTAAGAGTTCAGACTCCTAAACATGCCCTTCATTGTATACTGACCTTTCCATGACCTCAAAGGTTATCTTAAGGGATAGTATATATTGAAGGGAATTGGGATTGTCTCTAATAAATATATATATATATATATATATATATTCTTCCAACTAAGAGATTTCAAGAGCAAGTTGGTATTGGGATGGTGGCCCTTAAGCACACTACTACTATTCACAGCACATGCATGCACCAAAAGCTAAGGATTCCCTTGGGCTTGTCCTTCCCACCAAGCATATATAATTATACTGTTTCTATTTGGACGGTCCCTGTGCAACCTTCCTATTGTTTTGGTCGACAAACCCACCTTTTCCAACTATAACCATACACCAAGAACTCAGTATCTTTATACAGCTCCAACCAAAACCACTTGAATATATATGAGTTGCATGATATTAGAGCCGCTAAAAGAAAGAGATTCCTCTCAGCCAAAGAAAAAGAGAACATGGGTTGTAAACTCCATAGATTAGGGAAAGGACTAGTGAATGTTTACACTTGTGATGATGATAGTTGCAATATCCAAGAACAAAGGTTACTCCATCCCATGATCTTCTCTCTTCTTCTTCCATTCTTTTTAATAAAATGGGGGAGATTTTGAATGGTTCTTGTTTATTGTAGTATAGGAATAGAGCTGCATTTGGGAAGGACCTTATTCTTTATTTAGTGAAGGCCTATGGAAGAGGAAGAACATGAAGATCCATGGAGATTCTCCATGGGCACATAACACTATGTTTGTAGTTAGTGGATGGAATAGAGCCATAAGGCGTGCTATGCACACCCCCACTAATGGAGTATTCTACTCTCCCATGCTATAACATACAAGTGAAAAGGTCACAGAAAAAGACACAATTCACAATTATATTTTGTGATCATCTATCATGAGTTTGGTATCCCTTGGTTTCTTTTTACGCATATCCTTCTTCCATGTTAACAATATTTAATCAAAGATTCTCCCTTCTCTTTATGCCACGTGGCCTTTGACTCTTGGTGGGACCTTTCAGTTATTAGCTTTATGTCTTTAGGCCATTTTTCTTAACCTTTTCTGGCAGGTTGTGGGCTATATGATGCCTCATTTTGTGGACTAAATTAGATGTGCTAACTTAGGCCACACTACTCCCGGCCCACATATCGTAGCCCGTGTAAAAATACAATTTGGGGGTCTCAGGACTGGATCTAATTTTAAGGATCTAGGCCCAGTGGAATTCTGGCTGGGGACTCCGTACCCAAATTTGGCTATATATTTGATACAGAGGCAAAAATTTGAATCAGACCCGACTTACACATGTCACACCCTGTACTTGACTTGACCCACCATCAGTAAATTTTATGTTTGAATGAGAATTTAAGATGAGGATTTGCTGAGCTAGCTAAGTGAAGAGACGTACACTTTTGGCCAGCTGAATTCTTTGAATTCTGTATTTTAGAATGCTCCAAACCCATTAGCATTCTGGAATTCTACTTCCAGTGCTTGCAACCAAACAGTAGTAAATTTCGACATCCGTATCAACTTCACAATTACATAGAAAACCCTATGAATGAATTTCACTGCCCAGGCTAAACCTCTCTCAATTTTGTTGTCCATGGTCCGGGCTTGCTTTTGGGTGGATATGGGCTCGGTTTTTCAAGACTGTCTACGGCCACTTGGGTAACTGTCAAGGTGTGAGCCCAATCCCAAGAGGTAATGAGATGCCTCTTACCGTCCAGACAAATTAAAGACAAACAGGTCTAACAACCTGTTTAGTGTGAGGTGGACTGGATCTGGGCTCGAATTGGACAATCTTCTTTGGACAATATCGCATGGCTATGAGCCATGGTTTAGCCCTGCTTTCCCCGGGGGTGGGGGGATATCGCATGGCTATGAGCAATGGTTTAGCCATGCTTTCCAGGGGGGTGAGCCATGGTTTAGCCCTGCTTTCCCCGGGGGTGTGTGTAAATGTAGGAAATTGTGTGCGGCCGGCATGCCACGGATTCCACTTCAGATTAAGTAGGGTGTAGCGAGTAAGATTTTATCTGTCCTGCTAAGAAAAAAAAAGGGATTACTTGCCTGGACTCGAGCACGGCAACTAGGGTTCTTTGAATTGGGGGTTGGCTCACATGAATTCAGGCCAGAGTTGGGCTAGGTTAGGACCATGTCGAGAGAGGTTTTGATCAATGAATGCTGCATCTACAGTAGAAGTTCAATGTTACTACCACATATGATGAGCCTAAGGTACTCCTTGCAATCTCATCTTTTGCAGTTATGTTGGTGCAATTTATTAGGTGAGAAAAAAAAGTTAAAATGGAAATGAGGTCAAATAAATGCCTAAAAAACAATATTAAATATTGAATGGACCTATGAGACCTATGGTCAGGGTAACTGAACTATTTGCATCCATCAACTAATATCGGTTTACCTAATTCAATAATGCACATGATAGAATAGATTCTATATTAATATGTTATCCTTTGTCTGAAAGTGACTCACATGATGAGCCAGTAAAGTGGCATAATATCATTTTTAAGGAGAAGTGGAAAAAGAAAAAGGAAAGAGGAAAGAATAAAAGAGACTAACACCATTCTAATTTCTGCCCCCACACAACCCTAACTAGGTACACAAAATATGCACCTTAAGGTGTGCAACTAAAAGTAAGAAAATATCGTTATAACTACTAGGGATTTTTACACTAAACCCTTTAATTAACCGAACAATTCAGAAATTTAAGAAATCAACAGCAGAATGCTTCCTACATGAAGTACTTTTATTAATCCAAAACACCCTTAAAATCACAATTTCAAGACTCGATTGACTTTCAATAAGAGTTCCTTTGCTCCAAATCATGTTTTTGTTAACACATCTTATGACTAAATCTTATGGCATGGCTTTCATTTACTTCACAGTGGATGCTGATCTCCCATTAGCGGCAGCTTTTGGGGACAGGAATCCCATGCCTGCCCAACATTCTTATAATGCGATTCTTCTCCCTCCAAATTTCTGTCGATATTTCCAAGAAATAAGACAGGTCTGCACTGCGAGAACTGACCATTCTTGGAGTTGGAATTGAGGGAGTTAGAAGCGGAAAATGACCACATAGATGAACTTGTAATGAATAATATGTTATGGTACTAAATAGTTATAGGATTTGATTTTATTTGTTCCATCAATACTGGGGCTTTTAGCGTATTGGTTCGGTTCATATCATTTGGTATTAGAGCTGGCCACCACACCTGGGGTATGAGTCGCGGAAAGGGCTAACTAAAATAGAGTGAGAACAATCTTAAAAAAGAGAGAATGGCTACCTACAGCCATAGTGAGTCGCTGCCGCAGAAAGAGCTACATAAAGCAGAATGAGTAGAGTAAGAGCCGCCAAGGACATATGTTACGAAAGAGTGTCATGGTCTTTTGCTGTCCTAAATAGTTATAGGATTTGATTTGACACCTTTCATTTTTCGCATATTGGTTAAGTCCATAACATATTGAAATCTCATTTGCATTTGCGTTTTTTTCCGTAAATCCTTTGATTTAGGTTTTATTTAGAAAATAACTACTTCAGAAAGTAAAATAGGTGATTTTTTAATTAATTTTTTGAATTAAAATCACCAAAATACTTTCACATGCAGAGCTTTCTTAAATCCAAAGACAATAGAGAATCACTACCAGAAAAAAGGTAATGAACTAAAAAAAAAAAAAAAAACTCTCATATCTCCAACAAACTAGGTTTTTTACAATTGTCATCTTTTCGTCATCCAAAAGCCCCATTTGGTAGAGAGTTGTTAGTGAGAGATCTCTGAGATATCTTATCTACAGGACAAGAATCCCATTCGGGAGATTCAGTACTTTTATCTAGTAACTGGCTCTCCACTTTGGAGAAAATCTCATGGGGGGAAAATTCAAAAAACATTTCTTAAAATTAAAATGTTGTTAAATAGTCTAATTTCAATTTTTATTAGTAAAAAAAATTACTTTTCAAAAAGATGAAAAATCTTCCCTCCAACCATTTTAAATAGACATGAGCAGAGAGCAATGTATTTCACTGCAGTGGTTTTATTTACATTCAAACAGGCCCCAAGAGAATTATAAATACTTTAGACATTAAAAAAGAGAAGATAAAGACAACCAAAATGCTTGCTGCCAAATTGGCAATTCTGTGATATAGATTTTACTAAGTCATCACATTATGCTGGTTTAGAATTCAGTCTTCCTCAGGTATAATGTTTTGACAGCCTTAGCTGTGATGACCCACAGACTGAGCTCCAGGACAGCAGCAGGCAAGGTACCAAATATAGAGACTAGACCCCACAAGTCCCATAATGACCTGAACCCAACCTATTGCCACTCTCAAGCAGATCTTTCCACCCAATTCTCAATTCTAAGGTCTGGTCTAAGTAAACTATATTCATATGGTATGAAAGTTCAAGAACAAAACTATATTCATATGGTATGAAAGTTCAAGAACACATCTGGCGACATTTCATGAATGATAGCCAATTCTCAATTCTAAGGTCTGGTCTAAGTAAACTATATTCATATGGTATGAAAGTTAAAGAGCACATCTGGCGACATTTCATGAATGATAGAAAAAAACTCCGGCTCCGATTGGCCCCTTGGACTCAGTTTACCTGTAAACCTAATTACTTATAAACAGCTACGGCACAAAGTAAAATAACTGTCAAAGGTAACTCAGGTTATCCAAATGTATGAACCCTCATTTACAGGCAAGTAAATAGAGATGCTTGCACTCACTTCACCAAGATCAAACAAGCCTAAAGCTAGCTGTTTAAGCACAAGAAAGAAAAGAGATTGCACCTTGAAAATCAACTCTGATTGATTTTGTAAAATGAACATCAGCTTTAAGACAATGGGGAGACACATAAAAAGGACGAGGATACAAAATAAAAAGGGCGGTAGCCTTTGCTACGGCAAAATTTTTCGTAAGTAAAAAAAAAAGAAAAAAAAAGGAAAGAAAACAAGACTCGTATCATGAACTGGCTACTGCTGGTTTGTATGACAAAAATGAATGAAAGGATATGTACATCATTAGTTCTCTATACGTGTGAGTGAAGTAACTTCTCATACTTGGTGCCATTGAGCACTTTGGAGACTTCATCCCAGTTCTCCACATGCTCAAATAAAGGCCTCGTGTGGATCTTAACCTGTCGACTCTCGAGGTTCCTCTGAGGCACTCTTAAGAAATCTTGAACATCCATCAGCTTCTGTAAAACATACACTTAGGTGAGCACTGAGTGCCAACATGTTTAAAATAAATAAATAAATAAAAACCCAACAACAACCATCACAAAAAATAGACAATGAGAAACACAAGACACCAGAGTTTAAAGAAGGCCAATCTCTGCCTCGTCAAAATGGTTTAAACTTATGGTTTAGACTATTAGGTCATTGGTTCGAGATATGGCACAAACAAAGAGTTGAAAGGAGCGTCTCATCTCACATAGCCACCAGGCATCAATCCTGGGAGGGTAAGTACTAAGCAGTCCCACATGTATCTTACCACTGATCCAACTTAAAGGGGACAAAAAGGTAATATGGTACATGGCATGGCCCAAACTGGGAATGCGTGTAGTATGAGCCCACATTGCATTTGCATGCCCATCCTTCTATCTATTTTGAGGGCCTCATCTTTCAGTAATCCAGATGGTTCATCAGATGGAACTGATGGGAATAAACGAGAGAAAGAAGCTTCATTTGAGAGCTTACAGTGCGATTGTTCATGAGATCTTCATAGTAAAGAATGATATGGCGAGTACTCCTGAAGTATTCCAAAGCATCTGCAGTCGCGTTCTCTATGACCTCAAGATCATTAATTAATGATGCACAGTTGATCACAGGCTTGTATGCTGCTAGTACCTTAGCCTGCACATTAACAGCATCTATGAGATCAGTATTGCATGCTGATGGACACGTTTGCTTACTATTACTGCAGAACAAGAGCGAGGGAGGGACCTCATCTATAGAATGAACGTGAGATTTATGGGTTCCATTTAATAGCCTAGCCTGTCGATCATATGAATTAGCAAGTACAGAAACCAATCGCCGCAGAGGATTCTTTCGGAAAAGAAATATTACAGAAACACCCCTTCGGTTGAAATACTCAACTATTTCTTCATGAAATTCCACAACACCCTGCATTGACCATAAAAACTGAATATGAACTACATCTTCATTTTGTTCATTAAAGCCATAACATCAGCTATCCACACTGCTCCGTAATGAAAAAATATAAGAAATGGAAGATAAAATTATTGGCTTTTGTAGGCATCACACATCAATCTTTCTGTGTGGCAATAAACAATATTTAAAAAACAAATGGTACAAATAACAGTAAATAGAATACAAGACGAAGTCAGCTAAAGATCATCTTGAAAAAAAATGGGCTGAAAGAAACATGCCCCCAGAACTAGCAAACACGCAAAATTCCAACCTGCTGTAAAAAGTGGTGAGGTCATTTACCACAAATGGACAGGGGGTGACCATGACCCCCTAAAAAATTTTAAAATCTTGGGTTTTTTCTCCATATGGCCCCCACGAAAAAAGATATTTCCGTAAGGGCCCCCCAAGCAAATCTTCCTCGTTCCGCCATTGTTTACTGCATGCCTAGGTGGACACTCTACTGAAGAGCCAGTTGAAAAGTTCCATCAAAGACCAACCCTCCACACATCCAGGAGAAACAGATGCCCCCCGAGAGATGATATCACAAAAAATAAATTTCCAGGATACTATAAGCAAGACAATTATATTCCTCAATCTCAAACCTTTCATAGATTATAAAAAGCATTGGATGACCACGAGATAGCATCACAACTCACAAGCATGGAACTAACACAGTTTTGGTGCCTGACTTGGTCCCTTCCAAAACCGACATGGCATATCTTAGTTATGTGCGACTCATTCATAACTTCGTCAAGTTGTACCAAGAACTGAAACTGGTGCGATTCAACCAGTTCGCCTTGGTACCAACTAGTATTTGATTCCATACAAGAGTCAACCCTCAAGTGTGTTTCTCAGTCTCGCAGATACCATCACCAGGAATACTGTCCTTTGAGGGCTTGTGTATTGGTCGAACAGCATCGATCTGAATCCAGATCCGCTTGTTTTCACAGGGAGCAAATCCAAGATCCGAGAGCCCATATCCAAGTCTGCCTGATAAGAATAAGGCCCGAGTTTGACTTTCAACCATCAAGGAAAATGATCAAATATGACCCCATCACAAGTTCAATCTGTAAGTGGTGCCCACCTATAGTGAATCTAAACCTTCCATTCAAACATTTCCCAATGAAGTATGAACTGGTGTGCACTAGGATTTCAATCCAATTAGAGCAATGTTCACTACTGAATTGGACCACCATAAATTAAATTGATTAATCTCACAAACATTAGAATCAACAGCCATATATCTCAACAGGGTAACTTCTCTTCAAACCCTATGCATGATAGGACATTAACCCTGCATCATTTAATAATTCAAGTGAATACCTGAATTTAACGATCCCAAAGCTCAACAGAAACGCTAACTAAAAGTATTTAATGCCCTTATCGACATAAACATTAAATGATGCTCACAAATGTGAATTTCTAATCTGTAATGTAATGTTAAGAACAAATATAGATCTTAAAGCTAAAAGAACTCCGGCACTTATTGTAAAAGAAAGTTATGAAAAAAGAAAAATAAAAAATGAATAGAAAAAAGCATGCAGGGTTCTAAAAGATAAAAGCATTTCCATTAAAGATGCATTGAAGCTTCTAGCTCCACAAAAATTCTCTGCTAGACTTCCTTGTGGCCTCGTGTTTTTTTTTTTTGGCTCTTGTTTCCTGAATCACCATTGGTGACATCTCTTTTGGTTTTTGTCAGTATACATTCTTTTACCTTAGCTTTACTGTTAACAGGGAAAAAAAATGAAAAGCCAATTTCCCACCATAAAATTCCATGCCATTTAAAATAACTTAGCCTCATGCTATATAGCACAATATCAACAGCCACTAAGTAGATTTTTTTCCTAACCTTATCATAATGGTAACAGATTACATGAACAAGACTCAACAACAGCCACTAAGTTCCTCCTACTCAAATCATATGCTAATTTTAGTTTTAATTAAAATTTTCTTTTTCTTGGAATTTTGGTAAGTTTCTATTGATTACCAAGGGAAAAAATCCTAAAAGTCAAAATATATAAGGGATGACTTCCACACAATGAAATACAGAATGCCAGCAAAGAGACCAGATATAAAGGCCACATGCATCACATTGCAAGTCAATGATAGGAAAGAAAACCCGATATGAAAAAACTCAACAGGTAACAAGCAAACCGCCTGGCCACAGCAAAACAGCCCACATCCCAAGCACAGGAAAAAAAAAATAACAAGGCAACCGACATCCTCGTTCAGGAAAACAAATCTATTAATTAAGTAATTTGAAAGAAAATAAATTGGCTTGATGGAAAACAATGACATATGTAGCTTCTGCCACATGGGTTAGACATATGTGCAAGCATCTGAAACCAAAATTATATTGTTCATAAGGAAAATGCACAGATGCAAGTTAGGGCGTTAAAACTACAAGTCAGTGCACCTCAAATCTTTTCTTGCATTATAAGGTTAGTTGAGTTACTGAGAACATGGCTTTAAATAGGTTGACTGGAAACATAGAACTTACAAAGCCAACCTCAGATAGATGGCGTAAGACTTCAATGGGATCTTGTAATGAATGCCAATGTTGTAATCCAAAAGTAAACCATTATAACAAAAGTGTGCACCGCATGGGAATATGCTGATTCACAACACAAATTCATGCGATATGCTGATTCACAACACAAACTCGACTTTGTTCAATCATTAGGAGCTACTATAACAATTGGGTGATGGCAGCTAATCATTGACCAAAACTATAAAGAACTTTGCGTAGTAGCCACGACCATAATTGTCAATTCCATTCTAGTCCCTGTTCTGGTTTGGCCCTATTGTAGAACATTCCGTCGATTCCAGAATGAAATGATTCCGAAGTATGCACTCTTAGTATTATTTTAGCATTCTACTTTTCTTTTTCCAATTTTAGTTATTCTTTTAGGTTTCTTTTTTCATTTTTCATGCTTCTTTTCCCGAATGGAAGACCGGAATTAATTGGAACCCCGGAACATTCCACTACAAGGCCAACCCAGAACTGAACTGGCAACTATGATTTTAGCCTTATGTGAAAATGCAGAAAAAGAAAGAAAGGAAACACTATCAAGTGTGAATGATGTGTGTGTGTGTAGGCTCCTCGCTCCCTGCCCCTCCAAAATCCAGAGTCCTCCACTACTCAAGGGTACTCCTCTTCCTCTTCTTCTTCAAAAATTCGACCTTCTCAAGGGGGTGAGCCACATTAGTGAATTTCCATTAATTCCAGCCTGAAACAGGTGATTTTGATCATTCCATCCAGGACAACCAATTTAGGGCCATTCCAGTTGTTCCGGCCGAAATTGGCCAGATTAGGACGAAATTGACAACTGTGGTCAAACTAAATCCTGATGTACAATCAATTTTATTTTCACTATCTACATTATAATTTTAGGTACAAGGAGCAAGAATGGATATGCTGAAATCACCACTGCTTGCCTGCTTGAAATTCGATCACGACAACGCTTCACGAGAAAACCCAAGTACTATTTTAAGGCCTCGATGGCCTCTTAGTGCAGTTTTGTATCATCAAGATTCTGCAATGTGCAATGTATATATTGCATATAACTCGTCAGTGGTCTACATGACAACAACACGTTCCAGTCTAAGGAGGTTTTCATATTTATCACAAGCTCTTCCCAAGACACAGGTTTCCTCCAATATTAGAGAGAGAGATAAATATTTCCTTCATTGACTAAGAAATCCTCTTAAGTAATAAAAATATAAATAAGTCCAGTCGCTCTAATTCCTATTTTCTTTGCAGGAAAACACTTCACTCATCTAGCATCTAAAGGAAGAGATCAGAGAGAGAGAGAGAGAGAGACAGAGGAATTGAGACTTGTATCTTTGTGGTTGGTTGTTAAATCTTGAGCTAATAACACAGCCAATCAAAGAACTTCATCATTGCAGGAGGCAGCTTTCTTGATTGTTTTAGCTTCTTGTCTATAGAATAATTTTGTATTCCCAAAATCCAAGATCAATGAACCCAGTGCGTGCCCATCTAATCATCTCAATATTTCTAGATGCTCATTCCCAGAACTCTTAGTCATTTAACAAAATGTTGATTGCAAGAAAAAGGAGAAACCACCAGACGTACCCTGTTTGAACTAACAAGAACGTAAATCTCATTCCATTTTTTTTGCAATAACAGCAATCTAACTGCAACAAAGCATAAAGTACCATAGCAAAGATGCCTAAAGAACTCTATAATGGCCTCAGAATATCAATACTTTACCTGATTCAGCATCCACTTGAACCCCACTGCAGCAGAGCACTCATTCTTCGAAGCACTACTAAACCAATCGAGATTGTACACTTCATCCAATGTACTCAGAATGGCTGAAACATTACTTCTCCTCTCTTGAACAGAGAAAATCTCCCCATTGGAGCTTATGTTAATATGGCTGTTCAACAAAGTCTCAAACCATCCACTCCCAGACCTCTGCATAGACAAAATCGCAAAGAACCGAACAGGGTTGCAGGAACATTCTTTCCTGCCAATGTACAATCCAGCGAGTTTCGGATAAGGTAACACATAACCCCCAATTAGATACAGACAGGCAAAGGGAATTGCATTACCTGCTATAAGTTTTTGGCTTCGGATAGTGCACAAGGGGTTTCTCCCATGGAAAAATACCAGAAAAATCACAAGGCTGTTTAATTTTTTGCAGATTGACGTATGGGGGTTTCACATGGGTGCTTATCTGTTTTAGGCAGATAGAGCATATCATACAACCACACATCATAGCAAAAATTACTAGAGTCGTTCGCAGCACGATTGGGGACTTCTTGGGAGGCTTTATAACAAGCATGTCCTGCAATGGGGAACACTCAAATGTTACTAAAACTGCAAGTTTTGGAAAACTTTGCAAAGAGGCTTGGGAAGAAAAGCAGATGATAAGATCAAATTGACCCATTCTGCAGAAAAGTAAGAGTACACTGAAACAAACACCTGTACTAGTTTTCTTTGGGGAAAAGAGTAGAGATGGAGACGAAAAAGGGCAAAATCACAGTGAAAAGGGTATCAGAAATTCATGGTGGATACAAAGCAGATGGAAAGAAATCCAATAATCGGGATGCGATTGGAACAAAAGTAGAAAAGATTAAAGACGCCCAAAAAAACAAGACCAAAAAAAAAGTAGTTTAGAAGATTACGCATAGAAACATCTTTTCTTTTCAAATTGCGAAGAACATCCTATCCAAACAGCTGGAATAGATACAATTAAAGAAAACGTGCAGAAATCAAAGGAAAAGAGAACATGGGTTTTCTCCAGCTGAAACCAAATAACAAAAAAAACACCCAAGAACCAGCTCAGAGATGTCATCAAATGTATGACCCAGATACCAACTTTCACGCACTACAAATGCAAAACCAAAAAATGGGCAAGAACCCAAAACCCCAGATATGAAAAAGATCCGATCTTTCCCAGTAATCACATGAAAAAGCACACAAAATGTATCATTCAATCACCCCACTCCCATTTAAAAAGTCAGAAACTTTCAAAAAAACAAGGACAAAGGTACATCACCTTGCCGAAGAAACAGTAATCCTCTGCCATTTACTCGGTAAAAAAAAAAGTTCAGGGATTCCTCCTGTGGCCGTTTGTTGCCTTCTTCCTTTGAACCTTTCTCTCTCTTTCTTTCCTTCTCTCTTCTGAATCTTTGTTTCTTTCTTCGTCTCTTTTTTCCTCCTCTATTGAGGAGACGAAGCTCTGTATCTGTTTTTGGGGAAAAAAATTCAACTTTTATCAAAGAGAGAGAGTTAGAGAGGGAAAGCGATCGCAAACCAAACAGAACTCCGTTTGGATTCTGCCCTTTTCCTCGTGCTATACGACATCATCATTAATATCCTCATGGCGCGCTCTCTCTCTCTCTCTCTCTCTCTCTCTCTCTCTCTCAGAGAGAACGATGCCATTAGTCTAATCTAAACTTATTTTGCCCTCCAAATCAGTCCTCCCTCCCCCACCCAGCTCAATTTCCCACCCTTTATTTGGACTGGGTCATCAAGAATCTTGACCGTCCATTTCATCCAACGGCCGAGATTGAGAAATAGGTCGTGTCTGGATCTATTTGTGCTGTCGTAGTCGTTATAACAATTTCATGGCGAGTGTGAGAGGGAGCTGCTTAGTCTTTCGTTTGTTTTCTATTTATGCTTGGAGCACACGTGGCAGCCATCATGAGTTCGTGATGTCGTCGTCGAGATATAGGGACCTTCCCAAGGTCGACGTTAGTCTTTTGGAATTGGTAGTGGCAATCGGCCGAGTTAAACGTTGGAAGTTGTAAGAATTTGAAATTGAGTGTGGTTACAATGACATTGGGATTCTTTTCTTTTGGCTGTCTCCAACATGTTTTTACAATATTGACTCCAATTGGTTTTATAACTCTCTCTGTGTGTATCAATTCCTTGTTGAATATACAATTGTATTGGAAGTTGGAAATTCTATTCTCAACATTTTCATATTTTATGTGTTTGTAATACCGTAATCTTAATTGAAATGGAGAAATTTAGGAAAGAGATTTGGAGAAACTATGGGCCTGTTTGGCATTGTTTTTTTTTTTGTTCTCAATCATGTGTTGGGTTTTGGGTTGTACTGAGATAGCGTTGAGCTGAAAGTTGGCTGAATGGAACTTGTTTGACAATATTACATCAAATTTGTTCCTCTTATAATGTATTCTGCAGAACTTGTTTGGTAACACTAAAACCCACCATGTATAAAATCATAACTTTATATAATACATCATGAGGCTCTTGTATAAAATACAAACCTTCCTATAGAGATCATTGTCGTCATCATCTACTAACCATTAAAAAGGAACACACACTGAAATCCTTAAGATCGTTTTAGTTTCGTTAAAAGCCGAAGACAGAGTGAAATTGGGTTTTCGTCATTTATTCAATAAAAAGACTCATTTTGCATCATATAAAAAATAAGGGACTCTTTGCAGAGGTAGAAAGGGAATGAGGCAGCATCACCATCGCTCTCTTCAGCCATCAACCATCCTCGATCTAGATATAGGAAACTTGTGGAAATTCTTGGAGCTCTTTGTCAACAATTTAATCCCTTTTTAGATAGGCACATGTTTTCACTTAAAAATCAACCATATCCATCCAGCACCCAACTTGCAAGTCAACTCCATCAGTGCCGGCGTGCCCCCACCTGCAAATCAACCCAACACATCGACAGTTCATCTATTTTTTCATCATCTGCATCCCACCAATAGAACTCATCATGGACAAAACCTGCAGATCCACCCAACCCATTACGCACCCACCTATTCCCTCCCCTCATCACAAAGCTATGCAAAGAGAGGAGCTGGGCAAGGATCAGTCCTTGGCAGATGGGGAAACGAAAAGGGAGGGAGGGATATCATTTGGTAAGGAAAAGAGAGAGAAATTGAGGGGAGATTTGCTGAGTGAGGGAGAGGAGAAGCATAAACTTCGAGCATTTTGTTGCGTGATGATTTTGGTAAAGAGGGATGAAGAAACTTTTTAGAGATGGATTTGTGCCAGCGAGTTTGTTCCGAAAAAAAATGAAATTTAATCGTTTTCAACTTCTTTATCCCACGGGTCACGTTTTTTGAATTTGGTCCAGCGAAAACGTCTGTGGGGAATGCAAATATCGGTTCCCAAACATATTCCGAATGGTTTTATCCCATGGAAACTGGAGAACGCCCTGTTGGCACAATACCAAACGGGGCCTAAGGGCCTGTTTATTTGCTGGAATTTATGTTTAGGGAATTTCTGAATTCTCAGATATAGTGGAATTTCTGGATTCCCTTTGGACTTGGGCATCTAAAAATTATACCAAAATGTAAAAGGAGTGGAATTCATGTGGATTTCCAAAAGTCAAAAAAGAACTTTTAAGTGGCTAGAATCTATAAATGTTATTGAAGAAACATGGGATTCAGAAATTTCAGGGGATAACTTGCCACATCATGTCCACAAGAATTTTTAGACATGGTAAATTCTTGGCAGAAATTTCATTAAAAAAACAGGGCCTTAAGTTAGAGAATCTTAGCTCATTAAAGATTATTAAATGGTTGTTTATAAGTCTTCATCTTCTTTTCTTCAATCGCCTGAAACAAACATGCCATTAAAAGCCTATTTGCTTGCATAAAATATAAATGAAATGAATATATAAAAAAAAATAAAATTGAAATGAACACTTTTTTTGAAAGAATATTAAAGAGTTAAGAGGTGAAAGATGTACAAATGTAGATAATATATTAACTTTTTTAGGAATTAAATTACAGGTGATGGCTGCATTCTATTCCCATGTATCCTATTTCCATTAAAGAAAAGATTATTCGCGGTCATTTTTGAATAATTACCTAAAGGTTATTTATCTTTGACCATTTACAAATAAAAACCAATCCCAAGTACTATTCTACTACCTAAAACAGATGTGGCCTTGGGCATTTTGGGACTTTTGGGATGAAATGTCTACCCACCCACTTTAATATATTAACACTTTTTCCTAAACTAAAAGCATTTTCAAAAGGTAAATTGTGGACGACATATCTAAACATGAATGGTGTGATTCGGGTTGAAAATCCGTCCAAAACTGACGCGGTGGCGTCCTCTAAAAACAAAGTAGAGTTCTAATTTGGGAGCTATCAAAAATGGCTCAATCTTTTCGTGAGATTATTTTGTGCCCTTGATAGGATATATCAACAGGAAGAGGGAAAGGTTGATCAGACTTCTACAGTAGTTGCAAAGACCTGGAACCACGAGATGGTCGGCACCGATTATTAAGATCAACAACAAATGCTGCCACATTTGCAGATTTTGTTTCTCTTTTGGCTGAAAATGGTGGGATATATTGTATATGAAGCAAAAACAAAGCAGAACAAACCAAAAAGAGCACCTACAGAGAACAAGCCTAACTACTCACTACACTCTTACAGCTTTCCAACAGTTTGGAAGAAAAAAAACTAAATACACGGATTGTTCAAGTGATTGTGGGATATCCTACATTCTTAGGATATCGCAGCTTTCGACGGATTGAACATCTCTGTGGTAAATATATATTTTTTGACTGTTTTGGGGCTATTGTTAGCTTTAAGACCGTCTAATTGTCCCTCATCTTTATTTGAAAATATCTAAAGATACCCACATCAACAAAAAAAGAAAGAAAAAAAAAAACGCAGATCCATTGGTGGGACATCTAGATATTAGGTGGTCTAATTTATTTGAGTTTTGGTAATGTAGAATGGGTAGGGCTCACTAGGTTCAGGACCATGCATGGCCCATTTTAACAGGCAAGATTGAAAGTCAACATCATCTTCCCAGCTTGGTCTTGCGCATGGTGATTGAAGCATCTATATTTTGTAATGGTGCGTTGTTTTCATGGAGTTAAGTACATTCAAATTTATGGTCCAGTGATAATTTTGCTCGGATTTGAATTGCCAAGGCAGTGATTGCATCCATGTTCAATTCCCACTCCCTTGATTAACATAATCACATCGAGTAATGAATTCCTAGGCCCTAGCAATTTAATTAGAAACAGAAATAAATTTTAAAAAGTTGGCTGAATGATCATAATCACCATTTCACCCTTTTTTTGAAAGTTAGAAATCTTAATATGGACCCTCAATTTTTCATTCTTCAAGAATCCAAACTTAAATATACTAGTGCTATCACTGACTTTACTAGTCAAGTTACCAAACGGGCCCTGAGGGACCACCCGCGGCTTTCCTAAAAAAAAATAAATATAAAAAAATAAAAAACTACCTCCCTGTTCCTTTACCACCGGCTTCAACGTGAAGCATTGGAATCTTTGATGTCTGATCTCTCCTGCCATCAGCGTCGTACATGCCAGGTACTGTGATAAGGACCGATGTCCTTGTCGTTGGAAGTTTTGATGCTCTTATCACTGAAATTATGATCAAGTTCCTTAAACTTTTTACTTGCGAGTGCTGATTACATCGTGGTCTGGTCCACAAGATCAACGATTAGGATTCATTAGTTTCAATGCTCCAAAGTCCAAACCCTTGAACATGTAAAGCCCCACAACACTAGCTATAATGCAACTCACAAAATCCTTTTCATTGGGGAAAGGCCCACTTTATTATGTGAAGGCATGGATGGATAATAAATGTTTTAGGGATTTGGGGATCTGCCAACACATCACCAACAATTGTGCCACTATATCAAGCATTGGATCAACAATGGTGGCACTATCTCTGCTATAGTACATGCGTTTTTTGTGTGGCCACCAATTTTCATGATCACATGCACAAAACGGCCTCTCAGGCCTCTTGCTCTCTTGGGCATTATGTGAATTTGTTGTGTTTGCAAGAATTTCTGATATGTTATCATAATTTTTTTTTACATAATGTGACATTTTATTTTTTAATATTTGCAAATGTCATATTTATTCTTGAGCAATTTAGCATTACAGCTACTCAAAAGGTCTCAAATGACTCTAGAAATTTAAGGAATTGATTACAGCCCTTATGATTTTTAGTGAAATTTTTGGATGCTTAAATATAAAAGAGCATTTATATAAGAATTCCATCATAACTGAGAATTTTAAAATTCTCCATAAAGGAATTCATGAATTCCAGCAAAAACCCTAAAAGACTTATTTTATGATGGTGAGAGAGGAAATGCCCCAAAAGGAAAGTTTGACTTCTTAGATTGGATTTCAAAATCTTAACGTGCGGAAGAAAAGTGGTTTTTCTTTTTTAGCGAAGAGACTCATCTCCACTAAAAGCCTTGAGAGTCAATGTATGGAAAAAATTGGATGAGTTTTTCATTTTTACCGTGGCACCCTAATTCCACAAAAACGCGTTCCAAATAGCCTCATTAATGGAAACCTACACCTCAAAACAAAACTCACTCATGTATAGAAAGATTCTGCGGCTAAATGTAAGTTCTTTTAAAAAGTTGGGCCCTTATCATACTCATCACATATAAAATGTATAGTTTTATTTCCTATTTTCCAAATTTTAACTAAGCAATATTTGTTTTCTAAGAAGTAAAAAAATAATATGTGAGAAAGTAATTTCACCATCTACTCCCTGTACCTATTATAATATATTAAGCCAGGAGGTTTTGGGTTTAATTTTGACTGACGGTTACGTAACTACTTATGCAACTACCCACTCATTTTTTCATCTAACCACTCATATTTTGGTTGTTCCTATGTAACTGTATCCTTTTTGCTCAAATTTTTCTATTTCTATTTTATCGAACTTGTCTAATAGAAAGAGGTAATTTTTTTTAATATGTAATTATTTATTTTACAATGCAGCAAGATACCGTGCTTAGCACGGGTTAATGGGCTAGTATATATTAAGTTGATTACAACAAGTGGGAAAGTAAAGTCCCAACTGCCAAAAAAAATTATAATTATTATTTCTACTACTAAAAAATATTTACTTGATAAACTGAAAAAAAATGACATTCAGTTGCTTTAATTTATCGTTTATTAATTTCTCATATTTCTTTAAATTACTGTACCCCATAAAAATAAACACAAATATAATTTGTCGGAAAGTATTTTTCCTTTTAAAGACTATTATCTTTTTCACTTATTCGAAATTTACTTTACATTGTACTCTTGTAAGTAAGAACTCATGAAATTAAACAGCATTTCTCTAGGTCATCCTGTGCAACGACCAGTCACGCACCTACCAAAGCTTTTTACTTTTATCTTTTTTCATTCTACATCAGATTCTAACTCACAGAACTCTCCTCACACTCCCATGGCAGTGGACCAGAGCTGTAAGGACCACCCACCTACCAATTTATTACTGGTAATTCATATCTGAAGACCCACCTGTAGTCTTTGGAGGATGGCGGATGGCCTTCATATTTCATTGCATTAATATTTAGAGCATCGTGCTTGATAAGACCAGACATAGATATGGGTCTTGACAAAGAATGTTGTAAGCCAAAGAACGAATGTAGGAACATGCAACCCACTTTCTTTCTTGCCATTTCTGTATGGGCTTGCTTTCATTTATTTTAATACCGATTGGCATTTTCTTCTTGATCATTCATTGCCTGCTGCTGCTTTAGATGAATCGTTTTCATCGCCGATTCTAGCAGTAATATTTTAAAAAAGATAGTGAGAGAACAAGGGAAAACAACGACTGTTTTGTAATGGTTTTTGGTTTTTGGCTCCATTAGATACTTAAGATACTGGTTTTGGTAGCTCCTGGTACTATGTTTCTCCTATAATGATTTTTAACACTTTTCCACCTAGTATGCAGTTTAGGAGCTTTAGATTGTACTTAAAATACTCAAGTCATTAATGTCAATTTTTTTTTTCTTTGGGTAATCAGGCAAGCAGTCTGGAACCCATGACCCCATTAGAGACCTCACCATAGGAGAAAAATGTTGGAAACAAGAATCTTGAAAACCTTATTGTCAACAAAGATCCTCCATGTCAAATCATCAAGAGATGTAAAGCGCAAAACATACTTTGATCCATTGTGGAAGTTATTCGCAGGTTGATGATCTTCCAATCCAAAATGGCTGCCCAGAGAAACTTGATTATTTCTGATGATGGGATGTAGGAACTTACAATATGAATTGGGGACCATAACCCTAATATATAATAATGAGATTTGCTAATTCTAATTTGTCCCCTCATCAAATTAGAATTAGTATTCTGGTATCTACACATTAATCATTCCATGACAATTATACCCTTAAGCCTTAAAACTTTAAGTCTTAATTAGATCACTTCAATTAGGCTTAACCAAAGATAGCATAACACATTTAATGGTTACATGTGTGGCCCCACATGATGGAATGTTTTAACAATTATTGCTCTAGTATTGTCTTGTTGGAAACAAGAATCTAAAAAACCTTATTGTCAACCAAGATCCTCCATGTCAAATCATCGAGAGATGTAAAGCGGAAAACATACCCTGATCCATTATGGAAGTTATTCGCAGGTTGATGATCTTCCAATCCAAAATGGCTACCCAGAGAAACTTGATTCTTTCTGATGAAGGGATGTCAGAGAGAATAGGAACTTACCATATGAATTGGGGACCATAACCCTAATATATAATAATGAGATTTGCTAATTCTAATTTGTCCCCTCATCAAATTAAAATTAGTATTCTGATATCTACACATTAATCCCATGACAATTATACCCTTAAGCCTTAAAACTTTAAGTCTTAATTAGATCACTTCAATTAGGCTTAACCAAAGATAGCATAACACATTTAATGGTTACATGTGTGGCCCCACATGATAGAATGTTCCAACAAAAAAGGCTAGGCGAGAAATCGGGTATCCAACCAATTTTATATAATAGCTTTATACAAAGAAAAATAATTCAATATTGATGTTTTAAATTATATCATATTCGTTCAATGTGTATTTGTATTAGTTTAGTGGGCCCCATCTATGTGATTAGTTGGGTCAAAGGCCTTTGGGTTGCACACATCACAAAAAATAAAATAAAATTTAATAAAATCTTTTTAATTATTTATTCATAAAATGCTTTGCACACATATGTGCCCTGCAGAAAAGATAGAAGGGTCCATCTAGTAAACGGTCAATGCAGGCTGGTTGGTCCACATGACGAGCGAAAACATCTCAGCCCTCCTTGGTCCACTGTGTTTAAGTGGGCTCCATCTAGTAAACGGTCTCGATTCATGCAGTGGCTGCTAAAAGATATTCCCCAAAGCAGGGCTAGTTCTGTTGGGTTGTCACCGTTATTTTTAGTTGGATCGTCACTTGTTCGTAAGTTACCTAACTACTTACTCCATGACCAATAACTGCCCCGACTTCGGCTACCCAGCTCGGCTGCAGTGTTTGCCCCTCCCACTTCGGCAACGGTGCCATGGCCCTACATCTCCGCCAGGTCTCACCCGGCACGACACTCCATCCCGGCCAAGCGCCTCATCGATGAAAGTAGTGAGCACTGACAGCTGTCCTCCCATGTACGCTCAAGCACGCTATGGCACGTGCGACAAGACAAGGGGATAGCCCGTATCTCCTGACAGATCGCCGTCCACAGCTCCCAAGGCGCCAGGATATGGCCTAACGGGACAAGACAGGCTACGACGGGACCAGACAGGCTACGATGGGACCGCGCCTCCCTAGTACCTGACGAAGTGGGCTATGACAAGACAGCCAACAACCCCTTTGCCTCCTCCTCCTCTATATAAACACAGCTACCCCTCCAGAGAAAAGGAGGACGCCATTACCACTCTGGTATGCCATCTTCTTCCCCAAAAATCTCCTCCCTCTGCTTAGTTCATATACTAACTTAGGCATCGGAGAGCCCTGCGCCACCCAGGCCAGGGTCCTCTGACCTGCATTTCTCCTTCCTTTTCTCAGGCTCCAGGCGCAGGCATCGGTGTCCCTAATCTCACTTGGGTAAGTCCTCTAAGGCACCCCCCATTATTGTGGGTCGTTATTTTTTGCACCTACAATTGGCGCCGTCTGTGGGAAGGTAACATCCCAGCCTTCCCAACCTTCTCCAAATCTTTCCAAACACCATGCCTCGAAGAACCAGAAAGGGAAAGGAACCTATCGCACTGTCGACCCAGCTGCCGACGGTCCCCCGCCGAGAGAGGTCAGGAGCAAAATCTGGCCCAACAGGCGACCAGCTTCAGGATACTCGGTCGGGTTCATCCTCCAAGGACTCGACCTCGACTCTACCCTCAGAAAGACGCACCCTGAAGAGCAGGAGCGACCGGGCCCATGGCGAAGGCTCGGGAAACGACCACGACTCCAGAGAGTGGCTCGATCAACGCATAGAGCAAGCAGTACGACAGCACATGGAAATGGCCGACTACGCTCAAGTTCGGATGGACTCTAATGTTTTCGGCGCATCTCCTTTCTCTCCAGAGATCAGAAGCTTCCCCCTTCCCGAAGATTTCAAAGTCCCGAGGTTCGTCATTTACGATGGAACCTCGGACCCAGCAGCACACCTCCGGCACTTCAGTCAGAGGATGTCGATATGGGGCAATGCAGGCCACCTCAACTGCAGAGTCTTCTCTTCCAGCCTCGGGGACCTCCCCCTAAGATGGTTCTGCGCAATCCCCCCGAGATCAATCAAAAGTTGGCAGCAGCTCCGGAGTTCATTCTTGACGAAGTTCCAAGTTTACGGGGTCATCCCCAGGTCAGCCGCCGACCTGATGGCCCTCAGAATGAAGCAGACCGAGAGCATCGCGCAGTTCGCCAAAAGATTCTGGGCTGTCTACAGCCAGATCGAGAACGCCTCAGAGGCAATAGCAGTCCTGTCTTTCCAGCAAGCCCTCGTACCAGGCAACGAGCTCCGAAGCAACTTGGTCATGTATCCCGTGGTCACTACGGCAGTGCTCATGACTAGGGTAAATCAATTCATCAGGCGAGAGGAGGACGAAGCCCGAGCCCGGGAGCAGTTCCACCTCCGCGACAGCGACCAGATCGCTTCCAGCTCGGCCGAACCTGCCAGCGCGACCGACGCTTCCAGCTCGGCCGACTCTGCCAGTTCGGCGGACGCTTCCAGCTCGGCCGACTCTGCCAGTTCGGCGGACACCTCCGGCTCGGCGAACGTCTCCCGCTCGCTAGCAGCCCCCCGCTCCGCAGAAATCTCTTCCAACACGGGGACCAGTTAGGCGAACCCCCTTTTCTGTCACTTAGCTTCGACCGCCCGTCAGCTTCAATCGCACGACCCTCTACCGTCATTTCGGCGGCACGGTCCTCTACTGTCAGCTTCGATGGCGCCGTCAGCTTTGATGACGCCGGCACGACCCTCTACTGTCGGCTTCGATCGTACGACCCTCTACCGTCATTTCGACGGCACGGTCCTCTGCTGTCAGCCTTGATCGCACGGTCCTCTACCGCCATCAGTCATCCAGTGCCACCGAGCTCACCCTGGGGTCGTTTTATACACTCAGGCGTGACTCGCCTTCGGCGCCAGAGCAACCAAGTCCTCGGGTAGGCGCACCCAGGCTCCTTGGCCTCCAAACGACCTCATGCTGGTCCGTCCACGTGTTGGTCTCCACCTCACGCTGGTTTCGGCCTCATGCTGGTCTCGACAGCATCTAACGACCTCATGCAGGTCCGTCCACGTGCTGGTCTCCACCTCACGCTGGTTTCGGCCTCATGATGGTCTCGACCGCATCTAACGACCTCATGCTGGTCCGTCCACGTGCTGGTCTCCACCTCACGCTGGTTTCGGCCTCATGCTGGTCTCGACAGCATTTAACGACCTCATGCTGGTCCGTCCACGTGCTGGTCTCCACCTCACGCTGGTTTCGGCCTCATGCTGGTCTCGACAGCATTTAACGACCTCACGCTGGTTTCGGCCTCATGCTGGTCTCGGCCGCATCTAACGACCTCTTGCAGGTCCGTCCACGTGCTGGTTTCCACCTCACGCTGGTTTCGGCCTCATGCCGGTATCGACCGCATCTGACGACCTCATGTTGGTATCGCCCTCGTGCTAGCTACGCGCTTCACAGGTTCGGCCTCATGTTGGTCTCGGCCAGTGCCATCGAGACTGCCCTCGGGTTCGTACACCCGGGCTTCTCCATCTCGGCGAATGCCAGAAAAGCAAGTCACAAGGGTTAACAGCCCTGGAAAAGGCCTCGAGTTCGGACACTCGGCCAATTCCTAAACTCAGGGTCTTCACCCATCTCCAAGGGTTAACAGCCCTGGAAAAGGCCTCGAGTTCGGACACTCGACCAATTCCTAAACTCAGGGTCTTCACCCATCTCCAAGGGTTAACAGCCCTGGAAAAGGCCTCGAGTTCGGACACTCGGCCAATTCCTAAACTCAGGGTCTTCACCCATCTCCACGGGTCCACCGCCCTGGAAAAGGCCTCGAGTCCAGACTCGGTCGTTTCCTAAAGCTCCGGGCCCTGGGCCATGGAGAAGGCCTCGAGTTCAGACACTCGGCCAGGATTGGGTCTACCGCCCTGGAAAAGGCCTCGAGTCCAGACTCGGTCGTTTCCTAAAGCTCCGGGCCCTGGGCCATGGAGAAGGCCTCGAGTTCAGACACTCGGCCAGGATTGGGTCTACCGCCCTGGAAAAGGCCTCGAGTCCAGACTCGGTCGTTTCCTAAAGCTCCGGGCCCTGGGCCATGGAGAAGGCCTCGAGTTCAGACACTCGGCCAGGATTGGGTCTACCGCCCTGGAAAAGGCCTCGAGTCCAGACTCGGTCGTTTCCTAAAGCTCCGGGCCCTGGGCCATGGAGAAGGCCTCGAGTTCAGACACTCGGCCAGGATTGGGTCTACCGCCCTGGAAAAGGCCTCGAGTCCAGACTCGGTCGTTTCCTAAAGCTCCGGGTCCTGGGCCCAGGAGAAGGCCTCGAGTTCTTACACTCGGCCGGATTGGGTCTACCGCCCTGGAAAAGGCCTCGAGTCCAAACTCGGTCGTTTCCTAAAGCTCCGGGTCCTGGACCCTGGAGAAGGCCTCGAGTTCGGACACTCGGCCGGATTCCTAAAGTCAGGGTTTTTACACCCCTCAAAGACCGTTGCCGAACTCATGCTCATCTACGATCCACTGTCGCAAGGCAAGGCAGTTCGTCTCGGCCAAAAGCTGGCCACTTCGGCTAAGGGCAGCTCGACAAGATTGCAGTAGAGACTGTTCCATATCACCTCCTCGGCCTCATGACAGTCCTCAGCTCGGCATCAGTGCCGGATTCTAAGTTGGCAGTTACACTGGTCACCTCGGCAGCATCGCCAGAACACTTCCAGCAGGGCTGCGCCTCCGGCGACGGGCCAGCTGGTCATGCCTCGATCTCTTAGTTGGTGATGAATCAGTTGGCTGGACCATCAATCTCAAAGCGACAAACTGCTCCAAGGCACAAGTGTTGTCCTCCATGGTACTTAGCTTCCGACCTCAATGAGGAGTCTAATGAGCTCAGAAGCTGGGGGGCTTTGTGTGGGGAAATTCCCAAGAGAATCCTGGGCAAGGTGCTCCATCCCGGGCCCCCGTATCAGCAAGTCCATCCCGGCAAGTCTATCCCGGCAACTCCCCCACCTCGGCAATGCACGCCTTAGCAAGACCAGATACTCCACCTCGGCAGGATCCACTTCGGCCAAGCATCCCCCTTCGGCTTAGTGCTCCATCTCTGCCCCGACTTCGGCTACCCAGCTCGGCTGCAGTGTTTGCCCCTCCCACTTCGGCAACGGTGCCATGGCCCTACATCTCCGCCAGGTCTCACCCGGCACGACACTCCATCCCGGCCAAGCGCCTCATCGATGAAAGTAGTGAGCACTGACAGCTGTCCTCCCATGGACGCTCAAGCACGCTATGGCCCGTGCGACAAGACAAGGGGATAGCCCGTATCTCCTGACAGATCGTCGTCCACAGCTCCCAAGGCGCCAGGATATGGCCTAACGGGACAAGACAGGCTACGACGGGACCAGACAGGCTACGATGGGACCGCGCCTCCCTAGTACCTGACGAAGTGGGCTATGACAAGACAGCCAACAACCCCTTTGCCTCCTCCTCCTCTATATAAACACAGCTACCCCTCCAGAAAAAAGGAGGACGCCATTACCACTCTGGTATGCCATCTTCTTCCCCAAAAATCTCCTCCCTCTGCTTAGTTCATATACTAACTTAGGCATCGGAGAGCCCTGCGCCGCCCAGGCCAGGGTCCTCTGACCTGCATTTCTCCTTCCTTTTCTCAGGCTCCAGACGCAGGCATCGGTGTCCCTAATCTCACTTGGGTAAGTCCTCTAAGGCACCCCCATTATTGTGGGTCGTTATTTTTTGCACCTACAAAGTCTAATTGAAATGAAATAAAGTTTAAGCAACTGTCAATGTTATATTACAGATTCAATTGTATTAAAGTGGCCAATGATATGATAATTCAAGTTTTACCTGGCATATGAGTGTGGCAGACCATTGAGGCAGTGACAGTAGCATCATTTACTAACATAATTGAAGTTCGGCAGAACCATAAAAAGAATGTTAAATTGTAATGAGTTATGACATTCACATGAGTATTGACAATTGAGTGAGATTGAAGCAAGGTAAAAGATGAATGGCATCATACTGTTACGTGGCAGAAGGCGCAGATCATGCGAGTGGGACCCACAAGTCTCCATCAATCTTTTCCTTTGTGCAAAAGAAAGGGTTTTATTTGATGCCTCGATCGAATGCATCATCCAAGATATATAAATAGGAGTGGTATACGTCAACGGCGAGCGTTGACTTCAAGGGTACATGATCGACAGCTCGGCTCATTTCAATCTTTTCTGAGATGTCTAGCATTCATTTTCTCGGTCATTGTGCATTAGTTTCCAAACAGGGCAAGCTCGGAAAATCCAAAGTAGATTGTCGGCACTCGGCACCATTGTGAAAATTTTCTTAAAACATTGTATCTTTCTTCAATTTTGAATTTCTTATTTTCTTTGTGTCTTCAAGGCCTTTTCCTTTTTACAAAAATCCTTGATAAAAATTTACTATATTGGAATTTTATTTTTTTACATAAAGTGACACGTTGTGCCCTCATTTCAAAATTTCAATACTCAAAAGGTCTTAATCAGAATTTTTGATTTCCAGCTCCATCAACTTTTTATGGAATTTTTGTACTCGAGTTTAAGGAGCATTCAGAAATCTCACTATATTTAAAATTTTAAAAATATTATAAGAAGGAATTTCTTGAATTTCAAATAAGGAATGGGCCCTAAAAATATTAAAAAGGTTTATAAATTTCTTTGGAAAAGTTGTTTTTGGGTGAGACTAGACCACTATGGGATATTTTCTTATTCTTTTGAGGAATTTACCTGGTAGGGCCTCATGGGATCCTATACCACTTCGGAGGTGTCGTATTTACCATAGACACGAATAAGACTCTACATGTGCGTTTTTTTTTTTTTTTGTCTTTTAGCGAATGGTCGATATCGACCACTTTTATGGTCGATATCGACCATTCTGCGGGAACCCAAATAAAAATTAGGTTTTTCAGGATGGAGAAGATGGGAGGAATCGCTCTGTTCCAGTTTCTTCTACTTCGGCTTCCACATCAGTCTCCCTCAAAGAATACCTTAAGAGATATCAAAACCCTAGCGAAGATCATCATAATAAGGAATCCAAGAAGACGAAGAAGAAGAAGAAGAAGAAGAAGAAGGAGGAGGAGGAGGAGGAAGCCAAAGTCATCAATGTTAGAGTTCGCGTTGTAGATGAAGATCTTGTCTGGCAGAAACCCCAGTATCTCGAAGAAGAAGATGAAGTCCACGATTCTTCAGGTTAGGTGCTACAACTTTTGTAATTTCCCCAAATCTAAATGTTCCCCATTTCAAAACCCTAGTCTCATATTTTGTAAAATTTGTTTTTTTTTTTTTAAGATGAGGATAAACCCCAAATCGGAGAGCCCGGTTTGATACTCCTTCACCTGAGCATGATGAATCAAGGCCCTCGAGCAGCAAAATTCCAAAATCCAATCCTAATTCTCTGGTTATTGTTTGACACGACGATATGGGCAGTTGGAACGATAGAGTCGTTGCTGTCATCATGGTTGGAGGCCCAACTAAAGGTTGTTTTGAAGCAAATCAACGGTTTGGTTGAGATTGAGATTCCATGAAAACTTTTTTTTTAATGAAGAAGAAGGGTTTTTGAGGCATTTCCATGGATTTCATTTGAGGAGAAAAGTCTGGGTTTGTTTATGGGAGGCATTTTCATGGAGTTTCATTTCTGGGCCACTTTGTGTTTTTTATGATCACTGTGTACTAAAGAAGCTTTTGATGGTCTGTGATGGCTATGGGTTTGTTTGGGTGGTGTTCATTGAGATTGATATGGAATGCAAATGAAAATGCAAGAAACCAATCAAGTGAAAATTGCATGGGATGGAAGATGGAATGAGATTTGATGGAAATGTCTTTGCATATACAAACGGAGCACTGATCTGTGCCATCATCTTTTTTTTTTTGCTTTTGTTTTAAAGTGGTCGATATCGACAATAAAAGTGGTCGACACTGACAATGACTGTATTTTTTGTGTTTCAGTTATGTTGTCGATATCGACAATAAAAGTGGTCGATATTGACAATGACTGTATTTTTTGCGTTTCAGTTATGTTGTCGATATCGACAATTAAAGATGACAGTTTTATGGTCGATATCGACCACTCTTCTCCCTCCTCCTCCCCTCCCATCTTCTTCCTCCTGAAAAACCCATTTTCTTTTTGGGTTCCCGCAAAATGGTCGATATCGACTATAGTCGATATCGACCATGTTGCAAAACGACAAAAAAAGAAAAGAAAAGTCCATACGAGGATCTCTCCCGTATCGAACAATAATTTGGGTCCCGCTGTGACGTATGCGGTCCTAGAGGGATTTTATGGGTAAATTCCTCTATTCTTTTTTACGAAAAAAACTCCTTTATTAGCATCATGGTAAAAAAATATTTTTAGACATCTTTTTACTCCATTAATGCACTTCTTTCGTTTTTTCAACGACTTGCAAGCAATGCATATGGACCAAAGACACAAGAGTAGTGAATAACTTTTTTTTTTTTTTTTGTTTAAATGAGAGTAGTGAATAACTTGAGAGATAAAAGGAGGGGCAGTTAGGGTTGCGAGTTGGTATTCGATTTTTTTTATTATTCAAAAGTTTCGATCCACAAAATACCCAGTCTGGAATCTATTTTAGATTCCGATTCATAAATAGGTTCGGGTCGAGAACCCAATTTAGGTTCCGATTGATAAACGGGTCTGACTCCGGGTCAATATAGATTCCGACCTGTGAACTCGGGACCCGGTATATAATTCTTTGGTATTAAAAATTGTACCTCAAAATTAAATTGTTTGGACATTTTTATATATAGTACTGTGGAGGTAATAAACTAGATGCACTGTTATAAGTTGAATGATATGCTTATTTAAAAAAAAAGATGAAAATAAAGAGAAGTTAGAATCGATTTTGGAACTAGATTCCAGCTCTCTAAGTAGACCCGATTTCAGGACTAGGTCTGGAACCGCAAAATAAGTTCCGAGTCAAAACCGGATTCAGAACCGAAACTGTTATTTAGAAACGAGTTTGGATCCGGGTCCAGGTCCACTCTAACCTCTTTAGAAGTTTATAGGAGCGAAAAAATGGAAGATTTATGTAATGAACTAAGTTAGGAAACCAAAGCCAAGATATGACATTTGGTTTTCTTCTCTCTTAATGCCAATGTCCTAATTATCATGGAGATTTTTGAAACTTCCTGTGAATATCATGATTTTATATAATCAAATGTCATCGTCTGTTCGTTTTGTGATATTTTACATAATATCATTATAAATCAAAATTTCTTTAGTGATCCGAGGATAATCACAAGAAATTGAAAACATTATACTTAAAAAGCTCAAGAAAACAAATTATAATGATCAAGTTACAATATTATTGAGGTCAACGTCCACTCTCGTTTCTGAGCAGTCATAATTGTGGTCGAGCCCTTCCCCTCACCATAAAACCATTGTTGTGTCATTTCCTATCACCAATTAATTTTGAGATAAATGATAATTTAGGGTGTAAGATCTTACTAGTGATATTAGAGCCTGGTAGGTCGATTACTTCCAGTTGGATAAAGTAGTTTCTCATCCTTCCAGGCCAGCCCCGGCAGGTTGCCTGCATACTCACAATCTCTCTCTACATTGCTTCACCTCATTTTTATCTTTTTTTTTTTTTTTTCCTGCTAAATTAAAGGTTCAAACCCATATATACTACTTGTCATGTCCCTAATCAGTGAAACTATAACTGTGGGACATTGGATCTTATATACTTTAACTTTTCTAGATATTTACTCTAGAAGACCAAATCTCTCGTTCAACTCAAAAATTTTAAATATAAACTTTAGTTGGCCCCCTACTCAAGCACCGAACCTTCGACCCCACCTATGAAGCCGATGCACCATCTGTCTTAGGCTCATTCCCTTATGTAGGCTGACTTTGTTGCATAAATACGGGCAGCAAAAATGCAAAAGATCTAGATAAATAACAAGGAAAGAAGTAAATAAGAAGAGAAGGAGACATAGTAATTTATGTGGTTCGACTAGTTGTCTATGTTCACACGGCAATAATATATATAAAGGAATCCTCAAAATCTCTTCATTTTTGCTCTCTTATATTTTTTGGGCATTAATTCCGTATTAAGTAAATTCAATCATTTCACAGATACCACCTCTCATGAATTAGTATTAAGTCTAAATTTGACACTCATGAAACTTTTACTCACCGTTGGATTGAAATCATAAGAAAGTGATGCTTCTAAAATTATTGAACTTTCGGCCATGGATTAAAGGATTATAATAATCTAATAGAGTTGCAGATTTTCAAGTAGATAGATCTCATTAGATGTGGTAAAATATGACCCGGCCCGTCAACCCGACCCGCGTATTACCTGCTTAACCCGACCCGTTTAATAGGCGGGTCGGTCACGGGTCAAGTATTCATAACCCGCCATTAAACGGGTCGGGTTAGGGTTGACCCGCATAACCCGCTTATTTAAGCTAAAATTGAATTTGATTATTTTAATGCATAGGCTAAAAAAGCATAAATGGACCTTAACCAATTCAACTCCACGCTTTTTATTAATGGAAAGCAAGGTAATGCGCATCAAATGATTGTTGAGATGAGATTAGACCAAATTTGATCTTAAAAGTCAGTTTTGGTCAAGCATGGAACCATAGTTGAGTCGATTTATTTACTAGATGGATGTGGGTTATGCGGGTCGACCTGACCCGTATAACCCGCAATGGTTATGCGTGTTAAGCGGGTCGGGTCGGGTTGACCCGTGGTGGGTGCGGGTTAGGGGTTTCTGACCCGTTTAATAAACGGGTCGGATGTGGGTTAGACTTGTATAATCCGTTTAATAAACGGGTCCGACCCGTTTAGTACAACCCGACCCAATTGCCACCTCTAGATCTCATCTATATTATTCCATTTAGTGGCATTTAATGGTTGTCATGCAATATAGTGTTCCCAATTGAAAGGGGTGTTTTTTTTAAAAAAAAAAAAAAAAAGAACTCCTTGAGAGCTTTTACATAGAAGCTTGATTAGAAAAAAAGTTGGTGACACTACAAAATAGAAAGCCAAGACACGCTTTCCATAAAAATCAACTTTCCATAAAATGTCACATGAGCCAAATGCACTGCAGGCTACCACATGCAAATCCTCATATTTCAGTGTACCAGAGTAATGAAATGCTTTCAACTTGTGCTCGTTTTTTTTTTCCAGCCTTGTGAAAGGACCCCAAAATCACAGCCATTTGAAGGAACATTAGCTGGGCCAGGCCCAACCCAGATGAACCTGATCCAATGAAAAATCTGGAGGGCATTTTCAAGCAAATCAGGTAGGGGTTCTGTTGAAGTTGGATTTGGTTGAATCAGGTATATTTAAAACATAACTAGTGTGTAACTTTAATCAGTTGGGTTTTCAGTCCACACGTCTAAAGTTCAGGCCAGGTCCAGTCTAAGTCAAATTGAAGTGTGGTTCCGGTTGTTACGGTCCAATTTGGCCCAAAGCTTGACCAAACCCAAGATCAAAAACAATTTGACCTTTCAAACAGTAAATGCACAATAAAGTAGAGTATGGGAAAGCTGTACAATGTCAATAAAAGATGAGTAGCCCTGGTCATTTATTAGGGCGTCATCCACTTAATAAGCCAACTAAACGTGCTTATGTTGAATATGTTAAGACATATGCGTTCCAGTTGTGTCTTTAGGTAGACATGGCCCTGGCCCCTGGAATCTTTTCAGTTTAGGAGTCAGAATTCTAAGTCTGGAACTGAACAATGGACTACCCCATTTACAATTCAGTTCAGATCCTATGAGGCTTTGATGTAGAATAGTCTTTTTTTGGTCTGGCCTTGCTAAGGGGATGGAGACCCGTCAAATCCATGCCACTGGGAGAACCTTCCAATGACAAAAGGCCGTCTACAGTTTAAAATTTAAACAAGACCATCAAAATTTCACACGACCTGTTACCACGATACAAACCCACACAATATTAACGGGTTTGGGTGACCCCTTAATGGGTTCGGGTCGTTAATGGATCGGACCCGTTAACCCGTTAAATTAATGGGTCGTTAACGAATAAACCCGGTAACCCATTACAATCCGATACAACCCTCCAAAAAGTCATGCTGCCAAGTGTGCATCACATTACTATATAAAAACTTAAGGGCCTATTTGGATAGGTAAAAAATAGAGTAGAGTGAAGTTAAATGGGCCCTAACTGTCTAAAATTTCAACTCTACCTCGTTTGGATGAGTCCGGCCTAATAGATGAAGTAATGTTGTGAGCCATATGTACTCCATTTCACTTCAACTCTAACTACTTCCATTTTCTTGAGTAAAAGTATATTCTACTTCAAACCTTAACTTCAAAATAAGCATTCAAATGGAGTGAAATGAAGTATTATATTTTAACTTCAACCCACTTCTCTTCACTCCACTCCACATGTAAAATCCACTTCATTTCATTCCACTCCTCATTTATCCAAACAGGCCCTAAAGTGTGGGTGACATTACTTTAAGTGGAAGATACACTTAATAAGAAGAGATACAACATTTACTTAGAAAATGGGCCTAGTCTCAAAACATAAAGTATGGCTCATGATTTAAAAAAGAGATATTTTTTAAATTTAATGAATATTTTCTTTCAAAATTAATGGGTTAACGGATCGTATTCGAGTAATCCGTTAAATAAACGAATTAGATTCGTATTTGATTTTTTGACCCATTTTTTTAATGGGTCGTGTTAGGATTGAAGTGATTCTAATCCGAATTCATTTGACCCGCAATCCGAATTCCTCAACACCATTCGTTTCACGATATTAATTTAAACCCTAAATAGTGGGGTGAAAATTGTCACTCGTTACCAGCGGATACAGCGCCTTTACTGCCACCTAAAGGGGATCTTGTGTTGATTGAGTGTATTATCGACATTGATTATGACAAGGACCGGCCATGGATGACAGCTGACAAGTCATTGCCTCAGACGATCCTGAATCGATAGGCAAACGAACCACCAGCAGTGAGGGTTGCATATGCGCTGCCCAACCTTTGTCTGGCTTGAACAGCCCACTTTGAGTTACAATAAGCTGTGTCCGGATTTGGAATTCTGACCCATAAAATTGGCCATTGGCCTATTGACGACACAACTAGATTGCTTGACTATGTCTAAGATATTCATCACAAGCACTTGTAGTTGACTTGAGTGAAATAACACCCTAATTATGCATTTACTTTCAACGACTTTTGTCCTTCATTATGCATTTACTTTTGGATAGGTCCACTAGGTTTGACAAATTAGAGTTTGAAACCCCTTTGCAGTTATTACGTGATATATACTGGGAATTCTATCGTGAGGTTCACGTAAAGATAATCAAGACCTTTTAAGATGAATCTCATCACGTCTAGTTATATATCCTCATATTTTACTAAAATAGAGAGATGAGTCTCATTGTAAGATTCAATACATAATTAAAAACATGACTTGGCACTGTTGTGTTGTTAATCACATTTCGGTCACGTGATCAATTGGATAGTGAGACCTATTCTTATGAATTGAAATTCAGGAATATATATTTGGAGCAGTTGGGATTTATTTTGAACAGTTCGGAGTGTCTATATGTGGGCTCCATGATGGAGATCCTAAACGGTTCTTGTGTAATAGCTGTGATAAAAGATCCATACTCGACAAATTGCTTCGGATTCAACTTGGGTTGGGTCGGGTTTTGGACCAACCTAAATGGACCCACCATAAACTGTAGGAGTCTCAACCAAACCCCATCTGATCCAAGTTACACGCTAGTTTATGTAGTTTATGGACCCCTGACGGTCGCTAATGCCTTTTTTTGAAAATTTGTTGATTATTAGCGACCGCCAATGGCGGTCGCTAGTGGCGGTCGCTAATACCTATTGGCGGTCGCTAATAACCTTTTGCGACGAACTTCTCGCGGCGGCTACTTGACGGTCGCTAGGCGGTCGCAAAAGAGTATTAGCGACCGCCAGGGGACTTTTAGCGACGGCTAATGGCGGCCGCTAAAAGTGATTTTTCTAGTAGTGCAACTAGAACAAACTTCAACTGAACCCCTACCTCATTCACTAGAAAATGCCCACCAGATTTTCGGGTTTTGAATGGGTCAGGTTGATATGAGGGCCTGGGCCTATTCATTTGGGCTCCTTTTGTACTCTTGACTGACCTCACAGAGTACAAAAGGAGCCCAAAATCATCGACTTGAGCTCATACATGCTTCCTGCATTTCCAAAATTCAGTTGTTGCAAAAAACAAAAACAAAAGAAAATCCATATTGGCATTGATGAGCCTGGTCCATTTCTGAATCACTTTGAGCAGTAAAATAGGAACTTTGTACTTTTTTTTTCCTTGCTGTCCATTACATTCTTTTAGATCATACAACTGAATTCAATAGACCTGATTTAATTAAAAAAAAAAAAATCTTAACAACCCTTTTATCTTTGTTTCACCCAATGGATTTTAAAATCTATTATATGTGTACGCCTGGTTGGTTCATCTGGGTTAAAAATCTTAAGAGGGTTAATTCCTAATTTTGTGGAGAATTCTAAGTTCCACCAGGTATTTGTGTCATTTTACTGATAGTGGGGATGTGATTGGTGGAATCAAAATTGCAGTGTTCACAAATAATATAAACAATTCTTAGAGTATATTCTAAAACTTTTCACTGGAATTAACATATTTTAGGAGCTCAAATACTTAAATGAATATGTTACAGTCCTCATTCCATTTTTAAGGGGTGACCAACTATTTGCTTTGCCCTATTGTCAGGGCGTACGTGATGCAAGCTATCATCACATGGGTAATGAGAATTAGATACCATGGGCTTTCTATCTGATTCTCTCCATGGTTTTTCAACTGCAGATTAGAATAAGGTCCATGGCAAACTTCAAATAAGCAAAACTCATAAAGGCCATGTCCCATATCTTAAAAAGCCATAAATAAAATAAACCACGTGAACAGTACCTTTTAGCAGTTGGGGTCATGGGTGTGGTTGCAATGTTGTTTAATAATAAATAAATAATACATTCAACACTCACAAGGTTCTTTAACCAACCAAGAAAAGAAAAAGGAAATTGAAATTCTATTTGCACCCATATTTTTTCTGAGCATACCCACTTATATGAAGAAAATTGTATATATGTGAGTGAGATCAGCACAAAAGGTGGGTGCAAATAGAATTTTTCAAAAGAAAAAGAAGACTTGCAAGACTGCTGGCAGATAAGAAGTACAAGTGGAAAGTTTTTCATAAATCATAACTAGGTGACACTGAGATATGAGGATTTGTTTGGCAGTGTGCAAATGAAATTGGCTCACGTGATCTTGGCTTTCTAAATAAAAGCCAGCCTACAGAAGTGAACATGGGCTGCATAGAGAAAGCAGGGGTTAAGGGGATAAAAAATGCTACGCTTAAAAGATAAAATCAGAAAAAAATGTCATTTGGTAGCATTTAACGGTTGTATCAAAGTGATAAATTAAGAGAGACTCGTTTAAAATGATTTAGATAAGTCGGACGTAGGCCAACAACACTTGGCTGAGGCTGACAAAGAAAAAGGGACAGGCTGAAGATGACATAAATGAAAATACTAATGATAAATATGAAGAAGTGCAATCTATCTAAAGAATTGCCTTAGGATAGATTGAAATGGAGAAATAGAATTCATATAGCCAACTTGTACATAGTTGGGACAAGGCTTTGATAATAATGACGATAATGATATATAGTTTATTAAGATATAGCCTCCTAGAAGCAATAGCTAGAAAACTTAAAGGGAGGTGAGATCATGAAACACCCAAGAGAGAGTATGCTACGCAGTCAAATTGGGCCTGGTGGAAATTAACTGGGCCTTGCATCAGCGTGGCAGGTTCACAGGCTCATGGCCTCCTCGGGAAAGTATTCTATCCAATTCATTGGACCACTTCTATTACTTCTACTACTACTACAATGGTATTTAGTATGGTAGTTTGCAGATCCATGCATCCACAGGATCAGGTTCTGATAGTCAAAGTTATAATTTTTAAACAATGATAGTTATGCAACTTATGGATCTAACGGAGGGCATGACCCTAAACAGATTTGATTGGCGTCGTCAAATTCATATAGCCGACCCCACCTAGTGGGAAAAGGCTTGGTTTGATTTGATTTGATTTGATTTATAGTTATGCAACTTGTTTCCAGTGACGAGTTAAGTTGATATCTAACCTTTTGATTGTAGCTGAAGAAATATAGTTGACCGTTACAAATGTTGTATAGGCAAAAGTGTTTCACCAACAATGCATGATTGTTATAAAAAAAAAGGCCATGGCTGAAAAGAAAGAGACGAGAAGAAAAAGGCCATGGTTGAAAAGAAGACTAGAACCTCCTCATGATTTGAATGCTGTTTGTTAGGTGAAGATGAGATGGGCCCAACACATCAAAACAAGAAACGACCACTTCCAACCTCTTTAAATTTTAAATCAAGGGATGTTGTCATGGACCTATTGATAGCTCCCAACAGCCATGTTTGCATGCATGTGTATGTGTTCGTTAACATCATTGTCATGGATCCATTTGTCGCCAATTTCTTGTCTCATAAAATATCAGGGCAGTTGAAATCTCTCAATCCCAAGAATATGTGGTACTATCATGAAAATCTCGCAATAAAAGAAGGGGGGTTTCTTTTCCAGTCCAAGATTTTAGACCAAATGGACAAATCAGGAATGCAATGTGATCCTACCAACCGGACTATCTGCAGGACCCAGCAGAGCAATAATACCCCTTTGGCCCATTTGACAACTGGGTCGAGATTTGGCCCTCAGTCATTGAACATTCAGGTAACCGGGGGTCGGTATAGAAATAAACTTGGTTCAGCTTTTTACCCTGTACCTGACCCATCAAACTAGACCCAATTACATCCCCAATCTCATTAGTCATTCCTTTGTGAAAATTGTTCCTCTATAAGCTTAACCCACGGTAGATGCAAAAGACACTGCCACTGTGGGAAAGTCCAGGGAGTTCAACTGTGGCTTTGCCATGGAGGCAAGTGGCAAACCAATGTTGGCCTATGGGCAGTGGCATGGCCCATAAATCAGATTGAGTTATAGCTGCCACATCAGACGGGTGGGCTAATTATTGTTATTTTATGTATGAACTCATCGTATTGATGAATGTATAAATTGGTTTTTCATGCATTTGAATCACTAGAGTTATACATAAGACACAAAATTTGTTTTGTTCTTTAGCATGACCAATTGCAGGCAATGGGAGTCACAATTACAGATGACATTTTATCAAAAACCCAAGAATCCAAACAATGCCTTGGGTTGTACAGTTGTCAATGGATCCAAAATACAAAACCAGCATTAAAGCATATAGACTTCTAAAAGGAAACTGAAAAATAAGATCTGTAATTTACAACAAGATGAGGTGTATGCCAAAAAATAATTAAAATTCAGGATTTTTATTATCCTTCAGAATGTAGTCCTCCTGCCAAGAGAACTCCCAGATCTGTTGAATCAATGAAGAAAACTACAAAATAATCAAGCGGATAAGCTGGCCAGAAAACCGGAATGATTTTGCTGCTTCTTTTAGGCATCTACTCTTTTGTTCGCGTGTCCAATGCTGTAGCAGGCAAAAGTTCCAAAATACCAAACAGAAGCAAGAATGAGAGGTGATTTTCAGCTAGTATGAAGGGATCAGAAGGGGAAAAAACAAAACTGAAAAACTGAGTTCTTACCTCTCCAAGCTTATTCAGCTTCTCTCTCACATCTTTTAACATCTCTGACACATCCCCTTCCCATTTGTAGAACTCCAGTTCCCTTCCATCCAGAAGCTTATCAGAAACCTTACACAAGGAGAAAAGGGAGGTTAACAGAATATGGAAACAACTGCTGCTATGAGTTGAATGAACTAGATAAAAACATAGAGAAGTCAAAAGTTAGTTCAGCATTCTAGAGCATTTGATAGCAGCAGATGTGCTTGATTCTTGTGTTCAGTAAGGTAACCTGTTATGAATCTAAACTCAATAAAAATGCAAATGCACAAGTTCAATGAAGCAAATATATTCTTAGAAAATCTTCAAGTCTAGAAGGAAGGAGGTCCAAGCGGGAATAGGAGGTGCATGCTGTGATGAACAAATGGAAATATTGTTGGAGCTTTCATGACCAACATGAATTAATGACTCCATTCCCGATTAATAGTGATAATGGAAGCAATGAGGTGCCTAAAAGGCGACCATCTTGAATTTACTGGACAAAGGTGACTACACGGCATATGCAATCCAATGAAATTATCTAAAATGAAATAAAAGAACCATGCAAAGCATAGGGTCATGCCCATTTAGACGCTTTTTTTTGGGGGAATGGACAGACGCTTTGATAGTTTTTCACTCTTGAAAAGCATATGTGGTAGTTTCCCTTGCACTTTGATACTTGACTGGAAAGTGCAAGAAAAAGTACTACACATACTTTTCAATCCCCATAGCTTGGTTCTTTCCATACAAAGAGACTCATAGAAGGAATGAGAGTAGTGGGAGCAGCAGGTGGTGATGTGAAATGAAAGCGGAGGTCGAGAGGAATCGCCACAAGCAAATAGATCTTTACTCCATCAAGATTCCAAATATGTGAGCTCTCTCACAAGAAGTGCAAAAAAACCTAGGAGAGATAAGCTAGGGTTTTGCCAAGCACGTTGTTAAAAGAACCCCGCTTTGGGTTCTTGATGGAGAGTGAGATAACAGCTGCATCGCCAGCACACATGTAGGATGGAACATGTGTCCTTGATGTGCGATGGACACAGGTCACAACAATCGTCACCTTGGACGCCTACTGCAGGACAGACCTATGGTCCCCATGGGCTGACAAGCTTTTGGGCCCAGCCCATTTATTTCATGATATTTAGAGTTTAATTATGTTTTAAGTATAGATGTTTTAATCATGACCATTAATATGTTTGAATGGTCCAAATTAGATCTAAGTTATTTCTTTTCCTATATAAGGGATTTAAAGCCTTTAGGATCAGTAGAGTAAGATTATTGATAATGAAAAGTGAAGCTTCTGGGATCCTTCCTCGAGTTTTCTTTGATTTCTCCTCGAGATATCTTAATGCCTCCTGGTTTGGAGTTTGGTGAGAGCCCAAGTCAATCAATAATGCCTTTGTGAAAGCCCAATTTTTTAGGTTCGCCTGATCTCTTCCCCTATCTTTCCATCCTCTTCATTCCTGCCCCGCATCTCCCCTCCATTGCCCCACATCTCCCCTCAGGTTAGTTTGGGTTAGCTCTAGGTTGACTTGACGCATGAAGCTTCTGACTGACCTTGTTCATATTCTGTGGGTCAGGTACAGGATACTTCTTGGTTGACCCTTTCAAGCCCAACCCAATGGGTCAAGATAGTCCAAGAAGACTGATTGTAGATTTGCTGTAATCTAATGTGTATCATTGACTGATTAATTGGTTGACAGTACATTCTTTCTTTAGTCCTTAGATTTAGAATCTAATTCATGTAATGATCCTTGATTAGGATATGATTGGATGTAATGATAGAAAGGTTCGCACTATAAATACAAGATACAAGCCAAGGAAGAATACACGATTCATAATTCAAATCCACTTCTCACTTGTGATTTTTTGTTACTTTTCAGACCTGACCCATTAATACATTTAGAGCCATCATGTCGAAGGGGTGTCACCAGATGCCATGCCAGCAAAAGTTAAATGTTTTGATTCATCCAAACTCCAATTGTTGATCTGTTTTCATCTAAGCGCTTGTGACAACAAGATTTACACATTATAAGGAAAATTAATCAAGACAAACCTTCTTCCATCTAAAATTCTCCCATCCACATTCAGCCTCACAATCTCACCATGTTCGTCAAACCATGTGAGTTGTATGCCTCTAGGAGAAATCGTTATAGGTCTAAAAAGAGCATAATGTGGCGGTGATGGGCTTTACTTTGAGATGGTGATCACCAGTCAAGCACGATTGGCATTTTGGAAAGACATCAATCAAGATCAATGCAAGCGAGCAATGACGCTGGTGAGGAGAAGTTTTTCTATGCAAGTTGATGGCCCACCAAAGAGGATGTGGATGGAAGTAGTAACAATAGATCTGAAGAAGTGCAACCTATCCGAGGATTTGGGTCAGGATAGACCGGAATAGAGAAGCATAATTTATGTAGCCAAACCCAACATAGTTGGGACAAGACTTTGATGATGATCGATCAAGATCAATGTAATATATTTATTGTAACCAATCACAAGATCTCTATTGAAAGGACCATGTGATTGCAATGGGATAATAGAGAATATTAATAAGGTTGGATGTGCTATGAAAATGATGAGTTTATCTTGGATTAGAATTAGATTAGATTGTAAAGAGTTATGATGTTTAGATGTAGATAGAATATATTGATTTATTGCACTCTACAAATACCAAATTATTTTCCATGAAAAATCACCACTAAATTTGTCAAAATGTATTTCTTAAATTTCTTCCTAGTTGTGTTGGGTATAGAAGAAGAGTCAACCCTATATATATTTGTTGTTCTCCTTAACTAGACAACCCCACAAGTAAAAATCACGATAGCTCGGGATTCTTAATAGTGAAAACACATGTTTCTTACAGTTTTAGATTCATAGGGAACCATTTTCTATTTTCAAAGTTTTTAATCATTTTTACAAAGATTTTAAGGGTTTTAGCGCTCCATGGTAAGACTCAGCCCGACTTGGTTGAGTCCCATGTCACTTGGCCGCAAGTCTCAATTGAGAGGGATGGAGTTGTCCCCCAAGACCAATTCTCATCCTCATCTTTGATAGGAGAAAGCTCCAAACGATTGTAATGGTACCAATGAAGAGGTCATTTCTCATGAACTGTGGCAAATCCAAATAAAGAAGAGGTACTTTGGTGCATGTTATTCGCAAATGATATTGTGTTGGTAGATGAATCAAGAGATGGTGTGAATGTCAAACTCGAGAGATAGCAGGAGACTTTATAATCCAAAGGCTTTAAAATAAACCGGACAAAGACGGAATAAATGGATTGTAACTTCAATGGGCATATAGAAAAAGCTAAAACTACTGTGAGAATTGAAGACTATGAGATACTACAAAGTGATTCTTTCCGCTACCTTGGTTTCATAATTAGTAAGGATGGAGAGATTGATGAAGATGTTGACATAAGACTAAAATGAGATGATTGAAGTGGAAACTTGCTTTTGGAGTGCTTCGTGATCGACGAATGCCTACAAGATTGAAGGAAAAATTTTACAGGACAACGATTAGACTAGCTATGACCTATAGAGTAGAATGTTGGCCAATCAAGAAGCAACATATGCACAAAATGAATTTAAAAGAGATGAGAATGTTGAGGTGGATTTGCGGTAAAAGTAGGAAGGATAAAATTAGAAATGAGCGCTTTCGATAGCATTTAAGTGTAGCAACAATAGGGGATAAAATTAGAAAAACCCATTTGAGATGGTTTGGGCATATCCAACATAGGCTGGTCAAGAAAAGTTTGGCCATGAAGGTTGATGGCCCACCAAGGGGAAGAGGTAGGCCAAAGAGGATGTGGATGGACGTAGTAAAACTAGATATGAAGAAGTGTAACTTATCTGAGAATTTGGCTCAAGATAGATCGGAATAGAGAAACAGAATTCGTGTAGCCGACCCCAACAGAGTTGGGATAAGGCTTTGATGATGATGTATTTATTTATTATTATTATTATTATTTTGAAAGACAAGATGATTTCAAACCCACAACCTCATAGTTGTGATAGCAAGCACCCTCCAAACATGTTTAGCTAATAATGAGCAGCTGCAAAGTTAAGAAAATGTAACAACAGTAGCTGCAAAGTAGGTTCAGAAAATACATCTTTGCAGGAATATTCCATATATCAGAAAAATGATACATCCTGGCATGGAAATGAGTTGCCAATATAGTACCTGTTTTCCTATCACCTGACCACCTGTTATATGTGCAAAATATATATTATAGAAATGGCTCAGGAATGATGGTGCACATTGATTGGCAAGTTTATCCAAATACTCTGCATAAGAAATTCCTGGAGTACTTGGTGGAGGAATCACAATGTTCTGTTGGCTGAACCATTCTAAATCCTTTGAAAGGCTTTGTGATCGCTCCAATCCAGTTTTCCTGAAGTAAGAATCTGCAGGATAAAATCGTTGAGTCAGTTTCACAGAGCTTTAGTAATGCTTCGAGGAACCAGATATTTTTTTTTCCTCTCTTTTGACTGACAATGAAATTTTATTAACAATGAGAAATTTAAATTGATTTATTCCCAATAATGGAAATGAGTACAACAAATATATCTCTAAATCAAAGAACTATTCATTCAAAATATAAAGACAGTAAAACAAGCTCAAAAAGCAACTAGAGCATTTAAAGTGTCACTCATTGTGTGTTAAAAGTGGAAATGTTTATAACCATTTTTTCAACTTGATGTGCATTATCTTCACCAGTTTTTACTGCTGGTCCCAAGACCAGATTTGGGGGGTGGTTTTAACTCTCATCAACGTCTACATGTAAGATATTTTGAAAAATTTGCTTGAAAAATCCGTATAGTGTCATATGAGAAAGATACATATGCTTAAAGAAAAGCTACTTAGTAATCAAAACAATATGGGAAGTAGATACGCATCAAAAGTAAAATGGGATAATAGGACCAATTAATTGCTAATTAAATCTGAGATAGAAAAGCTAACAGTCAGAGAAATCTTCTTACCAAAAAGATTTTTAAAATAGGATAATCATCAAAGATGAAAAAAAATGAGAATTAAGAATCTGGTTGAGCAAATGGCATGTTGATAAATCTAATAATTTTGTCTTAAGGCTATAAACAATTATCAAAGTCAGAAAGAAATAAATGATCTTTGCCATAGACAAACTGTTCCAATGCCAGCAGAGCCACAGGCCATATTACACTTTGAGACACACCGATAAATTGAGGAGAGGAGAGGGGAGGCGGGCAGGCTGAATAGAAACTAAGAGTGGTCCCAACTTGGGTACTTCAGTACAGCGACAACAATAAAGGCCAACAAATTATATGAAACTTCAAGAGAAAATTGTACAGACCATGAGTCCACCTGATAATAATTATAAGAAGACCTTTTAAGTATGACAACATTAATGAGTTTTAACTTATAACAAATCCTTGCCCTACAAGCATGTCAAGCATTAGCTGATTAGATGATCCCCTGCACCAAAACCTAGCCATTATTTGATCGCTATAACGTACTTGATAAAATCATCTGAGCAGAGAAGTCAAAGATATTGGCCTAAATGCCATAAATATTGCATCAGATATGCATTCCTTCTCCCCAAATTGAGTAGGAATCCTTCAATGAATTCTGATAAAGGTCCACCCCAGCAGATGCAACTAATATCTAATCATACCTTACTTGGCTGGGATCTTATCCAAAATCATAATACAACTTTCGTTCTTTACCCATGATATCCTTGTAAGTAAAGAAAGAACGAAAGAATCAGAGTCGTATCGTTCTTTATTCTTTACCTTTTGAAGCACTACCTATGGTACAAGGATTTCTCGTCTGAATCAGTCTTAACTAGATTGGGACTTTGATCACTGCGCTGAAGTCTGAAACTGAGAGTTGAATATTCCATTGAAAAACAAAGAGATGTTGATGGCTGTACTAACAACTTAGCAGCTAGCACAAACATGCAACAAAGTTCAATGCAATAAATGCTATCAAAACAAACAGAAGTTAACCTCATAAAATTGTTTAGCCCAAGAACATCTTACTTACACCATGCAGATCATTATAGTAATATCCATTAAAATAGAGCAGCTGAGAATGATGCATAAAGAAATATGTGAGACAAATATGTTGCAAATTGATAAATTTCCCCAGATAACTAAAGCAACAAATGTCCATTTATGGAAATCATTCACTGGAACCATTGTGACAATGCAGTTGAGGTGAAGCCTCATCTTTTTTCAGAGAGTTGATGACAATTATATAGCATAGAAGAACATGTAATTAAAGAGAAATCATATAAATTTACAATTTATTTCTAAAATGGTCCTACCCTACCTAGTCAACTATGTTTGATCCTGGATGCACCCTTCAAAGAACTGACTGGAATGGCAATGAATCATACTTGCATATTGCTAATGGAGGGCTTGCTTCCACACCACTACATCCTTAACATGGCAGGGGAAAAGACCCAGTTCATTACAAGCACTTTGCTTGCCAGTGAGCCATTGTAGACTTGAGAGGCATTCTTTGTGATGCAGGGCCAACAACAGCTCGTGTAAACAAAATAACTAAATGTCCACCAATGCCCAGGAAAGGCGGCACTTTCTTCTTGGTTTCATGTAATGAGTGCATCTACCAGACCAAATCAGAAAATGCCAATGCCATGTTGGAGTGTCATATCCATTCAGAATCAAATGATCATATGACATACAAAAATATGCAAATAAATTAGGGAAAAAGAGAAGCACAAAGGAAAACTGTTAAGTGAAAGTGAACAAATTTTTACATCCCCCACTCTCAAATTCCAAAACTGAAATTCTTTCCAAAACAAAAAAAGTAAAGAAACAAGCAAAAAAGGAAGAAGACCATGGAGAGGCTATCCTGTACTGTCCAAATTTCACAAGTCACATCATTAAAACCTTCTATTGGCATCCACTGATCTACTGGAAGAATAGTACACATGCATATTGATTCAGACAATCCAAATTGAGGTCATTGTTGTTACTAAAGATGAAATCGATATGATAACTACATGATTAGGGATGTAATAACTGATTCTCCGATTACCCAGAGGTTCCCACCTATGATGCCCAGATACGGCAAGGACACGCCATAGACACGGCAGGGACACGGGTTTTACATGTAAAAAGTGAAGTATCGGATATGATACGACACGATATGTTGCCCATTTTGAAGTATCCGTGCATCATTGGTTCCCACCCATTAAAAACTAGGTTTGGGTCCTTATTTAGGCCTAGGCCCGATAAGTAAACGGGTTCAGGTCCTTTTTTTGACCCATGACCTAAACGGGTTTGGGTCCAGGTCCCGTTCCTCCTTGGTTCTGACCTGTAGACCCAGGACCTGACATATTACCTTAATTTTCAAGAATCCCTCCTAAAAACTAGGGTTTTTTCCCATATTATTCTATAACTATACCCAGACCCATTCCATATATGGAACCGGTTCCGGTTCCATCTTCTCATTAATGGTCCTGGTTTCGGGTCCATGATGGACCTGCACCGGCACCAACTTGTTAACTTCCCTACACATGATCCATATTGCATTCTATTGGTTGTGGTGCCAACCATTTGCAAGGTCTGGATCAGTATGAATTACACAAAGTGAAGGGCAACTTAGATGCAGTGAAGTGATTCATGGAAATTTAACATTGGAATCTAGACTTGATTCATTGGGTACAAAGGTGCGTGTATTGATTTTGATACTTCTACATCTAAAATCAACACCCTACCTTCAATTGTTAAACAGAAGTCATGGTAAATGAACCTAGCACAATCTTGCCATTAATTGGAACATCAGATCATTTAGTCACTTCAATTATCTAGCTAAAACCCATTTAAGGCAGTTGACCGGCCAATCCATTAGTTCATATGGATGCCTCTATATATTCGATAGATAATTGAGATGGTTCATACATGGAACCACTGACGTCCTACCACCATGCCTACATCTGATCAAAAGCAAATTATTTGGATTTAAAGTCTAAATCCACATCATTTACAAATTACAATACTCCAATATCCCATGTGAAAGAACCTTTCAATTATTTAGAGTTTATTAGTGGCCCACCATGGGCGAAAAATGGACCAACAAACTCCTCTTTCACATAACCTATTCATTCATCCATCAGTGACCTGCTAGATCATGGACACCTGGCCATATCTCTGGCCTCTCCACAAATAAGCTTATGTGCATTCTTTTTTGGTGGGTAACATGGCTCGAAACCCCAACCATGGGTTGCAACAAGGAGCAGCTTCCAACTATGTTGTGAGCTCCTTCCAGATGAACTTATGTGCTTCTAATATTATTAAAGGAATATATTAGCAATTTAGGATGATCCCCTCTTATATTTTCTTGTCGTAAGCAAGGGAATAAGACATGCTCGTTTGGCAGTGGTGGATCAACCTCTAAACCGATAAGCATCCAACAGTCCGGGAAAGACGATAACGGAAAAAGGGATTGGAGGGGATCAGAGTAGCAGGTTGTCTCATAACAAGATTGTTTTTGGTTTTCACAGGAATGGATTTACCAAGGAAATTGTAGAATGTCCAGGCATTCTATTTTATTTTCCTCTACTAGCATCCACCTATTCTGAATTATTCCTCACTCTTACTTGTTAACTAATCATGAAGAAAAATTCTCTAAAGAATCTGTATTGCATGCAATTTCAGGATACCAGTAGCTTAAAAGTTAAAACCACGTTTCTTTTTATTTCTCCCTTTGTTAGTTTTTCTTCTTAAGTCACCTAAAGGGAATGTCTGCAATTCTCCTATGGCTTATATAGGAAGTGCCATTGGTTAAAGGAGTGAAGATTAACAGCTAGTACTAGATATATACAAGTTACTGGAAAAATTTTCTAGTTCCATCCCTATACTATTCCGGTGAACAAAAGCACAAGTTGACTCAATCCTCCAAAGGTTATTGCACAATTGGCAATCCTCTCCAGTGTACATATCATTTGGTTTGGAAGACATTGTTGATCAATTTTTATAGAGGAGATGAAATGGATTAGGTCAAAAGAGAACTCTCTTACAAGCAACGTGGTTGGATTCATCAATGATGCGATCTAGGGTCTCAAAGACAAGCTTGCTGTCCACCAAATACTTGACAAATCCTTCCGTGGTTGGTTGCCAGGTGGCATCATCATCATCATCATTACCTGAAGACGAAGGCCCTGCTTCCTCGTCTTCACTCATCTCTGCTCCTCCTTGCCCACCCTTCTTGTTATAATTGTTACGTAGCTTCATGCCGACAAATCTCATCTCTTCAACAATACCTTTGCTCTCACCTGGGTACTGTTTCCTATATCTCTTCCTTTTCCTGGAAACAACAGTCTTTGTGGGTGTTGTTGTTGTGGGTGGTGTTGTTGAAGGAAGCATATTGGTGTCAGTGTCAGTCGAGGAACAACAAGAGATGAAGTTCCCATCTCGATTTCTGGAGCGAATGCATGTCTGATTCTTTTCACTGAATTGGGGTTTGTATGGGAAGGAAACATAGAGGGTCGGAGGATAAACTGATCTGCTGTAGAATGAAATTATTGACGTTTCCAACATCCTTGAGGACAATGTAGTAGAAGCGGCAGGGGAAGACCACATCCTTCTTGTTAAAGATCTGACAATAAACTGATATGTTCTCAAGCTTCCTGATTTTGATTCACATGTGCCCTTGCTAAAAACAAGGGGAAAAAAGTTAAAATTATGCATGAAAGAATCCTTTTAGCATGGCTAATTGCACTGAAAATCACAAGGCCTTTCCAACGTGACCCTCATATATACTATCAATGAACAACAATACAGTGAATAGACATCACTAGAATGATGGTTGTCGTCCATATTATATTTAAATATTTATTAAATAACACTACTTTCACTAGCTGCTTTACATTTTAAAACCTATTTCATCTTATTATTCCATCCTATTGCACACTTACATGCTATTTTAATTTGAGCCACTCAATGCCAAAATGACAACGGAGACCTCTTAGTTATCATTATAACAATAAGCCCTATCAAATGATGACAATTGTGTGGACCTAACGATGTAAAACTCAGTAAAACTCACAAAATAATGGAATTCACAATGGAGCCCAAACAACGATGAGAGCCACAATGGTCAGCCATCCATTGATGTGGGAAAAAGGAGTGGCTCGACCAAGTAACTGGAATTCACAGCAGGCCCACCCAAATGACAGATTCCAAGATGGGGGCCTATTATTCCAAGGAAATCAATGCGGGGAACACCCTCTGACAGAATCCCAGTGGGCCTGCCAAAACAATGTAAATCATTGAATGAGCCTCACTATGATCACTACTGATAGATGTTTCATGTACCCCATACTATAATCCATAATTTAGGAGGGCGATTGTAGCTTCCATCATTGCCACAATCTTGGAAGCTCCCACAGCTTTTTCATCGTTCAATTGAGACCTACATGATTCCGATCATTGGTTAGGGCTCACTATAACTTCCATCATTTGGACAGGTCCATTATGACTCCATCATTACACGAGTGCAGCAATGAATATAATATTGATGAGTTTGTGGGTTCATAGATTTAGAAAATAAGAAGGGAACTAGAAAAAGATTTGACTTTTATATAGCAACAGAGTTATTCAATACATAGCACAGTAAAACTAGGGATATAACCCCCTGTACATAAGACTTTTCCGAAGCAATAGTAAGGCGACCAGCTATGTAAAGACATGACGTTGCCCGGCACGCCAAGGAAAAGGGGGAGGAGGAAAAATTGGGGAGTCTTTATGTCAACATCTTTTCTCGATATTTAAGATATAGAGACCATGTATTCTAGTTGTCCTCAACTCATGCCAACTTCTTCTTCTTCTTCTACTACTCTTTTTTCAACCCAAGCATGAAAACTAAAGACTCTTCAGACAAAAAGGATAGAATCATGAAAGAAAACAAGTCCAAGTGTCAGAAATCCTAGAATTTACAAGGAAGAATTGGTACCTCTGCTGCAGAAATGGAGAATTGGGGCAGAGAGAGGAAACTGAAACTGATCAGAGTTGCAGAAATGTTCCCCCTTTCTCTGAGACAACGAAATGCAGAAATCAAAAACCCTAAAAAGTAAAAACCCAAACTTTGTGCTATTTGAAGCTTCAGAGAGAAAGGAATCCACTGGATGATGATGAAATGGGGATGCACAGATGAGTAATAGGAGCAGAGAATGTGGGTTTTGTTAGGGTTTTAGCGAGAGAGAGACGCAGAGGTTGATGAAATGGGAATGAAGAGATGCAGAGAATTGGGGTTTTGGTAGGGCTTTGGATATAACTCATATAAGACATCGGGTCACGGACTTATAGTTATAACCCGACCCGATCCGAAAACATATCCTTATCGAAAAAGCTGTGGCACGGATCCCACGAAGACCGTGACCGTGGGGTCACGGTCCTCGTGGGATCCGTGCCACAGCCCGGGCACGATTACCGGGCTGTGTAGCACAGCTCTTTTTTATCAGGTCGGGTTCCTTTTGATGCAAGGGACAAAGCCCACTAAATATTCAGGGTTTACACAGCCATTCACCCTACCTAATACAAAAACATTTTTGGATCATCAAGGCATCCGAAAATAATCATGTTCATTTGATATTTTCATATGTCCGGTCTAAAGTTATTAAATGGATAATTTAGTGAACAAATGATAAAAATGTTATTACGAGCATCTATGAGAATAGGCGATGCACTCCTATAATTATTGTTATGATGATTTTTTTTTATGTAACTCTCTTGTATATTATATATAGTTGTAAAATGTGATGAGATGTGATAGCTTGTCCCTTTGTTATTTCAAAATTGCTTATTTCATTGAAAATCCTAGAATACCATCCTAGTTGAAAAATCACAAAAAAGCCTTTGGGATTCATAGAATTTCAACTCCTTAAGGTCTAGAAGAATTTTGGAATTACAATGGAGGACAACATTTGGTGAACTTTAAAATTTATCTCCAAGCAAAATCCCTCAAAATGCTTATAAAGAGGCAAACCCTTAAGATCTTAAACATATTTATTATGTGAAAAAAATTGCTCTGAATCTAGACACTTAAGTAAGAACATGCGAAGACCTAATAATCTGAATGTTCTAGATCCTATATGCATGGATCTAAATCGGGATTTCTCCCAAATCCAAAATAGGTCTCTTAACAACTTTATTTGGAATTGGAGACTTTTAGATACTTAGATAATGAGGCACCCATTTGCAACCCTACAAACATTTAGTCTAGCAGAAAATTATTAGGTTAAATACATGCTGGGATATTTTTAAATTTGGAGTATTTCTTGAGATACTGTCATGAGATGAAGTGGAGTATATTTTGATTTGGGGGTGATGGCAACTCCATTAGTATTTGGCATGATAGATGGATCGATTTCTCTCCCATTGCTCCAAGACTTCCAAAATTCATCTTCTCCTATTTAGATAAAATTTTGGCCATTATGAGAGATAGGAATTGATTCTTCACAGACCACCTTCCCTTGGCTATCCTCATATCCTAATGCGGACTGATATCATAGACCTGGAAACAGCTCTCTCCAGTCTCCAATGATGAACTCCGATGGGAAGGCAACTCTTCAGGCTCTCTTACTATGAAAAAAGCTTAGCAATAAATTAGATCTAGAGCAGCAGAGTTTCCTTGGGCTTTTCTTGTTTGTAACAAGTTTGTCCACCTGAGGCTATCTTGTTTCATTTGGGGTCTTCTTCATAAAAGGACTCCTACTCAGGTTTGGACGCAATCGGTGGAAATCTCCTTAGTATCCATGTGTGCTCTTTGTAAATCCAACACAGAAACAAACCTTCATTTATTCTTCAACTGTCTCTCTACATGCGGTCCACACTTGGGATTGGATGTTGAAACTTTTCATTGTCCATAGCCTTCTTCCAACCCATCTGGCCATTATTGGCAAGTCCTTTCCTCAGGCAGAGATAGGATCGGAAGAAAAATTGTAGCCTCTATTCTCCTCCACCTCATGTGCAGTTGGTCAGAAAATATTTAAAACAATTCATAAATTTACGAAAAGTTAGTGTGAGGTGTAAATGATATGATGCCACAAAGTTAGGAGCCTGGGATCCTCTTAGTATATCACCTTAGTGTGAGGGGTATAGAGCTTCACAATAAAGCCTACTCATTCAATATCTGAATAGCTCCAAATAAATGAGTGGGTTTTAAGTTTTACTTGGACCTGGTCCCATCTTATTGTGATACAACCTCCCATTGGGATAAAATTAATTCTGGGATCAATCCATGGAAGGGGAGGACTTTACTTTTAAAGAGAGTATGTGCAACGCCGCGGAAGAGGAGAGGCATTACTTCCTTTTCAATGGAGGAGTGGAAAATCCTTATACTCGTTGGAAGGGGGGAAAATGCTCCCTCAATACTTGCTGGAAATCTCGGAACACCAAAATCCATGCTGCACCAAACAGGCCAAGGAAGGGGCCGGATTGTCTGTCTCCTTTTTCCACAGCAACTTACCTCTGCACAAACGCTTCCTTAGTGGATTGAATTTTCAATAGATGGCCCCATGTAGAGAAAGTTGGGAGGTGTGGGGCAAGCCACTATTTGATAATAAACTACTAAGGAGAATGTCAATTGTGATCCTCAACTTGGGGGGATTCCATGCACTACGTTTTCTTTCCTTATACCACCACTACAGGGATTGTTATCCTAGTTGTTGTTTCATGAGCTCTCTTGAAAACAACGCACAGATGACTCATTGAAATCACATGAAAACATAAACCTGTCTTCTTAACTATACAAAAATCCCTGTTACTTGGTTTTGACATATATTCTTCAAATTCCCTTCCAGATATTCCCCATATCATGTATATGTATGTCCGAAGCAAAAGAACATGTAAAATGTATAACAAGAGAGCATAGAGGACTGAAAGGACTCTGAAGAGTGAAGACAGAAGAGGAAAGAAACATTTGAACTTTTACTAAATCTTTCCTTTCTCAACAAAACGAGTGCTTTTATTTCTTCATTAAAGCATTGTCCCAATTAGGTTGAGGTGGCCATGAGAGTTTTGTTTTTCCATATATTTCAGTCTATTACGGATTAAATCCTCAGATAGGTTACACCTTTTCGAATCCAACCTTAATTCTTGCATCCATGATCTAACCGCTTTCTGGATCCACATGATAATTTTTCTATTAAAATGGAGATTATTTGAGAGTCATTTTTTTATATTCACCTTTGATTAATACAAAGCCTTAAAATTTTTATGAAATCAATCACATGAAACAATCTAAATCATTTTCTGAATTATCTTGGGCCGGTTCAATGTATGCCCCTCAGTGTGATTTGCTCTTGCATACTTTTTAGTGTAGGATCCATTCATAGATGCTGGTATGGTCTAAAAAACTCATGCTGAATAAATGATCCTGTTCATTTAATTTTTTTCAACAATGAGATAGCTAGAAAATTGAAGGCCAACAGCTCTCTTTTTAACTGCACTGATTAATGGTCAGGATCATCAATTCAACAGGCTGGCTGGACAATGACCCATGTTATCATCAGATCATTTCTTCATGTGGGCCCTATTAACTTTTTTTTCTTAGTAAATTCTTTCGGAGGATGATACAAGTCATAACAGTGCCATGTTAGGAGAGCTGTTCTGATATTAGCAGAGAGGCTTATTAATTTAAGAAGTTGACTAAAAGAAATAGATTCTACTTGGATGAATACTAGATGATAGTTAACAAGTTAATCTATCAAAACCAAGTTTTTAAAAAATGTTGAAGCCCAACCAATCAGAAAGTGAACAACATCAAATAAAATACTTCAATATGTACACCAATAAGAACACACAAGGCAACAAATATAAGAAACTGAGAGTGAAGTTCTAAAATACAGCTATTGTATGTGGTTTTTGCCTTACCATATGGTCCGTTTATATACACCCAAACACTCTATTTATGTAAAATCAATGTTAGGTAAACATTGATCATCGCTCAGTGGCTAGGCATCTCCTTCTCGATAGATTGATCCATACTTATGTTGGTGAGGACTTGGATAGTGTGTGTGGATGCATTCATACTTACTAGAGCCAAAAGAAAATTAAGTTTGGTAAACATGCCTTTACTCGAATTACTCTGTTTTAGCTGGTCATACTCCCTTTTCTTTTGATTTCCTGTTGAATCTGCAACATAAGGCTGCGAATCAAACCTTCTTACTCATTTTCTATTCATGGAATGTGAATTTCATGCACTAAGGACTCTACATTTTGTACGCCTCAAAGCTCCAAATAACACGTGAATGGTAAAAATCAGATATATGTATTGACTCCAAAAACTAAAGTATTAGTCATCGTTGTTGCAGCCATGTCTCATCTAGTTGGTGACTGCTAATGATAATTAGATATATAAACATAAACTATACTGTTAAACCAGGACATAACCCTAATTCTTGTTCAATGAATGCATCCCAAAATAGACTTAATTTAGTCCTACTATTGCACGATGCATGTAGATTTTATTATCATCGAATGAAAAATATGGTAGGAGCAAATTCTTATAACCATTTAAGCAGATTCATAAAGTATATCCAAGTTTTTGTTTTGTTCTTTATATTATCACAGAAGCAACACATGTTGAATAAGAAAACTTCCTTGTTAAATGGACTAGTTCATCTCAGGGCTGTCTTGATGACTCTTTATTACATAAAAGACTCTGTTGCTAGGTCAAATGAGCAACTAGATGGAAAAAGAATTTATTGCTAACGTGTAATTTACGCTTCGAAAGGAAGAATTAGAGGTATTCTGACAACTTAGGGTTCAAGATCTCTAGATGGAAAAAGAACTTATTGCTAACGTGTAATTTACGCTTCAAAAGGAAGAATTAGAGGAATTCTGACAACTTAGGGTTCAAGATATCTAGATTGGTCTATTCAATAAATCAGCCCACTAGTGTGCAAAAAAAAAAAAAAAATTTACGCAACGGAAATAAAATCACAAACACACACAACAAGGACACCAAATTTAAGGTGGAAAACCCTAATCAGGTAAAAAAATCACCGATTCGAACTGGATCTAATCAAATACTATGAATCTCGCAATTACAAGAAACTCAGATTTCCTCCCCAGATATCCTCTATCTAAAGACTGAAGTTACCATGTGTCGCTTCACGCTTCAACGACTTCACACAGTTGATTGCAACAGACTCAATCTAGCGCTTGACTCCTCAAATCTTCTACGCAAGAAGATGATCTTCTATAAGGGATGCAGAAGAAATTGACTCTCTAGAGTACTTGGCAGCACAACTCTTAAAAAATCTCTAGAGAGTATTTCTCTCAATTAGATCACAAATTCAGAACTTGAGAGACGATCGGTCTCATTTTGGGTTGTGAAAAATACCCAATTTATAGCCCCTAATTGGTGCAAGAGACTCCAAATAATATTCCACTTAGAGAAAGAGTCCATCTCAAATTTCTTCTTAGAGTTTGGATCCAACTGGGCTCTACGCGCTACCCTCGCTATAGCGAGCTCCATCCTCGCTATAGCGAGGCATGCCTCTACCTCGGGCACGAGTTCTAACAGAACTTTATTTTTCTTCGGCTGTTTTTTGTTCTCTTCAGCCTTTTGACTTTGACAGCAACTTTTATATTCTAACAGATTCCTTCCTCCAGTTGGGACTATTAATAGTGACTCGTTGCGGAAATACAGTAACCATTTGGAGATCTACTTGTAATACAGATTTAGGATTCATACTTCTCATCTCGAACTGTCATGGAAGGCATACTTCCCAATATTGATCCTATCCAACCTCCACCTTATGGAGATCTTATCACCATTCTCAGCATTGATGGAGGAGGGATTAGAGGGATCATTCCGTCAACGATTCTTAGTTTCCTGGAGTCTCAGCTTCAGGTTTAGTGCATTATTTAGAAAGCTCTAACATACTTATTGTGCTTATGTATTTAAACCTAGTCATTTGTGTATGTCATGATGCTTTCATGTTACTATGTAAATTCTTGACATAAATTCTAATGGTGGGGTTTTGTGGAACATGAACTTGATGGTGAGGATGCAAGAATAGCAGACTACTTTGATGTCATTGCTGGAACAAGCACAGGCGGTCTTGTCACATCCATGCTTACTGCACCAAATGAGAAAAACCGTCCTCTCTTTGCTGCCAAAGACATAACAGCCTTCTATTTTGAACATGGCCCTAAAATCTTCCCGCAGTCTGGGTACTAATGAATGAACTAATCACAATGCAATAAAAAAACTGATGAAGATAAGAGGGAGAAAGGTATTGCTGTGAATATTTTCCGATAGATTTCTATTGATTGTCATGGTGTTTAAATACAAAATACAACCAAAATATATAGCCTAGAAAATCTACTTTGTTATAACAATTAGAACCAACTTAGACTAAATCAACTACCAGAAATCAAGGAACAACAAGACGACTAGCATAAGAGTAGGGATTCTGTTATGTATTGTTATCATGCCCCCGCAAGATGGACGGTGCTGAGGTGAGTCCAATCTTGTTCGTAACCTTAGTGAATTGTTGACGAGACAGCGGCTTGGTGAGGATATCGGCAAGCTGATCGGAAGCTGAGACATGAGAGACTCTGAGTAGACCATTTTGAACTTGTTCTCGTATGAAATGATAGTCCAAGGCTACATGCTTCATACGCGAGTGAAACACTGAATTTGCACAAAGGTTTGTGGCCCCAACATTATCACAATAAATCACTGGTTGATGGGGAATAGTGATGCCAAGTTCAGTTAGGAGAGAACAAATCCATCGTAGTTCTGCAGCCGTGGCAGCGACTGATCGATACTCGGCTTCGGTTGAAGAGCGAGCAACAGTTCTCTGTTTCTTGGAGCTCCAAGAGATAGGATTATGGCCAAGATAAACAATGTAAGCACTGGTGGAAGTAAAATCATCCTTGTTGCCGGCCCAGTCGGCATCGGAGAATGCATGAAGAGCAAGAGATGACTTACGACAAAGTGGGATGCCATGATCTAAGGTGCCACAGAGATAGCGAAGTAAGCGTTTGACAGCAGCCCAATGCTCAGTCGTTGGCTTATGCATGAATTGGGAGAGTTTGTTGACTGTGTATCCAATATCTGGGCGGGTCAGTGAAAGATACTGAAGGCTTCCAACAATGGTGCGATACTCTGTAGGATCAGGTAAGGTAGTACCCGCATGCAAGGTAAGAGGCGGACTCGTTGCTATAGGTGTGGAGGCTGATTTTGCTTCAATCATACGAGTCTTGTGAAGGAGATCAGCAATATACTTTCGTTGACTGAGAAACAAACCATCGGCATGGGAGAGCACCTCAACACCTAGGAAGTAGTATAAATTGCCAAGATCCTTTAGAGAGAATCGCGCAGAGAGTTGCTGTAGAAAATGATGTACAGCTTGAGTGTTGTTTCCAGTGACAATGATATCATCAACATAAACAAGAAGATAAAGAATAACTCCTTGAGTGTTGAATATGAACAGAGAGGCATCTGCTACAGAGTTATGAAAGCCGGAAGTAAGAAGGAAGTGGCGCAATTCATGATACCAAGCGCGTGGAGCTTGTTTGAGGCCGTAGATGGCCTTGCGAAGCTTGCAGACATGGTGAGGATTATCACGATCAATGAAACCTGGAGGTTGAGACATAAACACATCTTCTGAAAGTGTGCCCTGAAGAAAAGCATTGTTGACATCCAACTGGCGAAGTGACCAGCCGTTGCTTATTGCTAGGCTAAGAACCAGACGCACAGTGGTAGGTTTGATTACTGGACTGAAAGTTTCAGAGTAATCAACCCCCGGGCGTTGATGAAAACCTTTTGCAACCAGACGTGCTTTGTACCTGTCAACAGTACCATTAGGCAAATATTTAGTACGAAAAATCCATTTACAGCCTACCAAGTTTTGGGTAGGATGAGATGGAACAAGTTCCCATGTGCCATTGCGAAGAAGAGCATCAAATTCTGCGGACATGGCCTGTCGCCATTTGGGGTCTCTCAAAGCTTGATGAACGGTGGTGGGCTCAAGGGTGGGATGGTGAAGTTCAGTATTGAGGTTAAGTTTCTGAATTGGTTTGTGGATGTTGTGTTTGGAGCGAGTAATGATGCCTTTGGGAGAGGATGGCATTGGATTAGTGGCTGCGGATGTAGTATCATCTGGAGTAGATGATGGGGAGGTGGGTGATAATGTGAGAACTGGGTTGTAGTCAGAGCTAGATGCTGGTGGAGATGAGGAAGGATGTTCTTGAGATGGAGATGGTATTGAAGGGGGGGAGGACACAGACGGTAGGATAGGTAGAGTCATAGAGCACCACTCGGATGTGGTTGATGAGGTGACACGAGGGAGAGTGAGATTGGAGGTAGCAAGAGGAAAAATAGACTCAACAAAACGAACATGACGAGAGACGTACAAACGTTTGGAGGAGGTATCGAGACATAGATAAGCACTTTGAGTGGACGAATATCCGACAAAGAGGCAAGAAGTTGATCGAGGTTCAAGTTTGTGAGAGGTGTAAGGACGAAGCCAGGGATAACAGAGGCAACCAAAACTTCGAAGTTTGTTGTAGTTAGGAACGGTGCCAAAAAGTTTAAGAAAGGGAGACTCATGATTGAGAGTCGGTGTAGGGAGGCGATTTATAAGGTATACAGCTGTGGAAAAGGCAAAAGACCAATAGGAGAGGGGCATAGATGCATGAGAAAGGAGTGAAAGTCCAGTTTCAACAATATGACGATGTCGACGCTCGGAATAGCCATTGTGTTCAGGGGTATGGGGAGGAGAGGTGAGATGAGAAATGCCATTGATTGTTAGGAATGATGAAAGAGCTTGATATTCTCCACCATTATCAGAGTAAAGTGATTTGAATACACAGTTGAAGAATTTTTCAACCAAGGCCTTGAAGCGAAGGAAAACATCACGAGCATCAGATTTGCGTTTTAGCGGATACAACCATATATATTTGGTGAAGTGATCAACAAAGATAATATAATACTTAAAATTGTCAATAGAATAAACCGGTGAAGTCCAAACATCCGTGAAGATAATTTCAAGAGGAGAAGAAGTGGATAAAGTAGACACAGAAAATGGTAATTTATGGCTTTTATTGCAGGAACAAGAATTACAATGAAAATTGAAATGGGAAGAACTGGAGACATCTAAATGGAATGATGAAACCATATGTTTGAACGTCGACAGTGATGGGTGACCAAGTCTATGATGCCAGGCAGGTATCGTGGTTTTTATTGCAGAGAAAGCCAGTAATGGTGAGGAAGAAGAAGAGCTAGGCCACTCATAGACTCCATTTTTAGTTTGGCCTTGAAGGAGAATGGCTCCGGTTTGAAGATCCTTCACAAAGAAAGAAGATGATAAGAATTCAACAGAGGCATTGTTAGATTTGCAGAATTGAGAAATGGAAATTAAATTACGTTTCATGTGTGGAACACAGAGAACATTAGAGAGAGTAAAAGAGTGAGAAGGAGTAGGGAGAGAGGTTGAACCCGTGTGAGTGATAGGAATTCCAGAACCATCACCAATCATTATTTCATCCGGACCAGTATAGGGGTTGTGAATGGCAAGGTTATGAAGATCTGTTGTAACATGGTGAGTTGCACCACTGTCCAATAGCCAAGGATCATGTGATGGTGAGGTTGTGGTGGTAGCAACATGAGCCTAAGCTTGCCAAGGGGGAGGCGCACGAAGTGGTGGTGAGTGGACAGGACGGTGTGGTGGTGATGCATGAGGAAGCTGTTGGCGGAAGAGAGAGCACTGAGAGACGACATGACCTTGAGCACGGCACCACTGGCATTTGCCGAGAAATGGACGAGGTGGTCGGTTGGACTGATGAGGAGCGGACTGCGATGTTGGAGGATGAGCAGGCCAAGGTGGACGAGTTCCTGGTGACCGTTGATTTGAGCGTTGAGTGTGCGTGAGGTGAGCAGAGACTGGAAAACTTGGTGAGGGTGATGAGTTGCGCAAGGACAGCTCCTTGTTGATAAGTTTTTCATGGAGTTCATCAAATGTGATGATCGTGTCGCGACTATTGACAGCATCAATGACAGACTGAAAAGTCTCATCAAGACCATCTAAAACTTTCTCAATTAAGTCTTCATGATCAAGTGATTTCCCAAGGGCGGCAAGCTCGTCAGCTTTGGTTTTTATGGCTTGCATATAGTCGGTGACAGATTGTGATCCTTTGGAGATGTTCTTCAAGTTGTCTTTGATTTGTTTGATATGGCCACGAGAAGGACGAGCATAAGTGTTGGCGAGGGTCTGCCAAGCAGCACAGGACGTTTGTGATTGAGTAATAAGCGGCACAAGGTTGGAGGAAATCGTGCCAACGATTGCTCCAAACAGAAGTTTATCTTGTCGCGCCATGTCTGATATGCAGGATTGGGGGAAACTGCATTGTTGACGGTGATGGTTGCAGGAGGAGGAGGATGAGAGCCATCAATAAATTTGTGCAGGTCATAACCAATGAGAATGGATTCAATTTGAGTTTTCCAGGAGATATAATTGGTGGAGGTAAGTTTGATGGAGTTGTGGATGGTGATTAAGGTTAGAGGACTGTTTGGTTCATGGGTGTTTGGGAGAACAACTAGAGTATTCGCAGTTGCCATGAGTTGTGTGAAGAAAAAAAAAAAAAAAGAATGAAGGATCAGAACCTAAACTCTTGTGAGAAAAAGCTCTGATACCATGATGAAGATAAGAGGGAGAAAGGTATTGCTGTGAATATTTTCCGATAGATTTCTATTGATTGTCATGGTGTTTAAATACAAAATACAACCAAAATATATAGCCTAGAAAATCTACTCTGTTATAACAATTAGAACCAACTTAGACTAAATCAACTACCAGAAATCAAGGAACAACAAGACGACTAGCATAAGAGTAGGGATTCTGTTATGTATTGTTATCAAAAACTAATTGAATAGAGACTCGGCCTCGCTTACTTGATTCACCATTTCTATGTTACAACTATATCAAGATCGAGACAGGTGCTGGGAATGACTCATCAAGCAGCCCAAGCCACTCATGGAAATTAATTGGGTTTCCAAATGGAAATCAATGGTAGTGACTAATGGAAAGTAATGTGTTTATTATCTTAAAACATTTCATGATTGTTCACCCCATAGAAAAATAATTTCAAGCATTTATTGTAGTAAGTTGAAAAAGAAATTGTGTTGCATACATTGTGATGATGCCAAAAATATGTTTCGGACACCACCGGTCAAGTAATAAATGCAATAATAAATGAGAGAGAGAGAAAAGAAATTTATAGTGGTTCGGTCTGTGTGACCTACATCCACTTCATAAAGGCAGGGATTGTCTGGTGATCTTTAATAAGCGTAAAAGGGTTACAAGCTTAGGAAAAAGTGAAAGACATTAATTGCCCCTCAAGTGATGAGAGGGCTCTCCTATTTGTAGTCTTCCCCTAACAGATAGGGACGACTTTAATGCAATGTCTCTTTGGAGCCTTAGAGCTGCCCTCGAGGCATGAGGCAGGTGGAGGCAGGTGAGATCTTCTCCGCATGAATTGATAAAAGCAGGTAAGGAGATGACTTCTTCCGAAGCGACGTGGTATCCTTGACGTGGCCAAAGTATGTGGATCTGGACCCGAATCTGAACGAATCAATCGGGCTTCCACTGATTTGGACCTTGGCTCACTGGGCTATTCTGACCTGACTCATCCTACTTGTTGGGTCATTTGGGCCTGACTCATCACATTGAGTTAAAAACTCCCTATAGTGTATGATTAATGCATTCTAATTATTTCTTCATTGCAGGGGACTATTACCTTCAGCCAGAAATATAGTCAAAGCAGTAGCTGGTCCCAAATATGTTGGCAAGTATCTTCATGCAATTATAGGGAAAACATTAGGACAGACCCGATTGCACCAGACCTTGACAAATGCAGTTATCCCTGCCTTCAATATCAAGCAACTCCAACCCACCATTTTCTCCTTGGAGGTTCGTTCTCAAACCAAATTTATATATCATCAATATATCTCCAATCTTCTGTGCTATAGTTTTGATAAACTGAGTGTCTTGAGACTTTTGTGAGAGAGAGAACTGAGTGTCTTGAGACTTTTGAGAGAGAGAGAGAACATACTACAGGCATACATGGTCCCAAGTTAGTAAGACTGAGATAAAGTCATTTTACTACCGTATTCTCTTATTGAATTCCTTTGTCTCAATTTTCAATTAGTCCATTCTAAAGTTGGCAGTTTATGAGGAACAACTATCCAAGTAATAAAGTTGTTACAATATATTGTAATTTTACTATTGCAATCCGGGAAATGACTAGTTTTCCCATATGATTACCAGCTAAGGCAGATGAAATATATTTTGGAAGGTAATTAAGAATATGTTAAATTCTTCCCAAAAAAAAGGGGGACAACATACCGAACAATATGAAATTCACCCTCAGCCCATTACAATGCTGTGGAAAAGTACCATATTTTATTCCATTACAAAAGCACTAAAAACTCCAGCGAAACCATCTTTTTTTTAGCTCTAAAAGGTTTTTCTTTTTAATATTCTCGATCTTATAGTGTTCATATTATTTATCTCAAAATTTTGCATATATTTGTTATTGTTGCTTTGATAGAAGAAAGAAATGAATGAACCAGACTATATCAAAGAAAGACATAAAATAAGAAAAACCTGATTTCTCCCTCTTTGAAGATCAGCTTTGTATTGCTTATTCAATGATAACAAGACTTACTAAACTTTGTTTCATAATGCAGGTAAAATCCAATCGGTCCTTAAATGCACTACTTTTGGACATATGCATTGGAAAATCTTCTGCAGCACCAACTTACTTGCCTGCCCATTATTTCGAAACAGAAGATTCTCAGGGGAATGTGAGAATTCAACCTCATTGATGGTGGTGTGGCTGCCAATAATCGCGTAAAAATGATTACCTCGTATTCTTGGAGAAAAATTTCTAATGGCCATTTTACCTACTTGGGATTGAGTTTCTAAAAATCCACATTATAGAGGGTTTCTCAGAAGAGTTTTAAAGAGGTGTCGAGTGAAGGGTCTAAGGTGGTGATTAAGATGGGACTATCTCTTTTCTTAAGATTTAATTTGCTAGCTAGGGCAACAGGTGGATATAATCATTTTATGTCAAAATGGAATTATATAACATCCCCACATTAGATCTTCACCTTTAATTCTTTACTTTTAGAGCATATGGTGGAAACTCATAATTTCTTAGATATCCTAGGAGGTGAATACTAATTAAACAAACAAACCCTAAACCATAATTAGTTATGTTGTTTTGGGAATACACAATTCAAATGAATTTGTCAAGTTGAATTGAATTAATTACCTTGACCATCTTGTACACTGCAATCTATTCAAGCGAAACAAAAAAAAAAAAAAATTAAATAGCTAGTGGTGAAATAGTTGATTCAGAAACATGATACTAATGCATACATTCATCACTTTTCACAAGACTAAAAAGGCAAATAAAGAGTTTTAGTAATTATGTAACCATGGTTTTAGGCATTGGTTGCAATGAGCGAAGTGACGCGGGAGGTGTTTTAAGGAGAATACAGACTTCTTTCCAATCAAACCAATGGATTATGGTAGATTCTTATAAGTTATTTCATTGGGAACTGGGGTAAGGAAGGAAGAAGAGAAATACAGTGCAGAGAAGGCAAGGAAGTGGGGCATTCTTGGATGGATGGCCAGCAAGGGTAACACTCCATTAATAGATTCATTTATTGAAGCGAGTGGTGACATGGTGGACATCTATATTTCTGTAGTACTCCATTAATAGATTCATTTATTCAAGCGAGTGGTGACATGGTGGACATCTATATTTCTGTAGTTTTCCAGGCTCTCCGATCAGGCAGTAACTATTTTCAAATTCAAGTAAGTGCCATTGCCTTTTTCATTACTTTGAATAAATTCTAAACTTAAACTTGTATGCATGCATGTGTTCTGATCTTTCATCTTACTAAAGAAGCTCTTTGCTGGAATGATAGGATGACGTACACATTGAGAGGAGCAATTTCTTCTACTGATATATCCACAAAAGAAAACTTAGAGAATCTTTTGAGCGTTGGCAAAGGGTTGTTGAAGAAACCAGTTTCAATGGTGAATCTTAGTAAGGGTTGTTGAAGAAACCAGTTTCAATGGTGAATCTTAGTACTGGAAAATATGAAGCCATGAAAGACAAAGGCACCAATGAAGAAGCCCTCACAACGTAGATTAGATAGCTTCTATAATTCCTCTAAGGCACATTTGGTAACAAGTGAGGAATTCGTAAAATCAAGGATTTCGTACTGCCCCTAGAAAAAAGATTCCTATCTAAGGATTGACATCGATAATGGTGCATATTGATGTGTAGCTGAGAAAAATTTGGTATCGTACTAAATCCACAAAATGGGAGTTAATCTTGAAAATCTTTAGAAATAAGGATTTTCACTGGCCTAAATTCATGAGGATTTACAATTACCATGAGTTTCCTACAACTTAATTTGTAGAAAACCGTGGGGAATCCCTGCCAAAGTCACCCTGTAAAGTCTAACGTCCCAACTGCCATCCCCTCTGTAGGTGCAGAAAATAATGACCCACAATAAGGAGGGAGCCTTATAGGACTTATCCGAGAAGATGATGGTGAATGGGAGTGACTGGATGCCGTCCGGAAGCCTGAAAGGGAATAGCAAACGGTCAGAGGACCCTGGCCTGGGCGGCGCAAGGCTCTCCGATGCCAAAGTCAGTGAATGAACTGGAACAATGGAAGGAGAGGAAGAAGAGAGGCAGGGTAAGGGCTCTGTGTAGGAAAAATGGCGTACCTTAGATGGTGGGTTGAGCCTCTATTTATAGAGTGTGGAACGTATCTTTGGGAGATATTGTGGTGTGGGTCCCCTGATTCGACTGGGAAGTCACGATCAGCCCACATTGCATTAATTGTGGTCCAATCCAGCCCACTTTGCATTAAATGCCCGTCCGGTCAGCCCACATCGCATTTAATGCACATCTTGTTGGGCCAGATCCTGTTGGGCGCCTTTGGCGGTAGGGGTACCAGCGGATCTGCCCTCGGGCCCTGCCCTCATGTGGCCTCAGCCGCTGGATGCTGCCCTGTCAGGGATCTGGCGAAGATTGTGGGCGGCTGGATGTCGCGTCTGTCCCACTAGCTTGTGCCCCTATCCCTCCACGTGCCTGATGACGTGGGGGATGAGGGGCGCAAGTGAAGGTTCTCTCTTGCTTCGGCTTCTGTCCCGGCTTCTTCAACCGAGGTGGAGTTTGCTGCCGAGATGGCATCCGGGGTGGCTCAGCCGAGGTGGAGCTCCCCGCCGAGATGGCACCCGGGGTGGACCAGTTCGGCGCTAGTGGCCCGGAGATGCTTGACTTCGGCAGGGGCCTCTGTCCTGGTAGCCGGGGTGAGATTGGTGCCACGTGGATGGCACGCGGACGGCACGTGAGAATGCTTAGCCTCATCTGATGGCTGCGATTAACTTAATCCTGTGGTTATGGAAATCTCCCCACACAATTGCCCCCTAGCTTTTGACCTCTGAAGTGTGCTAGCCTTTAGGGGTTGAAAGCTAGAAGAATCCGTCCGGGGATGTGGCGATCGTCGTCTGGTGTCGCTTCAACTGCTCTGAAGCCATAAATGCTCTGTCTTGCCTGTACTGGGAAGCGAGTCGACGGCTACACGCGTCACCTCTTCACTGATTGCGGTGTCCGCCGGGATCCCTGGGAACGATCCAGTTGCGAGCCGAGCTGCATCCGGTTCCGAGTCGTCTACTTCAAGTTCGGAACCGTCGAACCTAGCGGCCAAGTTTAGGCGGGGGTCTTCTTAGTCTGCGACGCCATCTCCTGCCAGCACCCGCGCTGCTTCGAGCTCGGGAGGTGCTGGCGCTACTTCAGCTTCTGCTCCTGCTCCTGCTCCTGGTCCGAGTGCGGGAGTGCGGCGACGCTTCGCCGGAGCGCCCAAGGGAGGGGTCCCCGCCTAGAAAGAAGTCCAAGGCTGGGGAGACGGACTCGGGGGCTGAACAGCCTCCGAAGAATAAGGCCCCTGCGCGGGCCCCCGGAGCCAAGACTCCTATTGAGAAGAGCGCGCAGGTCAGCAAGCCGACCGGTGGAGCGACCCGCGAGCTGACGATCTCGGTGGGGCAAGGGTCTGGATCGGCCTCCGGACCCCGGAGTGCCCCAGCGCCATGGAGGCCGAGGATGAAGACAGCCCGGTGAGCCTCTGAAAGTCGAGGACCGGCTGTTGGGGAATGCCGAGGTGATCGGAGCTTTCGCCAAGGTCTGTGCTCTGCCAATAGACATGGAGACGCACGAGATGGTCTCGACGATCCAGGCTGATCTTCTGGTAAGTGTTTGCAACGCTTTTCTTCATTCTTCAAGTGTCTTGGTCGAACCTGACCCTCTGTTTCCATTTGCAGAACGTGCAGAGGCTCCTGACCGTGGTGGGAAGGAGCGATAAGAACGCGACGCGGGTCACTCAGCTGGAGTCTGAGAGGGACAAGCTGAAGAGGGAGCTGGAAGAGTAGCGGAAAGGAATGGAGGGGATGAAGAGGGCCAGCGCTGAAGAGGCTGCTCGGCTGGCATCGGCTCTGGCTGATGCCGCCGAACTTACGTCGAAGGCGAGGTCTGGGCGAGGAACAAGAAGACCGCCGAACTGGAGTCTGAGCTGGCCAGATTGAAGGCTGAATCTACTGCTGAGGGGATGAGGCTGCGTGGGGAAGTGCTGGCTGGGCGCGCCGAAACGGCAAGGTTGAAGACGGCGAACGCCGAGCTGGAGAAGGAAAAGGCCTCTCTTCAGGCCGAGGCCCGGCCCGCCTTCCAGGATGGGGTGGATCGAGCTACTGAGCTGTACGAGAAGCAGGTGGAGATCACCGCCGTCCTGTTCGAGGAAGGATGCCTGGCCGCACTGAGACGTGCGGGGCTCCCGAGCCGAGCTCCGCTCCTGCAGCCGAAAATGCCCCAGTTGGAGCTCCTGCAGTGGTTCCTGCTCCGGAAGATGCTCCGGCTGCCCCGGTCTTGAGCGGTGCCCCGATTGCCAGTGATGCTTCTGCCGTGCCTCAGGGTGAGGCTTCTTCTGCCCCTGGAGCAAATGAGGCTCTGGTCGAAGAATCTCCTGCCAGCGACGCTCCCAGCAAGGTCGCGGTTCCGGCCGAATCCACTGGTCCAGCAGATTCGGTGATCGACCTAGTGGAGTCGCCGAAGCCACAGTAGCCGGGCTCCTCTTTATTTGTCTTTCTTGGCCGAATTGCCTTGCGCCGGGGTAGATCCATCGTTCCGCTGGACTCGGCGAGGCGAGAGTGAGTGCGGCTATGGCCTCCTGAGGGGTGTATGAACCCGGTTTTCAGGAATCTGACCTTGGCCGAAATGGCTGACCTTGGCCGAACTGCCTTGCGCCAAGGTGTGAGGGGTTTATGAACCCGGACTTTAGGAAACGGCTGAGTGTATGGACTCCAGACCATTCCCAGGGCGGTAGACCCTTGTAGAGTGGGATGAAACCCTGAGTTTAGGAATTGGCCGAGTGCCCGAACTCGAGGCCTTTTCCAGGGCTGTTAACCCTTGAGTGTGTTCCAAACACGGGGACTTTAGGAAAGGCTGAGTGCAGGAACTCCAGGCCATTTCCAGGGCGTATGTACCCAAAGTGTGTCCAAGACACGGGGGCTTTAGGAAAGGCTGAGTGTAGGAACTCCAGGCCATTTCCAGGGCGTAGAGCCACGATTGTGTTCAAAACACGGGGCTTTAGGAAAGGCTGAGTGTAAGAACTCCAAGCCATTTCCAGGGCGTAGAGCCTTGATTGTGTCCAAGACACGGGGCTTTAGGAAAGGCTGAGTGTAAGAACTCCAGGCCATTTCCAGGGCGTAGAGCCTTGATTGTGTCCAAGACACGGGGCTTTAGGAAAGGCTGAGTGTAAGAACTCCAGGCCATTTCCAGGGCGTAGAGCCTTGATTGTGTCCAAGACACGGGGCTTTAGGAAAGGCTGAGTGTAAGAACTCCAAGCCATTTCCAGGGCGTAGAGCCTATGCTGCCGGAGTCGACCAGAGAGAGGTGACAGATTGCCCTTGGCCGAAATGGCTGGCTTTGGCCGAGACGAGCTGCTTGTGCCGAAGTGGAGTCGTCATTCCGGCTGTGGAAGCGTGAGCTCGGCAATGATCCTTGAGGGATGTAAAAACCCGGACTTTAGGAATCCGGCCGAGTGTCCGAACTCGAGGCCTTCTCCAGGGTCCAGGACCCGGAGCTTTAGGAAACGACCGAGTTTGGACTCGAGGCCTTTTCCAGAGCGGTAGACCCTTGTAGCCGAAGTCGATCAAAGAGAGATGACAGATTGATGACGGGGCGAAAGCTATTTCCATTGATTCAGAGATTCATTACATCTTTTAGAAATTGAATTTCTTGGGATACAGATGGATACAGAGGACGCCAGATGGATCACGTAATGATCTTCTCCGAATCCTCACTGTCTGGAACCTGGGCTGCGCTCTGGTGAACTCGGCCCTCGCTGCCGCCGGCATCTCTTGCCTCAACAAACTCTGGAATGTGGCCCTCTTCGGCCAGCTTCTCCAGATACCACTGCAGAGAGTTGCAGTCTTCGGTCCTGTGCCCGTTGCCCCTATGGAAGGAGCAGTAGAGCTTGCTTCGGACGCCTGAGGTGGGCTCATTCAGCATGGGCGGAGGGTACTTGAAGAACGGCTTGGACCTGATCTTGGTCAGGATGCGGTAGATCGGCTCCTTGAAGACGACGCTGACGCTCTGACTGGCGCCGGAGGGAGGTCTGGGCTTCCAGGTGCCCCCAGACCTGGACGACGAAGGCTTCGCCGAACTGGAGACCCAGGCCTGCTCGGGCTCCTGCTTCTGGGAGGGCCTCCCGCCCCCCTGCCGAGGCTGGCTACTCTTCTGCTCGGGCTCCGGATGCCCGTCCTGATCCCTGGCCCGGATCTCGTCTTCCTCCCGGGCGATGAAGCGCTTCACCCGGGACATCAACTCTGGCATGGATTCTGGGGAGTCCCCGGCCAAGTCTTTGCGCAAGTCGTTGCCGGGGATCAGGGCATGCTGGAAGGCGTAGATGGCTATCCCTTCCCTCGCGCCCTCGATCTGGCTGTAGACCGCCCAGAATCGCTGGGCGAACTTGGAGAGGGTTTCGCCCTGCTTCATTTTCAGGGCGATGAGGTCCCCTTCCTTCTTGGGGACGACGGTGTAGGCTTGGAACTTCTTCAGGAAGGAGAGCTGGAGCTCCTTCCAACTGGAAACCGACTGCTCCGGGAGAGAGCAGAACCACTTCAGGGGGAGGTCACCCAAACTGGAGGAGAAGATCTTGCAGTTTAGGTGACCCTCGTTTCCCCAGATGGACATCTTCTGGGAGAAGTGTCGGAGGTGTGCGGATGGGTCGGACAGTCCGTCGTAGGGGACGAATCGCGGGACGGAGAACTTTCTGGGCAAGGGGGTGCGCTCGATCTCTTTTGTAAAGGGCGAGCCCCCCAGATCAGTGTGACCATAGATCTGCTTCTGGTCCCGCATGTCCAAGTTGTGCTGGAGAGCCAATCTGACGCGTTTGTCGAATCGCTCTTGCTCATCGTCCTTCTCTGGAGTCTGAGCTCTGGGCTTTCGCTTGTGATGGCTCGGGCTACGACGGCTATGAGTTCGGCCGTCGCGGCTATGGTGACTTCGGCTGTTGCTCGAGCCTTCGTCACGGATCTGGCTCCGTTTATGGTCCAGATGATTTCTGGGGTCCTCGCGGGGAGGCTGGGCTGCCCTGCTGGGGGCGTCCCTCTTTTTTCCTTGAGGCTCAGAGACTTGCCTCAAGGAGGCAGTTTGCACTGCCCTCAGCTGCTGCTGGAGCTCGCGAATCAGCCGCTCTTGCTTCTGGAGTTGCTTCTGGAGGAGAGCAGCTTCGGGAACCTCTCCAGTGGCAGGGCGTCGAACGTGGCGCGTCTCTCCCACGGCCACGGCTTTGTCCTTCCGGGGACGCTCATGCTGACGCTCATCGCGTCTGGGTGGCGCGACTTCTTCTGACGAGGTCGAGGCCTCGTATCCCTCTTGGAGTGGGAACTCGATAAAGAGCTGAGAGCCTAAGCGGCCCTCGCCTGCAGTCGTGCCATGCACCGTACGGGAGCGTCCTTGAAGAGGGACGTCCGTTGGCGGTGGTGGCAGCTCGAGCGCTGCTCTCGAGGATTCTACGCCCTTCCTAGCTTTCGGAGGCATGGCTTCTGAAAGGTTGAGGTTAAGAAGGTTGGGAAGGTTTTGAGAGGTTGGGATATTGCTTTCCCACAGACGGCGCCAATTGTAGGTGCAGAAAATAATGACCCACAATAAGGAGGGAGCCTTATAGGACTTATCCGAGAAGATGATGGTGAATGGGAGTGACTGGATGCCGTCCGGAAGCCTGAAAGGGAATAGCAAACGGTCAGAGGACCCTGGCCTGGGCGGCGCAAGGCTCTCCGATGCCAAAGTCAGTGAATGAACTGGAACAATGGAAGGAGAGGAAGAAGAGAGGCAGGGTAAGGGCTCTGTGTAGGAAAAATGGCGTACCTTAGATGGTGGGTTGAGCCTCTATTTATAGAGTGTGGAACGTATCTTTGGGAGATATTGTGGTGTGGGTCCCCTGATTCGACTGGGAAGTCACGATCAGCCCACATTGCATTAATTGTGGTCCAATCCAGCCCACTTTGCATTAAATGCCCGTCCGGTCAGCCCACATCGCATTTAATGCACATCTTGTTGGGCCAGATCCTGTTGGGCGCCTTTGGCGGTAGGGGTACCAGCGGATCTGCCCTCGGGCCCTGCCCTCATGTGGCCTCAGCCGCTGGATGCTGCCCTGTCAGGGATCTGGCGAAGATTGTGGGCGGCTGGATGTCGCGTCTGTCCCACTAGCTTGTGCCCCTATCCCTCCACGTGCCTGATGACGTGGGGGATGAGGGTCGCAAGTGAAGGTTCTCTCTTGCTTCGGCTTCTGTCCCGGCTTCTTCAACCGAGGTGGAGTTTGCTGCCGAGATGGCACCCAGGGTGGACCAGTTCGGCGCTAGTGGCCCGGAGATGCTTGACTTCGGCAGGGGCCTCTGTCCTGGTAGCCGGGGTGAGATTGGTGCCACGTGGATGGCACGCGGACGGCACGTGAGAATGCTTAGCCTCATCTGATGGCTGCAATTAACTTAATCCTGTGGTTATGGAAATCTCCCCACACAACCTCCATTTTCTTAGCTACTCCAACACTCTTATTAACGCAGGTCTATATTCACTGTTTTTCCTCAATTCTTGAATCTTACAGGTTTGCTAAACTACTCTCACAAGAAAGGAAGCTACGTGAGACAAGATGAGCACAAAAGGCATTCCATGTCCAATTGATTATGCATGTTATTAGGATGTCATCTAGTTAATTGGGTGTACTGTTGTATTCCTTCTTCTTAATGCTTCTTTTAGAAACCAAACAACAAAGACAGTTTGTATAGTTTTTTATGGTGTACTGGTTTAGGCCTTAATTTTTTGGCCATTTCGGCCGAAATGAAATGGAAATGACCACTATGCCAGTCACAGCAAATTATGTAAGATTAGTTGAAATCTGGTTGAATATGCTTTTACTGAAAAGGGTAATGGTTTTATTATATATAAAGATTCTGGGGGCTTAGTCTACCCACCACAAGCCCAAATAATACCCACCATCTGAAGGACAAAATGGGCGCTTCACCTCTTGTTGCTTGTACATGCTCTAGGCCCATAGGTACTTGGTATATTTGCTGCAAATAAGGCGGCTAGGAATGTTATGATCTACTGGATTGTATGGATTCGATCGACTTGCGTAATTGATCAGATGATAAGCCTAGAGTCACTTGATTGGTGGTGACAAAATCGATTTACCAATCTTAGCTACATGCTTGATTAGGAATGGTTAATTGCTCAACCCAAATGAAGAGAGAGAATTCTCAAATCTAAGCACAATCCAAAAGCCTCATTAGCATTTATATTTGTGGAAAGCAAAGCCTTTCCAAATATGTGTGGATGAATGTAAAGGGGGGGAAAAGTATATATATATATATATATATAAAGAAGCTTACAATTAGGTGTTTAAAAGCTTTATCAAGAAAATTCCATATTAAATTTAAAGCCACACCAAGATATACACCATGACACTAGAATTACAAAGAAAACCCTACCACATGATAAGAAAAAAACCACAGAGCAAATATGATAAACTTGGTTTTGCTTTTCTTCTTCTCAAGTTTATGCCCAAGACTTGAGGTATTATATCAAATTCAAAACATACAATGTTATCTCTTTGACGATCTCGACTCTAAAGAGAACCCTCCATTTATTCTCCCATTCTTCTTGTTTTACTCCACTTCATAATGAAAACCCTAGTCCTATATATCCCCTATTTTTCCCCTTTCATTTTATATGCTTCATTGTATCAAGTGTGAGGGCAATCATGGGTCTAGAACCTCCACTTGACAGACGTGTGTTTCATTGAGGAAAAGGGTCTCATGATAAACCTATTCGAATGCTTCATAGTAATGCTTATCCAAAGAGAGTTTATCTACCAACTGTATGTATTGCAAATCTATTTAAACACACTTGTATGCATGTTTACCCAAAAGACAAAACATTTGTATGCAAAATGAAATATAGAGAAATCATTCAGATTTCATACCATCATGAGCTTTACAAGGTTGTGCCCACAATAACAAAATCCCCCTCGAAGTCATTGAGGAGGAGGCCATCACCAAACTTGGATTCTCATCTAGCATCCATACTAGCCAACTCCTAACAGAATTCTTGCTCTTCCATAAAAACTTGGGTGTGAAAATGAATTTATTTACACACCATTTTTACATGCAGTTTTCATATGTAACAAACACAACGATGTACAATAATTATGCATGTGATTCATTCAAATAACTGCAAACAAACGACCCATAAGAACAAATCTTACATTAACTCATTATCCAATACATCGTGGGCACCGATATCATATACAAATGTGATGGGTTTTTGAATGATATGTGTTATTCTATTTTAAATCCATGTCTCACTTTGATTATCACAATAAATCACATACTTTTTTAAGTCCAGCTATCCAATTTTAAGAGAAACCTCGTCATCGACAACATTTTTATCCCGAGTTTAATTTGTAGTTGCAATGAAAACTTGAACAAATCAATACACTTCTCCAATTTTGATTGCCAAGACGTACACAGCCCCTATGTGAAATTTTGAGACTACATATTGCTAAATTCTCTCTGATATTTTAGTACGAATTTGAAAATGGCTATTTGTAAGAACTCAACGACTCAAATAGGAAATTTAATCTGATTCAAGTTAATTAGGAAACCTAATTACATCTCTAATAGGAAACCAAATCACATTATCATAGGAAACCTAATTATGATATAATCACTTGACAGCTGCCCGTCCTGGTTGGTAAGTCTTTATCTTTATGAAATAGATCTGTTTCAAATGGCCTATTCGAAATAGATCGATGTTTTAAAAATAGTTTGTTTGGCAACACAAAAAAATTGATTAAAATAGATATTTTTAAAGCAATGATTGAAAGTTTTTCATAAATATCTCGAGATCCATAAGGAATCAAGCATTGAGATTTGACGCGATAGCTATGTTTAGTCTTACAAAGAGAATTACCGGTTTGGATCTTTCATTTAGGGCCATGGATTTAAAAAAAAAAAAAGACAAAAATGTCGGCTTTGTTTGCAAATTATCTTAGAAACCATGATGATCCAACCGTTAGAATTTACACCCATAGCCGTGCCTGCTGTTCTTAATATATTCAATGGCATGGTTTGGATCATGATTTATGGTCCCATAACTTATAAAAATACAAAAAAGTAGTATGCCTGTGGACCCTTTCAAAACTCAACCACAAGATTTTTATTTAACAAATGGTCCACGATGATTCTTAAATTTCTTGAGATCCATAAGGAATCAAATATTAAAATTTGGCAGCATAGCCGTGATTGGCCTTACAAAGGGAACTAATGGTTTAGATTTAACGTTAGGGGCCCACAAAAAAAAATAGATCAATGGCCTGGAGTTTTCTTCAAGTATCTAAAATTATAGGAAGATCCAACGGCTGAGATTTGGACATGTCATCGTTTTGGACCTTCTGAATATATCTAACGGCCCGATATATGATTTATGCTCCCAGAAATTAAAAAAAATAAAAAAAATGGACTGCCATGGAGGACGTCGGTAGCTCCGTATCTTTTTCCGCTCAAGAGACATTGCTCTAGTTGAATTCTCTGCATGCCTTTTGTGACAACTTGAAAAAGACTTGTTATGTCCAAATACCATTTCAATTGGATGCAGTAAAAATTACTGCCAAACACTTTAAAAATGGATTGATTTGGTTATAAGACAAAAAGTCCCTGAGATGCCAAACGGCCACCAATTTTCCTTTCCAGGACTAGCAAGGTACCTTCTCACAACAGTGCCCACTAAATGAGCAATATCCATTGCTCTGGAAACCATTTCATAAATCAAATTTCCCACCCCTGGAGAAAGGGTCATATAGAAGAGAATAAATTGAAGGAAAGGACATTCACTGGTTTTTGTTTCTGTCACACTATTTTTCATTTATTTCAAGTCTACTATTTATAGTACATCACTACATTGTAAGGGTAAGATAAGAAGACCAGTGTACATTTGGAAGGCTTTCTCTCCATATATTTGAATTTGCTCTGGTACAGCTCCTCCATACTTCTATCAGCTAGACTCCGTCAAGCTTTAACATCTTTTGACCGAGTGGTTGTTGCTTGGGGTGCATAAGACCCAATTAATGTTGCTTGTTTGTTTGGCTGAACTCTATAATGCATTTGAAGATCCATATGTTTGCTAGGCTGGGTTGGTTAGCCCATATTTATTGGGTCTCTAATAAAGGGGACTGATGTCAACTTTTCTTTCTCTTCTCAACAGTAGGATGCAGTAGCTTTGCAATTAATTTGAAGTGATTCTAAGTGACTTACTAACAGGCTTTTAACATTTTTTGCTCTTTTCAAGCACCGGTTAGATATATTATCCACATATTCTTTTTATTATAATTTAACAGATGGTATGATGTTGTTCCCCAGTTAGATCAATGAATCTTCTTTTCTGCTGTTGGATCAATTATCTAAAGTTCTTCCACCATTAGATCAATCATCTAGAACTTAATTGTTGCTTAATCAGTGATGCGAGTCTTTACAAACCATTAGATCAATCATTGGTATATATCTTTCTACCCTTGGATCATGATCTGAGGCTTATCCATCATTAGGTAAACCTTTTCTATCGCTGGTTCGATATTCAATGATCTTCTGTTGGTCTGACAAACTGAGACTTTTCTACAATTAGATCGTGGTAAATATTAATATGTTCGGGAGGCGTCTCATAAAAAATTTTTTTTTTTTGGGCAAGTTAAGTTTCCGTTAGGGGTTGATCGTTAACAAGTAAAATTCACCACCACAGCCGCACTTTGTGGGGCTTTTGTTACTTCCAAACTCCCGACCACCAATGTGATGCCTCTACCACCGGAAAGCTTGGACACTAGCAAGTCGTCACGTGGAGCGTCTATCGGGATTCGAAGTGGACACCTCTAGCAGGTTGCAACGAGGAGCCTCTACCATCAAAACATATAAATGATGGTAAGCATGAACATTTCTAATATACCTTTTCAGCTCTCACTTTTTGTAAGGTGTCAAACTTCTTTAGTTCTTCTGTCGATCCCAACAATAGATAAAGGAGGACGGGTTGCGTTAGGTAAGTTGGCAACGATCGTAAAAAAATTTCACGATTCAAACCATAATTCTGAGACATGATGATGACGTTTTATAAGGTGTCACAGTAAGATTACTGCAGGGCCTTGATTAAAAGACATATCAAATATATATATATATATATTTAATATTTCCAATTTATAGAACGACCTTTGATATTATAAGGCTAAAACTCTTCCATAATTTATACATTAAGAAGTGCTCGTTGTATTAGAAGTAAACGTGGTTGATTGTAAAAGTCGGGAAAAGGCATGTTGTTGTACCTAAATTTCCTTCTACTTAAACACTACAACACTGCATGTATTATTTTATGTTTTTTCTTATCAAACTTTCTTCGAGGAAAAGCTTCTAAACATGTTGGAGCAAGTCAACACTCATCCTTCTTTGTTTCTTGTCTGTTATAAGTACAGTACTAGCTGGTTTTAGTCGGTGATATTGACAAGAAAATACCAATCCATGTGATAGCATTCATTCTCAGAATAATTCCTAGAATGATGCCATAACAGGCCTAAACACTGTTGAACTGGTTCTTACCGGCCCTTTTGAAGCTGAGCTTAATTGCATTTGGAAAGAAGCAGATACAAAGAAAGAGTTGTTTACTCTTTCCAAAATGTCTGTGTTTTTTTTTTTTTGGTAGAGTTTCAATTTCCTTTTAACAACTTGATAGAGAGGTATATTGATGCAAAACCGTTGGATAGGGGTATATATATAATAATGATAATAAAAAAAACAATCATATTGCATTGTGTATAATAGAAGAGCCAAGATTTAGACCACTTTGCCCGATGTCTTAACTTGAGACCAACTGGAATCCGAGTTGGTCTAACCCACCTGACCCAAAGCCAGGTTGTATCGGTCGGACTCAGGTTCAATTGGGGTGGATGGTGGACACAGGCCAGATTAATTGCATATTCCTAGGAGATCAGGTCACCCAGCCGCCCCGCTCACCCTGAATTACCAGGGATTTTTACCAGGGATTAATCCCTTGCATCCCCTACTCCTCGTACTCCTCACATGTACAAGTTTTCACTCTCCTAATGTGCATGTTTCCCTCCTTATGTGTCAGTACTCACTCCGTGCTTCTGTGCAGGTTGGTCACCTAAAAAAAAACGCATATTCCTAGACTCGGTGTCCAACTGACAAATAGATAGACTCAGCTGGTCTGGGACCTCACTGCAGCCCGGTGGGTGCAGAATCTTAGATAGTTTTAAAATGATATTTTATAAATAAGAAAGCCACTGCTGCCTATCCTTAGAATTTTCAATGGGTCATTGTTAAAAGAATATTCCAGGTTACACTAATTCATGTTAATGTTCGCAAAAATTCAAATGCGGTCTTTCTGCCTGTTTGAACAGACAATGGTGGACTCAAGATTTTTATTTAGGTGGGGCTAAACTTTTACTCAAGTTTGCTTACTTTTTTCACATTAAAATACCAAATGATTGGGCACTTTTCTATGCTCAAATCTCTTGTCTAATTGAAGGGTCTTTCCACCGTCTCTCCCAAATTTAACTGATCATCAATTCATTATCATTAAAACAACTAAGATAACATTTCTTTTAATCCTAGGTGTTTAGATGCCTTGAAACGGTGATTTGAGTGAGCACCCAGTTACCCAATTTGGGTTCCCAAAGGGATTCTATTTCGACGTAAGAAATTTGATTCCCTACAGTTACCTAACTATAAAAATAATTCTTTATAGTCAAGGGCTCATGGCAAAGAAGAAAAAATGCCACTTAAATGTAACTCAAATTATCCAAACATATCTAACTCTAAGGCCTGATTTATTTGTAAATTGAAAATTAAAATGTGCCCAATGGTGATTTGGTAATCTTCGGACTTGTAGATATGCTTAGATTAGGTGATTTAGGGCTTGGGGTTTGAATTAAGATTTGGATATTAAGGGTTTGAAATTAAGATTTGGAGATTAAGGGCTGGAGAGATTATGATTATACTAATTACGAGGAGGGAGAGAGAATGCTTTATTTAGGGTTATTTGGCGAGATAGAGACTAACCATGAGAGTACCGGCGACGAGAAGCTCGGTCGGCGCAAATAGGATCTCGAATTCTCAGTAGAAACAAGATTTAGAAAGTGAACAACGTGAATAGGATCTGGTACTCTCAGTCACCAAGGTTTAGTAACGTGGGGCGATCACAAGGTTTAAACGTGGGGCGACTAATTATTATACATATGTGGGACAGGTAAGGCCATTTAAATTTTTGCAATTTCAAAATCAACCTGGGTACCAGCCCCAAGTTGTATATGCATAGGTCCGCCACTGTGAACAGACATCCTGAGTTGGTGTTGCTTGTGCTAGATCATGCTACCCATGCCAGCAGCAGGTTGGCACAAGCATCTCAATTTTAAAAGATCACAGAAAATGTTAGAAAGTTAAGAATAAATATATTTTTATTTGGCAAGGCAATAAGAATAACTAATTTTATACAACTTTCTCTCCGACGGACGTCAACAAGAGAAATCTAATTTTCATGGACATGCAGGAGAAGAACATTTCGCATGCAGCTAATATCATGTAAGGATTGTAAAGTCATTATGGGAGATCTCCAATCTGATACCAAAAATCATATATATATATATATATATTTAGAGCCCAATGTGTAGCATTGCTATTGTATCTTCTCTGCAGTTTTATATGATTACAAGGAAACCCCTGCAGCTTAAATTTTTTAAAAAAATCAAAACAGCCTCTAACATGGTCTCTTCATCTGGATACTTGTCAAAGATAACATCTATACTACATTTTCTTTCATAAAAAACTACGATTAGGAACTTTTCTGAGTGGGGTGCCGCAATAGAAGACAAAACGCAGATGGGTCACTGAAGACAGAACCAGTCTTCTTAACTACAAAATTTCATGTTACTGTTTCACAGATTTTTCTAATGCACTCCCACATATTCCCCTACCCACGTTTATTGTGTATGTCACAGGCCAGACCTTTCTTCTATGGACTCTGAAAACAGTATCTCTATGATCAAATGGTCCCAATTTTTGTAACACAAGGGAGACCTCAAATCCTTACTGCCTTGCACGCTTCCAGGTCTGTGCCGCATAGCCTGGGCTATTTCAAGCTTAGAAACATGAGATTGCACTGTTTTGGATAATATCTCTCTCTCTCTCTCTCTCTCTCTCTCTCTCTCTCTCTCTCTCTCACACACACACACACACACACACCCCACTTGGGCCTGTAGCCCAAGCTTACCCACATGCAATTTGGTCGGGTTGGGGCTAGGTCAAGCCCAAGCTTACCCCACAAGCAATTAATTTTGGCTGGGTTAGGGCGGTGTCAACACCCGCCCAAACTCCATAATCCTTAGATCATAGTTGTTTCGATGTTTGCCATGGCCAATTACCAGTAATGATTTACAGATTTACCAGAGGGCAAGACAAACAAGTCCTATGGTTTTACTGGTTTATACACCAGCCAGGGTAACTAATCCTAGCTTACCCACAAAATATAAAATGTAAGAAAAATTAAAATTAAAAATTATTTACTCCATAAGACACAAGTACACCACCAGGCACCAAGGATCAAGGGCATGAAGCTGCGTTAATGCGCAACACGTTTGCAAGTCAAATCCTTGGAAGCCAATTAATGTTTAAGGATATGTATGCAACTGCAATAGATTGTCAGAGAGAATTGATGAGGGTGCAAGAAAGGTTCATGAGTTGATTGTGATTATGTTTGAACCAAGTGTTAGACTTAAACAATTCAATGCCTTCTTAATCAAGTATAATTAATCTCATATAAACAACATGTTTTGCAACTGCCAATACTTAATTCATGGATCTATCAATAGGATAGTTATGAAATGAAGTCAGAGGTCCACGTTTAACTCCATTGATTGATGCTCAGGATCATCCATTGAGCAGGCTAGCTGGACTATCACCCAAAGTGATCATCAATAGATCATTTCTTCATGTAGGACCTAATCCCTTTGTTGATGCTTATAGAAGATGATGCAATTCATAACAAGGCCGACACACTTTCTTCTCAAGGAGTGCTGTTTTGATATTGGCCAGACGGACTTATTAATAAACAAGTTGACTAAAGAAATATATTCTACTTGGATGAGAACTAAATAAACACAACAATATAAGTGATGGTTAACAAGTTCTAATCGATAAAAACTGAGTTCATGAAAAATGTTGAAGTCCCACCAATAAAATAGTTTAAATATAGGATAAAATACTTTAATATGTACAATTAAAGAACAGATAAGGTACTAAAATATTAGAAATTGAGAGGCAAGTTTTAGAATACAGCTGTTGTATGTGTTTTTCCTATCAATACTGTACTACCTAAACAAAAGAATTCATTGCACAATTATATTCCTCATCTATGCACCACAAGCCCACCCAAATCCTCTTTTATGTACAATTAACATTCGGTAAACACGCCTCACAGCATGCGCTCTCACATGATTTACTCCCTTTTTTCCCTCATCATACTATCTTCCCATGACTACCCCTGTTGAGTCTCTGCAACATCAAGGCTGCCCATTTTCCTTGGCATGTGAATTTCATGCACTAGAGATGCTTCTACAATACATTGTGTCCATCGCGAAGCTCCAAACGGCACGTCTTTGGCAAAAACCTTGCGTATGAGAATCTGATAATTAACTATTAATCATCAGTCTATGTCTAGTTGAGGTCAGCTAATTAAAAAAAATAGCAATCCAAATAATAAATGGTTAAACACAAACCACGGCATCATCCTAGTTCTTGTTCAATCAATGATACCAATGGACTTGGTCCGTCGATGCAAAATGTATGTAGATTGTTATTACCATCAAACGAAATTTATGAAATTGAACAATGGTAAGAGTAGATTGTTAAAGCCATTTAAGCTGACTCATGAAGCATATCCAGGTCTTGTTGAGTGCCCTATATTCTCACAGAAGCAACTCATTTAGAATAGAAAACTTCCGTATTAATTGGACTAGTTCCTATCTGGGCTTTGTCTTCTGTACATAAAAAGATTTGGTGTTGGCAGGTCAAATCAGCAATTAGATGGGGAAAGAATTTATGGCTCACGTATAATTTACACTTTGAAAGGAAGAATCAAGATGATATATGATTCCTTCCTCCAATTGGAACTATAAATATTGAAACGTTGTGACAACACAATCACCATTTGGAGATCCATTTCCTTGTAATACCACATCCTAGATTCATACCCCTTATCTCTGTGTGTCATGGAAGAAGCATTGCGCAACATTGATCCTCTCCAGCCGCCAACTTACGGAAACCTAATCACCATTCTCAGCATTGATGGAGGGGGGATTAGAGGGCTCATTCCTGCTAAGATTCTTAGCTTTCTGGAGTCTCAGCTTCAGGTTTAGTACATTATTTAGAGAGCTATAACATACTCATTGTGCTTATGTATTTAGACCTAATCACAAACATCGGACTTCCACATTTTGCATCCCATGATCATTTGTGAATATCATGATACCATGCATTTCGTTTTACCATACACATCCTAATATAAATTCTAATGGTGGGGGTTTAGTGGAACAGGAAATTGATGGTAAGGATGCAAGAATTGCAGACTACTTCGATATCATTGCAGGGACAAGCACAGGCGGTCTCGTTGCCACCATGCTTACTGCACCAAATGAACAAAATCGTCCTCTCTTCGCTGCCAAGGATATAACAGCCTTCTATGTTGAACATGGCCCCAAAATATTCCCTAACTCTGGGTAATAAACAATGCAATGATCAAAATGTAAATAGTTCTAAAACCAATTGACTAGAACTCGACTAATGGTTTCTATTTTGGAGTCTTAATCATATGCCAACTAAGGACTTATCAATGCATCTGTATTTTCTAGAAGATATGAGCTTGGCATACATCAATCTGCAACATGTTTACACACACATATGTGCATGAAAATAAAACTGTAGTTCTATTTCTTTGCTACGTCAATTTGTATCCTTCCCTAACAATCTGATAATGGAATGACAGTTTAAGGGTTTTTAATTAGCTTCACTATGGATCCAGAATCCATTGGTGGCCCAAGACACAGTGGGTAGGATTTCCAAATGGAAAGTACTGGGTTTATTATATTAAACATTCCAAAATAATTTCAAGTACTGTAGTTATAGAGAGAAGAAAAATTTTACAACATACATGGAGTTAGAAGTTCCGTTACTGTATGACTAATACGTTCTAACTTTTTTCATTGCAGGGGCCTCTTTGCTTCAGCCAAAAATATATTGAAAGCAGTAGCTGGTCCAAAATATGATGGCAAGTATCTTCATGAAATTATAAGGAAAATATTAGGACAGACACGATTGCACCATACCTTGACAAATACAGTTATACCTACCTTCGATATCAAGCTACTCCAACCCACCATTTTCTCCACATTTGAGGTTTGTTCTCACTGAACCAAATTTAGCATCAATGTATCTATAATCTTCTGTGTTCTGGTAAATTAAGAGCTTTGGATGGAGAGAGAGAGAGAGAGAGAGAGAGAGAGAGAGAGAGAGAGAGAGAGAGAGAGAGATTAAACCACACTACAGGCGTATATGGCCTCAAGTCATTAAATTGTTACAATTAAGGCCATATTGTCATTTTACTGTCACATTGAATTTTGAAGTATCTTATTTCTCATTATTCAATTCCTTATCTAACTCCAAGGGGTTGGCCGAGTGGTCAGGACCCCTCTTCCGGAGCTAGAGGTCTCGGTATATATCGACCCCCGGTTCCCCCTTCTGCAGGAATCGAAAGTTGAGTCCACTAGTGCTACCACCTTGGGGCCACAGGAGTGTTTACTCGACTTTCCTCTGGGCCCGGAGGGATTAGTTCAGCCCAAAGAGTTGGAAACCCTCCGATAGCAAAAAAAATAAAAATTCCTTATTTGATTTTCATGTCCATTCTTAAGGTTGTAGTTTATGACAACCACCCAAGTCGTTAAAATTATTCTTATTATTTTCCCTCAATTGCAAAAGAAATATATTAAGAGAGGTTGAAGGGGACTAGGCAAAAATAAAGTTCCCTCCCCACCCAAAAAAGAAAAAAGAATACAACTAAGATTAATTTATTACAACGAGGATTATGTTGTCATTTTACAATCATATTAAATTCTCTCCTATTGAATTGCTTGTCTAATTTTTCAAGTCCATTATGAAGGTTGCACAGGAACAAGTAAACAATATGAAGGTGGCCTTATAGCTTAAGATCTCATTCTAAGAAATGATTAGTTGTACCCATATGATTAACAGACGATGCAGATGAATTTCACTCAACACAACTACTAGGGCTGTAAGCGGTCGGTTTTTGGTCGGTTTTACGACATATGACACTCGGACCGAAACTTTCGGTTTTATAATTTTGCAATAACCAAAACCGACCAAAGTACATATACTGGACACTAGAAACCGACATTTCGGTTTGGTCAGTTTCGGTCGGTCTTCGGTTAATGGGCTGGGCCTAATTTGTGCTCTCTTAATAACTGACAATAGTGTCAAATACAAAATAATTTGTGCTCTCTCTCTCTCAGTGAGAATGTACTTATATATGTGCATATTCCTTTTTGGCTTGTGACCTGGGCACATTATGTTATGTTAGTGATTGCAATGTGCACATGTAGATAAATATTTTTAAATGAAAAAAAAAAGACTCTCCAGCCATTTCATTTTGATTGTTAATTAGCAGCTAGAATCTGTATAAGTATTCTATTTTATTAGAGCCTTTGAACTTGAAGTCAGCCGTTAGCCGGCAATATCTTGATCATAGTGCCTAGCTCGGAAACCTAATGTATCTAAACACTTTGTTCGGTCGGTTCGGTTTTAACCGAACAGTTTCTACATAATTAAAAAAACCGACCGTTGAAAAAAAAAAACTTACAAATAACCGTTCGGTCGGTTTGGTTTTAAAAAAAAATTATAAATCGGCCAAACGGTCGGTTCGGCCGGGCGGTTCGGTTTTCACGGTTAATTTTGACAGCCCTCAGCCCTAACAACTACAGAACAGAAAGTTATAAAAAAAAAAAAAAAAAAACATTCAAGCAAATTAAACCATATGTTGCACCATTAAAAGACCTCTAATTATTCTTGATTCTTGTAAAACCATCTTTTATTGGACCCTTAATTACCTTTTCTATTTAATATTCTTTATCTTGTAATATTAAAACTTCATTTCAAAGTCCACACAAATTATAATGTATTAAAGACAAGGGTTTTGGATTCAATTTTGACCATATTTCTTTTGATTTTGACTTTTTATTGAGCATTTGTAAAAAGCTAAAATTAATCAGGTCAAGAGATTTGACTCCTCACGACGTCTTGCCCCTTTAAATAACTAACCTAATCAACTACACCACCTAATGCTCAACTGTATTTTTATAAAAAAATGTCAAAACTAATTAGATGGAGCATGAACTCTAGCCACGTGAATTATGCCTGTGCTTAGTATGAGTTATTGTGCTAGTTTGTTATTATTGCTTCAATGGAAAAGAAAATCAGGAGAATCAAACAAACTGATATTAGAAAATTAAGAGACCTTAAATAAGATAAATCCCATTTCACACCCCTTCTGTACATCAGTTTGTATGCATGTTCAAATGATACCAGACTAACTACACTTGTTTTGTGGTGCAGGTAAAATCTAATCCCTCCTTGGATGCGCTACTCTCGGACATATGCATTGGTACATCTGCAGCTCCGACTTACTTCCCTGCCCATTATTTCAAAACAGGAGATTCTTCTGAAGGGAATGTGAGAGAATTCAACCTTATTGATGGTGGTGTGGCTGCCAATAATCCGGTAAAAGCAATTGCATCGAATTCTTAGGGCAAGAATTTGAGTGATCTGTTTGGCATGAATTCCTAAAAATTAGTAGTAAAGAAGTGAAGCGTTTAAGGTGGAGAACATGTGACTAACACATTCTTAATTAGAACTCAATTTCCTACGGTGATTGACGGGTAAAAGTAGAGATTATTTATTGATCTTCACCATTAATTCTTCACTTTTAGGGCATGTTGAAAGTCATTGCTGTGAGATCCTACGATTTCATTACTGATCCCCAAAAAAAAGGGCCCTAGGGCCTAGACCATACTTAATTACATTATCTAGCAAAAAGACAATTCAAATTGAATTAACCTTGATCTAGAACTTGCCATTTTATTTGCTAAATGGAAATCAATAGCTACTGATGAATCTGTTTCGATCGGCTTAGATTCATGAAAGTGAAACTGATTAAAAAAATTCAATAGTTGTCACATTAACAAAAAGCAAAAGAAGAGTTTTAGTAATTGTTGATAACCATGGTTTTAGGCATTGGTTGCAATGAGCGAAGTGACCCGCGAGGTGTTCCAGGAGAATCCAAACTTCTTTCCAATCAAGCCAATGGATTATGGTAAGTTTTTAGTTATCTCATTAGGAACTGGAACACAAAAGAATGAAGAGAAATATAGTGCAAAGGCTGCAGGGAAGTGGGGTATTTTTGGATGGTTGGTTAACAGCGGTAACAGTCCCTTAGTTGATGTATTTTCTCAAGCAAGCGGCGACATGGTTGACATCCACCTTTGTGTGGTTTTCGAAGCCCTTCATTCAGGTTGCAACTATCTTCGAATCCAAGTAAGATACGATGCCTATTTCATACATGAGTAAAGTTCATACTAAAAAATATCAGTGCTTGTATTCTAATAATCTTTTATCTTACTAAACAAGTTCTTGATTGGAATATTGCTAGGATGATACATTAAAGGGACCAGTTTCTTCTGTTGATATATCTACTAAGGAAAACATGGAGAATCTTGTGAGCATCGGCGAAGGATTGTTGAAGAAACCAGTTTCAAGGGTGAATATACAGACGGGGAAATATGAAGCCACAACAACAAATGAAGGCACTAATGAAGAAGCCCTGACAAGGTCCATCTCTTTTCCCAACAATTAATTACTACTCGATCTCTATTTTCTTAGTTAACTCACCAAAGCTCTTGCTAACACTGGTATAATATTTAATTCATGACATTTAACATGGTCTTTCTCTATTCTTGACAGGCTTGCTAAACTACTCTCAGAAGAAAGGAGGCTACGTGAGGCAAAATCACCCCACAAAAAACCTCCCGTGTCCATTTGATTTTGAATGTTATCAGTCTATCGTGTGTAAATTAATTAGTTGATTGTTGAATTGTTTGTATTCCTTTTCTGTTAATGCTTTCCTTTCAAACAAATATATAAGACGGTTTGGACAGTGCTGTGGTTTTGGTCTCGATTACAAGAAACCGAACATCACAGATCCACTTGTCACATCAAATAATGTAAAATTAGTTTAGGTCTGGTTGGTTATTCTTTCAGTGAATTAATTAGGTTCAATGGTTCCATCGTGTAATGTTTTTAGTCCAAATGAGAGCCCTGCCCTCTTGTAAGCATTTACATTCTTTTGGCCCATGGATCATAATTTCTATATCTCACGTAGATCAGGTGACTATGAAATGTTCATATGGATTCAATATTGACAAAGTCATTGATCAGATGATAAGACTAGAATCACGTGATGGAGAACGTACAGCACAACCCAAATGAATATAGAGAGAATTCATAAATCAAAACACATCCAAAAGCCTCATTAGAATTTATATTTTTTTTTTTGTAAGTAAAGCCTTTCCCACTTTGTGTGAATGAAATGAGAAAATAAACCCACAAGTATATGAATTAGGAAGATTCCATAAAAAATTTGAAACCAAGCCAAGATATGAAACTAGGACGATAGAATTACTGCCTGCAACATCTCCATGCATCCTCAGAACTCACAACCTGCTCACTAAACCCAAACCCAGGCACAGCATTCCACTCATCTTCAACACCCACCTGCAGCATCTCCAAATGTACATCACCATGCATCCTTTAACATCATCATCTCATACACAGCCAGCCACCAACCACTCACTCCTTCCTATCTCTATCTCATTTTCACAACCAGCCCATCACCACATCACTGCCCCTCATCTAAGTCGGACAGCCCACCGATATTTCTCCTCCATCTCCCACGCTCTCTGCACACCCTCTGCTTTTTCAACAACCAACCTATTTCTCGTCCTACTCCACTTAGCCCATTGACCACTGACCCAGTCAACCAGTAGCCCGACATTCACCTTGCAAACTCGTTTTACCACCACTACCAGTACCATCTCGGTCAAACACACCCTCCCAGACAAACACTCCCACTTTCATCACCACCTTTCCTCATAGCCATCAAACCCCTCACTCACCCACTACCATCATCCTCACACTCAAAATTCCGTCATATCCTACCAACCCAATGCACAGTTGACCTTTCTACCAACCCAATACACAGTTGACCTTGTCTCTTTCTTTCTTTCTTTCCTTTCTAAAATTCACACCACCAGAAAGCCCGAGCCGCCAACCTTCACATAAACCGTAACCCGTCCATTCAACCCGAGCATCACTTGGCCCTTACTCGAACTCAATACAGTGTGCCGCTCTGTAAAAAGAAGAAGAAAGAGTAGGGCGTTTTTGGTTATTTTAAGAAAAATGGAGTAGAAAGTTGCCGGGAAATTCTTTTTCTTGTATCCTGATTTGAAATGAATATGGAAAATTTAAGTCCTATTTTCAAAATAATTTTTTCTACACTGAATTGGATCTGAGCAAAACTTGAGCCTTATTTTGAGATTATTCTATAAATCTAAAGCATTCAAAATAAATGGCACCCTCTTGCATATATAGTCCATCACAAAAATTTCTAAAAAGAAAAGAAAAAAGAGTTCAGCCCACTATCACATTGATGATCAGTTTTAAATGTAGGAATAAAATATCATGAAAGTTTAAATGTTTTGTAGAGCTCAATTTGAGAATGAGGCCAAATCATATTAAAGTGAAATTTCTATAAGAACTTATATAAAAGAAAGCGTTTCTTCTAAGCCTTGTAGATATTTCTTAAGGGGTCATTTTTTTTGCCATTTATAAAACTGTGTGTTTGGTGCACGTGCAAGGGCTTCACTAGTCATCTGAAAAAGGGTACAAAACTGAGGGGAGGATGGCTAGATTGTGGAGAACAACTGTAGATTCCGAATCCTATTTGAGGAGCTGATGGCACCCACATGCCATTTTTTGAGCAGCACATACAAACTAGATTCCTGAGTCTCTAATCAGATTTTGAGGGGTCTGGAAGCCAAGAGAACCCATAGGCAGCTGGACGCCTGGACCTTGAATGGGAGACTGCTCTTTGGAGTAGTAGGCAAGATAGAGAGTAACCCGTTGAGATAACAACCTTGAATTATGCTGGCAGCACAGCAACATGATAGATCAGTGGAAACAAGACAGCCCTACAGAGGGGCATAATCTGGGCTCTTCCAAAAAGAGATGTTACAGATAGACACATAATCTGAGTGCAGATTGGCCAATTTCATGGCTGATGTTTTAGCCAAACAAGAGTTGAGAGGTTGTTTGCTTGGGAGGATTTCATAGCTGTGTTGTGTGTGGGGGGTATAATATAATGCTCTTGTACTTTTTTCATCTTCTTTTGTTCTCTCCCCCTTGTTCTTTATCCTTTTAATTAAAGCTCTTTCTTTGTTACTGATACAAAATATATATGTCTATATTTTATTGTTTTGTTTATTTATATATGAAAATTTGGATTTCAATTTGAACCCCACATTGATATAGAGGAGAATGAGCCACATTCCTATAGTTCTTGTTGCCATGATCATTTTTTGGAACTCTGTCTGTATACTATAGTTGTAAAATCTTCATAAGAAGTCCATCCAATGCACCCAATTTTTCTTAGTCCAATTACCCATGATTAGATCATTGATGAATCGAAGAATAGATTTGTACGAATGACCTTGGCAAAGGGATCTTCAAAGTAGTAAATCTTGATATAATGGATCTTCAAATTCACATTTACTTTGACAATCCGATAATCATGTCCTTTATCACAAAGAACAATAACTTCATAGCTGATCAATGACTCCACTAATCAAGCTTTTCATCTGAAAATTATCGTATGTAGTGGGATCGTCCAACTCCTCATCCAAATACTTGTCAAAGATGGAAGACTCTCTGTTAACTCCCTGGTACAGCTCTCGTATGCACCCGTGGTGGAGTGATGCTCGAATACTTTTTTAATAAAACCAACAGACCATAAAACCATGGTTGTGCCGCTTCCCATCACCAATTAGTTTTGGAATAAGTAGTAACTCAATGGGGTCTGAGATCCTACACCGTCATCAATCATAATTATGTTACTTATCTTCATGTTTATAACCACCTAAGCTACTCTTTTGGGGGGCTTCTATTTTGTTAAAAGCCCTTCTAATATCTTTTTTAATTTATATTTGCCTTCCAAGAAAAAAATAAAAACTGCGATGTTGTATATGGATAAAAGGATGACCTGCTTCATCATCATCATCATCAAAGCCTTGTCCCAATTATGTTGGGGTCGGCTATATAAATTATATTTATCCATTCCGATTTATCCCGAGCTAAATCCTCAAATAAGTTGTACAATCTATTTAAATAAATTGACAAATATAAATACCAATTTATTTAAGTATTTATCAATACATTTTCACCATCACCCTATTATCAATATATTTTTAATTTACATCCGGTACTAGTGAGGATGATGAGACCTACTTGTGCCCTCTGGGGTCGATCGTCCTGCTTATTGCAATATGTGGGTCCTTGAAGACAAACAGTTGGATGGCCTTGCCTTTGGGGCCACTGTTCTCCACACCCACACCCACACCCACACCCACACCCACACCCATGGTCAATCCAATTGTTTCACACACACTACCCTCCAGTGAATGACACCAGCCCAAAATTGACACTACCAAATGGGCGTCTGAATTATCATGTAAAATTTGACACCCATCCGGCTTAAGCTAAAGGCTAAAATTTGATCACTTCCCCAAAATTACTGTGTGAATGTATTAAACTTATGTATCACTTTGTCTGTGGGCATGTTTTCAGCTCGAGCATACCCACATGCAATTTTGGCTGGGTTTTGGGTTTGGGCAGGGTCAATAATGCACAGAGGCCCACTCAAGTTGCATCCCTAGGCCATTGATGTTTGCCATGACCAATTACAAGCAGATTTACCAGAGTGCAGGGCAATCAAATTCCAAGGAACGAACCAAGTTACTTTTGTTTTACTGCCTTTACACTAGTCGATCGGGGTCCCTAATCCTAGCCTACAAAAAAAGTACAATGAAAATCCATTTCCTCCATAAACCATAACACTATATATCCAGGAACAACAGTGGAAGCCTTGTTGTTGCCAAACAAAGACACGTTTGTGAGTCAAATATAATTCCCTTCAGCAGTCAATCTTCTAGGACTTGCATGATACTCAGGATTGATGAGGGTGTAAGAAAGGTTCTGTTGATTGTGAATATCTTCGAATCATGCGCTAGACTTCATCAATTCAACCATCAAGGCCTTGTCCAAATATGTCTTGTCCTAAATATGTTGGGGTCAACTACATAAACTATGATTCACCATTTCAATCTAATTTTAGCAAAATCCTCAGAAGCGGGGGAATGCTCTAACATGAATAGATTGTTTTCTGTCTCATAATTCATGTTGTAGTTGTTACAAAAGTTTTTAAGCCTGAAGTCAACCTACTTGACAGTTGACACAACACTTCTCCTTTATCTGGCCTGAGACTGGCGTTACTCCACCAATTCAATCCCTTCTTAAATAATTATACTCTTCTTAGAATAACACACTCTATAAGTGATCATACTTAATTCATGGATCGAATAATTCATCATCATCATCATCAACAGTAAATAATTATCTGAATTATCTTGGATCAGATTACAAAATATTCCTATTGATATGTACAGAACTGCTTTTGGTTTTTTTTTTTTTTTTTTTGAGGGAAGGATCCATCTTTGATGCTGGTATACTCTAAAACTCATGCTTTACATATGAACGTGCTCAGTAAATTATTGCCCTTATGGGATAGTTGGGAATATAAAGTACATAGTCCTCTTTTAACCGCACTGATTGATGACAGTCAGGATTATCCATTCAGCAGGCTTGCTGGACTATGACCATGGGGTCATCAGATCATTTCTCCATGTGGCCCTATTCAATTTGTTGATGCATATGGATGATAATACAATTCATAACAATGCCTCGCTTCAATCTAAGGGAGGGCGCCTGGCTGGGCTGCTTGAGAATAGCAGACACGAAAAGAAATATATTTATATTCTTCTAGCTGGATGAAAAATAAAGAAAACAAATATATATATATATATATGATAGTTGACAAGGTCTTATCTATCAAATCTAAGTTCATGAAAAATGTTTAAGCCCCACCAATCAAATAGTGTACAAAAAATAGTTTAATATACAACTAAGACCAGAAAAAGGCAATAAACTATAAGTACTTTAATATACACATAAGAACAGATAAGGCAGTAAAATATAAGAAATTGATAGGCAAGTTCTAGAATACATAGCAAAATCATCTTCCTCATCTAGAACCATTAAGTGTTCCCAAACACACTTCACATCATGCCTTCACGTTATTTACTACATTTTCGCTACATCATACTCATTTTTCTTAGGAATCCCTGTTGAATCTGAAGTATCAAGGCTGCCAATCTAACTTTCTTACTCATTTGCCCTCATGGCATGTGAGTTTCATGCACTAGAGATGCTTCCACTGAACACCTCAAAGCTCCTCCTAACGGGACTTCATCAGAAAAAACCATGTGTGAATCAGATAAATGGAGTATTATACATCATCACTGTTGAAGCCTAGTTGGGCTCGGCTAAATCAATAATTAGCAATCTAAATAACAAGTAGTTAAACGCAAACTATACTCTGAACCAAATCCTAACTCTTGTTCAGTCAATGTACACCAATGGACTCAGTCCTGTTGTTGGACAATGTATATATGCAGATTGTTAGAACCATCCAATGAAATTCATAAAATTGCATAATGGTAGGAGTAAATTCTTATAACCATTTAAACAGATTCGTAAAGAATGCCAACTTTGCCAACATACTTATGGTTGAGTGGTGTTGGTACTTTGGTATCACACATGCCCAGGTGATCCTTGGGTCATCGTATCAATCCTGGCCAGTAGGCCAATCACTTCAAAAAAAAAGAACCACTTCAAAAAAAAAAGAAAAATTCAAAAAAAAAGAACCACTTCAAAAAAAAAAAAGAAAAAAAGTATGTCCTTAATATTCTCACTGAAGCAACTTATTTGGTTGTGTTCCTAAAAAAATTTCCTTATTAGTTGGACTGGTTGCTATCAGGGCTTTTTCTTGACATGTTTCTGTACATAAGACGCTATGTGTTGGCAAGTCAAATTCGCAATTAGATGGAGAAGAATTTACCATTTACATGTAATTTATCATTTTGAAAAGAAGAATCAGGAGGATTCCTCCAATTGGGAGTACTAATATGGAATAGTCGAGAGAACGCAGCGTTGGAGATCCAGTTCGTTGTAGCACCACATCCAAGATTCATACTCTTCACCTCAATCCGTCATGGAAGAATTGTTGCGAAATATTGAAGAAGCATTGTGGGATACTAATCCTATCCCTGATCCAATCCAACCTCCAACTTATTATACTGATCCTATCCCTGATCCTTTCCAACCCCCAACTTATTATACTGATCCTATCCCTGATCCTTTCCAACCCCCAACTTATTATACTGATCCTATCCCTGATCCTTTCCAACCACCAACTTATTATACTGATCCTATCCCTGATCCTTTCCAACCTCCAACTTATTATACTGATCCTATCCCTGATCCTTTCCAACCTCCAACTTATTATACTGATCCTATCCTTGATCCTTTCCAACCTCCAACTTATTATTATACTGATCCTATCCCTGATCCTATCCAACCTCAAGCTTATAATACTGATACTATCCCTGATCCTATCCAACCTCCAACTCATGGAAACCTTATCACCATTCTCAGCATTGATGGAGGAGGTATTAGAGGGATCATTCCTGCGACAATTCTTAGCTTTCTGGAGTCTCAGCTTCAGGTTTAGTACATTATTTAGAAAGCTCTTATACAATCATTGTGCTTATGTATTTTATACCTGATCACGTTGGACTTCCACATTTTGCATCCCATGATCATTTGTGCTAGGGTTAATAATCTTTGATTGAATTGAATGTCATGTGGTGTTTAAATCCCTATATAAATCCTAATTGTGGGGATTCACGGAACAGGAACTTGATGGTGAGGATGCAAGAATTGCAGACTACTTTGATGTCATTGCTGGGACAAGCACAGGCGGTCTTGTCACCTCCATGCTTACTGCGCCAAATGAGCAAAATCGTCCTCTCTTCGCTGCCAAAGACTTAACAGCCTTCTATGTTGAACATGGCCCCAAAATCTTCCCACAGTCTGAGTAATAGCAATGCATTAATCAAAATGTGTAGTTGTAAAACGAATTGAATATAGACTAGGCCTAGCTTTCTTATTCACCATTTCTATGTTACGAGTCACGTTCATATGCTAACTAGAAACTTATCACTACATGTAGATTTCTACCAGATAATCCATTCTTCTAGAAGATATGAGCTTGATATTAGATCAATCGACAATATGTTACACACACATGCATAGATGAAACAGCACTATAATTCTATTGCTTTGCCTCATCAATTTGTATCAATTTGAAATAATGGAAAGAGAGCTCATCTAATTCTTGGGTTGATATGGAGTTTAGGGCCACAGGGATCAATGGTGGAAACACATGAAAACTTTGGTCTTTCAATCCAATGGTGAATAGTAGTTGGATGATTGTAACATGGTAGTGATCGAGTGCCATTTCATGGGTATTAGTGAAGTAAGGCTAGTAGATTGATCATAGGTTGAACAAACGGCTATTTGTAGAATACAATTATACAACGAAGATTATTAACCGAAACTAGGAAAACTGATCACATCATAACCCTAGCATAGTATAATCCTAATCACATCAGGAATTTAATATCACGTCGTCAATCAAATCTAATCCTAATCTAAAATAAATTCATCCTTATTATGATATATCCAACATTATTACTATTTTCTATTAGGTATATTTGTGCCCTACAAACTAGTTTTGATATAGTATATATGAGGACAGTTCTCATTGTGTGTTGTGTGTGTGTGTGTCCGAAGGTTGAGACAAGCCTTGGAAATGACCCATCGATGAGCCCAGGCCACAGTAGAAATCGGGTTTCCAAATGCAATTAATAGTAGTGAGTCGTGAAAAGTAATGGGTTTATAATCTTAAACTTTTCTAGATTTTTTGCCTCATAAAGAAAATAATTTCAAGTATTGTAGTTACTAAGAAAAGAAAATCTGCAGCATACATGAGTTATAACTTAGAATTTCCCTACAGTAAATGATTAATGAATTCTGATTTTCTTCATTGAAGGTGCCTATTAGGCTCAGCCAAAAAAACATTCAAAGCACTAGCTGGTCCCAAATATGATGGCAAGTATCTTCATAAAATTATAAGGAAAACATTAGGACAGACGCGATTGAAGCAGACCTTGACAAACACAGTCATCCCTACTTTTGATATCAAGCTACTCCAACCTACCATTTTCTCCACCTTTGAGGTTTGTTCTCTAACCCAATTTATCATAAATATATACTCATATTTTGAGTTATATTTCTAAAAAATTAAGAGCTTTGGGGTGGGGGTGGGGGTGGGTGTGGGTGTGGGTGTGGGTGTGGGTGTGGGTGGGTGGTATTTCTAAAAAATTAAGAGTTTTGGGGTGGGTGTGGGTGGGTGTGGGTGGGTATGAGAGAGAGAGAGTAAACCACCCTACAGGCATATAATATATATGGTCCCAATATTAAATTATTACAACTGACCACATCGTCATTTTACTGCCATATTGATCACATTTCAGCAGAAAAGGTAATTAAGGAAAAGTTAGCCCCTTTCCGCAATGAAAACCTTTCAAATTTGGTGTGGTGTTTTTCTTGCAAAAATGAATTAAATTTTTCATGATTATGTGGAAACCCAAAAGCATAGGAATTTTTTGTGTTCGACAGAAAAGTCCTTTGAACTGATGATTTTCTGCGAAATCTATACAAACGTGCCCTCGTTCAATTCCTTACTTGATTTTTCAAGTCCATTCTTAAGGTTGTAGTTTATGACAACTGCCCAAGTCATTAAATTATTACAACTAAGACTATATTGTCATTTTCCAAGTATCTATTTTCTCTTATTGAATTGCTTCTCTCATTTGTCAAGTCCATTCTAAAGCTATACTTACTAAGGAACAACTAAACAATCTGGAGGTGGCCTAAGCTTAAGAGCTCATTCTAGGAAATGACAAGTTTTGCCTATATGATTGACGTCCAAGGCATATGAAATTCACTCAACACAACTAAAAAGCAGAAAAAAAGAGAATCAAACTAAGTAATAGAGAGACAGAGAGAGACCTTAATTAAGGTCTTATTTATAAATAAGATAAACCCCCTTTCACCCTCTTGGAAAATCAGCTTGGATTGCTTAGACAATGATACAATTACTAACTGCACTTGTTTCGTGGTGCAGGTCAAATCTAATCCTTCCTTAAATGCGCTGCTCTCAGACATATGCATTGGTACATCTGCAGCTCCAACTTACTTTCCTGCCCATTATTTCAAAACAGAAGATCTTCAAGGGAATGTGAGAGAATTCAACCTTATCGATGGTGGTGTGGCTGCCAATAATCCGGTAAAAGCAATAAAATCGAATATTTAGTGCTAAAATTCTTGTGGCCTCTTTGCCTACATGGTACTAGATTCCTAGAAATTCGTAGTGAAGAGGGCTTATTGAAAGAGTTATAAAGAGGTGAGGTGAAAAGGATTTAAGGTGGAGATCGTAACGTTTTTAGAATTTAATTTATTTGGGTGATTGGTAAACATTTCCTACAACAGTGGAGATTAGTCGAAATCCCTGTGTAGATCTTCACCTTTAATTCTTCTCTTTAGTTCCTATAGGAAGTCATATTATTAGAGATCTAATGAGTTTAATACCAGTAAAAAATTAGGCCCTAAACCATAATCAGGTGTGCAATTCTTTTGGAAAAACACGATTCAAATAAAGGTGTCAAGTCAAATTGAACTAATCTTGATCTAGTACTTGCCAACTATTTTCTGATACAAATTTTAGTAAAAAGCTACAAATGAATTTGCCAATTCAAAAGCATAAAACAGAAACATCCATTCATTACTAGTCACAAGAGCTAGGCAAAACAAGAGTTCTAGTAATTCTTGTAACCATGGTTTCAGGCATTGGTAGCAATGAGTGAAGTAGTGCGAGAGGTGTTTGAGGAGAATCCAGTCTTCTTTCCAATCAAACCAATGGACTATGGTAGGTTCTTGGTTCTCTCTATAGGAACTGGAACACAGAAGAATGAGGAGAAATACAGCGCAAAGGCTGCAAGGAATTGGGGTGTTCTGGGATGGTTGGTCAATGATGGTAACAGTCCATTAGTCGATATATTTTCCCATGCAAGTGGCGACATGGTAGACATCCACATTTCTGTTACTTTTCAGGCCCTTCGATCGAGCTGTAACTATCTTCGAATTCAAGTAAGATCCAAAACCTATTTAATTACAAGAATAGAGTCTAGACTCCAACATGTATGCTTGTGTTCTAATCTTTTACCTTACTAAATAAGTTCTTTATTGGAACACTAGGATGACACCTTAAGGGGACCGGTTTCGTCGGTTGATATAACTACTGAGAAAAACCTAGCAAATCTTGTCAGCGTGGGCGAAGAGTTGTTGAAGAAATCGGTTTCAAGGGTGAATCTTGAGACTGGAAAATATGAAGACTTGACAAATGAAGGGACAAATGAAGAAGCCCTCACAAGGTGAAAATCTTCTATACGTCAACTCTAATGTCTTACCTTCCAACAACCATGCTTTCCATTTTCTTGTATAAACTCACCAATGTTGATATTAATACTGCTATCATATTCAATTCATCACAGTAAACATGGTCTTTCTCTGTTCTTTCACAGGTTTGCTAAACTACTCTCACAAGAAAGGAAGCTACGTGAGACAAGATCACCCCACAGAAGTCCTTCCATGTCCAATTGATTTTGTATGTTACTAGGTTATCATCTGGTTAATTGGGTGAACTATTAAATTGTAAATAACTAGGCCAGTTTCCATAGTTCTGTGGTTTAGGCCTCAATCACAAGAAACTGAACAGCTCCATTGATCACATCAAATTAAGTAAAATTAGTTAAAATCTGATTGATTATGCTTTCACTGAAAAGGGTCAATGGTTCCATGATGTAGTGTTTTAGGTGACCAACCATCTTAAGTGGGCCCTGCCCTCTTCTAAGCCGAACATGCTTTTGGCCCATGGATACTTGCTATAACTGACGGAGATAAGGGGCCCATGAAGATTTAAAAACGGTCGATGGATCCAGGCGTTGACTTAAGTCGTTGGTCAGATATATGATAAGCCTAGGGTCGGTTGATTGGTGGTGACAAAATGAATCAGCCCAGAGAGCCACATGCTTGATTAGGAATGGAGAATTGCTAATGAACTTAATTCATGTTTTTTCTGTACATATGCATTTGAAAGTATATAACAAATACACACATGAACTAATATTAATTATATAGCTAATTCCTATGTAGTACAACTACAAATTACATTGTTTATTTAACCAATTGAATACCTATGTAAATCTTTTATATTTTCCAAAATCATTAAGTAATCATGAATATTAAAGTATTTGGCTCCACCTACCACAAGTGATGTCTACTCATTATAAATTGAGCCCTGCTACATGGACTAACCCATAGACCGATCCATGGACTAACTCCATGAGTTAGTCCATGTAGACTTTTTGTTATAAATTTTAATTATGTGGACACCACCAAACAAAAGTGAAGATAAGTGAGGCCCACTTATCTCGTCATAATGTAAATAAAAAAAAATGCTTATATCAAGCAAAATAAGCTGATAGAAACCAACATCAAGCTAATCCAAAAGATGCTTCTGCTCTTTAAATTATAATTGTATTGCTCAAATTCAACACCATTAGATGACTAGTTCTTTTCAGTAGTATAATATGCATGGTTATTGTCCACAAGTATATGAAGTGAGTGTCAGCCATACAATACAATGAAGGCCCAAATTGCATTAGCATCCATCTGTATGGGAGGAATGCAGGTTTTTGTACAAATTAGACTAGATCAAGGGAAACAAGAAGTAAGCAAGGGCAATAAAGAAGCCTGAAAAAAAATCAAAAAGTTTACTTGGACATACTTTTTTGCATGAATTTTGGACAAACTTACCCCTTGAATATCAGTGATGTTCAAGAGGTAACATAGGGGTGGACTGATATTCAAGGGGTAACGTAGAGGTTTGTCCAATATTCATGTCAAAAAATATGTACAGGTAGCATTACTCATAAAAAAAATTAGTAACTCAACAACAGTTCATTGTGGCTCGATGCAGTCACAACCCCCAGTCTTCCGTATCCACCAATAATTTAATTCTTCATTCCTGAACAAGTCAAATGATGACAGCAATCAGTATACCATATTCTCTACATTGTCGGGATTAAACTACTAAATGCGAACAATATACTATTTGCTTACTCCAGTTATCTGTTCAGCATTTGACAAGATGTTGAAAGGTAAATTAGGAAAGAGATTTACAACGGAATGGATGATTTGTATACAAAATGAGTAACTTGTTGAATCCCTATCTAAAGTATAAAATCACTACAACAAAATGCACTATTGGTGACACCTTTTGGTGACAAAAAATCAATGTTGTCACGGAATGCACGCAACGGTGACAAAAAATTTTTTTGCTTGTCACGAAAAGTCTTTACCTTAGGTGCCAAATAGAGAGGAGATTTGGTGACAAAAAAATTTGTCACCAAAAGATCCAATAGATTTGGTGGCAAAATTTTTTTGTCACCAATGCAATGGCCTAATTTTTACCTCTCCCGCCTCCACAGCCACGTTTTCCCTCTCCAAGCCCAAAATCCCCAAATCTCCCCATCACCGAACCCATCTCTTCCTTCTTTTTTTCTTCTTCATTTTCCCCCAAATCCATCTATTCATCATCGAACCCTCCCTTCTTCTTCTTTATTTTCCCCAAATCCAAGCCCCTCTTTTCATCTCCTTCTCTCAATCTCTTCATCATCTGATAACTGCAAGTTCCAACCCACTCCATTCGAAACCCATCTCTCCATCCAACGGCTACAAGTCCCCCTTCTCTTCCCCCTTCTCTGCCGGCGATGGAGTTCTCTTCAAGGTACTCGTCTCTTCCCCCTTCTCTGTCGGCGATGGAGTTCTCTTCAAGGTACTCGACGATGTCGTCGAGCCACTGGATTGCGAGGCCGGAGTTGGCAGCAAGGAAGGCGAGCGCCTCCTCTAGGTGGTGTAGGATGGATAAGTAGCCGGCGAGGTCAGAGCGTGGATCGGAAAGAAGAGAGGGCTCACGGCTGTGGATGGCATCAAAGACCTTGAGGACGGGGCGGCTGGGCCGACGGTACGGTCGATTTGGAAGGACGAGAATGCTGGGAAAATTGAAGGGGGAAAACCGCTTTGGGAGCACAAAGTGGATGATGGCAATGGGGTCGTTTTCGGCATCTGTCTGACATTGAAAGGTTTGTTTCTTTGTTGAACAGGGGAATGATTCTGCTGTAAATGGGTCCTATATTAATTTTGGGTATTTGTTTTGTAGATTGAGTGTGAAGAAGAGTATTTGATGGGGGAGTTTGACATGAATCCGGACATCGACGAAAAACCTCTAATGTCTCTCAGGGATGCATTGGAGAAGGTGAAGCCATTCTTGATGGCATATGAGGGAATACAGAGTCAAGATGAGTAGGAGGTATGTGTGTTGGCATCTGCTAATTTTACTAGGTGTTGATTTATTTTTTCTTATCAGTTTCTAATAGTTGTTGATTTGGGTCATATATATGATGGAGATATGCATGTTTGTAGGTGGGTGGTTTATGTTTGGTTGGGCAATATGCATTTTGTGTGTTGATGAAGTGATGTAGGCCATGGGTTAGTGGGTTTGGTGTTGTTTAGTAAGGTGCAATATTCATTTGGAGAAGAACACCTTTCAATTTCCGCCTCTTCTATATTAGTCATATACTGTTATTGCCTCTTCTAAACCATAAATGGCAAGAACAAGGTCTACAAAGATTTGGGTTTGTCTCTTTGTTTTCATGAGGTTCCAAGATTACAAGGTTCTAATATCTGATTTCTCTTGTTTCTATTTCTATGTTTTCTGTTGGATGCTATGTTGTAGTCTTTGCTGAAATAATTTTGGGGCACATTGTTTTTCAACTTTTCTATGTTGTTTCTATGAATTGCTCAAAGGTGCTTGCATTGGATGATTCCCCTTCTCTCATGTCTGACATTGTGGTGCATCTTTGATCCAAGCTGTCAACCAAGTGCGGCCACAAACCTGTTTCTTATTACTCGTGGGATCTTTTTCTTTTCTTTTTATTTTTTATTTTTGTCAATCAGATGAGCCAATTTTTTATTGTCAAATTAATGGTCAAGAAGGAAACACTAAAATGGTCCAGATAGAATGTGAAAGTGGTCAAATATAGAGGGCCTTTATCTTCAAAGTTTAGTGTATATTGCAACATTTATTTTTATCATGAAGGGGCCTGTCAGCTAATGGTCAACTAAACTTTGGGTCCATAAGCAAGATAAGAGTATATGAGATCCACAGGTTAAATGAGTTCTATTGTAAAAGAGAGAAGTCCATCCACATCTTCCTGAATGGTGATGTGAAGATTCTCTTTTGGCTACTAATTTAGTTCTGTATTGGATTGCTTTTATTCTTTTTCTTTTTTTATGTTGGTTTTTTTTTAGTTCATTGTTGTTGAATTGGGGGAACTTTTTTTTCTTCATTCCTTTTGGTTTTAATTGATGTGCTGCTCTTGATTTTTTTATGAGGCGTTGTAATTTCATCTAGTGATTGTGCGTCCATTATTCATTCCTATTAGCTTAACAATGGAAAGTGCATTTTCATGAAAGCATACTAGGTGTAGAGGTACCCTAAAGAAGGGGACTAGTTGTAACCTAGTTGTGTGATCAAAGGTTGTTTGGTTGTAAAAACTTATATAATTTATTTTTAATCAATCTGTGGAAGGGTTGCCTTGTCTTCCTCAAGATTGTGTGGTTTAATGCTCAATTTTATGGATGCATTTCGTTGATGCATTTGTTGATATTGAGATGAGATGCAAAGTGAGGAGGGTAAATTTTCAATCAGCATCTATGAAATTGACCAAAATTTGATAGGGGATGCATGTTGAGTTTGCAATAATTATGCATGTTTCGCCGAAATTTCGAATCGACCAAAATACTTCAGTTTGGTGGCCAAACCGAGACACCGTTTGAAACGAATTTCTCAACATTAATATCAGTGGAAAATGAAGGGTCTTCTTTTCCTTTTTTCTTTTTTGGAAATGGTAACTTGTATTATTCAGAAGCTTTATGGTATAAAAGAATTATACCAAGAAGCAGCAAGGGAAACCCAAAGGGTCTTCTTTGGAACAAAGGGAAAAAACTGCTTGGCACTCCATCTTTGTGGATCCAATTTGAAATTCTTTTACCTGTACTATATTAAGCTTTTATTCCACTTCGTATTCAACTTAATGGCATTCTTTGCATTTTCAGGGGCATATTGATTATTATACATGGACTCAATGAACACGGGTAATGGTTTGTTCATTTACTTTTGTGCCTATGCCTTTTTACAGTTTGTTTTGTCATCTCTAGGACTTCAGTAGTGTGGATCTTGAGTCATTCTTTTTCATTAATAAAAGGAATTTATAACTGCTTCTGTCAGGCATTTTCGTTGATCATGAAGATAGGGCTGTCAAATGGCAATTGGCTCTTCAAAACAAAAACGAAGAATATTCAAATGATGCCACAAGGGAAGTAATAGGAAAAATTGTAAGTTTTCATTTTCAGGTCGAGTATTCTTCCTAACTGTCATGCATCAAGGTATTTGTATATTAGTTGTATACATATGGCTCTGGATTCATTGGTGTCATGGTTATTGTAGGATGAGCTAAAAAACCAAGTAAAGGAGGGGGTTGTAATGACTGAGGGGAGCCATGATGTTCTTACTATGGCTTTGGGTACCCCGGAGCACTGTTTTAGATGCACACAACTCATTTGTGGCTTGGCCTGAAAAATGGGTGATATTAGGTGATAAGGTAAAGTATATATTCCAAGTCTTATTAGTTATGCTTAAGTTAAACTACCGTAATTAACTTTATCTTTGTTAGTGCATGATTATGGAGTACTAGATTCTGTTAGCTTTATGGTTAGTGTCTTTCAAAAGACATGATATTCTAGTAATAGAAACAATGCTAGTTTCTGTTTTTTTTTTTTTTTTTTTTTTTTGCCCAATGTTGTTGAAACTGGGTGAAGATGGCGAATGGGTCGTTTGGATGCAGGGGAAGGGAGAAAAGGTGATGGGTGTTGGATTTGAAGGTGATGAGGGTGAAGGTGTGACGTGTGAGAGAGTGTTACTGATTTTATTCATACAGAGAATCAAACTCATAAGATTGTTTAAATTTAATCTAACTTTATTGTTATACAAATGCACACACTTTCCTTTCATTTGATGTTCTGTAGCTTAGATGTATGATGTATCTTTTGACTTGTTGATGAATCTATATTGTCAAGAAAAAAAAGTTTATACCCTTTTGACTTGTTGATGTATGGTTAGTTTTATTTTTTAATGTAAGTCACAGTTAGACCATGACTCCAAATTTCATGTAGTCACAGTTAGCTTTCTTCTTGCCTTGGATTGTCTTGTTGCTTAGTATCCTTTCTAGTTAATTTTAATCACCCATAATTGCAAGCTTCCTTTCCCCACTTTCTCTTTTTTTTTTTTGTTTTGTTTCTTTTTTCTTTCTTTTCTTTTTAACAAAATCTTGGGTGTTTTACACTCCCTTTATTCAGGTGTTAATTTGGTTTGTTTGATATTGCAGGATGATACCCAAATTCTCACTACTTCTGGTGATCAAACTGTAAGTTGGAAATTTGTTTTGTTTCTATTTCTTCCCATGTATCACTTTTTGAGTGAAATCTGGTTGTTTTAATATTTGCTGTATCTACTTACTGGTTGTGATTATTAATATGCCAGGTGAACTTGACGATTTTCTGTAGATAAGGTTTCACATGGACAAGGTTAATTGTGTATTGCCATCCATTTTTTTGTACGTAAGTTGATTTGTAAAAGCTAGGTTTAATTGGAGTTGTCATAAGAGCATAAGTTTACTTCATTGTATAGAATGTGCTATGATTGTGGTGTTTGTTGTGTTCTTTTATTTTCTATGAGATGGATATGATTCACTTATATAAGTAGCTGATGTAGTGGGGCCATCACGTTCATGAATACTCCATATAAATCACATTTTTTTGTTTTTGTTTGTTTATATATAATTCAACTTTTTGTACATCCCATGGAAGACAATGTAGATACTATATATATACAATATTTCCATAGAGATTTGTCTAGTCAATTAATGTGAGACCCCACCCCTGGTGGGCCCTCAATGTGAATTTGAATACTATATATTAGCCTAAGTATTTTAATTATATTAATTATGGGGCTTAGTGAGGGTAGTTATGTATTTTCCTAGGGTTGGTCTAGTGGTGTAATTAGTAGAGTCAATAGGGTGTCTTTTGTTATTTTTAGAATTAGGGAGTTTGTTAGAGGCCCTAGCTAGAGTTTTGTATTTACCATAGGGGGTTTGCACCAAAGAATCTTCTAGAAGATCACCTAAAGACCTAGATACCCTTTACCCTAACCCTAATCCTATTCTAACCCCAAGGGCAATCTTGTCCCTAACCCAAAAACCCAACCTATATAAACAAAACCCTCCCCCATGCCCTAACAACTACTGTTCATCTCCTTTTCTCTAAAGTTCCAATCTCTTCTCTCTTCCTCTTCCCCAATTTCCTCCAACGAACCCTCGTCTCCCCCCTCCAATCTCTCTTTTCTCTTCCTCACCCCAGAAATCCCTTAACAGAAGGCCAGCTGAGATCGACCTGCACCATAAGAGCTACTGTCGAGACCCTGCCTTTTGGTTTCCCTGTGGTTTTCTTTCTTTTCCTTCTACCTTCAATCGATCAAGGCAAGTGCACTATGCTGGTAGTCTAGATTGCATGTTTCCTTCCTTTGATTGCAGTAGAATTCCAATTCGTAATATATTTGTTTAGATCGATCCTTGAGCATGTTTGTTTGGTTCCTTTGGCCATTGATGGATGGGATTACCTCATTTGGATGATCAATGGCCGGTTGATGATGGATGGATGATGTAGGAATGATTTGTTTTGTTTCTGTAATGGTCTATGGAGAATCCCAGAAGAATTGGGTCACGGGAATGAGTTTCCGGAGATGGAATGACGAGAACCCACCTCGTTGTGTTGTGATCGGAATCGAAGTAGGACCACCCTTGGTAGATCAGGACCCTACGTCTATGTGAGGGGCCCTGTGCGACCATGGGGTGCTACTTGATCTGGATTCTGATCAGAGGTGGACCACCATTCCTGTGCTTTAATGAAGAGAAGTTGTGTCCTGTCGCAGAACTGGGTTCTGTAACATAACACAACACTGATGGAGAAATGGACAGAGTCCAGCGATGGCCGAGCTCCGCACTTGCAGAGCCCAGCGGTTGCCGAGCTCAGCGTTAGCGCAGCTCAGCAACTGCCGAGCTCAGCACTGGCCGAACTCAGCGATGGCTGGATTCAACACTAGACGAGCTCAGAGTTCTGCCGAGCATGTTGATTAGGATGAGAATTGCGTTTAGCCGAGCTAAGTGTCTAGGCCGAGCTCAGTGCTCAAAGCCGGGTTCAGTGTTACGGCCGAACTCAGTGTTATGGCCGAACTCAGTGTTACTGAGCTCAGCGCCAGACCGGGCTCCGTGCCAGACCGGACTTCGAGCTTAGCCGAACTCAGTGCTTAACCAGCTGAGAGCTAAACCAACCTCTCCTGACAAGCCCAATGCATTTCCCCGAACTTAGTTGGGTGACCGAACTGAGCTAGGCCTTTGCCGAGCTGAGTTGGGTGGCCGAACTGAGTAGTCAATTGAGCTCCATTGCTTAGCCGAACTCCGAGATGGATTTCCAAAAAGGCGGGATTTCAACAAAGGAGACTAGAACCTGGGACATTCCCTTGAGCCAGGATTCTTAGTGTGCACGGCCAACTACCCAGGCCAGGGAGTTAGCCGAACTCGCAGGAAGTCCTGGACAAGCAGGCTTTGCCTGTAGGGTGTTTTTCCTTCTCTGGTCCCAGTGTGCCGAGCTGACCGCCCAGGCCAGGAGGTCGGTTGAGCACACTGTGTACAGCGACACTTCCCAGATTCTAAATTCCATTGTTGCAATCATATGTAGGACCCATTGACCATTCAAATAGACTTCCATCACTGTGCCAGCCACGAGTCAATGGTACGGCTCAACCTTGACTCGTGGGGTCCACTAACTAAAGTCCAGGTTATGTAATCTAAGATGATTCGACCTTTATAGGTTACCAAAATGATGCATATAACTTCTAAGCACCAAACACAATATTCCTTAGCATCTGTGGTTTCACTTAAAGATCGAATTACCTGAGATGGACCTGTATCCGAAAGTGGACCATTTACCTAGGTTGGACTGTTGCTATCTCCCTATGATTCGTGTACTTGGAGATTCATCTCCCTCATACTATGACTATCACTCTATTGTCCTTATTATTGCTTATACCTGTTAATTAAATGGAAAATGGAGGACCTAAACCTAGGAATACGTAGAGGTGACCCGGTAATTTGATTTGGTGGATCATCGACCCGTGTCTGTGGCAAGGCGGGCCCTTTTTATGGCCTAAGTTGGTTGTGAATTACCCTAGAATGGAGAGGTTAGATTGTATGGGCTGGTGACCCATTGTGGATGTAAATGGATCATATGTTATTGAACATGGACTTATATATATATCATATGGACTGTTATAGATCAGGCCATGTATTTGGTGGGCCTTGGTATGGATCCAATGATGGGATTGGACTTGGACTATGAACCACAAGTTTATATTGAGTACTTGGACCTCTTAGGGACTTTTGTTAGGACCTTGTTCACGCAAGGTAAAGCCTAGACAGACACAGACCTTTATTGTTTCCGAGTCGGCATAGACATTCACTGAGTTGATTTAAGCTCAGCCAGTTGGACTGATCATCACTGGTAGAAGCTATTGAGATTTGTGTGTGGCTATCATGATGAGCACTGTTGGGACGGACGGTGTGATGCCGGTTCCGGTCGTTGTGGATGATGTTGATGATGTTTTGCAGGGTTAGTAATCCCTAGCATTAGTTTAGGATCCCTACCGCGACTGTGTTCAGTATGGGAGGGCCGCGGCATAATATCCCGCGGTGACCAGCTTATGTGGATGTGCCATATTGTGTAGGTTTATTACTGTTACGCTTATTATGATTCTACATTGTTATCTTGCACGACTGCATAGCATATGTACCTTTGTTACTCTCTTAACTCTATACATGTCTCTACTCATTTTGATGCATACATTCTATATTATCTGCATATTGTGACTTGCCAGATCTTTAGATCTGACCCACTCTTGGTGCTTAGGTCTTGACCCCGAGTTCGAGGGCGATGCGTTCGCACTCGTTGAGGTGCCCGTAGTAGGCGACTACGGATGGGGGCCGGCCGACCATGAGGTCGAGCCGGAAGGTGGAGAGCCGACACTAGCTGCAGGGGTTTGAGTGTTCTTTTGTCTGGGTTTTGAGTGACATTTGTTGTGAGTTGGGTAGTAATGAAAAATATGTAATTAAACCTTGATTTGTTATCTCTATACATTTAGGCTGGACATCAGCCCATCTACATTTGACATATATACGATGATACCTTGTGCTTCCGCTATCTTTGTATGGCTTCCGCTATACTATCATGCTTCCGCAATTAACCATTGTTACTATGTTGATGAAAAAGTTTTAAATTGGACCTCACTGCGGACCTACGATCTTGGAAGTTCTCGGATTTTCCGGGAAGTAGCGCGCCAATTTCGGTACTTTGACGATTTTCTCGGTATCCGGAATTGGGGCGTTACAATTAAGCTTTGTGTTAATTATTAGTTATGATCATTGGCAAAGTTTGTTAGACACATGGATACTGTGGATCTTTAGAATTCATAATAGAGTAACTTTACTTAAAGATCTATTGCCTTGTGATTTATTCTTGGTCTTGAATGTGTTTTTTTTTTTTTCAAAGAATGCCTTCTATCACTATTTGCATTTTATCAGATGCTGCTTATTCTTTGATTACATTCTTCTCTCTTTTTAATTTTTATCAAATTGCACCTTTTTTTTATGTGTGTGTGGTGGGTGTTGGGTAGGGGATTTCCTTGCATTTTTTAGAATGGATTGTGTTATATATTGTGTAGAAGATTGGACCCTATCAGAGTTCTATTGACAAGAGATGCATGTGTGTGTTGATGTTGAAAACAATCTAATTTGTCCACATGGATCCGTCATAATCCTTTTCAAGAAGTACTTTTGTCCACATGGATAGTGAGACAACTTGAAAAAATTGCTAGTAGTTTCTATTATTTTTAGGGCTGTATTAGTTGTTTTTACTTTTGTCCACACTGTCAACTTGTTCTCTTTGGTTTTTGTTTTTACTTTGTTCTTCACTTACATTCTTATAGCAATTTTTATTTTATTTTTCCCTCAGTTCTTAATGCAAGATATTTTACTGGATTCATCGTTGCCCAATTCTTCCCATAGTTTGTGATGTTTAAGACCATGGATTCTTGCAGAAGGTGCCTTGAGATAACCAAGTCTGGTATGTGGCAGATCCTAGTAGTCTTTTTTAGTTTACTCATGCTTCTGTGATTTATTCTTCTTCCATAAATGAGGACTTTTACTACATAACAGAGCATAGTATGTATAGATGCCCTTCCAATCCAGAGTGAACAAATTGGCAGGGAAAAATAGTACAAATTTTGATCCTAATAGTCTGGCTTCAGGAATTTGACATCTAAAGATATGTGGATGGTTACTACTGTTTGTTTCCATTTGGTGGCACAAGTTCTACATTTAAAGATTCTTTTCATTTTGAGACCGTGCTTTGATGGGACTCGCACGGGATAATGACCCTTTACATGTTCACTATACATTTAAGGATAATGGCCCATTATTGATTACAAGACTCATTACTGCTTTAGAATTATCTTTGTTTCTGAAAAAGGCCAGGACCAACTTCCCTTTTTATTGTTTTCTATCTTGTAATGAGAATGTTGTTTTCGGAATAATGACATGGTATTGGATATAGAAATGAATGAATATAAGTTTTTTTTTGTGCAACTTTCTAGTGTGTTGGGGCATTGAAGTGCTATGGTCAAATGGTGTATGACTGATGACGTAGTGGTGAATGACTTTGTAGTGTGTTGTGGCATTGGGTTGTTTATATGAAGTGTTTTTTTGTCATGTACAGGTACTAGCAGGTTGTAAAAAAAAATTACATGTCACACGTACAGGGGAGACTATGCCGAAATTTCGAGAAAATCTATCCAAGTACATCCCATGGTTTTTGGGTCTACAAAGATGTGAACCTTTTCTATGAACCACTTTATTTCGTTTAAGCTGTGTTTGATTAAATTTGATACTGTAGACAAAATTTGATAGTATTTACAAATAATTAGAATTTGGCGTGGTGATGTTATATATGCAAGTTTTGGTTTTCGATCAGAATATGTAAAATTATATATATCTTGGATGTGTATTTGATGGCTTTAGTAAATTTTGGTTGATGTCATGATTGATTACAATGGCCCCTTTGCCCTGCAGGTTCCTCCTTTTGATCCAATCAAACCTCTGCTTGGTCTTTCACATATCAAGACTCTGACTTTGTCGAGTGAATATCTCGAGGTATAGTTTCATTCCTAGTTATAATAAGTAAATATAATATATCGGCATTCTTCAAAAAACGAAAAAAAAAAGTTCTCAATAAGTAAATGCATGCAATATATATAGTATAGATGTCACATTTATGTACAGGGAAGAAAGCTCCCAATTCTAGTGTTAAATAATTACATTTTTTTGTTGCGATTTTATACAGGTAGGTAACTATCAAGATGGAGTTACTTTTTGGCTGTTAACCAAGATGACGAAGATGGAGTTGAAGACTTTTTGGCAGTTAACCAAGATGATCACCAAGATGCATGGAGTTACTTGTTTTGAATTATTTTTGTAATTAATTTGAACCGACACACCTTGTATGGTTGTTTTGTAGTTATGTTAAAGCTATTAACTTTGAAGTGTTTATTGTTGAATGATGAATATTTTGAAGGGTTGTGAACTTGGATATTAGAATGTTGACTTGTTGGATATTTGATTTGAATGATAGTTAGCATCTTTTGTGGTATAAGTTTTGTTAATGGGTGTATCTGGATATAAATATTTGAAACTTTGTAAGCAGGTGTGAAATGATAATTTGGGTGGCACAAATATTTTGATTGTATTTTTTGTGACAAAAAGAGTATGTCACCATTGAGTGTCAACCTGGTAATATTATTGGTGACACTCATTTGGTTGTCAAGAAAAAATAATTTTAGTGACAATTTTTGTCAACAAAAGATATCTTTTCTATGACACCTGTACTTTTGTCACATTTGCTTTTAGTGACACCCTACTATGTCACGGAAAATCTTTCTTCCGTGACACCATGTTTTGTCACCGTTGACATCATTTCGTGACAAGTGCACAAATTTTGTCACCATTGACTTTTAGTGTCATGGATACAATGACACCCCATCCCGTGTCACCAAAGATAATAGGTGACAAAAAATGGGCCTTTGGTGACATTTTTTCATGTCACCAAAGGTGTTTTTTGTTGTAGTGAATATGCAATATATAATGTTGGAAGAGCATCCATACACCACCATGAAGACCAACTATGTCCATGTGACACTCTGCCCAAGTAGCATAATCGCATAACCCATCTTAGAGATTTTCATAGCAAGCATAGTCACATGACCCATCTTAGAGATGTTTATAGCAAGCATCTAATGATGAACAATCATCACTTATAGAATCACAAATCACTCTTCCCCCAAACTCTTTCAATCCTTCAGTCTTATGCACTACACTCTGCATTCTTTAAACATGTTAGCAACATTTCATTATCTAAAATTACAAATCTTGATAATAATAAAAAAAATGATGGCCACAAAAACGACCATACCCAGATATCAATTTCAGAGTAGTTAAGTGACACAGAGGAACCTTTTATTGCGAAGGGCATCAGTGTCATGAAGCCTACTAGGCTAGCTGATGCAACAGAAGTTTTTTTTTTTTTTTTTCCTTACCATCTAAATAAAGTATGCCTATGTGTAAGTCATAAAATTCAGAATAGGCCTCACAAGTCTCTGGCCCGTCCTATAAAAATAAAAAGTTTACATGGCCTGATGTTCATGGCCTGAAAAATGACCTGGACCTTAGGATCTCATTTCATCTCATTTTCAAAATGAGATCCCAGGGTACATATGGCATGTTAAGGCCATTTTTCAGGGCATGTAGAACGAAAAGGATCAAGATCTTCTAATACTTCTACTGACAAGAAATTCATGAGCCTACTTGTGAAAATTTTTAATCATTCAAAAATAAATGGCTCCCTCTTGCATAGTCCCTCGTGAGATCAATCAAATAAAAACTGAGCCTATGTTACAGTGATAGGTTTTAAATATAGGACAAGTCATATTAAAGTGAACTCATATTAAAAGGGTTTTTTTTTTTTTTTTGGGAGTTTAGAGTTACAGTGGTGCACTGGTGCCTACCTAATTAAAAACTCAAATCACTCGAAATAAATTTTCTACTCTTAAAATAACCATTTGTATGATTAATCTTTTGTTAGACCAACTCCAATCCGAAGAAAATTTGTCCACTCACATAAAAGAGGACATTGAAATGTTTCCGCAAAAAACAATGCCTTATCCTCAGGGCAACAGAGTTGTTGTTACTATACCACCTAGTTAAAACTATTTTTTGAATAAAAAGTGCTGTTCAGTAAAGTGAATTTTTATTGAAAATGAAGGTCTCATTAAAAGCAAGATCAGAGCAATTTATGTTCCATTGTCCAATTCAAAGTCAAGCAGTCAAGCCGCCCTCATTTACATGGTTGGACAAATCTGACCGAAGGAAAGTCAAATCCAAGGTGAAAACTCCATACCTTCATTTTCAATTGACAGGTACAGTATTTTTTTATTTTTTTTTATTTTTTAATATTGGAGAGTGGCGAACCGTTTGGTTGGACTAATCCCTCGGGCCCATAGAATAGAAAATTTGTTGAGTAAACTCTCTTCTAACCCCTAATCCCACTATAATATGATAGTACAGTTTTAAACCTATAATTTATGGGTACAGAATGTACTTTTAGACATAAGGTTGCTCGATTGATTATCAAACCCGTCTCCCACGTAGCTACGAGTTTGCTGATGAGATGTCCAGTCAAGAAAATCGGGTGTTTCTAACCACAAATTACAACATGGTTGGAATATCCTCTTACGTTAATTAGCTTTTATATTTCCTCTGTCGTCTTTCTCTTTCTCTTGCTCTCACTCTTCACTCATTTCTTCTCTCATCTTTCACTTCATTTGCTGCCTGCAAATGGATTCCAACAATGAAATAGCCCATGATTTCGCTCCTTTCCTCCGCATCTACAAAGACGGCAGCATCGAGCGCCTCCTCGGCACCGCCACCGTCCCCCCCTCCGACCCCGACCCACAAACCGGCGTCTCCTCCAAAGACCTCCTCATCTCCCCCTCCACCGCCGTCTCCGCCCGCCTCTACCTCCCCAAACCACCTCCCTCACCCCAAAAGCTCCCCATCCTCGTCTACTTCCATGGCGGCGGCTTCTGCATCGAGACCGCCTTCTCCGCCACCTACCACCCTTACCTCAACTCCCTCGCCGCCGAAGCCAACGTCCTCATCGTCTCCGTCGACTACCGCCGCGCCCCAGAACACCACCTCCCAGCCGCCTACGACGACTGCTGGGCCGCCCTCCAGTGGGTCGCCGCCGGTGGCAACGACCCCTGGCTGACGGAGCATGGCGACTTCTCCAAGCTGATGATGGCTGGAGACAGCGCCGGCGCCAACATCGCGCATCAGATGGCCATGAAAGCCAACGGCAGCGATCTGTCCATATACAGTGTGGTTCTGATCCATCCGTTCTTTTGGGGAGCGGAGCCGATTGGGAAAGAGCCGAAGGAGCCGGCTCGTAGGGGGATGGTGGAAGGGATGTGGAAGTTCGTGTGTCCGTCATCGAGCGGCTGTGATGATCCGCTGATAGATCCGACGGCTGAGGGGGCGCCGAGCTTGAAGGAGCTTGCATGCAGGAGAGTTCTGGTGTGCGTGGCGGAGAAGGATATGTTGAGCGACAGGGGCTGGAGGTACTATCATGAGCTGGCTTCAAGTGGGTGGGAGGGAGTGGTGGAGATGATGGAATCGGAGGGTGAGGATCATGTGTTCTATCTGATGAATCCCACGTGTGAGAATGCTGGAGCGTTGATGAAGCGTGTGGCAGCGTTCTTGAATCGAGAGGGTACTGGTCCCTTGCTGTGATTTGGACCGCTAGAGTGTGGAAGAATTAGAGTAATGAAAAGTTGTGGGGCCCCCGGGAAGATGCTGATGATAAGGCTTGTGCTTTTCTTTTTAAGTATGCAATAATATTGTGCCAGTCTGCAATTGTTGTTTCTTCTTCCAATGTCGTAGTTGACTCACAGTATATATACTATTCTCTGTAACTCTCCTCTCAGGACAGTAATTTCTACTTGGGTATGTTTGGAAAGTTTACTTGTAAAATGAAATAAAATAAAGCTACAAAGTAATGAAAGAATAAAATATAAATAAATTATAATAATATTTTATCTTTAGTCATTTGGTGGAGAATTTTTTTTAACTTTTATAGCATAAAAGTGCGCCCTATGCTTATTAAACAATTGATTGATAGTGTTACTAGTAAAATCTTATGCCTGTGAGTTGTCTTGGAAGACATGAGAAAGATGAGACTCCTCTTATTATTGGAAGACATGACAATCATAGTGTTGCAACTTGCAAGACATGAGATTATGAGAATCACTGGTTGTTGTCAATCGCAATGGAGTGGTAGGAGCGCAGACACCGACACCGTCGTGGGGCCCACCTCCTTTGGATGTGTCGAGGTTTGGTACCTAAGAGTGCTGCTATTGAAACACCAAAATTTTCTTTTTAAACATAAATTCTCTCTACACACATTCCTATAATTTTAGTTCTTTTCACACACAATAAAATTTTCTAAACTACCCATCCCTCCATTTCCCTCTTTCTTCCCACACACATCCTCATCTCTTTCTTCCCACACACATCCTCATCCCTTTATTCCCTTTCTCCGGCGTTCCTCCGGCATTCCTCCGGCGTACCAGTCCACTCCACCATCTCCACAATCCTCTGGCATTCCCTTTTTCCTTCACCATTTATTCTTCTTTTCCATCTCTTCTTTACCATTTTTTCCAACTTAGATTATCTTTTTTTTCATGGAAACTTGTTATGGGGATAGATTCTCATTCAATGTAAGTTTTTAAAAACAATGTTAGTGTTTTTTCATGCATTTGTGTGCGTTTTATCCATCGTCGCAAGGGTATTAGAAATCGCGACTCTGTTCGGTCTTTCAGGACCGAACATATTGCATATGTTCGGAAGTACAGGACCGAACAAATGCCTTTTGTTCGGTCCTGTACTTCCGAACATATGCAATATGTTCGGTCCTGAAAGACCGAACATATCGGGAACCTGCAACTCGTTCCAGGCGAGAAATTTTTTTAAAAAAAGAGGCATAAAACTGATTGAAAGGCACCATTTGATTATTGTTTTCTTCCTTCATTGCACTTGAAATCCTTTAGTTATAGAATGAAAAAAGATAAAGTACAAGAAGAATGAAAGATGAAAGAGATGGAGGAAGATGGGTTGCCCAAAGAGCATAAAATGGAGAAAGATGAGTTGCCTTTTGAGTTTTTCTGGAAAGTGGAGAGTGAGATGGGTGGGAAGGAAGAAGATGAGCTTGTGTGTGGAAAGAGGGGCAATGGATATTTTGGTCATTTCATAAAAGGGTAAAAATGTAATTAAAAAAAATCAAATTCCTTGTATTTGAAAAGAAAATTTTGGTGTTCCAATAGCAGCACTCGTACCTAAAATATTTGGCTTTATATGGATGATGTAATATAAGTATATAACCTTATAATTTTTTTTTATTGATTTCATTTTGTATAACCAAGTAAACAACCGTGGTGTTCAACAAAATGCACTATAGTTTCTTAAAAGTATCTATAAAACCCCTTTCTTTTTATTTTTAGTGGGCTCGATCTACACTCTTTTATAAGGTTTGAGTCATGGGTCCCAACTAAACAAAGACAGCAAATGTCCTCTTGCACGAACACGACAGTGCTCTTGTTGCTTGGTGACCATCGCATGTGATTACAAGTGGGCCCATCAAACGTTTGTCGAATTTGAAGAATAGTCCATGCAAGAAATTAAATCAATAATTATCGGTCCCCAGTTATCAGATATGGCAATATTGGAGACACACGGCAAAAGGTTGTACAATCAGATATAATCAAGTCTCAACTACACAAATTTATTTCTCTACTACCTTCGTGTAGAAATATAAATGGGTCCCCAATTATCACATTACTTGGAGATTTTGACCCGTTGATAATCGAATTTGGGTCTTCATTTAGGCCTCGATAAATGAATGGAGTCAGATATGAGTCATTTTTTGGACCTATTACCAAAAATGGATTCGGGTCCATTGCACCTTGGTTCTGATCCGTGGATCCAGGGACCTGACAGATTACTTATATCTTCGAGAATTCTATAAGTTAGTTTTTTCTCCAAATTATTCTCTATCCGGACCCATCCCAAATATGGAATCGGTTTTGGTTTTGGTTCTGGTTTTGGTCGGTGGACCCAGACCGGAACTGACCCGTTTACATCCCTACCTTCATTTGTTTTCATCAATTTTGAAATTTAGTGACACCCGTGCAATCAATGGACGAATTGCATTTATCAGACCCGTTAATCTGGCAAGATCTACCGTCATTTTGCTTATTTTCAAGAGATCTTTCCTCTTTCAGAAAGAATCTTTTGATAGTGGGACAATCTTTTGATAGATGATCATACAAAAGAAAATGCCAAATATGTAAGGGTTATGAGCTCCTAATCTCTCAAGGCACGTTTGGTAACATGATAGAAATCTGCGGGATTTAGGAGTCCTGTCTACCCCTAGAAAAGAATAATTCTTGCTAAGGATTTATATAGCTAAGGATTCATTGCATTCGTTGTAAATGTGAAAACATTGATGATTGCTTTAACCCATGTTTGGTGTTGAACACCAGAATTCATGAAAAATAAACAACCTACTTAATATGAGGCCTATGAAAGTTAGTCATGACTAAGAAGTATGAGTGTATCAAGTGGGGTCCATTTCTTGATTCAAAGATTTTTAATAAAGATCAACAATATATTAAGGAGAATATAGGAATTACTAGGGTTTTATTTGTTTCTTCTACATGGGTCAGATTTCTTTTGTACTTTCATGAGAAATAGGTGATTGGGTTGTGAGAGATTGCAATTTAGGGAGAAAGTTATAAAGAATAGAAATTTGTGTGTCAGTTTTTAAAGAAGAGGCGGGTGGCATTATATTGGTGGTGAGTTTTAGTAGAGTCAGTCACCTGTATCATTGCATATATAATAATAATTTTCTAATCCCTTGTATCATTAAAAATATATATAATAGGCAATCGAGCAATCTTTATCCTGTTTTAATGAAGCATATTTTTCACAACTTTATGCAATTATCAATCATGGAAATACCCCAAAGTTAAAATACTCAAAAACTAAAATCAATCATATTGGTTTGCATCCATCCCCCCTCTCCCAACCCCATTCCAAAAATAAAAAATAAAAAAAGAAAAAAAAATGGTGGCACAAGCAAGTATAATGGGAGATTGACAGAAAATTATAAACCTTTCAAAGGGACGATGAAGTTATGTAAGCCACTTTTTGGTCTACAGGATTTCAATCGTACATGATTTCAAACTCGTTTCCATCCATTATACCATTTCGTCTTGTTTGAACTGAGAAGAGTGTCACGCCCCGTGCCCGAGATTTTTCACATCCCGAGGCGCGACATACACCCGCATGGAAATTGACTCTAGGTCCCCACGTATGAAATTTACCCACAGGATATCACGTGTGAGGTTTGTAAATCCATGTATCTGTATTTTTCACCTGTATACATTTTTGTCAAATAGATATCCATCCATAATTTTTCATTTACCATAATATATAGCATAAGAGTTCATGAGCATAGATTTAAAGGTTCAAGTTCAAGTACAAGAGATAAAGAGAGAAGAAGAAAGTTAAGTTAAAGTTTACAATCCCAAAGCTAAACAATTCATGAAAACTACTACAAAAGATATGGCAATCCTAGCCACGGTCAATGGGTCATTTAAACGTCCATCTCATCGTATGGATGTCTAAAAGACATCATCAGGAGTCCATTCTACTACATTATGGAGAGATTCCTCTTCCTCAAGGATCTCCGGGGCAATGGCGTTGATGTATTGACCTGTAACGCCAAGTGTAGCACCATTAGACTAAGCTAAGCAAGACAAACATATATAGTCCATATAACATGTAACAAATGAATAGTCAGGCATGAATAAATCATAAGAGATCAAGGAATGATCACTAGGCATATCAGTGCATTAATTAGCATGAAACATACGAATCATAGATAACAGATAAACATATTAATAGTACTAGTTGGTACATCCACATAAGCTATGTTCTCTCAAGTTAATCATGTAACATGAAGATAAAATGAGAGCAGAATATCAGAACAGGGTGATGTTACTAGGAGACAGAGGTACCCAGAATTCTCCATCGTAGACCTAGGGTGCCGGTTAACCCTTAGAATAATTTTTCCATCTACAGAGGGCCAGAAATATTTACTAAACCCACACTTAGCCGGGTCCGACTTAGATAGGGTCGAAGCTAAGTGGTGCCGACTCATACAGTGCAATGTAAAATTAATAGATCAGGTACAGAACAGTGTTAATCAGATACAGGACAGATGCAGAACATATACAGGACATGTCATATAGATAACAAATCGGGACTTACTGAAATATGCTGAACAAAGCCAGAAATAAATGTAATATAACAGGTGTGTAACAGAAAATACATAATTGAACAGAAGCATGATCAAGTCATACTAGAATACAGGAAACGGAATGCAATGCATGTATATATAGATCATATACGATGTCAAGATGTAATTCAAGCCAAGCCTACGGTCTTGGGAACACTCGTGGTCTTCACCGTCCAACTCAGGGTAGTACTAAGGATTTTGACATTATTGGGCTACAAAGGACCCCCTTGGCGTTACATAATTTGGATGTCGAATCCCTTAATATAACACATTTGATTCGGTACAATTCGAAGAACACAAGGCCCCTTGTGGTGTACGATTGCTCAATTCGTAACCACAACTAAATAAACCCAATATTGGTCATGATAAAAGTTCAGGGTGCACATCCTACAGATCCATCTATCAGGCCAATCAACTAGAACAAACTACGGTTCAATATTCGGCTCATGGAAACATCCATTTGTCACAATTATATAAAATCCAACATTATTTCTTTTCTTTTTGTTGAGTTCTACACATCATGAGCTTTCCAACGGTATGTAGATCTCCAAAATCGGACATACGGTTCAAAAGTTACGATCGTTGGAAATCTGCTTATTGTAGGCATCAGGTTCGCTCGAGCGTCCAGATGTTCGCTCGAGCGGACCCCAGACAGAGAGCTGTTCGCTCGACCGGACCAAAAGTTCGCTCGAGCGAACTCTCCCAGAGAGCCCTTCGCTCGAGCGTTCACTCACGCTCGCTCGAGCGAACTGTCGAATCCTGTGTTCCGAAAATCTGTATCTTCTTTATTTCTCTCAGGCCATTCAAGGCATTCTTCTACATTTCAAGTCACATTAAAATGAAGATATTGAGCTTCCAAATGCTCATAAAATCCATTCACTCAATCCCATATACATTAACAAGAACCATTCATAAAAATCCATTTTTGAGCAAGAAGAAGGGTGTCTACACTTGATTGAACACATTCATGAATCAAACAATGAAGCATGCATATAAATATATAAGTTTAACTTGCCTTGGTGCTTGGAAGCCAACTCTCACACCTAATCCTTTTTAAACTCGAAAATCCCCAAATATGAAAGCTCAAATGCCCTAAAAATGGTGAAAACGAAAATGAATGAAATGAATGAGGAAGAAGATGATGCATACGCGATTTGTAGCTTTCCAAGGATGAAAGAAATCAAATGGAAATGATTAATGAAGAAAGAGCTTACCAAGAGCAAGAAGATGAAGAATGGATGAATGCTTGAGCTTAGGAAATATAGTACTTATCTTGGAAGATGGAGAAGATGAAGTGGAGATGCAATCTACTCACATCCAAGGATCCTTTGGCTGGTTGCTTGAGATGGGGAAGGAAGAAATGAGGTAGAAGAGGGGTAGAGAAGAGGAACTCTCAGTTGAAAATGAAGAACGAAAAAGAAAAGAAGAAGGAAAATGGCTGGGTTGGGTGCTTATGAACCAAATTTTTCCCTGCATTGCATGCAAGTCCACAAATGGCTCAAAATCTCAAAAAGAGGCTTGGGTTAAGTGAATGGGCTGGGAATGGGCCTAATGAATCCGAATTCGATGGGTCAAGACATGAAAGTTAAGGCCCATGAAATGCTCTATGCGATGCATTAAAAACCCAAAATTTTCTAAGTACACACAAAATCCAAAACACTCCAAAAATCATAATCTACCTAGTAAATTGTCAAACCCCACTAGTTCTACCTAATCAAGCCCCAATCACAATCAAAGCATCCATTAAGCAATTAATCTAAATTAATTAACTCTAAAACGAGATTAAGGCGGGGCGGGGTGTTACATTTCCATCCATTATACCATTTCGTCTTGTTTGAACTAAGAGGAGAACAACGGTGCATAGGGAAGGAGGGGAGGAAGATAGAGATGGGCATATATACCTGACAAAGAAGACCACGAGAGAGGGAGAGACATTTGCGATGAGGGACTCCTTCTGAGATTTCACAGAAGAGAGATCGAAAGAGTGTTTATATATAGATTTATTTATTTTGGTGGCGGGGAGGGGAGGGATTTTGGCTTTTATACCCACCCCTTTTGCAGGGAGGATTTGCTTATCAGATAGGGGAGGATCAGATCCCAAAATCTCATAGATTGCAGATTTTAGGTGCAAAAAATCAAAAATGATTTGCAATATTCAAATTTGGATATAGCATAAAATCGTGGAAAAAAAAGTCTTTTTCCCACGGATTTTATTACCAAACGTGCCTTCAAAGATTCTACAAAGGCACGTGTAGATGTTTGGGTAAAGGTGATGTAGGGTTCATTTGGACCCATAACATGTGATCATATAGAAGCCTTAACAACTACTTCACCGACTCTTTTATCAAAAAATAAAAAATGAAAGGGATTTTTATTAAAAAATTTATAAAGAAACCCACAAATTAGTAGCAACTCTTTGTTTTCCTGCTTCGTTATGGAAGACGCATATAACCACTATAATTATCTCATATAGATCGAGGTGGGACTGCTACCTGCATATATATAGATCATGCGGTCTCATTGATTGGACTGAATTAATCTACAGTTTCACTTTCATCCATGTGATTTCAAAGGATGTTAAAACTGAAACCAATATTAGGAGGCCTCCAAGAATCTATTTTGACTAGCTAGAGATATTAAGAGGCCTCCGATCCAGATTTGTGCCTTCTGTCCCAATCAGTAATTTGTGCATATGTTATCAAATTTCAGCACAAATAAATTTTAAGCCAATGAGGCTCTTCCAGCAGAAAGTACGGCCCATGCACCAAGACATGACATCCAACAATGCGTTGACATTGGAATTGGCCTACGTTCTCTGGTTGTAACTCCACGTTTGGGATCCCTATTTGCCGTCTCTATTTCGGAACAGAGACTTAAAAAATAAGTGCATTTGTCATTCTGTACTAAACTGATTTAGAGAAAAAGAGGCATTTCTTCGAATAAAATGCCCCATTTTCAGGCTTTATCGGAGGATTTCTAATTCGTTGGGATGGAATAATCTCTCTAGGTTCAGAAAAAAATCGAATAAACACCTTTGTGGTCTCAATGTGGTAGCATTAGTACACTCAATTTTCGATTATTAAAAAAGGAGGAACTGGTGGTCGATATCAAAACTTCTAACTCCTAAAGAAGAAGGAACCGCGGTCACCACTCTACTGGCTCTATTTTGGATTACTATATTTGTTGGAATAAGAATAGAGATATCAGATAAAGCCTAGACACCAAATCCCAATGCCCTCACTTCCTAAATAATGCAGAAGTTATCCAAACAAAATAGACATTTTCTATTAACTCAAAAGCATTTTAGATTTCTGTTGATTTTAACCAATGAAAGGACTTTCGATTTCAAATGAGCCCAGTGTTCATGTTTGATATATTAGTTTTTCACTATACAGAACATGGGCAGGAGAAAATTTGGCTAACAACTCGCTGTAGGTTTGAAACTTTTATCTACTATATAGGACCCACATCAATCATGCAAACGGACCTATTTATTTGACCAATCAACCTTTTGCTTCAGAGAGAGGAGAGAGAAACATTACTTTTATTCCACACTCAAGAGGTCAAGTCATAGAAACTTCACAGCAGAGGACGACCTCCACCACCACCCTCTCCATTCAAGAACGTAGCCACACGCTTCATCAACGCCTCAGCATTCTCACACGTGCGGTTGAACAGATAGAACACATGATTCTCACCTTCCGATTCCATCATCTCCACCACTCCTTCCCACCCACTTGAAATCAGAGCATCATGGTACTTCCATCCCCTGTCCCTCAACATATCCATCTCGGCCACGCACACCAGAACTCTACTGCATGCAAGCTCCTTCAAGCTCGGCGCCCCCTCAGCCGTCGGATTTATCAGCGGGTCATCACAGCCGCTCGATGACGGACACACCAACTTCCATTTCGCACCCACCATCCCCCTATGAGCAGCCTCCTTCGGCTCCTTCCCAATCGGCTCCACTCCCCAAAAGAACGGATGGATCAGAACCGCACTCTCGATCGAGAAGTCGCTGCCTTTGGCTCTCATGGCCATGTGGTGGGCGATGTTGGCGCCGGCGCTGTCTCCCGCCACCATCAGCCGGGAGAAGTCGCCGTGCTCCGTCAGCCAGGGATCAATGACATCGGTAGCAGCGCTGCCACAGGATGCATGGGAGGTGACCCATTGGATGGCGGCCCAGGAATCGTCGTAGGCGGCGGGGATGGGGTGTTCTGGGGCGCGGCGGTAGTCGACGGAGACGATGAGGAGGCTGGCATCGGCGGCGAGGGAGTTGAGGAAGGGATGGTAGGTGGCGGAGAATGCGGTCTCGATGCAGAAGCCGCCGCCGTGGAAGTAGACGAGGATGGGGAGCTTTTGGGGTGTGGGAGGTTGTTTGGGGAGGTAGAGCCGGGCGGAGACGCCGGTGGAGGGGAAGATGACGATGTCTTTGGAGGAGACGCCGGTTTGTGGGTCGGGGTCGGAGGGGGGGACGGTGGCGGTGCCGAGGAGGCGCTCGATGCTGCCGTCTTTGTAGATGCGGAGGAAAGGAGCGAAATCATGGGCTATTTCATTGTTGGAATCCATTTGCAGGCAGCAAATGAAGTGAAGAAAGCAAAGACAAGAGCGCTAGAGGAGAGAAGGTGATATGATGCGGAACATATATATCTATTATAAAATAAAAACCATCTTTCCATGTGTATCATTCATAAAACTCTAAAATCTTTCTTGAAAATTGACACTTGGTTTTTTTAATGTACCATATATTTTATATTAAATTTTAAAAATAAAAAAATAGTAAATATTAATTAGTATTAAGATCTTATTTTCTGTGCAAAGCGTAAAGTCAAAATTCTCATAAAGTGATACTACTCATTTTCCGTGCAAAGCACTGAAGCGTGCCTTTTGCTTTGTCTTGTAAATTGTAATCTTGTATTAATGTGACGGAGGACACTACGTACTGGCTGATATAAGATTCCTAAAACCTATCTATTAGCCGTCCATTTCGCCACTCCTAAAATCTCCCTATCCACATGTGTGATATGCTGTCTCAAAATGCAAATTTCCTTAACTAGTTGTACCACTGTGTGATATCATCAAACCGAGATTAGAAATCAAGATTACTTGTTACATTATGGTTTTACTTATTTTAATACATGTCAATCAATGAGAGGTGCATGGCAAAGGTTTTCAAAAAAATCAGTCACAATCGAGATTTCTATCATCTTCATTTGGGCCATGGTCAATAGTTCATTAGGATCGATACATAGTCAATCCAACGGTCCAATAAATTTGGATCTAACCGAAAGTTGGTGGACATGTGCAATTGAGAGGGTACATGTGTTTGGTCTATTTGGATGGACCAAAGGTGGGCCCCACAAGCATGTGCTTACGAAAATATAGAGAGAAAAGAGAGAGAGAGAGAGAGAGAGTAAGGGTGATCCACTTTATAGTGTTGATCTTTACCCATCTTCAGCCGGGCTTATCAAATTGGACAATCTGGATAGCAAGTATTTGATAAATCGTGATGATCATTTAACTAATATTTATCCATCAGTGAGGGTGACCTATATATTTTTATAATGGGAGGTTTTCCCATGTAATGTTTTTTTTTTTCTAGATTTTTCTTTTAGAAGTTTCCCTTTAATATAGAGTGGTAAAGAGGTAACGTTTGGACGGGTTATGGCTGGAAGATTCTGCTGAGAAAAACGTAGGGACAAAGGTTTATATATATATATGGGGTCGGCTCTCCTCAACCGCAGTTGAGGAGAGCCTCAGCTGGAAGCATGTGAGATGAGTGTGCGACCCACTTCAAATTGGATCGATGAAATATTTCGCAGCCCGCCCAACCCTCTTTATTTGAACAAAGTATTTCCTTTGTCTCTCCCCCAAGCCTCTACGAAAAGGAAAGGAAGGAAAGGATCTCTCTCCATCCCGAGCTTTCTCTCTACCGGAGCTTTCTCCATCCCGACCGTCCAAGGCTTTTCGTCTCCCGGAGCTTTCTCTCTCCTGACTGTTGTCTCTCTCATGCACCTTTCTCTCTCCCGACCGAACAGTCTCTCCTTCCCTCTCCTGTTCTCTCCCCCCTGTCTCTCTCTCTCTCTCTCCCTCTCTCTCTCATTCGATAGTTTTTCTTCCTTTCCCCACATATCCTAATCTCATATATCTACTCACAGATTGGGGTTTGTATTTGGATTTGGGATTTGGGATTTTAGGGTTTCTTATGGAGACTTGACTTCTGTGATCTAGAGTTTCTGTTGCAGATCATGTGAAAAAGTTTCAATTTTTCTCAGTTTTAGAAGCCCGTTCAAAATTTGATTTTTATTTTGATGGTTTGATTTCTCTGCCATCAGTATAAGAGCATGGTTTGATTTCTCTGCCATCCTTTGTACCATTGCTCACAAATGTGGTGTTAGGCGAGTGAATGGAGTAAGAGGGCAGTTTGGGAAATCAGTGGTGTACACACCATCCGACTGCCCAAAGAAGTGGGCCTGGAGGAGAGCCGTGGTGATACCGGTTTGGGTTGAAAAAAAAATCAAAACAGCATCTCATCTAATTTGATATTTGATTTCAAATCCTTACTGATGTAGGGTGGAATGGGCAGTCATCCATTTTGCCCAAATATTATACAGCTACCATATGAGTATGTTCAGGGCCAATTTGGATTTGTCCTGTACAAGCAAATATTTGGAACGTTATGTGGATTTCATGATTCAGTTAGCTATAATTTATAGCAATGATCACTGATACCGGTTTGGGTTGAAGAAAATAATCAAAACAGCATCCCATTCCCATCTAATGTGATATTTGATTTCAAGTCCTTATGCAGGCTCTGATTCTGAAATGCTTGGATAAAAAAATTGGTAAAGGTAAGATGTCTTTGACAATCTAGATTTCACTACTGTATTTGTGAGAACTTTTAATTTTTTAACTTTTGACTTTTGTGCCTTCCCAGGTTATGAAGGTAAAATGTCAACAAATTATGACTTCATAGCAGTCAAGCATTGGACAAGTGAAGAATTTGAGGGCCTGGGTTTTGTTGGTTATGGATGTCTGTTTTGGTTGTGAACTTTTGAGTGGTGTATTTGACTTATTGCTTGGTCACTGTTCACTGTAACAGGAATGCATGAAGAGAATGAGGTTTCATATGTGTGTTTATCTTAACAAGACAAGTGAAGAAATTATGAAGAGAATGAGGTTTCATATGTGGGTTTTTGTTATAGGTTCTGAAATATTGGGCTCTGTATGGAGATTGTGGGTTGTGATTTCTGAACTCAACTTCATCAATAGTGGATAATTCATGAGGAGAATGGGGTTTCATAAGTGGGTTGTTTTTGTAAGTTATGAACTGTTAGTATTTCATAAGTGGGTTGTTTTTGTAGGTCATAAGTGGATAATTCACGAGGAGAACGGATAATTTATGTTCCCTATACAAAGTAAGACGGTTCAGCCCATTAAAGCCTGCAACCCCGAAATGTTGGTCTCAAATGAAATTCAGGGCACATTAAAACCAGTGACCCTTGATGATACACCCAGAAAAGTATGAACGTTATATTCTTTCTGTATTATGAAATTGGGAATGGGACAAGGACCTGGACAGTTTTTTTTTTTTATTAAGGAAATGGAAGAGACCTGGACAGTTTTACCAAGTCTAAAAGTCACACTAGGTCATCATCTCATCATCGCCTTAACCCTTTAAATGGGTTTGGCCAGGAGAAAAACAAGGCAGATAGAAGAAGACAGCCAAATTTAAATAGGTTTGGCCATGTTCTATGTGCTTATTATAATAGATTACAATGATAACTGGATACTTACAAGCACTACAAAACACACATTTTTTCTACCATCAAAATGTAAAAAAGTTAATTCTTTTTCTTACAAAGCAAACATAACCATTAAGCATAATAACTACATCAACTTCAAGTCACGTTCATTTTTCAAACACCAAATATATGCAGCAAAAGAGACAACAATTACGCAAATCGATTTTCGCATATGTTTCTCATATTTTGGCGCTCTATACTTTCTCTTAGACGTTGTATTTTCAGCCTCATTTCTTTGATGAAGCTTTTCATTTTTTCCATTCTCGCTTCAATTTGGCCGCGTTTTGAATTTGAGTTAGGAACCCATTCCGAAGCAACTTAATCCATCCAAATTAGAAAACCACAACCTCTTGCTCCCTGCAATAAAATGCATCGTAATATCAATAAATAATGTTGTAATCAAAATAAGACATTAATGTGTGATGTTGGAATGTTTGCTTATATGCAAATCTGGACGTTTCAAAAATTTGCGCCTAGGGTTGAAATGAAAAGAAAGAAAAAAAAAACACTGATGGATGACCATCGCTCCTGCCTCACTCTAAATCAAACATGAGACAAAATTCATTTAATTGACCCAACACAGTTGAGAAAGGCTTTGAAGATGATAATGAAATGCATTAATAAAGAGATGGCCTGATTATGGATTTTTATTTTTATTTTTGTGGGGTGGGCACACATTTGAGCCGAGTGTAAAGCCAGGAAAGACTTATCTCCATCGTTTCATCAATGCTGCACTGAATGATGAGCTTTTCTTTAGCATAGCTAACCACATCCTCACTGTGGTGGACGTCAAGCCCTTAAACACAGACACCATTCTCATTACACCAAGTCAGACCACCAATGTTCTACTCCACAGTCTACGCCAAACCATATGTTCCCACTACTACATTCCTAATGATGGCTAGACCCTATGTGATCGGCCTTGGCACCTTTGACATTTCTGCAATTGCCGGTATCCTCAAATAGCACCACCCCAATTCCTCTCTTTCATCAAACACCCAAAAAATCCCTCTTCTAAAACCTTCCCTTCCACCTCTCAACGACACTTCCTTCACTGCAAATTTCTCACAGAAATTGCGCAGACTAGCCAATGCTCAATTTCCAACAAAGAAACCTCATACTGTCAATAAACACAGGGCGGACCCTTGCCCCAAGAACCAAACTTCCCAAGGGCTCAATGGGACCAAGTTCTCCACGTATTTCAACAATGTGTCCTTCACAATTACCACCATGGCTCTCCTCCAGGCCCACTTCTTTGGGCAGTCGAATGGTGCGTATACCACAGATTTCCCAAACCGCCCTCTTATTCCATTCACTAGCCTAACACCACATTTGTGAGCAATGGTGCAAAGGATGGCAGAGAAATCAAACCATGCTCTTATACTGATGGCAGAGAAATCAAACCATCAAAATAAAAATCAAATTTTGAATGGGCTTCTAAAACTGAGAAAAATTGAAACTTTTTCACATGATCTGCAACAGAAACTCTAGATCACAGAAGTCAAATCTCCATAAGAAACCCTAAAATCCCAAATCCCAAATCCAAATACAAACCCCAATCTGTGAGTAGATATATAAGATTAGGATATGTGGGGAAGGGAAGAAAAACTATCGAATGCGAGAGAGAGAGGGAGAGAGAAAGAGACAGGGGGGAGAGAGCAGGAGAGGGAAGGAGAGAGTGCTCACCTGCTGTTCGGTCGGGAGAGAGAAAGGTGCATGAGAGAGACAACCGTCAGGAGAGAGAAAGCTCCAGGAGACGAAAAGCCTTGGACAGTCGGGATGGAGAAAGCTCCGGTAGAGAGAAAGCTCGGGATGGAGAGAGATCCTTTCCTTCCTTTCCTTTTCGTAGAGGCTTGGGGGAGAGACAAAGGAAATACTTTGTTCAAATAAAGAGGGTTGGCCGGGCTACGAAATATTTCATCGATCCAATTTGAAGTGGGTCGCACACTCATCTCACATGCTTCCAGCTGAGGCTCTCCTCAACTGCAGTTGAGGAGAGCCGACCCCTATATATATAAAACAAGAAAGTGACGCATTGATAAAAGATAAAGAAAAGCATGAGAAACCAATCTTTCTTGTTCCTCACAGGTTAATTGATTAAAGAGTATATACAAGAAGGTTCAAGAATTGGTACAAACAACCCTCTTCTTCACAATAAAAAAAAAAAAAAAATTGCACGAGAAGAAATTTGTGTTGACAGTTGAAAGTGGGCGTCCAAAATGGCAATGCACTATATATAGTTTCTTAAAAGTATCTATAAAACCCCAAACAATCAAAACAATGTGTGATGTTGGAATGTTTGCTTATATGCAAATCTGGACGTTTCAAAAATTTGCGCCTAGGGTTGAAATGAAAAGAAAGAAAAAAAAAACACTGATGGATGACCATCGCTTCTGCCTCACTCTAAATCAAACATGAGACAAAATTCATTTAATTGACCCAACACAGTTGAGAAAGGCTTTGAAGATGATAATGAAATGCATTAATAATGAGATGACCTGATTATGGATTTTTATTTTTATTTTTGTGGGGTGGGCACACATTTGAGCCGAGTGTAAAGCCAGGAAAGACTTATCTCCATCGTTTCATCAATGCTGCACTGAATGATGAGCTTTTCTTTAGCATAGCTAACCACATCCTCACTGTGGTGGACGTCAAGCCCTTAAACACAGACACCATTCTCATTACACCAAGTCAGACCACCAATGTTCTACTCCACAGTCTACGCCAAACCATATGTTCCCACTACTACATTCCTAATGATGGCTAGACCCTATGTGATCGGCCTTGGCACCTTTGACATTTCTGCAATTGCCGGTATCCTCAAATAGCACCACCCCAATTCCTCTCTTTCATCAAACACCCAAAAAATCCCTCTTCTAAAACCTTCCCTTCCACCTCTCAACGACACTTCCTTCACTGCAAATTTCTCACAGAAATTGCGCAGACTAGCCAATGCTCAATTTCCAACAAAGAAACCTCATACTGTCAATAAACACAGGGCGGACCCTTGCCCCAAGAACCAAACTTCCCAAGGGCTCAATGGGACCAAGTTCTCCACGTATTTCAACAATGTGTCCTTCACAATTACCACCATGGCTCTCCTCCAGGCCCACTTCTTTGGGCAGTCGAATGGTGCGTATACCACAGATTTCCCAAACCGCCCTCTTATTCCATTCACTAGCCTAACACCACATTTGTGAGCAATGGTGCAAAGGATGGCAGAGAAATCAAACCATGCTCTTATACTGATGGCAGAGAAATCAAACCATCAAAATAAAAATCAAATTTTGAATGGGCTTCTAAAACTGAGAAAAATTGAAACTTTTTCACATGATCTGCAACAGAAACTCTAGATCACAGAAGTCAAATCTCCATAAGAAACCCTAAAATCCCAAATCCCAAATCCAAATACAAACCCCAATCTGTGAGTAGATATATAAGATTAGGATATGTGGGGAAGGGAAGAAAAACTATCGAATGCGAGAGAGAGAGGGAGAGAGAAAGAGACAGGGGGGAGAGAGCAGGAGAGGGAAGGAGAGAGTGCTCACCTGCTGTTCGGTCGGGAGAGAGAAAGGTGCATGAGAGAGACAACCGTCAGGAGAGAGAAAGCTCCAGGAGACGAAAAGCCTTGGACAGTCGGGATGGAGAAAGCTCCGGTAGAGAGAAAGCTCGGGATGGAGAGAGATCCTTTCCTTCCTTTCCTTTTCGTAGAGGCTTGGGGGAGAGACAAAGGAAATACTTTGTTCAAATAAAGAGGGTTGGCCGGGCTACGAAATATTTCATCGATCCAATTGAAGTGGGTCGCACACTCATCTCACATGCTTCCAGCTGGAGGCTCTCCTCAACTGCCAGTTGAGGAGAGCCGACCCCTATATATATAAAACAAGAAAGTGACGCATTGATAAAAGATAAAGAAAAGCATGAGAAACCAATCTTTCTTGTTCCTCACAGGTTATTGATTAAAGAGTATATACAGAAGGTTCAAGAATTGGTACAAACAACCCTCTTCTTCACAATAAAAAAAAAAAAAAAAAATTGCACGAGAAGAAATTTGTGTTGACAGTTTGAAAGTGGGCGTCCAAATGGCAATGCACTATATATAGTTTCTTTAAAGTAATCTATAAAACCCAAACAATCAAAACCCCCCCCCCCCCCCCCCCCCCCCCCGCCCCCCCCCCCCCCCCTCTTTCTTCTTCTTGTTTTTTTTTTTTTTTTTGTACTGGGCTCGATCGACACTCTTGTAAAAGGTTTGAGTCATGGTCCCAACTAAACAAAGACAGCAAATCTCCTCTTGCACGAACACGACAGTGCTCTTGTTGCTTGGTGACTCCATGTGATCAGAAGTGGGCCATCAAACGTTTATCGAATTTGAACAATAGTCCATGCAAGAAATTGAAGAATAGTCCATGCAAGAAATTAAATCAATAATTATCGGTCCCCAGTTATCAGATATGGCAATATTGGAGACACACGGCAAAAGGTTGTACAATCAGATATAATCAAGTCTCAACTATTAAAATTTATTTCTCTACTACCTTTGTGCAGAAATGTAAATGGGTCTCCAATTATCACATTGCTCGGAGATTTTGACCCGTTGATAATCGAATTTGGGTCTTCATTTAGGCCTCGATAAATAAATGGACTCGGATATGAGTCAGTTTTTGGACCTGTTACCAAAAACGGATTCGGGTCCATTCCACCTTAGTTTTGATCCGTGGACCCAGGGACCTGACAAATTACCTATATCTTCGAGAATTCTTCCTATAAGTTAGTTTTTTCTCCAAATTATTCTCTATCTAGACCCATCCCAAATATGGAACCGGTTTTGGCTTTGGTCGGTGGACCCAGACCGGAACCGACCCGTTTACATCCCTACTTTCATTTGCTTTCATCAATTTTGAAATTTAGTGACACCCGTGCAATCAATGGACATATTGCATTTATCAGACTCGTTAATCTGGCAAGATCTACCGTCATTTTGCTTATTTTCAAGAGATCTTTCCTCTTTCAGAAAGAATCTTTTGATAGTGGGACAATCTTTTGATAGATGGTCATACAAAAGAAAATGTCAAATATGTAAGGGTTATGAGCTCCTAATCTCTCAATGCACGTTTGGTAACAGGATAGAAATCTGCGGGATTTAGGAGTCCTGTCTACCCCTAGAAAAGAATAATTCTTGCTAAGGATTTATATAGCTAAGGATTCATTGCATTCCATATTTGGTTGTAAATATGAAAACATTGATGATTGCTTTAACCCATGTTTGGTGTTGAACACCAGAATTCATGAAAATAAAACAACCTACTTAATATGAGGCCTATGAAAGTTAGTCATGACTAAGAAGTATGAGTGTATCAAGTGGGGTCCATTTCTTGATTCAAAGATTTTTAATAAAGATCAACAATATATTAAGGAGAGAATAGGAATTACTAGGGTTTTATTTGTTTCTTCTACATGGGTTAGATTTCTTTTGTGGGTTGTGAGGCATTGCAATTTAGGGAGAAAGTTATAAAGAATAGAAATATTTATGTCAGTTTTTAAAGAAGAGGCGGGTGGCATTATATTGGTGGTGAGTTTTAGTAGAGTCAGTCACCTGTGTCATTGCATATATAATAATAATTTTCTTATCCCTTGTATCATTAAAAATATATATAATAGGCAATCGAGCAATCTTTATCCTGTTTTAATGAAGCATATTTTTCAACACCTTTTGCAATTATCTAGAGATGTACAAAATTACCCATGACGTGACCCGACCCGACCCTGTGACCCGACCCGACCCGTGACTGTGGGTACCGGTTAACGGGTCTAACGGGTCGGGTCATCGGGGTGACCGGGGAGCCCCTTTTTTTTTTAATTTTTTAATATAGAAGATCAAATTGTTTATGAAAAAAAACTTATAGTTAATTGCTTTTCTCATTCCTCGTCTCTCTCAGCTTTTCCTCCTTCCTTCGGTGTTTGTCCATATGTGTTGTATCCATCCCACCTAGATATTTCTTCAACATATTTCCAACATATTTCTTCAACACTATTTCCAAGTATGTTTGCAACACTATTTTATTTTTGAAAATATAAAAAATTAACTATAAGTTGTTTGTATGCTTGGATTTTCATGAAAAGATATTTCTTTTCACATTTTCTCACTATTTGTTTTTGACCCGTGACCCGACCCGAACCAACCAACCCGTGACCCAAACGGGTCGGGTTCGGGTGGGTTTTCACCCACATAAATTATGATCGGGTCGGGTCGGGTTTGACCTGAGACCCACGGGTTTCGACCTGTGAACACCTCTAAATTTATCACTCATAGAAATACCCCAAAGTTAAAATACTCAAAAATTAAAATCAATCATATTGGTTTGCATCCATCCCCCTTCTCCCAACCACATTCCAAAAATAAAAAAGAAAAAAGAAAAAAAAAAAAAACAGTGGCACAAGCAAGTATAATGGGAGATTGACAGAAAATAACAGAACATTGTAAACCTTTCAAAGGGACGATGAAGTTATGTAAGCCACTTTTTGGCCTATAGGATATCAATCGTACATGATTTCAAACTCGTTTCCATCCATTATACCATTTCGTCTTGTTTGAACTGAGAAGAGAACAATGGTGCATAGGGAAGGAGGGGAGGGAGATAGAGATGAGCATATATACCTGACAAAGAAGACCGCGAGAGAGGGAGAGACATTTGCGATGAGGGACTCTTTTGAGAGTTCGCAGGAGAGAGATCGAGAGAGTGTTTATATATATATTTTGGTAGTGGGGAGGGGGGAGGATTTTGGCTTTTATATCCACCCCTTTTGCAGGGAGGATTTGCATATCAGATGGGGGAGGACCGGATCCCAAAATCTCATACATTGCAGATTTTGGCGCAAAAAATCAGGAATGATTTACGGTAGTCAAATTTGAATATAGCATAAAATCGTGGAAAAAAATTATCTTCTTCCCCACAGATTTTGATGATGCCAAAAATAGGTTTTCGGACACCAACGGTCAAGTAATAAATGCTAGGTGAGTAAATGAGAGAGAGAGAGGGAACTTATAGTGGTTCGGTCTGTATGACCTACGTCCACTTTGAATATGGTGATCTTTGATTGATAAGGTGGATTACAAGCGAGAGAGAGGTGAATAAGATTTTTATCATTGCCCCTCAAGTGATGAGGAGACCTTGAATTTATAACACTTCCCCAACAGATGGGATTCAAAAATAAAGCAACGTCTCTCTGGAGCCTGGAGCCTCAGACGTGTCCTCGAGGAACGAGCAAGGTGGAGGGCAGGTGAGAGTTTCTTCGCGAGATTTGGTAAGAGCGGGTAAGGGGAGGACTTCGTCGTGATGACTCGGAGGCCTTGACGTGACGAGGCTTCCTTCAACGAGTTTCGAATATCAACTGAGGTAAACTGGCCTGACCCATGACCTTGGACGGACCGGGTTGTCTGGACCTGACTCTTTACCGTAATCCGGGTTGGGCCTGACCCATCAGATTTTATTACCAAACGTGCCTTCAAAAGATTCTACAAAGGCAAGTGTAGATGTTTGGGTAAAGGTGATGTAAGGTTCATTTGGACCATAACATGTGATCATACAGAAGCCTTAACAACTACTTCACCTAGTCTTTTCTCAAAAAATAAAAAATGAAAGGGATTTATATTAAAAAAAATTATAAAGAAAACCACAAATTAGTAGCAACTCTTTGTTTTCCTTCTTCATTATGGAAGACGCTAACCACTATAATTATCTCATATAGATCGAGGTGGGACTGCTACCTGCAAATATATAGATCATGCGGTCTCATTGATTAGACTGAATTAATCTACAGTTTCACTTTCATCTATATATGTGATTTCAAAGGATGTTAAAACTGAAACCAATATTAGGAGGCCTCCGATCCAGATTTGTGCCTTCTGACCCAATCAGTAATTTATGCATATGTTATCAAATTTCAGCACAAATAAATTTTAAGCCAATGAGGCTCTTCCAGCAGAAAGTACGGCCCATGAACCAAGACATGACATCTAACAAAACGTTAACTTTGGAATGGGCCTACGTTCTCCGGTTGTAGGTCCACGTTTGGCATCCCTATTTGCCGTCTCTATTTCGAAACAGAGACTTGAAAAATAAGTACATTTGCCATTCTGTACGATACTGATTTAGAGAAAAAGAGGCATTTCATCTTAGAATAAATGCCCCATTTCTAGGCTTATGAAATTAAGAGATTTAGCCGTCTCTTTCTACGAAGGCAGTTTTTTTTTTTTTTTCATTGTTTTATTTTTTTTATAGGTGGATTCTCAATTTGTTGGGACGGACTAATCCCTCCAGATTTAGAAAAAAGCCGGATAAATACTCCTGTGGGTTCAATGTGGTAGTATTAGTGGACTCAACTTTCAATTCTTGAAGAAGGAGGAACCGGTGGTCGATATCAAGACTTCTAATTCCTAAAGAGAAAGGAGTCGTGGTCCTGACCACTCTGCTGGCTCTATTTTGAATTACTATATTTGTTGGATTAAGATTAGAGACATCACATAAGGCCTGGACACCAAATCCCCATGCCCTCACTTCCTAAATAATGCAGAAGTTATCCAAACAAAATAGACATTTTCTATTAACTCAAAAGCATTTTAGATTTCTGTTGATTTTAACCAATGAAAGGACTTCCAATTTCAAATGAGCCCAGTATTCATGTTTGATATAATAGCTTTTCACTTTACAGAACATGGGCAGGAGAAAATTTGGCTAACAACTCGCTGTAGGTTTGAAACTTTTATCTACTATATAGGACCCACATCAATCCATGCAAACCTATTTATTTGACTAATCAACCTTTTGCTTCAGAGAGTGGAGAGAGAAACATTACTTTTATTCCACACTCAAGCGGTCAAATCGTAGAAACTTCACAGCTGAGGACGACCTCCACCACCACCCTCTCCATTCAAGAACGTAGCCACACGCTTCATCAACGCCTCAGCTTTCTCACACGTGCGGTTGAACAGATAGAATACATGATTCTCACCTTCCGATTCCATCATCTCCACCACTTCCTTCCCACCCACTTGAAGTCAGAGCATCATGGTACTTCCATCCCCTGTCCCTCAACATATCCATCTCCGCCACGCACACCAGAACTCTACTGCAAGCAAGATCCTTTAAGCTCGGCGCCCCCTCAGCCGTCGGATCTATCAGCGGGTCATCACAGCCGCTCGACGACGGACACACCAACTTCCATATCGCACCCGCCATCCCCCTATGAGCCGCCTCCTTCGGCTCCTTCCCAATCGGCTCCACTCCCCAAAAGAACGGATGGATCAGAACCGCACTCTCGATCGACAAATCGCTGCCTTTGGCTCTCATGGCCATGTGGTGGGCGATGTTGGCGCCTGAGCTGTCTCCCGCCACCATCAGCCGGGAGAAGTTGCCGTGCTCCGTCAGCCAGGCATCAATGACATCGGTAGCAGCGCTGCCACAGGATGCATGGGAGGTGATCCATTGGATGGCGGCCCAGGAATCGTCGTAGGCGGCGGGGATGGGGTGTTCTGGGGCGCGGCGGTAGTAGACGGAGACGATGAGGAGGCTGGCATCGGCGGCGAGGGAGTTGAGGAAGGGTTGGTAGGTGGCGGAGAATGCGGTCTCGATGCAGAAGCCGCCGCCGTGGAAGTAGACGAGGATGGGGAGCTTTTGGGGTGTGGGAGGTTGTTTGGGGAGGTAGAGGCGGGCGGAGACGCCGGTGGAGGGGAAGATGACGATGTCTTTGGAGGAGACGCCGGTTTGTGGGTCGGGGTCGGAGGGGGGGACGGTGGCGGTGCCGACGAGGCGCTCGATGCTGCCGTCTTTGTAGATGCGGAGGAAAGGAGCGAAATCATGGGCTATTTCATTGTTGGAATCCATTTGCAGGCAGCAAATGAAGTGAAGAAAGCAAAGACAAGAGCGCTAGAGGAGAGAAGGTGATATGATGCGGAACATCTATCTATATCTATTATAAAATAAAAACCATCTTGCCATGTGTATCATTTATAAAACTCTAAAATCTTTCTTGAAAATTGATACTTGGTTTTTTTTATGTGCCACATATTTTATATTAAATTTTAAAAATAAAAAATTTAGTTAATATTAATTAGTATTGAGTTTTCATTTTCTGTGCAAAGCATAAAGTCAAAATTCTCGTAAAGTGATGCTACTTATTTTCCGTGCAAAGCACGGAAGGTTGCCTTTTGCTTATTAATGTGACGGAGGACACTACGTACTGGCTGATATAAGATTCCTAAAACCTATCTATTAGCCGTCCATTTGGCCATTCCTAAAATCTCCCTATCCACACTTGTGATATGCTGTCTCAAAATGCAAATTTCCTTAACTAGTTGTACCGCTATGTGATATCATCAAACCGAGATTAGAAATCAAGATTACTTGTTACATTATGGTTTTACTTATTTTAATACATGTCAATCAATGACAGGTGCATGGCAGATGAAAGGCCTTAAAAAAAAATCAGTCACAACCGAGATTTCCATCATCTTCATATGGGCCCAAACGTTTAATGGTCAATAGTTCATTCGGATCGATATATAGTCAATCCAACGGTCCAGTAAATTTGGATCTAACCGAAAGTTGGTGGACATGTGCAATTGAGAGGGTTCATGTGTTTGGTCCATTTGGATGGACCAAAGGTGGGCCCCACAAGCATGTGCTTACGAAAATATAGAGAGAAAAGAAGAGAGAGAGAGAGAGAGAGAGAGAGAGAGTAAGGGTGATCCACTTTATAGTGTTGATCTTTACCCATCTTCAGCCGGGCTTATCAAATTGGACAATCTGGATAGCAAAAATATGGCCAATGAACTTAGTATTTGATAAATCGTGATGATCATTTAACAAATATTTATCCATCATTGAGGGTGACCTATATATTTTTATAATGGGAGGTTTTCCCCTGTAATGTTTTTTTTTTTTTTTCTAGATTTTTCTTTTAGAAGTTTTCCTTTAATATAGAGTGGTAAAGAGGTAACGTTTGGACGGGTTATGGTTTGAGGATTCTGCTGAGAAAAACGCTGGGACAAAGGTATATATATATTAAAAAAAAAAAACAAGAAAGTGACGCATTGATAAAAGATAAAGAAACCAATCTTTCTTGTTCCTCACTGTTTGCTTGATTAAAGAGTATATACAAGAAGGTTCAAGAATTGGCACAAACAACCCTCTTCTTCACAATAGAAAAAAAAAAAATGCATGAGAAGAAATTTGTGTTAACAGTTGAAAGTGGGTGTCCAAAATGCACTATATATAGTTTCTTAAAAGTATCTATAAAACCCCAATTTTTTTTTATTTTTTTATTTTTGTACTGGGCTCGATCGACACTCTTGTAAAAGGTTTGAGTCATGGTCCCAACTAAACAAAGACAGCAAATCTCCTCTTGCACGAACACGACAGTGCTCTTGTTGCTTGGTGACTCCACGTGATCACAAGTGGGCCCATCAAACGTTTATCGGCTTTGAAGAATAGTCCATGCAAGAAATTAAATCAATAATTATCGGTCCCCAGTTATCAGATATGGCAATATTGGAGACCCACGGCAAAAGGTTGTACAATCAGATATAATCAAGTCTCAACTATTAAAATTTATTTCTCTACTACCTTCGTGTAGAAATGTAAATGGGTCTTCAATTATCACATTATTCGGAGATTTTGACCCGTTGATAATCGAATTTGGGTCTTCATTTAGGCCTCGATAAATAAATGGACTCGGATATGAGTCATTTTATGGACCTGTTACCAAAAACGGATTCTGGTCCATTCCACCTTAGTTTTGATCCGTGGACAGGGTCCTGACAGATTACCTATATCTTCGAGAATTCTTCCTATAAGTTAGTTTTTTCTCCAAATTATTCTCTATCCGGACCCATCCCAAATATGGAATCGGGTTTGGTTTTGGTCGGTGGACCCAGACCGGAACCGACCCGTTTACATCCCTACTTTCATTTGCTTTCATCAATTTTGAAATTTAGTGACACCCGTGCAATCAATGGACGTATTGCATTTATCAGACTCGTTAATCTGGCAAGATCTACCATCATTTTGCTTATTTTCAAGAGATCTTTCCTCTTTCAGAAAGAATCTTTTGATAGTGGGACAATCTTTTGATAGATGGACATACAAAAGAAAATGCCAAATATGTAAGGGTTATGAGCTCCCAATCTCTCAAGGCACGTTTGGTAACAGGATAGGCGGGATTTAGGAGTCTTGTCTACCCCTAGAAAAGAATAATTCTTGCTAAGAATTTATATAGCTAATGATTCATTGCATTCCATATTTGGTTGTAAATGTGAAAACATTGATGATTGCTTTAACCCATGTTTGGTGTTGAACACCAGAATTCATGAAAAATAAACAATCTACTTAATATGAGACCTATGAAAGTTAGTCATGACTAAGAAGGATGAGATTATCAAGTGGGGTCCATTTCTTGATTCAAAGATTTTTAATAAAGATCAACAATATATTAAGGAGAGAATAGGAATTACTAGGGTTTTAATTGTTTCTTCTACATGGGTCAAATTTCTTTTGTACTTTCATGAGAAATAGGTGATTGGGTTGTGAGGCATTGCAATTTAGGGAGAAAGTTATAAAGAATAGAAATATGTATGTCAGTTTTTAAAGAAGAGGCAGGTGGCATTATATTGGTGGTGAGTTTTTGTAGAGTCAGTCACCTGTAGAGATGTCAAGTGGGCCGTGCCGGCCCGGCCCGGCACGGCCCGGCCCGCCAGTCAACGGGCCGTGGCACGGCACGGCCCGGTCAACGGCACGGCCCATGACGCGGGTCGTGCTGGGCCGAGCTGCGCACGGCCCGCCAGGCCCGCTGGCCTAGTGGGCCAGCCCTTGCAGCCCGCCAGGCCCGCCTGTATAGGCCCGCCAGCCCGCGGCCCGCCAGCCCGCCAGGCACGCCCAACGGTCGGCCCAACGGGCCGGCCCGCCAGCACGCCCAACAGCCATTTTTTTTTAAAAATACCATTTTACCCCCCCCCCCCCCCCCAACAGCTATAAAACGGTCATATAAGGGGTATTTTGTGTCATTTTTCATTATACTAAGTCTATAAATATCCTAACCCTCCCATTCTCATTCCTTACCAATTACACATTTCTCATTCTCACCAATTTACACAACTCTCTCATTCTCTAACTCTCTCTCAAAGCATTCAACACTTTCACTCTCTAAGAAGTTTTTGGAGGACCAAAGATCAAGTCATCAAGAGACAAGATTAAAGGGGCCTTCAAAGATTTAGAGGTATTTATAATATTTAGATTTGAGATTCCATATATATAAGTTTATATTATATTATATTAACTCTCATTTTCTCCCCTTTCTTATAATAAATTATCACAAAAGAAGGCTATTAGCATATTACTATTATCATTTATAAATTTATTCTTTTGAAATATGGCTAGAAGATTTCCCACAGAATCTTCATCCGTTAATTTAGAGGCAGAAGAAGATTTTATTGAATTACAAGATCAAGTAGGTGATTTACCACCCCCCTTTCCTCAGAGTTCCCAAAAACCAAACAAGAGGAGTTGAACTTCAGCAGTTTGGGATATATATACAAGGTATGATGTTTTTGAAAATGGAAAGAATGTTGAAAAGGCAAAATGCACATTGTGTGGTAAGATTTATAGTGCCCAGTCAAAAGGGGGTACCGGCCATTTGTCAAGACATAGGAAAACATGTTTACAAAAGCATAGGCCAGAGAATGCAGGAACAGGGGGGGCCTGGTTCACAAACCCAAATTTCTACTACTGGTGGTGGTAGTAGTAGTAGCAGTTTGGGTATTTTTTCTTATAATGCACAAAGTGCTAGACAAGGTCTTGTTAAAATGATTGTTTTGTCCGAATTACCATTTGCTTTTGTTGAAAATGAGTTTTTTGAAGAATGGGTCCAGAAATACTGTCAACCACAATTTCACAGTATTTCAAGAAATACAGCCAGAAATGATGCTATTAGACTCTGGCAGGATGAGAAAATAAATATAAAAAACTATTTTGCGGAATCTTCTGGTAGAATATCCATAACCACAGATATGTGGACTTCTAAAGGGGGTGATAGTTATCTTTGTATTACTGCACATAATATAGATGCAAAATGGATTATGAATAAACGTATACTTAGTTTTAGCACTCTTGAATGGCCACACAATGGAACTAGGATAAGTACATTAATTTTGAAAAAACTAGATGAATATAGTATTAAGGAAAAAGTTTTATCTGTAACTTTAGATAATGCTAGTAATAATACAGTGGCTATTGAATTAATGAGAATGCAGATGCCACTTGCAACTTTGATAGATAGTTCTATCTTTCAAAATAGATGTGTATGTCACATCTTAAATCTTATTGCAAAAGTTGGTTTAAAGCACATTACAAGTTATACAGATGCTATTAAAGACATTGCTAGATTTGTTTTTTGCTCCGCACAAAGAAGACAATTGTATGCCCAAATATGTGCGAGGCAAGGCGTATCAGCTATTAAACTGCCTAAAGAAGTTGAACATAGATGGAATTCTATGTATGATTTGTTAAACAAGGCACTTTCTAGAAAAACTGTTTTGATTGAATTTTGTGCTTTTCATGCACAAGATTTAATGATTAGTGATGAACATTGGGAGTTATGTGCCCATATAAGAGATTTATTAGAACCTTTTTATACTTCAACATTATTTTTTTCCGGGATATATTATCCCACATCTAATGAAGCTTTAATGAAACTTTTTAAAATTACTTTACAATTCAGTAGATTTAGAGATCATTTTTTACTTGGTAGCACTATTAGAGACATGGAAGTCAAATTTAATAAATATTGGAAAGAGGCTCCAATGACATTTTCTTTAGCTGCTGTATTTGATCCTAGGTTAAAATTAAGTGGTGTACAGTTTTTTATTGATGGAATAAATAAAAATATGAATTATACAGATTCAAATGATTTTTCAAATATAAGGGCACAATTACAAGCACTTTTTCAATTTATTGTGAGCAAATGGGTACAGCTGGGCTTAGTATGGGCAATACAGAAGTCCAGTATACAGGTGTTCCTGAGTGGGAGGTGTGGTATTCTTCCCTGTCCACGGGCATGGCATCCAGCTCAAGCTCAAGTAACAACACTGTGATGGAGTTATCATCGTATCTTGACGTAGGTGTAATTAGGATGTAGGATGCATCCACTTTTGACCTTTTAGCCTGGTGGAAGCAACAGAAAAGCATTTATCCAGTGTTGGCAGCCATGGCTCGTGATCTATTAACTATTCCTATGTCTTCTGTAGCATCAGAACAGGCTTTTAGTGCAGGTGGACGTGTAGTAGATGACAGAAGAACAAATCTCACTGAAGAAACGGTGGAGTGTTGTGTTTGCCTACGAGACTGGTACTTGGCAGATAAGAGGAAGCAAGAGTTAACATCATTAATGGAAGATTTTGATCCAGCAGAATACATTAGTGGACTACAAATCTGATTTTTTACTTTTTTCTTCATTGTAATTTATAAGTTTTTCATTCTTTTTTTTTTATTTTCTAAAAAGATTGTAAGGTTTTGAAGGTAATCCTATTTAGAAACCTTCAAGAAGTTAAGATCCAAATGGTTCTCTCTTCTCAGTGGAGTAGGTTGAGTTTGACCGAACCACTTAAATATCTTTGTCATTCTCCTTGCTTGTGTTCTAATTTTTATTTTTAATACTGATAAGAAAAAGAAAAATCATATATAGTACTTAAGTAATATGTGAGTAAATATCTATAAATTAATTTGAACCACTCAATCATTTGTCAAATGTTTGTATAAGTTTAAATGTTTAGAAAAGTAACTATTGAAAAATTAATGACTATTGATCGAAAATCAAATTCAAATCCATGTCGTTACGGACTTACGCTTACGTTACGCCTTACGGTAATTATATATCTATATTAGTCTATAAAAAAAAAAGGCAAGCCTGGCCCGCGGGCCGGCCCGGCATGGCCCGCTCCAGCCCGCCCCACTGTGGGCCGTGCCGTGCCAGGGGTTTTCCCCTGGCGGGCCGTGCCGTGCCGGCCCGTTAGCTGGGGCGGGCCGTGCCGGCCCGGCCCACGGCACGGGCGGGCCGCCGGCACGGCCCGTTTGACATGCCTAGTCACCTGTATCATTGCATATATAATAATAATTTTCTTATCCCTTGTATCATTAAAAATATATATAATGGGCAATCGAGCAATCTTTATCCTGTTTTAATGAAGCATATTTTTCACAACTTCTTGCAATTTCACTAGAGGTGTACAAAATTACCCGTGACCCGACCCGACCCTACCCGTGGGTCAATGGATGGGTCATGGCAGCAGATTTTCTGTGCCTGACCCGACCCGACCCGTGACCGTGGGTACCGGTTAACGGATCTAACGGGTCGAGTCACCGGGTGACCCGTGAGCCCCTTTTTTTTTAATTTTTTTAATATAGAAGATCAAATTGTTTATGAAAAAAAACTTATAGTTAATTGCCTTTTCCCATTCTCTCTCTCTGTCTTCCCTCCTTCCTTCTTGTTTATCCATATGTGTTGTATCCATCCCACCTTTATATTTCTTCAACACTATTTCCAAGTATGTTTGCAACACTATTTTTATTTTTGAAAATATAAAAAATTAACTATAAGTTGTTTGTATGCTTGGATTTTCATGAAAATATATTTCTTTTCACATTTTCTTAATATTTCTTTTTGACCCGTGACCCGACCCGACAGTGACCCGACCCAACCAACCCGTCACCCAAACGGGTCGGGTTCGGATGGGTTTTCACCCATTTAAATTATGGTCGGGTCGGGTTTGACCCGAAACCCGCGGGTTTCGACCTGTGAACACCTCTAATTATCACTCATGGAAATCCCCCAAAGTTAAAATACTCAAAAATTAAAATCAATCATATTGGTTTGCATCCATCCCCCTTCTCCCAACCACATTCCAAAAATAAAAAAGAAAAAAAAATAGTGGCACAAGCAAGTATAATGGGAGATTGACAGAAAATAACAGAACATTGTAAACCTTTCAAAGGGACGATGAAGTTATGTAAGCCACTTTTTGGCCTACAAGATTTCAATCGTACATGATTTCAAACTCGTTTCCATCCATTATACCATTTCGTCTTGTTTGAACTGAGAAGAGAACAATGGTGCATAGGGAAGGAGGGGAGGGAGATAGAGATGGGCATATATACCTAACAAAGAAGACCGCGAGAGAGGGAGAGACATTTGCGATGAGGGACTCTTTCTGGGAGTTCGCAGGAAGATCGAGAGAGTGTTTATATATATAATTTGGTGGTGGGGAGGGGGGAGGATTTTGGCTTTTATATCCACCCTTTTTGCAGGAAGGATTTGCATATCAGATGGGGGAGGACCGGATCCCAAAATCTCATACATTGCAAATTTTGGGCGCAAAAAATCAGGAATGATTTGCGGTAGTCAAATTTGGATATAGCATAAAATCGTGGAAAAAAATTATCTTCTTCCCACGGATTTTATTACCAAACGTGCCTTCAAAGATTCTACAAAGGCCCGTGTAGATGTTTGGGTAAAGGTGATGTAGGGTTCATTTGGACCCATAACATGTGATCATACAGAAGCCTTAACAACTACTTCACGTAGTCTTTTATCAAAAAATAAAAAATGAAAGGGATTTTTATTAAAAAAAATTATAAAGAAACCCACAAATTAGTATCAACTCTTTGTTTTCCTTCTTCATTATGGAAGACGCTAACCACTATAATTATCTCATATATTTTTTTTTGAACGGTAACGAAAGATTTCATTTAACGAACAGAAGGAACAAGTACAAAAAAGCAAAGAAAAGAGAGGAAGGGGATGTGCAAGAGAAATGCACCACCTCCAATCCTACTAACAAAACCACATCCACCCAAAGAAATAACAAATCAACCACTTACATAATCACGCCCACCCAAGGAAGCAGCCTATCAACCCCTTGCTTGGCTAACACAACCGCCATGGAGTTAGCCGATCTAACCTCATGATTATCTCATATAGATCGAGGTGGGACTGCTACCTGCAAATATATAGATCATGCGGTCTCATTGATTAGACTGAATTAATCTACAGTTTCACTTTCATCTATATATGTGATTTCAAAGGATGTTAAAACTGAAACCAATATTAGGAGGCCTCCAATCCAGATTTATGCCTTCTGACCCAATCAGTAATTTATGCATATGTTATCAAATTTCAGCACAAATAAATTTTAAGCCAATGAGGCTCTTCCAGCAGAAAGTACGGCCCATGAACCAAGACATGACATCTAACAAAACGTTAACTTTGGAATGGGCCTACGTTCTCCGGTTGTAGGTCCACGTTTGGCATCCCTATTTGCCGTCTCTATTTCGAAACAGAGACTTGAAAAATAAGTACATTTGCCATTCTGTACGATACTGATTTAGAGAAAAAGAGGCATTTCATCTTAGAATAAAATGCCCCATTTCTAGGCTTATGAAATTAAGAGATTTAGCCGTCTCTTTCTACGAAGGCAGTTTTTTTTTTTTTCATTGTTTTATTTTTTTTTATAGGTGGATTCTCAATTTGTTGGGACGGACTAATCCCTCCAGATTTAGAAAAAAGCCGGATAAATACTCCTGTGGGTTCAATGTGGTAGTATTAGTGGACTCAACTTTCAATTTTTGAAGAAGGAGGAACCGGTGGTCGATATCAAGACTTCTAATTCCTAAAGAGAAAGGAGTCGTGGTCCTGACCACTCTGCTGGCTCTATTTTGAATTACTATATTTGTTGGATTAAGATTAGAGACATCACATAAGGCCTGGACACCAAATCCCCATGCCCTCACTTCCAAATAATGCAGAAGTTATCCAAACAAAATAGACATTTTCTATTAACTCAAAAGCATTTTAGATTTCTGTTGATTTTAACCAATGAAAGGACTTCCAATTTCAAATGAGCCCAGTATTCATGTTTGATATAATAGCTTTTCACTTTACAGAACATGGGCAGGAGAAAATTTGGCTAACAACTCGCTGTAGGTTTGAAACTTTTATCTACTATATAGGACCCACATCAATCCATGCAAACCTATTTATTTGACTAATCAACCTTTTGCTTCAGAGAGTGGAGAGAGAAACATTACTTTTATTCCACACTCAAGCGGTCAAATCGTAGAAACTTCACAGCTGAGGACGACCTCCACCACCACCCTCTCCATTCAAGAACGTAGCCACACGCTTCATCAACGCCTCAGCTTTCTCACACGTGCGGTTGAACAGATAGAATACATGATTCTCACCTTCCGATTCCATCATCTCCACCACTCCTTCCCACCCACTTGAAGTCAGAGCATCATGGTACTTCCATCCCCTGTCCCTCAACATATCCATCTCCGCCACGCACACCAGAACTCTACTGCATGCAAGCTCCTTCAAGCTCGGCGCCCCCTCAGCCGTTGGATCTATCAGCGGGTCATCACAGCCGCTCGATGACGGACACACCAACTTCCATATCGCACCCACCATCCCCCTATGAGCATCCTCCTTCGGCTCCTTCCCAATCGGCTCCACTCCCCAAAAGAACGGATGGATCAGAACCGCACTCTCGATCGAGAAGTCGCTGCCTTTGGCTCTCATGGCCATGTGGTGGGCGATGTTGGCGCCGGCGCTGTCTCCCGCCACCATCAGCCGGGAGAAGTCGCCGTGCTCCGTCAGCCAGGGATCAATGACATCGGTAGCAGCGCTGCCACAGGATGCATGGGAGGTGATCCATTGGATGGCGGCCCAGGAATCGTCGTAGGCGGCGGGGATGGGGTGTTCTGGGGCGCGGCGGTAGTCGACGGAGACGATGAGGAGGCTGGCATCGGCGGCGAGGGAGTTGAGGAAGGGATGGTAGGTGGCGGAGAATGCGGTCTCGATGCAGAAGCCGCCGCCGTGGAAGTAGACGAGGATGGGGAGCTTTTGGGGTGTGGGAGGTTGTTTGGGGAGGTAGAGGCGGGCGGAGACGCCGGTGGAGGGGAAGATGACGATGTCTTTGGAGGAGACGCCGGTTTGTGGGTCGGGGTCGGAGGGGGGGACGGTGGCGGTGCCGAGGAGGCGCTCGATGCTGCCGTCTTTGTAGATGCGGAGGAAAGGAGCGAAATCATGGGCTATTTCATTGTTGGAATCCATTTGCAGGCAGCAAATGAAGTGAAGAAAGCAAAGACAAGAGGACTAGAAGAGAGAAGGTGATATGATGCGGAACATATATAGAAAAAGCGTGCCTTTTGCTTTGTCTTGTAAATTGTAATCTTGTATTAATGTGACGGAGGATACTACGTACTGGCTGATATAAGATTTCTATATCTATCTATTAGCCGTCCATTTGGCCACTCCTAAAATCTCCCTATCCACACGTGTGATATGCTGTCTCAAAATGCAAATTTCCTTAACTAGTTGTACCACTATGTGATATCATCAAACCTAGATTAGAAATAAAGATTACTTGTTACATTATGGTTTTTACATACATGTCCATCAATGAGAAGTGCATGGCAGATGAAAGGTCTCCTAATGTGTGTGTGGGGGGGCAGTCAGCTCCATTAAATTAAGCTAGCCCTTGATCTAGCAGGCTTATAGTCTAATTTCAAACCTATCCATGAAATAGTCTGCCTTATTAGGATGCATTCGGATAGGTCCCAAGAGGAGCCCTAGATTAAGCTAGCCCTTGATCTAGCAGGCTTATAGTCTAATTTCAAACCTATCCATGATATAGTCTTCCTTATTAGGATGCATTCGGATAGGTCCCAAGAGGAGCCCGCAATATTGTAGTCCGGCCAGGTCTTTAATAAATGTGTTTACTTTCATGTTGATCCGTTCTTTCTATTTGATTACCAAACTAATGTGAACCTGAAGGGTTGAGGGCTTGAGGCTAACCTGTAAACTTCTATGTCAGGTTTGAGTTGCAGTTTCAACCAAAATATGGTGGGATGTGGATAGAACCCATATTCAACTCGGCCTTAACCTATTGCACATCATTTCTTGCTTGTTTTCTTTTCTTTTCATTCAAAGGTATCATTTCATGTACTTACAAGTGAAAAGAACAAATTAATGAGAGCATCTACAGTTAAGATCATAGCAATTTTGTTAATTCACAAAAGGGCCATGTGGCATCACGGTAGAGTCTATTGGCCTCACCAAGAATGAAGGAACGAATTATAAGTTTGATAAAACCTTACTGCACTACACAAAAAACGAAAAATTGAAACGGATTACCGTTCCTAATCCGTGTGTTCCTAATCCGTTCATCCGTTCCAATTCCTGTTCTTGGAACGGATTAATGGATTATGAACAGTTTAGGAACGGATGAACGAATTAGGAACACACGGATTAGGAACGGTAATCCGTTCCAATTTTTTGTTGTTGGTGTAGTGTGGTCGTTTCTAGTTTTATAGGCAAATACTACAAGATAGACTGTTAAAATGATTTTTTCCTCATATGGGATATTAATTGCCAATTTGAATATCATAAATTGGGTTAGAATTTAGTGTGGAATTTGGTTAGTTTTTAGGGAATGCTGTTGCAGCCATTTTTTTTTTTTTTTTTTTTTGTCTTATGCAGGTCCTACTTATTCTTTAGGTAAGCTAATAATATTATTCGTTGCCTAATTAGTAATAACCTAAATGTCACTTCGATCACTAATTTAGTGAGAGGAAGACTTTGTACAAGCTTAATGCCTATATTATCAATGGGAGATACTTCTATAAGAGATATCTCTCACCTTATATGAAAGATAGGAGTGAGGACCTTCACATTTAAATTGTTGGCATTGGATATGGATGTGCGGGTCCTTACCTTATCTTTCATAGTAAGGTAAGAGCATCTCTCATAGAAGCATCTCCCATTATTAATTATGTTGTCTTATTCTCAAATGTTAATGAATAAGTTATCATCTTTCGAGCCCAAAGAAGAAAAATCAAATTGAGTTGAGTGTGTTTAATGGGTTTTGAATAAGATATTCCAAATACATCTCTATCATTTATCAATATTTTACCACTTTCCCTCTCAATTGAAAATGAAGGTTTCGACTTTTCAACTGGAAGTAGGCTTTTCCGTCGGCAAGATTTGTCCAACCATGTGAAGGAGCATGAATTGAACTACTCACTTTTAATTGGACAATATATGAAAGATATTAGTCTCATCTTGCTCTTGATGAGACTTTTACTCTTGATATTGTTGAATTTCTACGTGGGTCCTTTTCAATTAGATAAGATTTGAAAAACGTAGTGAAAATTTAAAAAAATTTGAATAATAAATTAAAAATTAAAGATTCAAATTCGAAAAAAAAGTTTTTTTTTTTTTTTTAAAGATTTTATTCCAATACACGGCTACATTTTCGAAAAGTGGTTATACCGAAAAAAGTATACTATATGAGAAACAATTGTTTCATGAAAACATGCCATATTGCCATATCAGGTTAGCGGAAAGGCTGGGGTACTGATTAATGGGTTAAGTACTTAAGCTTCCATACAATTCAAAAAGATACAGGCAGATTATATATATATATATATATATAGAGAGAGAGAGAAAGGCTCTCCTAAGCTTGAAAATTTCGTAACCACATGTTTATGGGGCCCACCTTTGGTCCATCCAAATGAACCAAACACATGAACCCTCTAAATTGCATATGTCCACAATCTTTCGGTTCGATCCGAATTTACTAGCCCATTGGATTGACTATGTATCGATTCGAATGGACTATTGACCATTAAACTTTTGGGCCCATATGGAGATGATAGAAATCACGGTTGGAGCTGTTTTTTTGCAGAGAGGAAGATCCTATGGAGTCCTTGACATCCCCCTACCTCCATCCCGATGTGGGTCCCCAAGTGGGCCCCACCACACACTTGAGCTTACCTTATCCTAAGTTTGAGCTTAGGAGAGCTGACCCCATATATATATATGAGAAATATTCATATTCATCCATCCCTCACCGTGTTAAGGTGAGGGACAACATAATACGGTTGACTTTATAATATATTCGAATCATCCACATGCATGGTACCCCCTTAAGTACACTAGACCCATTAAGTTTTCACCTATCTAAATGGATTGGATCGTTGAATTGATCAATTTTTTTTTTCTTTAATATAAATTCATTAAGTTCGTGGGCCACGAATGAAGGGGTTAGAGGCATGTGATTGACCCCAAATTTGATACATGGCCTCATCCAAGATGTATCTTCCCATCCCCTATAAGTTCCATGATCTGTGGGTCCCTAGGTGGGCCCCATCAAGCTTGTCCCTCACCATAAGGCTCTCTTAAGCTCAAGCTTAGGATGAAATTTCGTAAGTTCATGCTTGTGGGGCCCACCTTTGGTCCATCCAAATAGACCAAACACATGACCTCCTTAAATTACACATGTCCACCAACTTTCGGTCAGATTCGAATTTACTGGACCGTTGCATTGACCATGTATCGATCCAAATGGATTGTTGACCATTAAACTTTTGTGCTCATATGGAGATGATAGAAATTACGGTTGTGGCTGATTTTTTTGCAAAAGAGGAGTTCCCAGGGAGTCCTTAAACCCCCCCCCCCCCCCCCCCCCATCTCCATGTGGGTCCCTAGGTGGGCCCCACCACTAGCTTGAGCTTACCTTATCTTAAGCTTAAGCTTAGGATAAAATTTCGTAAGCTCATGCTTATGGGTCCCACCTTTGGTCTATTCAAATGGATCAAACACATGACCCTCCTAAATTGCACATGTTCACCAACTTTCGGTCAGATCCGAATTTACTGGACCGTTGGATCGACTATGTATTGATCCAAATGGACTGTTGACAATTAAACTTTTGGGCTCATATGAAAATGATAGAAATTATGGTTGGGGTTGATTTTTTGCGAAAAGGAAGATCTCATGGATTCTTTGAAACCCCCCCCCCCCCCCCCCCATAAATATGTATTCTAAAAAACGCCCCACTTTAAAAAAAGCCCTTTTTTTGCCCCCACCCCCCACCCCCTCTTTTTTTGTCATGGGGGCCATGTTGAGTCAATCTAGCTTTTTCAACACACACTACTATCCAATGCCAACAACCTAAATATGAGGGTCCCCCTTACTCTCATAGTAGTATGAGAGTTACTCTCATCCCCATCTCCATGTAGATCCCCAGGTGGGCCCCACCACACACTTGAGCTTACCTTATCTTAAGCTTGAGCTTAGAAGAGCTGGTCCCATATATATATGTAGAGCAAGGCTCGCCTAAGCTCGAGCTTAGGGAGAAAATTTCATAAGCTTGTACTTGTGGGGCCCACCTTTGGTCCATGCAAATGGACTAAACACATGATCCCCTTAAATTGCACATGTCCACCAACTTTCGGTAAGATCCGAATTTACTGGACCGTTGGATTGACTAAATATCAATCCAAATGGATTGTTGATCATTAAACTCTTGGGCCCTGGAGATGATAGAAATTACGGTTGAGGCTGATTTTTTGCAGGGAGGAATATCCTAGGGAGTCGTAGAAATCCCCCTCACCCCCATCCCCATGTGGGTCCCCAAGTGGGCCCCACCACACACTTCAGCTTACCTTATCCTAAGCTTGAGCTTAGGGGAGCATTGCTCATATATGCATATAGCAAGGCTCTCTTAAACTCGAGCTTAGGATAGAATTTCGTAAGCTCATTCTTGTGGGACTCACCTTTGGTCCATCAAAATGGACCAAACACATGACCCCCTAAATTGCACATGTCTACAAACTTTTGGTCAAATCCGAAATTACTAGACCGTTGGATCGACTATGTATCGATCCAAAATATATATGGGACCAGCTCTCCTAAGCTCAAGCTTAGGATAAGGTAAGCTCAAGTGTGTGGTGGGGCCCACCTGAGGATTCACATGGGGATGGGGATGGGGGGATTTCAAGGACCCCCTGAGATCCTCCTCTTTACAAAAAAATCAGTCACAACCGTGATTTCTATCATCTCCATATGGGCCCAAAAGTTTAATGGTCAATAGTCCATTCGGATTGATACAGAGTCAATCCAACGGTCCAGTAAATTTGGATCTAACCGAAAGTTGGTGGACATGTGCAATTGAGAGGGTGCATGTGTTTGGTCTATCTGGATGGACCAAAGGTGGGCCCCACAAGCATGTGTTTGCGAAAATATATATATAGAGAGAGAGTAAGGGTGATCCACTTTATAGTGTTGATCTTTACCCATCTTCAGCCGGGCTTATCAAATTGGACAATCAGCTTGGATAGCAAAAATATGGCCAATGAACTTAGTATTTGATAAATCGTGACGATCATTTAACTAATATTTATCCATCATTGAGGGTGACCTATATATTTTTATAATGGGAGGTTTTCCCATGTAATGTTTTTTTTTTTTTCTAGATTTTTCTTTTAGAAGTTTCCCTTTAATATAGAGTGGCAAAGAGGTAACGTTTGGACGGGTTATGGCTGGAAGATTCTGCTGAGAAAAACGTAGGGACAAAGGTGTATATATATATATATATATATATATATATAAAAAAACAAAAAACAAGAAAGTGACGCATTGATAAAAGATAAAGAAAAGCATGAGAAACCAATCTTTCTTGTTCCTCACTGTTTGCTTGATTAAAGAGTATACACAAGAAGTTTCAAGAATTGGTACAAACAACCCTCTTCTTCACAAAAAAAAAAAAAAAAAAAAAAAAAATTTGCATGAGAAGAAATTTGTGTTAACAGTTGAAAGTGGGTGTGTGTTTGATTTGGCATGGACACGAAGGATCTACCATTGACTAAGAATAATATTATTAATAAGAATGAATATATTATTGTATAAATGAATTTATTTTAGATTAAATCTATGATGTGATTAGGTTATCAAATTTTATTTTCTTTTAAATCTAACCAAAATTACTCAATCCTGATTTAAAATCCATAGTTCCAGACCATGCCTTATGGGACAGGGTCATGATCATGGGTCACCTGTCTAACCCAACACATTGTTGTTTCTATTGTAGAATATTCATTCCAATAGTGAGTGGTACTCCAGAAGGGGGGGAAATCTCTCAAAAGGGAAATCCCAAACATCTGATAGTTATGATCTGCTAATCTCTCAAAGGGAAACCTACTCCTACAGGGGACCGATTTGTGGGTCAGGATTCCAGCTCTGGGTACGCACCAGTCATGTCAATTTGGGAAAAGGTGATGCAGTAGGGCTCATTTGGGCCCATCAGATTTGATCATCTAAGAGCCAGCTGGCTCAGCCCATGAAAACCCAAGGCCGGCCCCTTCCACTCCCACATTACTGCTGCATCTATAAATGTAGACATTATTTTTTTTACTATTGGAGGGTTTCGAACTCTTTGGGCTGGACTAATCCCTTCGGGTCCAGAGGGAAGCCGGATAAACACCCCCGTGGCTTCAAAGTGGTAGCACTAGTGGACTTAATCTTCGATTCATGAAGAAGGAGGAACCGGAGGTCACATTATGAATCAAGTGATCCTCCAATGGCCTAAATGGCAAATGGAAAGGGTTTTTAATGAGTGTTGATCTCCTAGCTAGGCGCAACTGAGGAATTCCCGGATGGTCCCTCTCATTCGTGATGGTGGGGCTACTCTCCCAATTATCAAACCTAGCTATATATCCCTTAGGGCTTGTTTGTTTGCATTAGAATATGTAGGAATTGGATACATATGATTTATGCTATAAGTGGTTAAAAATGATGGCCAATGGTAAACTTTAGAAAATGACCATCAAATAACTCTTCCTTTTATGAAAATAGAATAAAAAGAAGGTAGAAATTGAATAACTAAGGTGATGACTGATTATTCATTTGTCATATTCATTTGATTCTTTTTCTATAAAATGAAAGATTGTTTGATGTTTATTTTTTAAAGTGGAACTATGGTCTTCATTTTTAACTACTGATGATGTCAATTCTATGTATTTAATTTCTATGTATCTTAATGTAAAGAAAAAGGCCCTTAGTTAAAGCCACATGGATTGTTTAGGGATGTGGTTTTATGTTTTCGGAGAACCACTCATTTTTAGATGAAAAATGTACTTTACAAAGCTTAGATTTTGTTAAAATCTTTTGAGCTAATTACCTTTTTTATGTTTTTCATCCAATAGTGAGTGGTACTCTAAAAAGGGAAAAAAGAACAAGCAGCAGAAAAATAAGAACGAAGAAGAAAATGATGATGATTAAGGGGTCAATTGTGCAGCGAGATTTTCTGCGAAAAGAGAAGGAGACAAGGCTTCCTCATTGCATTTGGTGCAATGAAGAAGCATTGGTGCAACAATGAAACAGCCAAAGAATCTCCGATTTTGGTTGCATTTTCTTCGCTAGAGGGGATCTAGGTCAGATTGGTCGGACTTCCGGTAACGTGGGAGTAGAAATTGAACGCACGTTCTATTTTTTCTTCCACGGATCTATATAAAGACACCCTAAGGGCCTGTTTCTTTATAAGAATTCTTGGAATTCATGTCTGTTGGATTTTGTAGAATTTGAGAAGCTGGAATTTTAAAATGCTACAAATTCTAGCATTCCTAAATTCTCCGTTTCTTTTATACCTAGAATTCCTGCCCGAGAATCTTTGCACATTGCAATGATCTTCATCTCAGTTCTGTCCAAAGAGGTTGGATACATGAATTCTGGGGTTTATTCGGTCTCGATGTAGGAGGAGATGGATTTCTTGTACAAGCATTGAGGAGGATGATATGGTTTTGAAAGATGTCAGATGAAAATGAAATTGAGATTAGATCAAAAGAAAGGTGTGGATTTGGGAGGTTTTGGGTTTCATGGAACCAGATATATGAAAGGGGTGGAAAGAAAGAAGGTAACCATATCTGATTTTTTTTAGAGGTGCAGCGAAGAAGATGACCTTCCACCGTCAGAGAGAGCCAGAGTTCTAAGGAAGCCTCCCGGAATGCCAGAATTTATAAATGCTGGAGCAAGGGCTAGTATTTGGGAATTCCACTTTTTTGGAATTCCAAAATACTGTTGGCCTCAAATGCTGCGAATTTTAGTAAATGAATATAGAATTTCTGACTGGAATTCAGGAATTCACAGACAGCCTGAATTCCTGTCAGAAATGCTTGGAAAGAAACAGGCCCTAAGTCACATCCCAAATGGTTTCATAAGGCTCTTATGCTTAGGTCATCGGATTGAGTGGGTGGGAGGTGGGCCATGTCATCTAGAATCTCCATTCTAAAATTTCCAAGTGGCCAATTTTGGGTGATCAAGCTCAAATTTGGGATTATAATTGTCAAATTTGTCGAGCCACGGGCGCCCAAAGGTGTTGAAATTCAGATCTTGGGAATTTCAAATCTTGACTAGTCAAGAAGAAGACAAAGGTACTGTGGGATATTTTCTTGTTGGGACTCGGACATTGGTGATGACTTTGGCCCCTCATTTCTTGACTTCTCATTTATAAGTTGATCTTTGTCGGTTCGTGCACTCACGCTTTCTTAATGAAAAGTCTACTTGGGCCGATTTCCGAGCCACGGCACCTGGGATCCCACGTCTCCCGTGGGATCCGGGCCGATTTTCGGGCACAGAAATCGATCCAGTAGCACGGTTGTTTCTTAATCTTTTAAGATATTTATACATCAAGGCCTCCAATCAACTTTCACTTATCAAAGTGATTAATCCATCAAGAGTAAAGATCCTAATGTTGGTAAATCATGTTGATACAAATGTTTTGGCATTAATGAATTTTCATTAATCAACACACAACAATATAACGCAAGACAAATCTCCTTACTTCAAGGGAGAAAATTAACACTTTTGTAAATCCCACTAAAAAAGACTCAATCCAGGATAGTAATCCTACGTCCAGAAGAAAACGGCTTCTTATCCAAGTGGTAACTAGCACAGTTCTCACCTAACTATTTAGGGTTTGAACCCTGGGTATGCACCCTCTTTCTGTGTATGCATGCTTTCTTTCCACTTATATAAGTGGCCTTCCCGCGTGTACGAACTCTCCCTTGAGTCTCATCCCCTTACCTATTGTATAGGAAAAGAATCCTGCCAACCCCACTTGGCACACCGAGCAACACCCCTAAAAGAAAAAAAGTTGTCAAATAGAGTTTTGTAACACCAAACTTTCTAGATGAAAAGTCGAACTTGTATTTGCCAAGAGCCTTTTTATTAATCATAATTAACTAGTTCATTAACAAGGCCTTCAAGCTCAATTCTCATAAAGCCTATGAAGGCAAGTCCCATAAATCCATCAATGGGGCTTACTTAAAGACCCAAGCTGCTCAAAAGCACTGCACCCATATGTTCCGGCAGTAGTTCATATCTTACTCCAGGCAAAGTTTGCCCCAATTTAAGATTAATCAACAAAAATCAAGGAATTTTACTTTGCCTTTTAGTTTTAATCACGTATCTAACCAGTCTAATGATGAGCCCAACCCTGATTGAAGAAAAATTTGGTCCAGACATGAGTTCCAGTGATGGACTTTTAGTATGGATCGATACAAGTGAATGATTTCATCAAAGTGGTGGAACTCGAACTCCAAATCAAAAGAATTGAAAAGTGAACCACTTGAACCTGCTACTCCATCAAATTTTCTGATCAAACTAGGTGTCGAAAAATGGATTGTGAACTCCAATGTGAATTAATAGAATTTCAAACAAGGTGATTATGATATAAATGTCAGCTATCCGATGCACGGGTAGAACATGAGGTGTACTAATTGGGCAATAGAGACTTTCCCATGAATAGGTGACAATTAATTTTGATAAATGTATTTAGCGTGTCAGGCTTTGCCCCCTCTTCCAATTTTGGTTGCTTTGGGTTTGCTAAACTATCACTGAGGTTTTTCTCTAAGGTGTTTTCTTCTTGGTCAGTCTGTTTGCCTGGATGGCAGGCAACCTTTTGCTGCCTATGTTGCTGGGTCCTCCTTTTTTGTTTCGGTCTCCTCCTCCTTATCAGTTTTATGTTGTAAAGTTTCTTCTTAGGTAGCTTTGATGTGCTGCTTGGCTGGGTCGGTTGGCATTTTTTGTAAGCCTCCCCTCTCCCTTTGTTTTCTTGTTTTGGGGGTGTCTAGCCCTGTTTTCTTCCTTTAATACTCAATTACCATTAAGCAAAAAAAAAAAACATTTACAATAATGGAAAAGCAATTTCTGGTTTATGATGAAGTTAAATAGTTTTATTGTGGGTGCATGAGCTTTTCAAGGTTTAACTTATTTTCGACAAAAAGCTGAAGTGAGGGCAATCCTCGTTACACTAAAGAAAGTCAAGGAGAGATGGGGCTCTCCAAAGTGTTCATTCATTCATGTGGGATCCTATGGAAGTTTTTTTTTTTTCCCCTTCTCTTCAAGTTAAGAGGTGTTATGTTATAAACAAAAAAAAACAACAAGTACAGCAAAATTAAGGGAGGATATTTTAGAGCAATTTGAGCCTGAGGAACCCCACAATCGGGTAGCAATCACAGAAATAGGAAAAAGGACCCACAAGTCGATGCTAGTAAAAAAACCCTCACAGCCTGGGAGCAGAAAAGTAGACAAATATTACAGACCAATGTAATGCATTGAAAATTTGAAGCTTTCCAACAACCTTAGACCAAGATGCTATGGAAGTTGTGCAAGCTTTCGATGGAGAAGATTATTCCATTTAGTTCAATTAACGTACATATTAAAGCTTTACCTATCTCTTTCGTTTTTAATGAGTTTTGTTTTCTCTCTTTTTAAATGGGGCGGCTCACTTAGTAGCTGGGTTGGGCTCTGATTTTGTTTGGATAGGTAGTTCTGTAGACTAGTAGCCTAGTAGGCTGCATACCCTTCTTTGCTTTGGTAGTAGTTTGTTTTTCCAATTTGTGTTCTCTATGTCTCCTTTTGGGTTTCTTAGTGAAATCATTTTTCCAATTTTGGCCCAGTCCGGGCCTGCAGGAACACCACTAAATTCAATCAGCTTCCAGACTGGACCAGAAAACCACATTGTTCAAGCACAGACTTACATGATGAAATTGCAGCAGTTGCAACACTGGCATTGCCTCACAATAGCAATAATACTTGAAGAATGTCCGATAAAAAATAAATAAATAGACAATTAGAATAAATAATTAGTAAATAAAAGTGAAATTAAATTAAAAAAGCAATAGAAAATGGGCAAGGCACATCAATTAAGATCTTTCTCAAAGATAGTGATTTTCTATATGCAGGTTGTTTAGAAGAAATTTTGTATTCATAATACAATGCCACTCTGATTTGAAGTCTGAACACTAGAATAAAAAATACATATCAAAAAATAATTTAAGAATAAAATTCTATAATCTCTATAATTTTTTAAGTGTTGTATAAATAACTTTGAAAAACACCTTAATTTATAGGGTTGGAAGCAACTCTTAGGAAAATGGGTCACATCCACTCAAGAATGACAAAAAAGACACATCTCATCCAAAAGGTACAAAAATATTTTTGAAAAAAAACATAAAGCTTGAAATATTTCTAAAAATCACCCTCAAGTGTCTCATAAGATTTATTTGAATTGTTGGTTTTTAGAAAATATCCAACATTGGTGCCATGTAAAATGGGGCGATTTTGACATTACGATCTAAAATAAATGAGATTTAAAGGAAGTCATACACAGAACCACTAACTTTTTCTCATACTTTTACACTAATGCTGAATATCAGTTGAGCTATATGAACTAGGGGTGTAAAAAAAAACCGAGAAACCGTCAAACCGAACTGAACCGAATCGAACCGCGGTTAAAAACCGTGTTTCACAGTTCGGTTACGGTTAATGAAATCCAAAAACCGCACGGTTCAGTTCGGTTACGGTTTTCTATAATAACTTACTGCGGTTAACCGAACCGAACCGTAAAATACGGTTCGATTAACCGTACCATTATACAAATAAAGGAAAAAAACTAAGGGCCGAATGAAATATTTCTTTAAGTGTTACATTAACAAAAGAAACCTAACCCTTTCTCTCATCCGTTTCTCGCCTAAACCCAAACCCCCTAATTTGAAACTCATATTCTAATCCTCAATCCATGTCACCAATTAATTGATCAATCTAGATTAGATTTTTTTCAATTCTTAACTAATTTTTTGCTTGGTTAAACACAGTGGGTTCTTTCTTTGTTTTTCTATTTTGTTCCCTCTTATCCTATGCATGATAAATGTTTGAGAATATGAATGTTTCCTAATTGAAAGTTTAAGATGTTCTTTGTGGTCTTTGTTTTTTTTTTCCATGTTCTCCTAATTTCTTTGATACACATCCATTCACAGTTTCAATAGAGTGTTCAACATGCTCTGTTGCAATTTGAAATTTAAAAGTTGGCATTATATTCTAGCCGTTTGTCTTATTAATATATAAAAGGGTTAATCTATTAGTTAAGCATGATTAGATTTTTCCACGGTTAATAACCGTAACCGAACCGTCTAATACGGTTAACCACGGTTCGGTTTTCTACGGTTTTTGTCTTCACGGTTACGGTTACGGTTAATGAAATCCAAAAACCGCGGTTACGGTTTGGTTAACAGTTTTTCCAAAATAACCGGTTAACCGAACCGTTACACCCCTAACATTACCTATGCTTATATTTTTAATAATGAACATATAATTTAACACATACGAGGCTGGGGGGAATGGCAGGAAAACACAAACCCCCCTCAAACTGTACCTATACAAATCTATACACACCCCAAATCCTGAGAAAAATAGTACCTAATAGAAGTGAGTCAAGTAGGCCCCCATTTAAACTTAACCCATTACCACCTCTATGACACCAAAATAAACAAGAGGAATTTACCTGGTAGAGCCCGGTACAGCCCTATACGTAGTACGAGGACCTCGTTTCGTGTTGGATACGAGAGGAGTCCTCAAGGTCCTTTTTTTTTTTTTTTCCGTTTAGCAAATGGTCGATATCGACTATGGTCGATATCGACCATTTTGCGGGAACCTAAAAAGAAAATGGGTTTTTCAGGGGGAAGAAGATGGGAGGGGAGGAGGAAGAAGATGTGTCTGCAAATAATACGTTGTTGCATGATGTGAAAGAGGAAGAGAATGAGCATATGCTCAAGTATTGCAGTGAAAAACTACCCTCCCCCCCTCCTCCTCCTCCTCCTCCTCCTCCTCCTCCCCTCTTCTCCATCCTGAAAAACCCAATTTTTATTTGGAATCCCGCAGAATGGTCGATATCGACAATAAAAGTGGTCGACACTGACAATGACTGTAAATTTATGTTTCAGTTATGTGGTCGGTATCGACAATAAAAGTGGTCGACACTGACTGTAAATTATGTCTTTCAGTTATATGGTCGATATCGACCACTTTCTGCAATGTATGACTTCAACAACGAGACATTGCAGACATGATATGACATGGATTCCAAGTGGAGATTAGGACACCCATGCAGCCCCATGGGAAATAACAAGATTACTAGTTTTAAGAAGATTATTGCAATGTTGCTCACTGGGTGGGGATTTAACCAAATCATTTTTATGTTTTGTTTTGTTTAAATGCTAAATGGGGTTTCTTTACTTTCTTATGATCAAGGTGGTCCAAATGGAACACCCATCTGAAGAAGAAGCTGATCCAGATGGGTACTGACTCGATGACCCACCGCCCGCGAACTGATGTCTTTGCTGCCTTGCCCCAGTTGATTGCTCTGGCCAAGCCAGCGAGATCACTGGTCGGGGTCTTCGGAAGAAGAGGAAGCAGCAGCAGCAAGGTGCTCCAGGGCTTTCTCGTGGGCCCAAGTCTCGATGGTGAGGTCGGGCTTGGCGCTGAATCCGATGCCGAGAATGAAGACGGTGAGGAACCAGATGATCAGGTGATCGATCGGTCTCGCCATCTTCTCCCTCCTCCTCCCCTCCACTCTTCTTCCTCTCAAAAAACCCAATTTTTTTTTTGATTCCCGCAGAAAGGTCGATATCGACCATAGTCGATATCGACCATTCACTAAACGACAAAAAAAAAACAGGCCTTGAAGACCTTATCCATACATACGGTATTTTCAACTCCTCTAAAGTGGTATGCAGTCCTAGGGGGTCTTCGGCGGTAAATTCCTCTAAAATATCCATTGATGTCAAAGATCCAAAAGGAGCAAATACCACTAGGTTTCTTATTCATGGCAACAATACATCACAAAAGGACAGTAGTCAATAGCTGCCCATCCCTTGCCACTGAAAAACAGGAGCATTCACATCACTAAAACATCCCTTAACTAGATAAACCTTCGCCTCGTGTGTACATTCTGATAGTTTCTGGGGTCGGAGAAAGCATATCATAGTTGAAGAGGCCGAAAGTCACTTCTTCTCCGCAAGTGTAACTTTTCAATTGTGGGCAGGAGATGATCTTAGAAGCATCTTTATTGAAGCAGATGTGGAGCTGGTACAATTGCCATTCATCCCACAAGTTCTTACTGCATTGGATTCCAACTGTCACTCCCAGATTTTCCTCTATCACTTTCTTAATGTGCTCCACCTTGTAGAAATTCTCACCAGATGGCACAATACCTGCACACAACAATGCATAGGATATTAAAACAGTTATGTTTTGAGAAAATTATGAGAACATAGTAAATATTGTTACTATTCTAAAAAAATATCCAACAGAAGTCATTTATCAAAAGTCATAAACCCATCAGATAATCTATTATTTATGCTTGTGACAAGATTAATTTCTCCACTTCAATTGAAATCTACCATTTTTTCATTTCTACAGTAAATGTTTATAATTAAAGGTATAAACTCTCTGACTCAAGCTGGGTCAGGTCTATGGTGCACCTGGACCAGAACCCTACTAAAAGTATTTTAAATATTTAAATATAATAACTGGTGACTTGGGTATGGCCATACCCCATTATTAATTGGGCCCAAAAGATAGTACTGGGATTCCTGGGTCCCATCTTTTAGGTAATTGGGTAATGGAGCCCTTTTTTTTGGTAAACGGGTCACCCAATTATTGTGCTTTTTATTGTATAATAGTTTTTTTTTTTGGTACCCAGTTAGGGTGTTGGGATCTAAGAGAGAGTCCACCTATATACGGAAAAGCAGCCCACTCAAGTGGGAAGGAAGCTTGCACACATGGAAAGAAAGCCCACACAAATTGAAAAAAAGCCCGCATAACCGGAAATAGGTGACTGGGTTCGAACCAGGTAAAAACTCATGCTCTTTACCATTTAGATGAGGAGCTGTTCTTATATAGCCGTGCAACATGGGCCGGACAGAAAAGCCGGGCTGTGTATACTTTTTGGTTCTTATAATAGTTGGATTTTGGGGGAGCATGGGTGAGTGTGGATCCTGCAAATCTGAGATCGTTCCAAATGAATAAATAAATAAGTGAAAGACAAGGCAGACGGCCTTTTTCTCAAGCTTTTTGGTCACTTTTGGTCGGGAAGGACTCAACCTTTACTACCTACTTTTGATGCTTGACCATGCTTCATACCCCTCTGTTTTCTCTCACTCAATTCATCTCATTACAGATAAGAAGAAGATCTCACCATTGCTTGTAAATATAGAGAGCAAATTGAGTTTGCTCCTGAACTCGAGAGCTGTCTTGAAGTAGTCATGTTGGCTTAAGCCTGAACACACTCCATAAGTCTTCCATGAATTCTTCCAATAGCTATGAGCATTGCTGCTCGGGCATTTGATGGTGCTCCAGTAAGCATTCAACTCATCCGTCAGATCCGAAAGCTGTTGCAGTTTTCATTTCCATACCATACACAACCAAACACCCAAAAAGAAGAAAAAGAAAACCACTAAGTTCAGTTTAAGCAATCATAAAATGAAGATTTGATTAAGGAGAAGAAAACCCAGAATGGAGTATGTGTCATTTAGTTGGTCTGAATGAGTGAATGACCTCGCTAATGTAGAAGTTGCTCTTCTTGCACTTGGTTACAGCTGCTCCTGTGGTGCTGTCATAGGTCTGGAGCCCAGTGATGAAGAAGTCTTTAGCCGGTTTGCCTGTTGTTGGAAGGCAACACCCTGCTTTCGTTTGATAGCAATATGATGGTGGCCACTGCAATCCAATGAAAGTACAAGGGAATAATTACATTAACTGTTTAATAATTAATGATTAAGATCAGATGGGTAATTTGTGATTTAAGCAGTATTAGTTTTAAAATCCAAGTAGGCAAATTCCAAATTCTAGTTTCAAAGCTCATCTGAAAGCAATTCGTATCGCCCAATTGATGAAAAAATTATTTAAACATAGGGACTTAAATTTTTATATGGGTTTAGTCTGAAACCTAAAATGTACCATAATGTTAGTTTATTTACATCCAAAATACACTAGTAAATAGTACTATTGAATTAGAAATTCATGTATTCAATCTCCTGAAAGTGAAATAAGCCCCTTGCATTTGTGCTAGGCCTGGCTGTTTAGGCTTGGTCGGTTGCAGCCCCACCCCAAGTGGTTATATCATTTGTTTAGTTCTCTGGACATTTTCCCTCCAACTCCATCCACTCTCTTTTATTTAGATTTGATACTCAATTTTATTTAATTCTGCTCTTCCCTACAAATAAACAGGCCAGAAAAATAATACAAGATGAATAGAGAAGCAGTGAGAGGAGTGTTAAGGTCCTTATAAATGTGGCAACATGGGAAAGAAGATTACCATGACCACAAGGGAGTAGTAATCGAAGTCTTTTGCTGCCAGGGCTTGGGAACAAAGACCCAAGAAGACTATAAAAGCTATTGGAATGGTCTTGATAGGAGCCATGGCTAGAGGGAGAGGGATGAGAGAAGAAGCTTGAAGGATGGGATGCAAGTTAGCCTTCCTTTAATAGAGAGGAATTGGGTCCACCTGTCGGATTTTTGTATGGGTTCCTGCCAGCCGAGGACTAAAAAATGTTATCCATCACCCCCATCTTTTTCTAGCCTTATCCAAAAGTCTTGCCAAGAGAAAGTTGACAGCTGTGCCATCAAACAATAGTTTAATCATATGATATGATCATCTATCTGATGGCATTTGAGGTTTGGTAATGCAGAATGCAGATAAATTGGCCTTTGATATAAATTAAAGCCAGTTTGCTGACATCTATTATATAATATTCTATTAGATGATCTGTATCTAATTACTCCTGATAAGAAGAATTCTCAACCTCTGCAGTGAAACTTTACAAGGTCGACATTCATTCCAGCCATTCAACCTATGCTATTTGTTGGCCTTCTTAATGTGATAAATGGTATAGTTTGTGAGGTCTACTGACATTTCTTTTAATGCCTACCTTTTGATCCCGGTCTAAATTAAAGTAGAGCGAAACGTCTTTATAAAATTTTAAAATTTTCATTTTATGACCTTAAATTAAATGAAGTTTCCTCGTGATGCCTCATCATTGTAGAGACCCTTCAAAACACTCTACTTGTATGGAATTCAAAATCCATCAGCCTCATTTTAATACATCTTAAAAAAACGCACATAGTTTCTCCTTTTTTTGTTATTTCATTCCCACTTTTGTTACTGGTTGTTTCATAGCATCAACCTTGATCAGGCCTCTCCTGAACCCAACAATCCCAGCCAAATGTTTATTACTATTAAATTAATTTAATGTACACATTAATATTGCATATTCACATATTGCATATACATTAATACATATGAAGAGTATAATCCACGAATTCACATATTATTTGTCCTTGTGAATCTGCAATCCCCTATTTGATTCAGTTTTGGTAGTGAGAATTTATTGAACTGACCATGTAACAATTCACTTTTTGCAGTTGAATTCTAAAGTTCAAGAATTCAGAATTGAAATTATATGTCGCAGAGGACGACATTTAGAATTCTCTAAATGCTCTTGATGCTATATATATTCCAAATTCTTGCAACCAAACTGGCTATTAGCATTTCAAGATGACAGATGGACCATGAGGATTTCGAAAAGTCATGAGTGGGATGGCGTTTGGAGAATTCCAAAAACTCTCAAGACAAGAAAACTACTGTATCAAAAGGACAATTAGAGTCCTCACTATACGGGAGTTGTGAGAATGTTCTAAGAGGGAAATGAAAAGTATGATCTTGGTGTATTGGCATAATGTGTACTGCACAGGAGGACTGCAATCGTCTTCAGAAGCTATAATTTTATAGGCTTGGTTTATTTCAAAAAAGCAAGGTCATGCTCATGTAAAGATGGTCTGATGGAGAGACTTGACGCTAGTCTTTTCTCCCTTTCTTTTTGTTACCCCAGCTTTGGGTTGGGACCCAATCCTCTTATGAGGGAAGTAGACATCGGGTAAGGTAAGGGAGCCTTTTGGTGAGAAAATTAGACCTCGGGTGAGGTAGGACCGCCCTCGGGTGAGGGAAGGTGACTGCCCAAGTTTGAAACCTAAAAAGCCCTATAAAAACTGCCACTTATTACTACTAGGGTAAGAGGCTGTTTTTGAATTCACGCTACTTGAGTTCGTAAACGAAGTGCGAACACATTGAGGAGAGAAAGTGAGAGATATATATCACCGTACGTAATGCATGACTAGATGGTGAGAGGGGTGATCTAAAGATCTCTCTAGGGCAGAGAGAGAGAGATATCACCTCCCTACCCACTACATGTGCACTATAAACTGTAAGGAAATTACTTTTAGGTCTTTTACTTAGATCACAAGTCCTTACCTTTCCATAAATTGTGGTCATTATAGAAATTCCGTTTTCATAGGATACATGCTATCTCTTAATCATATAAGGTTTCCTAAAGAGATATATTCCATAACAAACTCTACCTTGATGGACGGTTGAGATTAAAACTAATGGAATCCTAATTGGAATATAATTGGTCCTCTCTCCACCTATAAAAAGAGTCTTTCTTCCATCATAAAGATTCACTCACAAAATTCAACACATTAAGGCTTATAGGCAAGGAGAGAGAAACTGAAGTTATTCCCTAAAGTTTCCTTGGGCGGATTTCAACATCAACATCTGACAGCAGGATCGGAAAGCTCTCTGCATCAGGATGTCTGGAGGTAATCTTTAATCCATCTAAGATTTATCCTACACGTGATAATCATGATGTTCTCGATCTTAAGGTTCATGTTAATAATAGACTAACATGTGGTATCAGAGCATGGTTATTAGAGAACACATGATTATCCATTAATAATAGGATACAACCCCCTTCATCATGGTTTGGTGCTCCTTCCATTCTAATGGGCCCCACCCATTCTCCCTCAAGTGGGCTATGATGAGGGTGGACCGTAACACGTGCACCCATGTCACAGAAAAAGTTTTATGTTGATAGGAGACTATGGGGCCATGGCTTTTACATGATAAAAGCACGTCATGAATGGGTTGTAAGGAATGGTGGCTTTGCAGTCGTCAGTGGGAGCCACAATCGGTCTGATGATGATAACCTTAACGAGGCACACTTCTGTCTGGTCGGTTAGTGGGAGCCAATATCAAATCTGGATTACATAAAGCCAATCATCAATTGGACATTTAGCGGCCATCAGATTTACGTCCATAATAGTCGTCAGTACATTCACATGCATAAAGGAGATGAATGTATTGTTGGTACTATAATTCTGAAGTGGGGCCCATCAAATCAATGGATCACGGAGATGGACTTACCAAGATATTAATTCCACATCCGAGATTTGCTGGCATCCAATGATTTTTATTGGTACAGAATTCATTGATATTAGGTGGGACATCATCAGTGGAGAATTCAGTAATCAAACTACATGTAATGCTCAAAGCATGTACTATTTGACATTGAGAATTCCAAAAGTACTCGTCTGGTATGGTGGACGTGTGGGTGTATAACCACAGTTGGGTAACCTATTACAATTAGGATTCCTAAGTAGCACATCTTTCTAATTACATGCACAACTAGGCCCCCAATTAATATGGACGACAGATGGCGATTTATGCAATTCTTGCATGGTTTATGGGATCTTAAAATAATGGCCTCATGTTCTTTATGTGTTTCAAACAAATCTCAATCAAATTGGAGATGGCCCCACTTTTGATGATCAATATGATAGCCCATATCCAATTCCAAAAATAAAAAAAAATCATGTTCGCCTATTTTTTCGCCTACCCGGAATCGGCGAACCGGAGGACTGCCCTCCGGGTCTCGGCCATCTTTATCAGTATGTTTCATATAACGAATGATCAATTATGTCCACATGTAATATATAATGTTATTTATTCATATTAAGCTAATTTTGATCACCAAAGTTGTATGTTTATGGTTAGGTCTCACCACAGTGACCCTAACAATTAAATACTGATATTTGGCCTTAATAACACCATCATGATGTTTACTTTTCCCATTGTTCAAGCGCATGAAGAATTTAGAGAGAGATATCACCTCCCTACCCACTACATGTGCACTATAAACTAGGTGCAGTGGGCCTCAGCTGATTGCATGACTACAATTGTCAGTAGCATCAGCCACTCCATTAGCTAATCTTGTGTATATTGATGGAGTCCTTCGTGATTTCATCATTTGGTGTGCCCACCATAATTACTCCATTTAAGTTTGTGGTCCAAATGGTGTAATCAACAGGATTCCACCTTCCAATTATGCCCAAAATTAGAATTTGAGTGAAGGGCTTGATTGTTGAATACCTTATTAAACCACGCTGTGATCCAAGTTTACCCATCCTCAAATTTTAGGCCTTTGTCAAATGACACATTATGCTTTGTCAAAGGACCTTATTAAGTGAAGCTGGGCCTTCCATAAACCCTAGCTGGTGGGCTCAAGTCGAGGTTCCAAGATCCATGCTAGACTCAATGTTCAGATTTCAAGTAAAACATTATTTTAAAAAGGAGAGAAAAACCCTATAAAAGCAAGGGAGAGAAAAACACCCTTTATGCCACCCTTTACTCTTTTGAACTAGGTGCCCTACTTGTTATAATATCTCTTCATTTGGTACTCTAAAAATAAGCTTTTAGCTTATGATTTAGAGCTTATTTACATATTAGAGTATTTAGTAAACTTTTAATTGTATTTTCTATTTTTAGAATTTATTTACAAATTATACCTACTGGCTTTGAAAACAAAAGCTAACAGAGACTCTTTTTTTTTTTTTTTTTGATTTTTTTTATAGCTAAAGTGGATGAAGGTGGACAATGCATAATTTACAAGCATTTTAAACGAAAATGACATAATAAAAATTTCAAAATGATACTAATGGTGGGTTCTATATTAATTTCTAAAGGTTAACCCTAATTATCACGTGTTTGGATGAGAGGTGAATTGAAGTGAGGTGGACAATAGGTGGGTCCCAATTAATTGCTTCATCAAATAAGAGTTTTTTTTTTCTCTACCAAACAAACTAATTGTAAATTAGACCTCAAGAATTTGAGCTTCTATTTTAAATCTTAATTTTGTTAGCTCTTAAAAATTAGACTAGAATTTCTAAACAACCCCTTACAATCAATTCACACTGTCCCTCATTTGACTGTGATGAGGGAATCCTTCACTATTGGTTGGTATAAAGACAAAGTACTTTATGAGGCCCACTTGGCCATGCCTTTGATAAGTGAAGCACTTTTCTCACTTTTATCCCTACATGATATCCAGCACCATGCCTCATTTTATACTCATCAAGCATTTACTCACCGTTAGATTGAATGTAAAAAGATAATAATAAAAAGAAATATTCTATGGTTAAACGACCATTAAAAAGTGTGGAATCAAAAGCTAAGATCATCTTATGGGGCTGATTTTTCACATGACTCTTAAGTCTTACAAGGCATAATTAGATCTTTCCATCTATCATATTCGCATGAGCCAGATCACAAACTGTTTGTAGGTGAAAATTCTCCCTACCTATGAGGCTTCATGTCTAGATGCCAGGATTATTTGATCCCCACAAATATCTGACCTACTCGAACTCCACCTGCAATTTTATCCATCACCCATCCCCTCTTTGAAACTCATGCATCCAGGTGGGCCCCATTGAGGGTCTCTGCCATATCTTATATATGTATGTATATCCAAGTGCTGTATTTATTCCATTGGGGCTTCAAAATCCAAACCCAGCCCAAGACCGTCCATAATTTAGATGGGCTTCAAAATCCAGACCTTTAGCCAAAGCCTGACCCCAAGAATCCCCAGCCTTGTTGGGTTTTCATGAGGGTAAATGATGCGGGCTTAACCCAGCCCAATTTTTTCCCATAAACCCCCACTTGGGTAGGGTACTTGTTGCATCTTGGGAAGAATTATTGGGCCTATGAACCGCAATTTGGGCCATAGTCCATTCCAACCAAATTAATTTTGTAATGAATGGTAATATTAATTAGATGAAGTGAACTGATCCTACTATGAGTCTGGATGTGATGCATTTATCTTCACAAGTTTGGATCTTAAAATAAACACTGCTTGAACTTAAAAGGGTCAAATCTAATCTGAATGACCAAACGGTTGCTGGAATGATTTCCTGATTTTACTTGATTGTGGTGGCCAGCATCATATTGTTATCACAAAAAGTCTACTTGGACATACTTTTTGGCATGAATCTTGGACGAACCCCTATGTTACCCCTTGAATATCACTGATATCACCCCTATATTACTCTTGTTATCAAACCAATGCAGGGTGTTGCCAAACCAGCACTGGACTTCTTCAACACTGGACTCCAGACCTGCAATATCACCATTGTAGATGTTGCGGCTAGGCGAAAAAATGTTAGTTTTTATACTAACGAGGTCATTTTCCAATATTGTCACCATTGGAAAAAAAATGTTGCTAATTTCAATTTTTTCTGCTGCTAAAAATTACTTTTTTAAGGGAAATTCTCAAATATGGACTTAAGTTTTTGCCTTATTTAAAAAAAGACACAAGTTTTGAAACTTTTCAAATTAGTCCCTAAGCTTTCTAGTAAATTTTCAATTAAGGACATCCGGCCATTTAAATGTATTTTCTGGCGACTTTTTCCCTCAATATTTTGAAAATACTCAAATTCCCCTTTATTTAAAGCCATGACATGGTTTCAGCAGCTACTACATGCAGCCAATCGCTATGGGAATATTGGGCATCCTTGATCACCGTGAGGACACCGGTGAGGGAGAGGGAAATGGGAGAATATAGAGGAAGTGAATGAGAGTTTTATTACATTGAAGGGTAATTTGGGTATTTAAAAAAACAGGAAAGAAGTTGCCGAAAAATAACTTTAAATAGATGGATATCCTTAATTGAAAACTTCGTGAAAAACTTAGGGACTAATTTGAAAAGTTTTGAAACTTATGTCATTTTTTGAAATAAGGCAAAAACTTAAGGCCTTATTTGAAATTCTCCCTTTTTTTAGTCACGTTTTATTTGATTGAAGGGTAAGAGTCTGTTTCTTTAATGGAATTCTTGACCGGGAATTTCTGGCATTCCCACACCTTTACTTTTTTGCTGGAATTTTTGTAGGGTGACATGTTTATTTATTGGAATTCATAGAAATCTAAATTCTTAGACACATGAAATTCCTAAATCATGCTTTCTACTTGATCATAAAAAAATTCTACTAAAAAAGCAAAGAAAGTGAAGTTCAAGAAATCCCAAAAAGTCATTTGAGGCCTTTTAATTGCCTAGAACTTTAGAAATTCTGGTGAAGAAATAAGGCATTTCCATATGCTAAGGGTCAAGCCACCAATCATGTCATAATTCTCCCATACACTAAATTCTTATTAGAAATTCTGCTTAAGAAAGCTGGAATTCAAAGAATTCTTGTTTAAGAATTTCTGAATTTCCAAATATAGTAAAATTCTTGGATACTCCTCTATATTTAAGTATCCAGAAATTCCACCAAAAATCAAATGATTTAACTTTCGAAATCCTGTCGGGCATTTGAAATATTTTAGGTGGCTGAAATTTTAAAATTCTGATAAAGAAACATAACATTTACAGTTAGACGTGTGCAAAATTAACCGTGACGTGACCCGACCCGGTTACCCGACTCAACCCGTGGGTTAATGAATGGGTCATGGTAGTAGATTTTCGGTGCTCGACCCGACTCGACCCATGACCGTCAGTACCGGTTAACGGGTCTCACGGGCCGGGTTACGGGTGACCCGTGAACCCGGTAAGATGAAACTGTAAAAGAATCAGAACCACCCATAGAAGAGGAAGCAATTGTAGATTTGTACTAGGAGACAAACTCCCCAAAACTGTTGAAGCCAAGCTACTCAAATAATCAGAAGCTGGGTTGTAATTCTCAGAAGAGGGTACGCATTTTGAAGCCCTCGGAGCAAATTCATCAAACAGAGCATGAACGTTCTCTAGATCGAGTAATTTCAGTGCCTCCCCTTCTGCTTTTTGCTCGGGAAATATATCATATTTTTCTGCATCTCTTGCAGCACAAAGAACAGCTCCTCTGGGACATTTGGGCTCTTCCTCTGCTTCATGATTACATCAATTCTGAACTGTTCTTCCTTGTCGACGTTCTGAATCAAAGCCATTGAAGCATCTACTTCGTCGAGAGACGGCCTTGTAGGGAGAGATCTGTGGATCTCATAATCTCTGCAACAACCCCATCAATTGATTGTAGGAAAAGACCCATCGTTTTCCCCTAAATCAGAATCACGAATTACAAAGATCCCACTTCTCTGAGAATCTAATGCCAAAAAGTCTCGAGTCTGCACACTCAAAACAAGAGACCCAGATCAGAGAAACCGCTCAAGCAAGCAGCAGCACTCTGTGATTATATTCGCTCTTCCAGAACTTTCACACAAATCGACCGTTATTTATAAAAAAAAAAAAAAAAAAAAAAAAAAGTGGGTCTGCACAAAGACTCCATTTTTAACATGAAAACATTCAAACAAGAGATTTAGATTTCACCCCAGACAGAAAAAAATACCAAAACCCACTAATCCATTTTACAAGAAACGCAGAAACAGGGCATAATCCATTACAAAGATAAAAAAAACCGACTTTTTTCCATCAAATTGCAAAAGACCCATATCAGAAAGAGCTGTAAAAGAGAAAAAAAAACCTGATCTTTTCAGCTTTCTTCCATTGAACTGTTTATGTCGAAATTGTCTTAAAAGCGGCTCTGTGTTTACAAGGCTTTGAAGAAAAAAAAAAAAAAAACAGGAATAAAATTGTTTTCACCCGAATCCGACCTGCGACCCGACCAACCCGTGGCCCAAATGGGTCGGGATCGGATGGATTTTCACCCCATTAAAAGTTTCGGATCGGATCGGGTGTGACCTGAAACCCGCGGGCTCAACCCGTTGTACACCACTATTTACACCTGTTCACAAACAAATCATCAATTATATCTAAAAAAAATCCCCAGCACCTCAACTTTTTATATAAAATTCTAGAAGATAAACATGCCCTAAAATACAATGAGGGTTAAGGAATTCAACATTTTGGAGAATTTAGAAGTCCCAAAAAGGGGGAAATGGGGCCTACCTAGATGATGAAAAAAAAAGGCCAGCTCGGAAAGCAAGGGATTCTCTTTTCCCTGGAATATTTAAATACATGCGCATGTGGGACACACTGCACACACCCATCCTCACTCCCACGACCACCACCGCCGCCACCACTACCAACACCATCTCTTCGTCTTCGTGCCGCAGCACATCAGCAGCAGAAGATCAGCAGAAATGGAGAGACGTGCGCTTCTCAGATCCTTATCCCTCTCCAAAGCTCTCTTTCTCCATCCGAACAATAACACCACCGTCATCAGATCTGCTTCCGCTTCAATTTCCACCCTCACAAATCCAAGTCTCCTCACTAGACCTTATATCTCTCCCCAGAATCCCTTACAACATCTCCCAAACTCGCCTCACCAGGTATTTCATTTCCCAATTCATTCCCTTCCATGGATCGTTTTTTTATTTTTTTATTTTTATTATTTTTTTTTTTTTAAATCAGAATTAAAGGCATGTTGTAAATTAGGTCTTGATGATTTTGGGATTGTTGTAATTTTGCATACCCATTTTTAATTTGTGTTTATTATTCCATTTCTATGAGGAATCCGGGTTCTTGTAGGATTTATGTTGTTGGGGTAATTGTTTTTTTCTTATTTTCGTGGGCGATGTGTTTTTGAGGATCAAAGGGGTCTTGGATTCCAGCTGTTCGATAAAATGTGCTTCTTTTGGATATTGGTTTTGCTTGCCCTTGTGCTTGCTCTATGGATAGAGAGAGGAACAAACAAATGGTAATGGATGGTTTCACGATGGGTGGTAAGGTGAGGACCTTATCTTTGGCTATAAGGATTTTAAGGAGGTTAGAATACCTAATTAGGTCTTGATGATTATGGAATTGTTGTAATTTTGCTTTTTTTTTTTGCATACCCAGTTTAAATTTGTGTCTATTATTCCGTTTCTATGAGGAATCCGGGTTCTTGTAGGATTTATGTTGTTGGGGTATTTGTTTTTTTTTCTTATTTTTGTGGGCGATGTGTTTTTGAGGATCAAAGGGGTCTTGGATTCCAGCTGTTTGATAAAATGCGCTTCTTTTGGATATTGGTTTTGCTTGCCCTTGTGCTTGCTCTATGGATAGAGAGAGGAACAAACAAATGGTAATGGATGGTTTCACGATGGGTGGTAAGGTGAGGAACTTATCTTTAACTATAAGGATTTTAAGGAGGTTAGAAAACCTAATTAGGTCTTGATGATTTTGGGATTGTTGTAATTTTGCTTTTTTTTTTTTGCATACCCAGTTTTAATTTGTGTCTATTATTCCATTTCTATGAGGAATCCGGGTTCTTGTAGGATTTATGTTGTTGGGGTATTTGTTTTTTTTTTTTTCTTATTTTTGTGGGCGATGTGTTTTTGAGGATTAAAGGGGTCTTGGATTCCAGCTGTTTGATAAAATGCACTTCTTTTGGATATTGGTTTTGCTTGCCCTTGTGCTTGCTCTATGGATAGAGAGAGGAACAAAGTAACAAACAAATGGTAATGGATGGTTTCACGATGGGTGGTAAGGTGAGGACCTTATCTTTGGCTATAAGGATTTTAAGGAGGTTAGAAAACCTAATCTCTGCAACGTTGTTGAATGGGTTGTATCAACGGTGCAATTAGATAGATCATTGCCAAACCCAGTTGTTAAATGGCCTGCGTGACAAGCTGAAATGCTAATTTTTTATTTTTATTTCGATGGACGTTTTTACCTGAAGTTTGGAATTGCTGGATTTGGTGGGGTGATTAAGGACCATTCTTGAAGTTTGACTGATATGGAGCTGCTACCTGAATCAGGTTGAGGTGAGTGTGATGCTCACCGGTATTAGGTAGCTGGCAGAATTGAGTCTTTGGGGGGTCATTGTGAATAGAAGGGTATTTACTCAGTGCCATTGAATGGGCTACTATATGTCCCAGCTTCTCCTAGAGGTTGGCTTTTTCGGTTTTTTTTTTTTTAGTTAAATAACCTGATTCTGGAATGGAGTCATTCATGTGGCCTGTTCCTAGCCCAGCAAATGGTTCGGGATGTGGTTTGTCAAAGGAAGGTTTGGTGAAGTGTGATGTAGTTTTAATGTCTTAGCCTTTACATTTTTAAAATGGAATTACTACATATATTCAAGAGCATTCCTCTATTTAAGTGTCTCTCTATTATAGCCTGATTCTATTCGTATTCATATTGTATCCTGATTCTATTCCTATTCATATTGTATCCGGTACTTTTCTTTTCATATGTAAAATCCATATCGCTGGCACATCCATCGTGTGTCCCTATTGTATCCATGCCGCATCTGGGAATCAAAGGTCTCTCTCTCTCTCTATATATATATAAATATATATGATTTTTTTTTTTTTTGTATTTTTCTTGTTTCGTAATACATTTTGTTAAAAGAGTAAAAATAAACCAATTCCCTCGATAATGCCACAAGGTTTTATCCTTGTAGTTTAGTTATCACTCTTGTTTTTATTTATGCATTGCGGCCATGGCATACTCCAGGTGTTGTGAATGTAGTCTGTTTCTGTACTAGTTTGGCAGTTAAACTTTTGATGTTGGCTTCTGTCTTGTCTAAAGTACATGGACTGGCTGAATAACTTGTTTTCTTGTTCAAGGTTATATTGACCAGTCATTCATAAAGATACTTTATCTTTCTTTCTTTCTTCCTTTTTTAATTTAATTCAGTAGGGTCTGCGATAGACTCATGCAAGAGAAAAGGTTCTGCATTGTTTTACACTGATTTTATTAGGAATTTTTGACCTGATCTCAACCTTGATGTTGCATTACATGGAAGTCAATTCTAATGTGATGCATTGTTGATGGACTCTCTCTGTCCACTTTCAAATCCTCTGTAAAGGGAAACTATTACATGTTTTTCCTTGTTTTTGTAGACGTAATATCCTATGTCAAGTTTTAATCACATAAGTTGTCAGTAATCAGTATCAACTTTGATTGCATGCAAACTCACTTGTGTGTTTTTTAGGTGGATTTTCCGAAACTTCTTCACTACCTTGAGATTTTGGGCCTGAAATTAGAAGGAAATAAGATTCTGGCTAGGATGCCCAGATACTATATGGACTATGGATATGGCTGGGACACATGACTGTGTAGCAGGGACATGGGGATATGCCATGGAGGTGGTTGGGACTTAGATTTTACATGTAAAAAGTGAAGTATTGAATACAATACAACATGATACGTTGCCTAATAGAGGTATCGGGATGTCGCAATGTTTAGGATTTTCATGGAAATCCAATCGTATTTTCTACTCCGGAATAGGTGGAGTTCTCAGACATAAGAATGGGTAGGTGCTGTATACATTTCCAAAGCATGTTGGACTTAAAAGATTCTATTGTAGCAGAAACTTTCACCATTTTGGAAGTAGGGGTGCTCATGGACTGGGCCAGCCCGAGACCGACCTGGGCCTATCTTGCTTTGGGCTGGGCTCAGGCCTTAAGTTTTAGTGCTTGGGCCGGGCTCATTTTTTATTTAGGCTTGTTTAATAATAGATGGGCTGGGTTTGGGTTTAATAGTAGAAAGCCTGAAGCCTGGCCTCGGATGCAAAAATAGTGTGGGGAGAGATGGAGAGGGGAATTGAACACCTGCCATCTCACACATACGCACACATGACCAGATTAGTTGATCTACAAAACAGGACAGTGAAAGCAAAAATTATTTTTCCTATAAACTATACTTGGGCCACGTTCATGCTAAATCATTTTCAGGCGGGCCGGGCTTAGGCCAGTAGTTTAGATGTCAGGCCGGGTGTGGATATTCCTCAGTCTGGCCCAACACGGCCTATGTACACCCCTACTTGGAAGCTCTTCGCATTTATCGATGCAACATCTAGTTCGGTCTCATAGTGGAAAGCGACTCTACTCTATCAATGCCTTATCTTGGGCGAAAAGCCAAAAACACTTAAAAGGGCCTTGGAAGATGCAATTCTACTTTAATGAGATTAAGGTTCTATCTACGGGGTGTCACACTCACATCTTTTTTCAGCATGTTGGTAGGACTGCTAATGGGATGGCTGAGTTTTTAGGCAAACGAGAGGTAGACTGAAAATATAGTTTAAGCGCTAGTCTTTGTTTGGGATGGGTTGGGGTTATTTGTTATATATCTATTATACAGTTACCCATTTGTTTTTGGCTATGACCATAATTGTTGTATTAACTTTCTTAATCAATATATTACTGATGCCTTCTTTAAAAAAAATGTTTTCTGCTTGCACCATGAAATTCTAAAAGCCTAAATCAACCCAACTTTTGAAATACCAAGTGGACATGATAAGTGGGTAACATTTGGGTGTGTCATACTGTCATTTTATTTGTTTCCGTTGCATTTATGGTCGTGTTTATGCTGGTAAACATTATTTCAAACCCTTGTCCAGATAATTATGGAGTGTAGTGCAATGTCAGTAGCAACAGATTTAACAGGCCCCACACTAGTGGAAGGACATAATGGAAAACAACTGGATCAAGAGAAGGTCCTCATGACCTTATCATATTTACCTCAGCATTCCAACCTAACATGTTGGATCTGGCCCAAGATATGGATTTTATTTTTATGATTCATCATAAATTCATGTTAAAGTATAGGTATTAAGAACATGTTTTTATTCAATAACAGCATACCTTTGCCTTTTCTTCTTCTTCTTTTTCTTCTTCTTTTTTATCCTTTAAATATTTTGATTATCATTGGCCTCTAATGTGGGATCAAACCCAGGTCTCCTCTATGGAGGATGGGTGACTAACATCACACTACTTGGATGGTTAGCAATAGCCTCACGACTTCATTTTATAGGAAGGATGTGACAAAAATGTGCACCATTTATAAATACATGTAAATCAGAGAATGCCTTTTCTCTTCTTCTTCTTCGTTTTTTTTCTACTTCAAATATTTCTATTATCATTGGCCTCTAATGTGGGATCAAACCCAGGTCTCCTCTATGGAGGACGGGTGACTAACATCACACTACCTGGAGGGTTGGCAATAGCAGTATGACTTCATTTTAGAGCAAGGATGTAATGAAAAAGTGCACCATTTACAAGTACATATAAATAAGAGAATGCCTACAATGCTCCACACATTGCATCTAAGTATCTGACTCATCTCTAATACAGGGAGGATTCCCACAAATAATTTTTTTATTATTAATCCCTTGCTTAGCCAAACATCAGCAAGCTCATTTGTTTTCTAACCTATGCAAAAGTGACCCTCAAAGTGGCAGATAGGCCAGGGATCTTGTCAAATATATGGAACAATCTCCAAGATTTGTTTCTCTTTTCACTTTCCCACAAGATTGGATATTGTGAATTTCCCTTAACCAAGAAGTCGTAGAATCCAACACTGCCTCAATTCCACTGGAGGTGCACTACCCTGAACCCTCTGCTTCATTAGCATTTTATTTTGATCGCTGGAAAAGGATAAATAGATCAATCCTTTTTGTCTGGTAGAACACCTTCCATCCTGGCGGGTCCATATTTTCTTCACATTAAACTGCCAAAAATATGAGAAATTAATTTTCGTAATTCCATCTCTCTAACTTTTCATGTTACTGCACAGCATGTTTGAGAACGTGTTAGTTATGGTTTTCAGGCAAATTTCTATTTGTGTGTCTTGGCAAGCTCACAAGCCATGTGAATTTGAGGTTTTGAGGTTTGAGCTTGAGAGAACTATCCACAGGTTAGTGCGCAAGCCGATAGGGTGGTAGGGACTTTTAACAAAGGGCCCGTTCATACATAGCTGCACCTATTTACCAAAATATGCAAACTTTTATCGAGTAGAGAAATGATTAGGTGTGTGGGATGCTCTGAACAGAAAATTCTCAAGATAAAATATAAGTAGGTACAACCGAGTTAAAATATATTCCCAACAGCATTTCCAATATGGGACTGTTTTCCATTTGGTATTATCTGACTCATTTATTCCCGCATCTCTCTCCCCACCCCCACACTTTTCTTCTCCATTGTTGCTGTTCTAGGTTGCATGTCTCCTTTTGGCATTTTGGGAGTGCATTAATTTTTGGATTCAAGGGTTCAATCAGGAGAAAAGTATGTGCCCCCAAAATGCCAAGGAGTTGACTGCAGCATTATACTTATATTTTTGTTGAACCATTTTCCCCTTTTCACTGTAACTGGTTCTTTCTGCCTAACAGTTGCAGGGTGCTGGTTTGCTTCTCTAATTAGCAGCAGCAGGCGCTATTTCAGTGCAGATGTAAGCCACTTGCCTGTCATAACTGACCTTGATGTTAAAAACGCTTTCAAGGATTTAATGGCTGCAAGCTGGGATGAGCTCCCAGATGCTGTCATCCATGATGCTAAGGCGGCATTGTCAAAAGCTACTGAGGACAAGGCTGGCCAGGAAGCTTTGGCAAATGTTTTCCGTTCCGCTGAGGCTGCTGTGCAGTTTGCTGGGGTTCTGGTATCTCTGAGAATGGAGCTTGATGATAGCATTGGACTAAGTGGCGAGGTATGCCAGTCCTATTGCCTTTTCCTTATTGAGATTTACCAATATATTCATCACTATTTTCACTCGAACCTCCCAGGATGTCGCTTCCAAGCCATACATTTGTTGGAGTCATCATTAAACATGAACTGGTGGCTAAATTTTCGCAGGTGTCCATTTGTCCTTTAAATTGGTCTAATGAGTTGCTGAGCCTGATTCTTATGCCAGATCTTCTACTCTGTGACTTAGCTTGGTTATTATTTAGACCTTGCACACCATACCTCCTTAGCGTATGCAACTTTGTGGAAAATTGACAAACCTATCCTTTACTTACTGTTATGGTTGGGAAATTATCAGAATTGGTTATAAATTGCTGCCAACTACTTTCATGATTCTTTCTTACATTGACAGTCTGTTGTTTTGCAGAAAGTAGGGCACATGTCAAGTGATTTTCAAGATGCTTTGCAAGCGGCATATAATCGCTACATGACTTATCTTGATGCATTTGGCCCTGATGAGACCTATTTGCGCAAGAAAGTAGAAATGGAGTTGGGAACAAAGATGATCCACTTAAAGATGAGATGCAGTGGCCTTGGTTCTGAGTGGGGAAAGGTATGATCATCTTTAATATGACACTTGTATGCCAATTTTTAATCTTGAAACTCAATAATTTTGGGGTTTCACGAGAACTGTGATACAGTTAGGCCTGCAACTATACTTTTTAATGGTATTGAAGAATAAAAGTTCCACAGGATGACGGGACTATTCTCGTTACATATACATACATACATGCATGCAGACTTTTATTCTTGGAATGGATATACACTGTTGTATCTCTTTTATTTTTTTATTATCCATTGGCAGACCAAACAGTAAGACATCCTGGATTGTGCACAGGAGTTGTTTTTCACAGGAAATGTCCATCCACAGTGGGGTGTTCTCGGATCAACAATCTGGATAACCAAAGAGCAGACCTTGTAAAATTGCCCATTATTAACACTTTAGTTCCTACCAATTACTGATTAGACCAAGAATTGGATATTTCTTCATATTTAGTCTCATCATAGTTATATATCATGGACTATTTTCTTCTTCTGCTTCTTTTTATATAATTTCTCATTATTTTGGTTAACAATTGGTTAGTGGGATTTAAATATCAATCAGGATGCTCTAGCACCTTGTTTCTCGAGCAAGATGCAGTACTATTTTGCATATGAAAATACAATTGCAGTCGTAAAATTGCTGCCTTGAAACTGAAATTTCTCAACTATAATAATGACAGCTGCACTTAAGGTGAAAAGGGGAGCTGTGATAGAAGCTAATGTTTGTATTCCTTCTCTGGATTACAGGTTAGTGTTCTTGGGACTTCTGGGCTTTCTGGTTCGTATATTGAACATAGAGCTTAATGCGACTGCTGGACATGCGCCTGGAATACTAAATGTTTGTGAAGCTTTCTTGAATACTGGTTAACGTTCTGTCATTTCCTCCTCTTGATTGGGAAGCAAGGATCTCAATAATGTTGGTGTATTCTCTCTTTCAGGAGCCTATAGATGTTCATGCGAGTGTTTTGTAGGAAAATAAGAAAAACTATGTTCGCTGGTTGTGAAGTATTGACAGGGTGAACTTGCTTCTCTTTTTGTTTTCTTCCCTCTTAAAATTATGGATGGTATTCATTCCAACTTCTCATTAGATATCCAATGCTTATTTTTGGCCCTCCCCATGACTTAGGCTGAAATGTTGCTTAAGTTATATGTGAACCGAGTTGATAAAGGTGATGAGATCGCCATATATTGTTCTTCACCCAACTTGGTATACCAAGAAGCAGTCTTTTATTTTTTAAAAGGTAAGTATCTACCATCAACTCTACAGCTAGGAATTGATCATTGGTTGTTTATATGGAAGAGAGGTGCCTCATCAACTGAGCTACTAACTGACGTGCTTCTATTGAGCAGTCCTCGTGGATCAAGCTTGTTAAGCAGTGATGGAGTATATAGTATTCTATGGAGTGGTCTTTTGGGGACGCTCAAATTCAGGGTTAATTGTCTACGTGTAAATGTAGGTACTCTATTTACTTGTATTTGGCTATGGCAAAGAACAAAACAACTGAATCTTGCAAGTTACTTTGGTCAACGAAAGTCCAAATATATGAACCTCTGTATATGCCTAAATGGAGTTGCTGCAATGGGTTTACTAACATCAAAATCTCACGGTGTTGCCCAATGTCCATGACAAGTTGACAAGTTGACAAGTTGAGCTACAGCTGGGGAATGAGGCATTCTTCTATAAAATTGTGCCAGATTGGAAAATTATAACCTTTTGATCACAAGAAAAAGTTATCTTACGTCCAGAAAAAAAAAATGTCTTTCTTTTTCTCCCTCTTGTGTGTGCGTGTGTTGTCCCAAGCGTACACGGTTGCCCCATGAATGGAATTGACTGTTTTGGACTTTGGAGACTGGTCCATTTTGGAACGGTTTCAGTTTCCAGAAACGTATGGTATAGGCCTAAATCATTGCAGATTTTTATGGCTTGAAGCCCTAACCTATGCTGGAAGATTTGTTTTAATGCTTTTACCCACGTCTAGAACACCCTATGATGATCCATTGAGAATGAGTTTTCAAATGTCAACAAACAACGATTTTATTTTTTCGGTTTTCTAAAGCAGTTACAAATTCTTTTCAGAGAAATATGCAACAGAATTGGGAGCAAGGGTTTGGCCTTGGGCATTATATGTTCAAAATCAATAAATTAGCAGAGCTTTAAGTGATCCTGTACTGTAACTAGGTCGCAATTGAACCTGCCATTCTGACTCAAGCCTGCATGTGGTCCAAAAGCTTGGCCCGTGGATAGATAAATGCCAAATTTATTTTGCTAAATAACTAAATGGTCTCAGCCATCAAGTCAACTTCTGCCTAGACACTGGACTCTAAATAAAAATGGCCCAGCCCCACCCAACTAATCAAACACCATCAAAATCAAGCCATACCAACTCTTCGAAATGGGCTTTACTGAGGCCTAACCTTTTGGCCCATTTTGTTTCCGGGTCTAAATCCTTTCCAAGTTATTACACGGGCTGGACTTGAACAAGCTATGGCCCAGCTTCCAACCTCTCTGTAATGCCTCTACCTCTAAAACACTGTCTCTTTACATAATATCACAAAAATCTTCCAAACCCCCAAAAGAAGAAGACAGGAAGATACTATATATAACTTGAAAGTTGAAAGAAGTGGAGGCTCCACAGCCACATGAATCAAAACATGGTCTCTATATAATATATCATCCAGAACATTTTACTAACCTAACATCACATTACATATATTGATATAAAACTTGTATCAAAAGAAATAAACACCAAAACCATTCCCAACCTTCCTTTCTCCCCCTTGCAATCCTTTTCTACTCCCTCACAAGTCACAACAAACAAAGTGAAGAAAATATAGGAATGGAGAGGGTGGCGCTGCTCCGCTCCTTATCCTGTACTACTACAGCAGCCTGCAGAAGAACCCTCTTCTTCCACCGCTCCAGACGAATAACAACAACTGCTAACAGATCCTCTTTCTCTTCTTCTTCTTCTTCTCGAAAGCATAAGCTGCAACAGCAACACCCACTCTTCTCCATCAACAGGGGCTGGAGGCGCTTGGCTTCTGCCCCTTCCTTGCATCTGAAAAGACCCTTCTCTGTCTCCCCTCAGGCCGTCGTCACCACTCCCAAGCACTCCTCTTCTTCTGGTATTCTCTTCTTTCTTCCCAAACCCAAAACAGCAAATAAAGGAACGATCTTTTTGTTGGGTTTTGTGATATTTTCTTCGTTAGCTACTTATTGATTGTTTTTCTTTTTGTTAGAGACCGATGGAACCCATGTGTTTGCGGACAAGCTTGGATTTGATAAGATTTCTGAAGAGCAGATTCCAGAATGCAAGTCTCTTGCGGTTCTTTACAAGCATAGAAAGACCGGTGCGGAAATCATGTCCGTGTCTACCGATGATGAGAACAAGGTTTTCGGGATTGTCTTTAGAACCCCACCGTGAGTGTTTCCTCTTCTTCTTTTTCTTCTTTTCCTTACTCTTTCCTGTTGAATTCTCGGTTATTATGTGCATTCATAAAAATTGGGACTTTACCCTGTTTGGGGGATTGCTCTGTGTCTCTGGGTAACTAACAATTCTGAGTTGCTGCAATTGGGTTACACTGGGTTTTCTTCATCTGTTGCTATATGCAATTCCTGAAAGAAAACTTATTTTCAAATATTTGCGACATTATAAATTATGGGTTTGTTCCAGTGTTCCAAGTAGTTGGCCGTACTAAAACATTCATCTAATTCTGAAAAGAACTATACTACATTTAAATGCAATTGGGCTGTTTGGATTCAAATTGATTGAATTAGATTAATGGTTATTTATTAATTGGTTTGGTTATTGGGAGTTTGCTTTTTCTAGAGCTCTTTTGTTTTGAAATGGATGGCTCAAAACTGTATCCCTCTATCCCCTGGTTTTTCGGTTCTGAGGATGCTTGTAATATCTTTGCAAGAGTGCCCTATGTAAATAAATATTCTATTTCTATATGTTAACCACTTGCATTGAAGGAAAGTAGGAAAACCTAATGAATGGAAAATGTGTGGTTGGGTATCAATCACAGGAATTAAATACCATTCAACACTAGAAAATAGTAGAGTGATGCATGTGTCACTTTACATGCCTTTGTAATTTACAGTGCTTACTGGATATGTCTATTGTTCATTTGATTCTGTCAATATAGCATTCACTTCTCTTGAGGGTCACGATCTCATGATTGTAATCTCTTGCTTTCTTAAATCAAAATTGATTGATAGATGATCGGAAAAAAACTATTTGTTACTGGAGCTTGAAAATTGTAAATAAAATTGCTGTTATGGAATTTTACTTTAGGTTCATTAAATTTCAACTGTAGGCTTATTCAGTACTTATCTTGTTATCATGTCCATTTGATTAAGCCCTAAGATGACCTTTTTATTTCTATTCTGGCAAATGCAGGAATGATTCAACTGGGATACCTCACATTCTAGAACACAGTGTATTGTGTGGATCAAGAAAATACCCTTTGAAGGAGCCCTTTGTTGAACTATTGAAGGGGAGCTTGAACACTTTTCTTAATGCTTTCACCTATCCTGATAGGACTTGCTATCCAGTTGCTTCTACAAATACCAAGGTGCAGACCAGGACTTTATATCATTTTTTTTTTTTTGCTGTTATATATTTGTTTCTTCGACGGTTTTCTGATCTTTTAGTTCCAAGTGCAATGACTTTTCTGTTATTCCCCAGGATTTCTACAATCTAGTTGATGTATATCTGGATGCTGTCTTCTTTCCCAAATGTGTTGAAGACTTTCAGACATTTCAACAGGAGGGTTGGCATTATGAGCTGAATAACCCCACAGAAGAAATATCCTATAAAGGTTTGCTATAGATTAACTATGTTGCTCATAGAGACCTGATCATTGCCATCATCATTGAAGCCTCATCCAATCTATTTGGTGTTGGCTTCACCAGTCATAGATGTTGCAAAAAATATTATATGTTTCTATCTAATCTTATATTTTCCACACACATCTGTTGCCTATCTCCATCTGTTTGTGGGTTGTTAGTAAGGGTGGCAATTAATGACCCAACCCAACCCAACCCAACCCAAACACTACCACATATTGATGATTTCGGCTGTCCTTTATTTTATTTATATTTTTGGGTTGAGTTCAGTTGAGTCCACATCTGTTGCTTATCTCCATCTGTTTGATGGTTCAGTAGGGTGGCAATTCATGACCCAATCTACAATCCAACCGAAACCTACCATGTATTGACGGTTTAGGTTGACCTTGATTTTATTTTACTTTTGGGTTGGGTTCAGTTGAGTATCACATCCATCATTTATCTCAATCTCTGACTGTTGTAAGGGTGGCAATTCATGATCCAACCTGCCAACCCAACCCCCAAACCCCAAACCATACCATGTACTGACGATTTAGGTCGACCTTTAATTTATTTTTGGGTTGGGTTTGGTTGAGTTTACAACTGTTGCTTACCTCCATCTATTTGTAGATTGTCAGCAGGGGCAGCAACTCATTACCCAAACCCTAACATACATTTAGGTTGACTTTTTTCTTATTTGGGTTTAAAGGGTTGGGTTTGGTTGAGTCCATTCTTGTTATTGCCAACCCAACCTAAACCCAACTGTTGATCAAGGATTTGGGTTGACAGTTTATCCTTGGATTGGGGTTGTCATTTTCAACTGGATTAATAAATATGTTCGGTTTGACTTGAGCCTATGCTTGTTACTTGTGCTGCTCAACTGACTCATTGCCACCCCTAGTTGTCAGCTTAAGTTCTCCATGTCTTGGAAGAAGCAAGTAAAAGACTATATCCATACGTTTATGCTTATTCTTGTTTTCCTTAATTCCAATTTCAGGTGTTGTTTTCAATGAAATGAAAGGTGTATATTCTCAACCTGATAACATATTAGGAAGGATATCTCAGCAGGCAAGCTTCTCTCAATTCTCTTACATGTTTGTTTACTGTTATAATTAATAGCTTTGATATGTAATGAGATTTTTGCTAGCAGTAATTATACTGTAAAACAGAAGAGGAATCTTGAGGTGGCTGGAGGTTACCTTCAGGTTGAAATTTAATTATAAAAAAATGGAAATTGATTGGGTCCTAGATTGGAATTGAGCTGTTTGGTCCACTTGGAGATATATTTTGGGTTTACAGTAGTTGGGAATTGGGATCCCATCTGCATACCCATCTATGTACCTGGATCTTCCTTTGTGTATTGGCAAACCTGCAGAATGCCTCACAAGGTCCAGTGATTGAATATTGATGTATTGATAGGAAGAGCTGTCCTTCGAAAATAGATATGTCTCTAGGATGCACCCATACCTCTGATGGGAGGTGTTTCACCACTGCACGAACATAGGAAAGACAAAGTTTGATACTATGTGATTAAGTTCATTTATATTGGACAAGAGCCCTAAGCACAGTTGGTAGCTGCTCATTTGATCTCAGCCCAAGGCTGAGAAGTTGTAAGTCCACATTTTTACAACCGGATTCAAGTCATGTCACCATTCTGAAAAAGAAAAAAAAGTTCATTCAGATTAAATAGCTTTGTGAGTTTTAGCATACCTAATCGTATTACAATGGCATGTTTTAGATAACTGTAGGATGAGTGATGGTTTTCTGAGAAACTGAAAGTCTGAAGTCAAGGAACCTGAAACCAACCTGGATCCCTTATCATCTTGTAGACTCATTTACAATAAAGAGGTCCATTTCCACAAAAAAGCACTTTACCGTCATCATCATCATTGTAGACTCATTGACAACAAAGAGGTCCATTTCCACAAAAACCACTTTATCATCATCATCATCATCATTGTAGACTCATTGACAGCAAAAGGGTCCATTTCCACAAAAAAACACTTTTTTCTTTTTAATACGAGTGAGTATCAACTTTTGTAGTTTTTCTGTTTCTATTATTGTTTGTTCTTGATACTACTAAGTCAAATGCTTCACGAAAAAGATGTGGACTGGTGTTCACCCTGTTTGGTTTTGCAGATCTGGGTGAATAATATTTTAATCTATAAAAATCTGAGTTAGAAAATGATGTCCCTTCTTTTGATGTGGATGTTAATTCACTGCAGGCCATGTTTCCAGATAACACATATGGTGTTGATAGTGGTGGTGATCCTCAAGTTATTCCCAACCTTACTTTTGATGAATTCAAGGTTTGTTGCACTTCACCCATAGCTTTGTTCAGTAAGCAACTCTTACATTGTTTAATTATCTGCTTTTTTGTCATTCACTTTTTACTTGGGGTGTTTATTTTTGTCACAAGAAGTAGTAAAGGTGGAGTTAAAGTAGGCATATGATGTGACATTTTTACTTCCATGTTTGGGTGAAAAAAGTAGAGTGGCTAAGTATATTATGATGTAACACCACTTACCTTTTACTCTTGCACAAGCCTTTTTTTTTACCACAAAAAAGTGTGATAAAGTGTGGTGTAGTAAACTTTATGACAAAAAGTGCTTTTTAATCTGCGCCAACCTATACTTCACCTCATACAATCCAAACAAGGATTTTACCACATCTCTACTTCTTACTTTAACATACCATACCTTTATCTTTTCCATAATTTGGCATCCACCACCTTTACTCCTCCACGCATGTAAACAAACAGGTCCTAGAGTTAGCACTAAAGAAAAACCTTGTCCATTTTGTTGGCTTATTCTTCTGAATGGTAATTCTATTCATTTTATTAGTTGAGCCATTTATCATCATCATCATACATGCCTTATCCCATTCATTAGGGTTGTTGCAGCCCAATCTTCCCTTCTTAGGACTAAGTTCTCTATCACCTTACAACCTAACACATCACTTCTAAGTATTTCCTTCCATTTTCTCTCCTTATCCTTGTCCTAGTACCTTTGGCTTTTCGCACTTCAGTTTTTCATACAGGATCTCTTTCCATTTTCCAATCAAGCATATGTTAAAACATCTTTAGTCGAAGTTCATTTATTTTCTCTTGTTTTCTTTCCTAATTTATCTTTTCTTGTTACTACACTCATTCATCTTAGAGTCTGCATCTAGGCCACATATATTTATTTTCTCCTTTTTTCCTTACCGACATTCGTCTTCATATTAAATTGAAGCTCTAGCCATGTCTTACAAACAAGTTCTTCTGACTAAATTGGCACTTGCTAGTCACATAATACTTCACTAATTTGTCTACACTTTGCCCATCCCTTTTCTAAACTGATTTATCCGTATCAAGTCCTCCAAGTTGTTTGTAATTTATAATATCTTCCAACAGAACTTAATCAGGCTATCATTACTTTGCTGGATATGGTTCATGTGTATGACAATTTCATGTGAGAAACAACTTCAAATTTCTAGCTGGGAGCCATTTGTAGGGCGTAGCTGGATGCATGCAAATAACTAGAGCAGGCTGAGACTTGAATGTCAATAGTTATGAGAATCCTACGATTTGTATCCTAAACCCTAAGGAAAACGATTCATATCCCGAATCCAAAGGAAAACGATTCGTATCTATGCAACGAATCCCATTTACAGATGAATCGATTCATGTGTGAGTCTTACGATTTGATAGTTGTTTCATTGAATCTTACGATTCAAGCGATTCGGTTGAGCGAGAATAACTACAACCAATAAGTTAATATTAACAATCTTTTGCCTTTTATCTTTCTTTTAGTGTTTTTACTTTTAAAATGTTATTTAGTAGTTAACGAATCCTCTTAAGAATTTTTTCGGCTTTGGGGAGGTTTTAGAAATGAATAGAAGTGTTCAATTGTACGTATAGAGCTTGTCTATATCTTCTTTTTTTTTTTTTATTGATTCGATTCATGGGTATGAATGATTTGCGATGCGATTCCAATTTTCAAAACTATGAATGTCATAGTTACGCCTATCAATTTGGCAGCCTGCAACAGCACGTGCACATGCATGCACACTATGTATTTGTGTTTACATTATTTGTGCACACTTCATGTTTGTACTCACGAATTACTATTTCATGTGGAAAATTTTCTCTCCAGGATTTCCATCGGAAATATTATCATCCCAGCAATGCCAGGATATGGTTCTATGGAGATGATGATCCGAATGAGCGCCTACGTATCCTGAGTGGTATGCTACTTTTGTTCTGTAGAATTACTGGCTGTCACCTGTATGCTAACTTGTGTTGGATTTAATTTTGAGTCTGGATCCTCTGCAGTTTCTGCAGCAGGAGCTCGTTGTGCATTTTAGAATAGAAAATGTAGCATATTTTATGGGGCCCATTTTCCCTACCATATATACGAGAGTTTTGAGGATTATCCACCTACAAAAATTCAGATATATTGAATGTTTCCAATTGTTTGTCTATGGCCATGATATATTGATAAGAATTTTGGAAGCAGAGATCCATTGTCAGTGAACTTACCTTATATTACAAGTTAGAGAGCTATCTGAAAAGTAAAGAATTTAACATGGATGGATCATGAGTATTACTATGTTTTGAAGTGGTTGATATTTGAGAAACTTATCGCTAACTCTTTACAATCTATTGTTTCTTGTCATCATCTAATCAGCAGAAATGGGAATTATGCCTATTAATAAATGCTAGATGTTGGAATAGGTTTGAGCAATCATGAGTTAAACGTAGAGAACATCACCTAAATGGTCATTGGTATAAATCTGTACAATACTGGAGGCTTTTCTTTTATTATTATTTTTATTCTTAGTCATATATATATTTTTTATGTCGTACAGAGTACCTGGATCTTTTTGATGCAAGTACTGCTTCCAATGAGTCGAAGGTTAAACCACAAAAATTATTCTCCGAGCCAGTCAGGGTTGTTGAGAAATACCCTGCTGGTGATGGTGGTGATTTGAAGAAGAAACACATGGTTTGCCTCAATTGGCTGCTATCTGATGAGCCCTTGGACCTGGAAACGGAGCTTTCACTGGGTTTTCTGGATCATCTTATGTTGGGGACTCCTGCTGCTCCTTTGAGAAGAATCTTACTAGAAAGTGGCTTAGGAGATGCAATCATTGGTGGAGGAATTGAGGATGAACTCCTTCAGCCCCAGTTTAGCATAGGGCTGAAAGGTGTCTCTGAAGATGATATTCCTAAGGTTGAAGAATTGATTATGAAGACATTAAAAAATTTGTCAGAGGAAGGTTTTGAACCCGATGCTGTGGAGGCATCTATGAATACAATTGAATTCTCCCTACGGGAGAATAACACAGGTTCCTTCCCTCGCGGCTTATCTCTGATGCTACGTTCCATTGTAAGTGAATCATTTTATCTTGTTTATGACTAAAATGTGGATTGCGTTTATTGAATATCTTAATTTGGTTTCTTTCTTGCAGGGGAAATGGATCTATGATAGGGATCCCTTCGAACCGTTAAAATATGAGAAACCGCTACAATCTTTAAAAGCTCGCATTGCATCAGAAGGTTCCAAAGCTGTTTTCTCTCCTTTAATACATAAGTTCATCTTGAACAACCCTCACCTTGTTACAGTCGAAATGCAGGTGAACTGATATGTTGTTTCTGTCTAAGAACTTGTTCTTGTATGGTTGTGCTATAACTGGTTGGCCATTTGTATGCTTGCTGACTTTTTTTTTTTTCCGTCAGCCTGATCCAGACAAGGCTTCTCGTGATGAAGCTGCTGAACGAGAAATATTGAATAAGGTCAAAGAACGCATGACAGAAGAGGATCTAGCTGAGCTAGCACGTGCTACACAAGAACTCCGCTTAAAGCAGGAAACTCCAGATCCACCGGAAGCCCTAAGAAGTGTGCCAAGCCTCTCCTTGCAGGATATTCCTAAACAGCCTATACAAGTTCCTATAGAAGTAAGCAAAATTGATCTCCTGACCTTTGGATATTGAAATCTTTTCATCGGCATTTTAGTATCCTAAGTCCTTTAAATAAGTTTCAAACCACATGCTAGGCTGGCTACTCGATACAACCATTTCCAATCACTTTGCCAGTGCACTGTTCATGTTTGAAAGCAAAACTCAGTTTTTTTGGACTGTTATTGACAGATCCACTATGTGTCTCTGTTCCTATGTTATATTTTCTGACTTCTTTGTCATAATTATGTAATTTACTAGAGGTGAAACCATCAAGAAAATGTGAACATAAGATGAGGAGCTTTGCACTGACAGCACATGCTCTTATCTGTAGGTTGGAGAGATTGGTGGAGTAAAAGTCTTGCGGCATGACCTTTTCACAAATGATGTTCTTTACACAGAGGTTGTTTTTAACATGCGTTCATTGAAGCAGGAGCTTCTTCCGTTGGTACCATTGTTTTGGTGAGATAATGTTACCACTCTACTGACCATTTTGTTTCTTTTTTATTTATCTTTCTTTATCTTGCCTTTATATTTATTTCAAAGGTAATTTGAAAGTGAGTAATGTAGATGTGGTGCTTATCAAAAGTATATTACTTTTTTTGGTGAAAATTATGGGACTTCATGTCAGTCTATTGTTCCTATGATTTCTGTCTCCTATGGGATTCTGCATGACAGTTGTGCTGGATTTTCTGTCCCCACCTTTAATTCAAGGGGATCCCACTTTGTGGATGGCGGGGATTGAAGTTTGAAAATCCTACACCATCCTTGTGTACAACTCCTGCCGGGGAAAATTCCTCATTGTTTCTATAGATGGGTAAAAAAAATCAACATTATTGTTGCAAAGGCAAATAAAATTTAGACAAGATCCCATGGCACAAAGGAGGGTGCTCACTGATTCAACCTTTACGTTGTGGGTTCAAGTCAAGTTGCCAGTCAAAATGAAAATGGCAATAAAATTTAGATATCATGCTCTTGAAAAAATTGTAGTAATACTTAAGGGCTTCATTGCAGTCAGTCTTTGCTGGAGATGGGTACTAAAGACATGGACTTCGTTCAACTTAATCAATTAATTGGAAGAAAGACTGGAGGAATTTCGGTGTACCCTTTCACATCGGCTGTACAGGGAAAGGAGGATCCATGTAGTCATATAATTGCTCGAGGAAAAGCCATGGCAGGAAGAGCTGAAGATCTTTTTAACCTGGTATGCTTATTGTTTTTCTTTTTGGATTTCTACATTTAAGGTTCACTATGTTCGAATTTACTGTCATAAGATAAAGGCTCACTATGTTTGAACATGTTTCTGGCATTCAAGTTATAATATAACACATGCCAGCTACAAATAGATGAAACCCTCTCTGCTGTCAATTATCATCGACAGACATGCCCTCGAAGTTATGCATTTTCATCGTACACATCCTTGATAGTATCTTGAACAAATGACTCAAACACTAATTAAAATGCAGCTGAACCGCATCCTTCAAGATGTTCAGTTCACAGACCAGCAACGTTTCAAGCAATTTGTTTCCCAAAGTAAAGCAAGAATGGAGGTATGTTTTGACTTTTATGTCATATTTAATGAGTGTAGATTTTACATCGTTCCTCATGTGGACTATTCCTTTTGTAGAACCGACTAAGAGGCAGTGGCCATGGAATTGCAGCTGCCAGGATGGATGCAAAATTAAATGTTGCAGGATGGATTTCTGAACAGATGGGTGGTGTTAGGTTGGGCTATTTTGATTATCTTGAGTTACATGATTTCTATATTAGATCCTGCTGATAAGTTCTTCTAATTTATTCCATGTTGTTGCATTCAAATCATGAGCGTGATGATTGTTGAATGAAGACCTGCAGTGCTTTTGCTGTCAAGCCAGTTAAATTGCAGATGCCTATACAAATTTAGCGTCATACTAATGTTGAGAAGGCATATCCTGTGGATTGACTTGTTGCCTATACACTATTGCTTATTTGCTTTCAGTTGTCTATGATGTGAACTGTGTGGTTATAATTGTTCATGCATCCCTTTTGTTTAGTACTTTAAGAATTATATTCTGTGTTGGTGTGCAAGTGCATTAGCTATGGTTGCCTGAAATCTTCTTTGTGGATGCTACCAGTTATCTGGAGTTTCTAGAAGTCCTTGAGAAGATGGTAGATCAAGACTGGGACTCCATTTCTTCGTCCCTCAATGAGATACGTAGATCCCTGCTCTCAAGGGAAGGTTGCTTGATAAATATGACAGCAGAAGGAAAGAACCTCGCAAACTCTGAGAAATATGTTAGCAAGTTTCTTGATTTGCTTCCCAGTACTGCCTCTGTTGATGCTAGTTCCTGGAATGCCCGGCTTTCACCAGTAAATGAAGCTATTGTTATTCCTACCCAGGTGCTTCAAATCAGTTTTCTTCAACCCTGTTCTCCATTTTGAGTTTGTCTCTTATGCTAGTTAGCTTTAGTAAATTTCAGTTGCCCAAAAAAAAAAAAAAAAAACTGTTCTCCATTTTCATTCATTGAGATTATTTTTTCTACATCTTTGGTAGTAACTCATTAGTTTTTTGCATTTTCGATAGGTTAACTATGTCGGGAAGGCTGGTAATATATATGACACCGGATATCAGCTCAACGGAAGTGCATATGTCATTTCCAAATACATTGGTAATACATGGCTATGGGACCGGGTACGTGTTAGTGGGGGTGCATATGGGGGCTTCTGTGACTTTGATACTCATTCAGGTATGTTATATATTCTAATGTCCTATCTCCAGCCTTTTGATGTTGTATTACAATATCGTAATCTATGCTAATCCATTTTCTCATTGCAGGAGTATTCTCATACCTGTCCTATCGTGATCCGAACTTGTTGAAGACCCTTGAGGTGTATGATGGAACTGTAAATTTCCTTCGTGAGCTTGAATTAGATGATGATACTCTTACAAAAGCAATTATTGGAACCATTGGAGATGTTGACTCATACCAGCTGCCTGATGCCAAAGGTTACAGTAGGTATGAAATGCTTCTTCCTATGAAACATTTGATTCAGTTCTCTTTCCATGGTGTAGCTCAGAGTAAGAGGCGGGGGGTGGGGGTGTTCTTTCTTCTTCTTCCTTTTTTTTTCCCTTTTTATTGGGGGTGAGGGGTGGTTTGGCTTTAAGGACCAACCTGTATCTAACTTTTAGTTAGATGGTCAAATACCTCCAGTGCCAAAATCCGCTTATCAAAACAGAGAAACCCATCTAATTAAAATTTTATATTGAAGGAGAGGTTTATGGTGGTTAGACAGGTCAGTCCTTGTCTGACCTGTTTAAGTTAGGTTATGATTTCCTGACTGCCTACCAGCCTGATGATGGTGTTGGTTGGGTCAGACGTCGAGTCTGGTTTTGCCACCCCTGCTATAGAGAAATCAGAAAAATCTGAGAATAGAGAATGTTGCTGAAGCTGTCATAATTAATGAAAAGGTAACCTTAAACTGCGTAAAAGGATGAAGAGTTATAAACAAGAAGGGCTCATTTGTTTTATGGAATTGTATTCATAGGAATTCTAAGAAATGTAGTCCTGTAATGATTAACATTTTAGAAACAAAGGTGAAGATCTGTAAATGGCTATAAGTAATCTTCCCTTAATGGAAAATGAATTTAGGCGATGTGGAAAATGAATACCCATACATCACCCTAGTAAATCAGATCCTATGAAAGTTAGAGAGTCCCATCTGCGTCTCCCCCTTATATCTGATCCTCTGTCGGAACCCATATTACCATGAATACATTGGAATTTAATTCCATGCAAACAAACGAGCCCTGAGAACATCCTGTATGCAGAAACTACTTCAACTTGCTTCCCATGATGGGATCGGGGACATCCAAAAGTGTATCGTTGTTTCCCGATCCCCATCCTGTCTGCAAACTTCCATGTGCACTTTTCAACTGTGTAATTATTATTATTATTTATTTATTTTTATTTTTTGATAACAGAGGGTGTCCCAGCCCTTAGGGCTAGAGTAATCCCTACGGGCCTAGGGGGAGCCGGGTAAATCCCCTGTGGCTCCAGTGTGGTAGTGCAGTTTCAACTGTGTTATTGAAAATAAGGAAGTAACAAAATTGAAGATGGCCAAGAAAACAATATGCCAAATACCCTAAATTTGATTCCATGTTTCTGTGGCTCACTTCCATGCCCCTTGTATGTTTTCCATTCTCCAGATTTACTTACCCTTCAGTAGTAAGCATTACTACGTCATGCATATGGATCACATATTATATGAACATGGAATAATACATGTATTATTCAATTTCAGTTTGTTGAGGTATTTACTGGGGATCACCGAGGAAGAAAGGCAGAAAAGACGTGAAGAAATACTGTCAACAAGGTCCGTGAAATGCTTCCAGCATTTTTTGCACTTCTTATGTATCAGATCCTTTTTAGCCTTGATTTATGTTTACCTATGTGATAATTATGTGGGGTTAGTGTTACTGCCTTCTTCAATATCTTATATTTGACAGTGTTTCCCTCGTGCAGTTTGAAGGACTTCAAGGAGTTTGCTGATGCAATTGAGGCTGTCAAAGATAAGGGAGTTGTGGTTGCAGTTGCATCGCCCGATGATGTTGCCGCAGCAAATGCCGAGCGTCCAGATTTCCTTGAAGTAAAGAAAGTCCTCTAAATCTTTACAAGAGAATTTTTTTTTTTTTTGGTAAGGTTTAATAGAGGTTGAAGCCATCTACTGATGCTTTCTAGCCAAGTGAAATGGGGACTTTCTTAGGGTGAGATTTAGCCGCCGTTTTGCCTCCACTTCCAAGGCATACCACCTCCATGACCCATGGTTTTGGGAGTTAGCCAAACATGTTTATTGATTCACTATACTTTGTATAATTTATTGTGACGGTGATAGTTTCTCTATAGTGACTAATTCCCCCCCTCTCCATACACGAAAACGGAATCATTTTGTTACAATACAACATGAAGCGATGTGGATGATTTAAAGAACCAAAGTCAAATCAATCTCATTCTATTTGCTTTAACAGTGAAGCTCTTTTCCCTCTCTCTCCATTCTGTTTGTAAACATGCAATAGTGATACGTGGTAGTGGTCCATACATGATGTGAACAATGATTCGGACAAAAGAAAATTATGAGTGTTCTATATTCATTATACATTTGTGTGCATTTGATGAGTTGATTATCCCTCAATCTTTATTTCAGAGTATGGGTTTAGTTTGGAAGAAACAATCCAAGACACTCTCATCTCCCATGTGCCAACAAATTAGTAGCTATCCCTGATGGCTTTTACTTATTTGCAACCAGAGTACAATTTTTTTTTTTTTTGGAGCTGGGCTCAGCGAGGCTCAGTGTATTATAGATCCTAGTAATTCAGATCCTAGTCATTCAGGCAAGCGAGAACATGCTTTTAATATGTTTTCATAGGATCAAACAGTTATGGGACTGGTCTAAGTCCTCTCGTTGGGCGGGATTAACAGTCTGTTTAGAAGAGCTCTATTGATCAGCACAACCTAGCCTGGGAATAGGTAGAATTACCCAACCTGGGCCCAGCCCCTGACCCCCAGTATCAAGGTGTGGTTTTTGCCTGGTTTTGGTCCCTAGTTTCAAAACTCAGAAATGGCTCAGGTGCCAGCAGAGCTAAGAAGGTCGCCAGCTATCCAAGTTGGGAGTCTCGCTTAACACTTTCTCAGACTTGTTTGGCCAACTCAGCCGAGTTGACTTGGCCGAGTCAGACTTGCTTGGCCCACAGCCCATTTACACATCTGCTTGGGATCAATTAGCGAGTCTCTGTGGTGTACAAGAAAAAACCACCCATAAACACCTTATAGCTATATAGTACATCTAATGAGTTTGCAGAGACAATGAACACATAAGCATGGTTTTCTTGATCTATTGCACGTTTATTGACAAAACAGAAGGTAAAACATCCTTCACATGATATTTGTGACTACACAGAGACTAACTCATGTTGATGAAGGCACCTTAACGATTGGATTCCCCTTACTACACCATGTCCAGGACTCTGATGGAGAGCGTGGCAATGGTGGAAGCAGCAATGCCTTTCGGCATAGACCGAACGGCCACCCCTCGCACTGAGCCAACTCTTCGAGAATCAACCGCCTGCGAACCTGCTGGTAGTAATCGATTCCGGTCAAGCTTGAGCATGAATGAGAGAAATGACTCCTTGCTGAGAAGAATGACTCATGTCCATCTTCTTTACAATCATCAAATTCTTCTTCCTCTTCTCCTCTCCCTTTTGTTGTAATAAACACTTCTCCGGTAGCCGGAGAGAACACCCATCGGAAGCTATTGCTCCTCATGCTATCCTTTCTCCTAAGCTTGGCTCTCATCGTGCGAGTACGGACAGCCAAAACTATCACCTGGTGATGGAAGAAAAATGACCACATATGTTACTAACTGCAGTGTAAGAACCAGTAATCAACTCATTAGTCATTATTACTTTGTAACATTAAGACCCAAAGAACCAATACTATATTCTGCAATTGAAATCAAATCCATTGATGAATTTCAAAGGGAGAATGGAATTATAAGAGTCGTAAGTTCAAACTTCAGGGAGTTATTTCACCTATTCATTTTCATTGACAGACATCTGTACTTATGACAGAGGAAATGAAACAAAATAGGAATTTAATCTAACCAAAACTCTAATTCATACCTATTTCAAATTCTGATTCAAACCTATTTCATATCAAACATATCTCAAGATATCTAACTGTTTATAACAAGAACAAAAAGTATATATCTATGAAGTCCATGATATATGATTCCAACATATAAGGTCTCTCAAATCACCTCATATCATTACAGGCCGCTGTACTATAATTAGATGAACACAACTCATAAGAGAAATATAAATAACAAAGAGTCTCATGTGGAACCAACACTAACTCTGGCCCAAGTATTTGATGAACTGAAGAATCACACTGTTTTGGTATTAAGATGTGTTTCTAGCTCTAAGAGTATTGCGAAAGAAGAAGAAAATACTACTACTACTACTATCAGTACTACCCGTTCATCTTCTACATCGCTCGCGGGGCTCTCATCCTTGGCTCTTAGAGAAGATTGCCTTCGAAAATAAAGTGCATAGCATTGAGCAAAAGCGTCCTTTAAAGACGAGGGGATGAATTTGCAAAGAACGGGAGGGGATTTAGGCTCTTCATAGTCGAGGAAGGTCATGTTGAATGAGATAAAAACAGGGAGAGAGATAAGTTAAGGAAGTTGGTGGGCTTTTCCCAATTTTCAAGCCAGGAGATAAATGATGGATTTATATACATGTGTATGTAGACATTACATCAAGTTGGAAAGAGATGAGAGGAAAATTGTTAGCTTTTGATAGAGGCCTTGTAGCGCATTTAAATTCAGGCAGGCTTCAAACACCTTTGGTGTAAAGATAACTTTAGACCAAGAGGGAAATAGAAGATGGTTCTTTTTTCTGGTATACCCCTGTTTTTTTTTTTTTTTTTCTTTTTAATGTTTATGTGCTACCACTTTAAGGTTGTCTCACTGGTTTAAAGGCCTATTTGTTTGTATGAAATTGAACTCTAATTAATTCTAAGAAATGTATTTATAAAAGCCGGTAAAATTGAAGAATCAAAGGTAAATTCATCTATGGACAATTGTAAAAAAGGTCCCACCTTTAATGGAAACTAATTTAAGGGGAGATGGAAAAGGATTACCTAGCCATCATCCTAGTAAATCAAATCATAGCAAAGTCAGAGTCCATCTATATTTCCACCTTAATATCTTATATGCTTCACTCTTCACCCCATTAATAATCCTTTTATCATTGCAACCCGTTTTATCATGACTTCTTACAAATTCAATTTCACGCAAAAAGATGGGGCCTAGGATAAAGCACATGTGAGAACCTATTTGAAATCTAAGAAACAGTTTAGCAGGCTATTAAAAGAGGTTTCTCAACATGTCATCAAAAACAAAGGATTTTTTTTTTTTTTTTTTGGTTAGAATCATTGATTTTGAGGGTGTTAGTTAGAAATAAACACAAGTGCAGGGAGGTTATGACAAAACATAAAAAGGAAAAACCAAAACCCAGACTCTTCTTCATAGTGTTGTTGGGAATTGGGAAGGCTGGGAAAATAGTGAGGGGCAACGCATTCGAATTTCGAACACGTACAGTACCAAAATCACCCGTCCTAATCCGGTGGTTTTACATAGTTTTCACTTTTCACTTTACGCAAACGCAACACAAGACAAGTCACCTAACTCCTCTACTCTCTCTGTTGGGACAGACACAGACAGAGCTTTTAGCATTAGTATATCCATAAAAAAAAGTGGTAGTGCAGGCCCCCGGCTTGTGTCTGGTGATCTGAGCTGCAGAGGCAATTGGGATGTTAACCCCATCTATTTGTAGTTGATTGATCAAAGAATTAATTTATTAACATGTCATAGAGATATTTGGACATATTGATTCATGATAGATCGCATAAGATCCAACGGTCCTGGGTCTAGATAGTGTCTTTAGAACTAGTAGGAACCACTTTGATGGGGAAAAAAAAAAATGAAAACAGAATTCTTGAGTGACCCACTAATTGGAGGTGCCCAAGAAAAAAGCTCGATGGGACAAGTTTTTGTCTGCCACCAACTTATAGTCGGCAGATGGGATGGAAGGATGGCTTTCTTATTTCAAGTTGTTTGAATTCCAAGTCATATTGGAGGAAGGATGGCTTCAGCTTATATAGATGTCTTCTGATTTGGGACTTGAGAATTGATAGTGGAACAACTCAATGAGGTTGGAAATCCAACTGAAACTCTCCACTTTGAGGTTGGGCTTGCAAAATGGGATGAATGAGCCTGTGAGATTTTGGGGTACTTCCAAACAGGGCCAAACTGAAGTAATTCCAATTGACAAGAGAAGGGATAGAGACCAATTGTCCAATCAAGCTGTTTTAGAAAGTGAGGCTTAAGAGTTGAGGGAATTTTGGGTGTACTTCCAAAGCACAACGCTACAAGAGAGAGTTGTAAGAAGCCAAAACGAATCTTATTGGTGAACAGTGAATTAGGGGTTTCCAAAATGTCAAACTTCATTGGACATTTAAAGCGATATCATTATTTAAAAACAAGGATATGTGTAGAGTTGAAAATATTTCATTTTGCTCCATTTTGTCAATTTCATCACCGTCATCTGATGGTCTACATCTGTTAAGGCAAATGGACCCTGCCTAGGATCTCCTGTTTCGTCCAAACAGGGGAGGGGAGCCCTATTTGGACGAATCAGGGGTCAACACGAGCGAGGGCGGAGGAAAGAGATTCGTCCAAACAGGGGAGCCCTGTTTGGACGAAACAGGGGATCTGGACCCTCTATCTACCTAGTGCCTTCTGGTATTTATAACTTGCAGAATAGTTTGTGTTGACTCATCCATGTTAGCGCATTAAATTAAATTGCATAAGAGTGGCCACACAAATGGCTAATGAGACCAGATATTTTCCATCAGATTTTCAAGAGTCCATCAGAAACCTTATAGAAAGTTATTATCATGCTAGCAACACTTTAAACAAGTACAATTATTGCGCATAGCATATAAGATCCAAGTCATCTTACAAGGCAAAACCTGACTCGGCTCTGAAACAACCGTGGGCTCATGCGCAAAAATGTATGTACCATGCATACCTTTTTCTTCTTTTTTTTTTTTTTTTTTATAACCCAGGGTATCTACAGCCCAGCCCAGCCCAAGAGCCCGAAGGACACTCGATTCTAGACAGTCGAGAACTAATCCCTATGGGGCACATGCAAACCCTCCTATCCACACACCTTTCCAAGATGATGGTCCATTTTAGATTGAATTCAACTGCTTGTGTTTGAAATGCCCAAGATGTTATCAAACTGCAAATAAATGTCATATGAATCTACTCCAGTACAGATTTTGAAATCAAGTATTACCCAAAATTCACAATTTACAGTAGAGAAATCCTCTTCTGGGTAACTACAGAAGAATTGCAGAGAAAATACAAGCATCAATTCATGCTTAAGAATGATTACAACCATTTAAGGCGTTGCAAGTCCCGTTGCGTGACCTTTCCAACATTACAATTAATCTAATGATAATCAAGACAGCAGCTTGCTCAAAATAACAAAATAATCATAAAAATGGAAACTAAGATACCACAGTAAATGGTGGATTTCTGCAGGCTTGAATGGCTGTTAGTAGTTCACATGATGTGGAACTATACCAAAATTTGTCTCCAGGCCATCTATAGATGGGCCATGTTTGTTGCAGTGAGGTGAAGAAACAGGTTCATGCACTGACAACACCAGCCATCCATGGAACGATTAAGGGCGCATTGGGATGGGAGTTTCTGTATGATTCTGTATACTTGTCCTTGAAATTCAATCTTGGGTTGTCAGCCTGCAAAGATAAATGATGAAGTTATCTGATTAGAAGAAAGCAAAACAAGACTTCGCAATTTATTATCACTTCAAAGACGTTTCATAAAATTCGAATTTGAAACAACACAGAGTAGGGTGGTGCCTGCAAAAGGACGAATCTAACAACTTATCTATCAATAGTATCTGATTCGACTTCATAGTACAAATTGGGGTGGTTTGTAGCTCTACAAATCTCAGACAAGTTGCTTTTTTGTGCTTAATCCCTCTATTCATCATCTGTTTTGCATAAAAGAACTGATGATTGCATATGAGGCAATCCAGCCAAGTAAACCCAATGCCAGATAGGTAAGTGTATTAGTAAACAGTCACACTTTAAACATAACACATTTATCATTGCCCCTTGAAAAAGAAACAAATTCAAGAAACTGTTTCCAACAAGTCTTGATACACAATACACACATTCATACTGTATTTCTAATTCAATTCTGACGAGGCAGTCAAAAAAGAACTCCAACAAAGAAAAATAAAGAAAATTTATGGTTCTAAAACATGGACCACATTGAGTACATGCGCAAGTAATAAAAATAGGGATCCTCCAAAACCAAATTTTAAGGACAAAGAATCCAACATATATTATTGCTCAAGTACCCCCAAAAACATTCACAAGATTGACATAGAAACATTGGTAAAGGTGACTCTAAAGCCCTAAATTACTACATTTTTGAAGTATTACCCAAAGAACTTTCACAAGATTGACTTAAAGTGAAATTGGTAAAGGTGACTCCAAAACCAGAAATAACTAGATTTCAAATAACAAAACCTAATCATACATGGAGTTTAAGGCTTGGGGATCTAGAATGATATTTCAATTAAAAAAAAAAAAAAGAGTATCCAAGGGACTCAGTCCAATTTAATAGATCTCATTATCACACTGTTCAACAGGTTAATATAGCTTAGTTGAAGAAATGTAAAAAGCACACATGTGCATATCCTTGCTAAACCAACCCTCTTCCATTTACTACATCTGATCAAATTCCTAACAGAACAGGCCAGCGAAGACAATTGTTTCTAACATGGAATTTCTTCCATGTGTTTTCATGAAATGGTCTGACCCATAAATTATGACAAAACTTAGGCATGCAATTAAATGAGTTTCATAAGTTTCTCATAGCTCCCATTGACGTTGTAAGGTAGAAAATCTGTTTTAGAGGTGAAAAACAATTTTGGAAAATATGCTCAAGACACAACCACAAATGATTTTTTTTTTTTTTTTTGAATGGTCTACTAAGAAACATGATGTGCTGGAGTCAACGAATTCTTTCAAGGTTCATCAAAAGTTGAGAAAGACTTGAAAAGTGCTGATTTGTGGACAATTCCTCTTAAAGATTCCTCTTCAAGGTAAATGAAATATGGGAGATAGCTACTTCTTTGAATGTTCAAAGAGTCAAAGTGGTCCACAAATGTCCAAACCTATTCACTTGTGAAGGTGGCACGGACAGAACAGAATCTCTCATTTCTCTCTCTGCTGGAAATGTAACCCGTTTGCACTCTTGCTTTCCCAAGGACATTCCTTTTGGCACCAATATTTTCCATGGATGCTTGTTTCTCTTGTATGGTATCTTAGTTCCTTTGATTATTAATCATGATTAAAGCAAAAGTCACCATGGTAGTATATTCTGATCACTGCTGGATTGCATGCGTTCCAAACACTACACATTTCCAAGAAAAGGAGAAATTTTTTTAGAGAGGTACTTGCAACCTAATGATGGAGATTACTCAAATCGGGCCTGTTAACTATCACAACGAAAGGGGTTAGATCCAATGTTTTTCCACGAAGAGAAGAAGTGGCCTCCACAGCATAGTTGAGAAACTCATTTCAGAACCCATTTTGGTTTGTCCTCCAAACCGAAATGTTTTGGCTGATTCGGAACTTTGACTAAATATTTCGGAGTTATGTTTTGGAAAAAATATAAAAATTAGAAATATATATAATTAATATTAAAATTAAAAAAATATAGATGATTTGATACTTGAATCAACTCATAATATGGCATGTCTGCTATAAACAATTAAACATAACAAAGTAATGTCATCATTAAGGCCGATAATCATAACATTCAACAACCCTAAGTTTAAAACTTCAAATATTCATCACAACAGTAGAACTTAGAATTTACTGAAATAGACCGAAATTTGGATAAAATTTTTGGATAGGTAGTTTTGTTTCGTTTTTATGGCCGAAAGGAAAAATCTAGGAAATTTCATCCGAAATGAAACAAATTTCTTAACTATGCTCCACAGGTAGATTTGCTTATGCCAGCATTCACTCAATTCTCTACTTTGACAACGAAAATCACAAGGCATTATGATAATTTCTTTGACAAGAATAGATAGCCTTTTGTAACAGAGAAAATGTGGATAGTGCGATACAAGATTCCTCCTTTGACATTAAAATAGCATGCCCAACCATTAATAATGACATCAAAAGAGAACCTTATAAAACAAAGGCAAAACAATGTTTTCTAATATAGTTCCCTCAAAAAAATTTAGACGAGAAAAACTGTCGGTTTTCAATACTTCTGTACTTTGAAGTCGTCAAGCTTGCAATCTATATAGATGGAAGGAAGTTTCTCCAAGAAACTATAAGTAGGAGTTTCAGAATATGAAAGACCATGATGCAACACAACATTCGATGCAACAAATCCAACCCCCACCAACTTTTTTCCTCTTCTAAAACTAACCAAAGCGAAATGCAGCCTCAAAGCTGCTAATGATTCAAAGTCAAAACTCACTCAATTCTAATACCTCAATTATCTAATGTAGAATTAATCTAGTTTGAAAACAGGGAAAAATGTTCATTGATGCTGTTACTAAGTTGGTATGATTAGGAGAACAAGCAGAAACTGTCCCTAAGGCCAGGTAGTTTAAAAGCATGCCTCTCCTCTTTCAATAATAAATGAACTTACAGAGCATAGAGAATGTTAATAAAGCAAGGCATGCCACTAACATTGTCAGAAAAATGTAAATTATTCAAAATGCCTTGGAGAACCTTAATCATTACCTGTTTCAGCCAGCACTCCTGATGTTTATGCTCATATTTATCTGGTGAAAAACACCCATCCTCAGAAGGACAAAAAACCCATATGTTACACTTCATTTCGCCAGGCTTTGCACGTTTAGCCTGGTCTAAGCAAGCCTGACAACAATCAGCAGCACTTTCCTTATGGTGGGTAAGGCCCCATCTGACAGCAGCCCCATCATAATCTGTATGTGCTTCAGCATGGCATTCAGGCGGAATTGGTCGTCCAGGGATAATTTCCTCTTCTGAAGAAAGGCAATATACACAGAATTAAATATTATACATTTCTGAAATACATGTTTTCAGAAAGGAAAATATAGTAAAAAAAAAATACTCGTCAAGAAAAATTTTCTTATACCAAGCTCTTCTTCATTCTCAGGTTTGTCATCAATTTCTTTGTTCACAACTTCTGCTGGAATCCAAATGCCAATGTCTTCCAGTAGTAAATTCCAGTCAGACTCCAAGACTCTTTTCAGAATCTCTGCATAAAGGCACTCTGAGAATGCTAAACACCATGCATAAATAGGGATGTAAAAAGGTCAGATTTGGACAGATCCATGTTGTCCCCTGACCTGACCTGATTTAGTTTACATGACAGGACATGCACCTGACTCAGGGAACGACTCAAATTCCACACACACATATATAGACACTTCTATATAATCATCATTTTGAAAATCAAAATCGTACTACAAATTGTTCAAAGGATTGAATTCTATTATATCGCAGATTTTCACATTTTTCTACTAAAACTGAAAAAAATAAAAAAATAATAATAGTTTTCATAATCCATCTATAGCAGTATCAATACAGAGACAAACAAGACTGGTACAATCATATTAAGACCATACTAACATATATTAATATACCATAAATGATATATGAAAAGGTAGGCCGAAGAGGGCATGGATGGAAGTAGTAAAGATAGATCTGAAGAAGTGCAACCTATCTGAGGACTTTTGGCCCAAGATAGACTGAAATGGCAAAACAGAAATCATGTAGCTGACTCGACCATTTGGGACAAGGCTTTGATGATGATGATGAAGAAATGATATATGTGTGAATAGTAGAATATGTTAGGGATATCAACTTTACTAGGAAATATAAATGAGTTACAGTGTATTTTTGTTCCAAATCACAATATTACATGGTTGGGATGTCTCATAATGTAAAAGAACTGTTTGTGAAGAAAAAACCCTAAAAAAACTATAAAAAAAAAAAAAAATTATTGGACAAAACCCGTACGTAGAGTCAAATGCTCCAGTCACATATCTATTCCTCATTTATCTCCAAAACCTGCTCAAGCTCCCACAAATAGAAGCACTCACAAAAAGAAGAAGAAGAAGAAGATATTAATCTCAGCCTTGAATCATAAGAGTCAAGGAAGTATAAAACTGTAAGATTCACACTTGAATCATAATATTCATTAGTAAATTGGATTTGTTGCATAGATACAAATCTTTTTTTTTTTTTTTTTGTAAGGATTCAACATGAATCATAGTATTCAGAATATGAATCTTAGGATTTTAACAACAATGCATATAATTAATATAATGTTAAACTTGGCAACAGGTTTTAAACCTGAGACCTTTGAGGAACTCTTCTATGACCATTTTGTGAAAAAATTATTATTTTTATAGGTTATTTACAAATATATCCACGGAACGAAAGCAAGAGAATCATAGGATTTACAATGTGGGACCCACCTCTCCATGGATGAAAATAGCAGTAGCGGCCGCTATATCGGGCGCAACCAAGGATGAAAATAGCGGTAGCGGCGGGCGTAGCGGCCCGCCGCCAAACCGCTACGAAGCGGGCGATACGTAGCGTAGCGGGGATACGTAGCGGCGTAGCGGTGTGATTTGAAAAAATCGCCAAAAAAATCCAGAAAATCCAGAAAATTATAAAATGAAAGAAAATGTGTTTCTTTTGAAAAAGTAAGTAAGAAAAGGGAGTGTAGCGGTGCTCTCAACATATGAGGTCCTGGATCGCTGTATCAATAGAAAATAATAGTAATGATTAGTTTTTTTCACATGTATTCATGTTTCTTAGTCATGGTAACTTAAAAAGTAATGAAAAGCTCATAAATATTTTTATGTTAAAAATTAAATTTGATTAGAGTCTATTTCCTATTAAAATGAGAAGGGCTCATTTTCTATTAAAATGCACTTTGGTCAAGGCCTTACTTAAGTATTTCCTATTAGATTGAAATTTGGCTAAAACCTATTTCCAATTAATGTGAAAGGCTCATAACAAAAACGAACCATGTCATGAAGTCAAGACTTAAGACTTAAGAATTAGGATATATGACATCACTATTCTCTTCCCATCAGTGTTATCATTTGTAGTGCCACTAGTAATATTTTCAGTTAGCATGACTGTGTGAAAGTTGGATATGCCCCTATTTCTAATTAGAGTGAATTTTGACATAGGCATTAATTTCAATTAAGTAATATTTGGCTAAGGCATGACTTTTTTATTTTAAAATCCTAGCCTCATGATGGAGCCCACCAGTGGTTAAAAAGACTACAAAGTTTTTCAGCTTTTCTTTGGATGGGCCCGGTTAATATTTTTGAATGGTTTTTTGAATGGTCGTTTTTAAAAAAAAATTGGACGATTTTTTTGAATAATTTTTTAATGACTTTTGATGGTTGGTTTTTTTTTTTTTTTAATGGATTGGTTTTTCAATGGTTTTTAAGTCATTTTCTTAATGGGTTTTTAAATGTTATTTTAATGGCCCATTTAGTTTATATATATGCCTTTCATCAGGTGGCCCCATCGTGGGGCCCATAGCTGACCCCTTAAATAAAATGAAAGAGGGCCATCGGGCTGCCCTAGATTTCGCCTGAAGCATCGAGAGAGAATGAGAAGAAGGAAAGGAGAAAAAGAAGAAGAAGAGGGAGGAGGAGGAGGAGGAGGAGGAGTAGGCTGCTGCATGGAGCAGTGGAACCAGTGCCGCCGCTGATCGTGTTGCTGCTGCTGCCGCTGATCGTGCTGCTGCTGGCTGCTGCCACTGGCGCTGCCGATCCAGGTAAGTCATCTACAAACTCCTCCCTCTCTATCTATTTTCCATTTTTTTTCCTTTTTTGTTCTTCATGAAAAGGAAAGAAGAAGCAGTGCACCAGTGATTCAGTGAATGCCATTTAAAAAAAAAAAAATGCAGCAGCGGTCGGTGGGTCGGTGGGTGGGGGAGGGGGCGATACGTGGCGGCCGTATCGGCCGCTACGCATGTGTAGCGGCCGCTACAGGCCGCCACAGTTGTGAGCGGCGATTTTTTCCATGAAGCGTAGCGGTGTCCACCGCTACACCCGATTTAGCGGCCGATACGCTACGTATCGGCCGCTATTTTCATCCTTGGGCGCAACAGTCTTCACCGCTATGCTACAACGCATTTAGCGCCGTTCACATCCGTAGCGGCCGCTACGGTCCGCTATGCCCGCTACAGGGCCGCTACGGAGTGAGACATTTGTATTTTCCAAAAAAAAAAAATTAAAATGTATAATAAGACTTTTTTTTTCTTGTTCTCTCCAAATTAACATTTCTACTCAACTATTCTACCCTTTTATGTTTAAAAGAACACAAAAAAGCACATGATCTCACCAAATTACAGTCAATACAGAGAGAGTTCTTTTCTAGGTACATCGTATTAGACACCCCTTTTGATACAGGTATTCTTTTCTCTAGGTACTCTTAAATCTTAAGTCTTGACTTCATAATAGTTTTTTCTTATGACCCTTCCATTAGTTTCTAAGTTAGCATAACTAAGCAACATGAATACATGTGAAAAAAAATGAAATACAGCGATACAGGATCTCATACAATGAGGGGACCGCTACGCCCCCTTATATTAGTTACTTTTGCAAAAAAATACATTTTCTCTCATTTTTCAATATTCTAGATTTTCAATAAAAATTTCAGATTTTTTTGACGATTTTTTCAAATCGCACTGCTACGCCGCTATGTAACGTTTTGGCAGCGGGCCGCTACGCCCGCCGCTACCGCTATTTTCATCCTTGCACCTCTCTACTATTGTCGTACATGGGAACCACATGTAGAAATTACAACGTGGTACCCACCTTTAAAATTAGAACATGGGACCCATATTCATAGGATTTACAATGTGGACCCACCTTTATAGGAATTATAATGTAGGGCCACCTTTTTGTGGATGTAAAAATGGGACCCATCATTAGAAATTACAACGTCATACACACCTTTAGAAATTAGAATATGGGGCCCACATTCATAGGATTTATAATGTGGGGTCCACCTTTTTGTGATTGTGACCATGTGACTCACTTTCATAGGATTTACAATGTGGGACCACCTTTATAAGAATTATAACGTGGGGCCATCTTTTTTATTGATTGTGAACACGGGACCCACCTTTGAAAATTACAATGTGGTAACCACCTTTAGAAATTAGAACATGGAGCCACATTCATATGATTCACAATGTGAGCTTACATTCATAGGATTTATAATGTTGCACTTCTCCACTTTTTGCAATTGTGACCATATGATCCACCTTTAAGAATTATAGAGTGAGGCCACCTTTTCTATGATTGTGGTCATGGGACCCACCTTTAGAAATCACAACGTGGTGCCCACCTTTAGAAATTAGAATATGAGGCCTTATAATGTGGTGCCCACATTTAGAAATTAGAATATGAGGCCTTATAATGTGGTGCCACCATTATAGGAATTATAATATGGGCCCACCTTTTGTGATTGTGAGTAGTGACCATGTGACCCATCTTTAGAATTTACAAAGTGGGGACACCTTCTTTGAGGTTTTGAACATGGGACCTACTTTTATGATAAGTGAGAGCATTTGGAGTCTTTAAATGGTCTTCTTTAAAAAGCAAGAGATAAGTAGGAAACAATTGTGCCAGCAAAAAGAAATAAAGTTTTTTTCTTCCAACTTTGTTATACCAGCGGGTTAAAATTTTGAGATTCCTTCCATCAAGAACAAAATTCGGAAGCGTGATTTACACTTACCAAATGTGTTTTCTTTAGCCTCATCTCATGGAAACATGGGAACAAACAAATGACACGATGCCAAACGCACCCCAAAGTGCTACCAAACTGGAAAAGACCTCTGCCAGTGGCACCAGGTTTGAGCAGAATCGGTGCCTTCACCAGTCCAGTCAAAGGTAACCATCTTTTTGGGGGACAAAAGCGGCCAAGCCTGGCCAAATTCATTTGAAGTCGTGGTCAGTTGGCTACACTGGTTTGACCAATTAATTCTTTTTAATATACATATATTTTGCCAACATTTCACAGTACTGGCTCGTCGAACTGGTGCGGACTAAACCAACACCTCCAATGGTTCAAGCTCTGTTCTGGTTTTGAAAACAATGGTCAGAGCAAGTCAGTAACTTAGTCTCCGTAATAAATGTAAAAACCAAGTTATTAAAAAGAAACTCTCAATTAATTTTCCAACCTTGCATTCTATAAACAAGTAGGATGGGTCCAAACAGCAACCCTCAGAATTTTATAACCAGAGCAACAAGTAATTAAGATTCCCAGAAAACTAAACAGTCATTTGGGTCCAAAAGAAAATGTCACAAAAGACCATTTGCTTTATGGGATATTACTTACCGGCTTCTTTAGTGGAGATCATTAAATTTGTAGTTGTATTCCTGATAATTAACTGCTTGGTTTCTTCAAGTTTTTCATTGCGCCAGATTTCCAGTGATGCTGCAAGCAGAAAGTGAGTGACCAATTAATTTTGAAATGCGATTTATTGAGAAAAAAGAGGACGAGAAAAGATTAAACGAAGGTAGCACATTATTTGGATCAAGCAGATGGTTTCAGTAAATAATACGATGAAAAAAAAAAAACAAATTTTCTTTTTCTTCTTTTAGTGGTAAAGAGTGGCACTATTAAATAACGAGAGCAAAGGAATATATAAATAATTACAAAGCACTAGCGACCAAGGTGATTGATTTGTTTGTTTTCTTTTTGAGAGATAACCGACGTGTATCACTATCAATATAGAAATGAAAAGGCTAGGCACCTGTCAAAAGGATGATTGGACAAAAAGAAAATAATAAAAAAAAAGTCATGACTATGTAATTTAAGCCTTTTTCACAGCTTATCCTCCCTTTAAACTCCCACTTTAACCATCTTATCCCATGACACCTGGATACGGCATGGATATGGCAGGGGTACAGATTTTGCATATAGAAAGTGAAGTATCGGATATGGTATGACACAATAAGTTGCCCACTCTTAAGTTATCCATGCATCATAGATCTTGTCTACTAAATCATTAGCTTCTCACCATGCGGTGTAACATGGCATTACTTCTAATGGTAAAGCTTTGATATCATTGAGGACATAGAAAAACGTCAAGGAACTGATGTGATTCCACTAGCTTACGTGGTTGTGCTGCTCAAGTCAACTTCAATAATTACTGGCCCATGTAAACATGAGTAGATGATGAACAACCCCTCCTTTATAGCAAGAATCGCAGTTACTTGAACCCCCAATGCTAATTGAGACCAACATTAAGAAGACTCCATTCTTTTCCAAGGTCATTCCACCCATACCAGAGAGCCAAAGAATTCCTTTTGAACCAATCACATTTAGCTTAGATGATTGACCAAAAGCTTCAGTCCACACTTACTTGTCCAAATACTTTCATATTTTTACAAGTAATATGACCACCAAAATTAGTTTTCCCATCACATGATTATAAGACAAGAACACTGAATGGCAACACATTTTAAAAATCATATCAACATGGTCGAGGTGATCTTCCCTCTGCCCATGCTAATGGATCAACAAAATGTCATCTATGGTGACAAGCTTAAAGATGAACCTTACCTTGAACATTTGGCAACCCCACTTCTTCAAGGACACCCTATTTGTGCCCCCCAACCCAGCTAGTCCGAATAACACGGTAGGTGCATTACCTTTGGTCTAGACATGGTCTTCTGTCTCCCACCCCCCAACAAAATCCAAAACACAACACACACAAAAATAAAAGGCGATGGATTTCCCTGTCTCTGGATTTATTCTGTTCGTCCTATAAATATTGCCTGTTCCATCTTATCCAATCAAATGCTCCTGTACATTCCTCATTAGCATTTCTCCCAAGCCTTACTGTTAAAGGACTCCCACGAGCTTGCTAAGATTACACTTCCAATGAATCCGAAAACCCTTGCAGTGTCAGTGTGCTGCCCCTAACCCAGTAAACCACCTCCTAACAGTATCTACATGTTTGTTGTCACTTCAATTCGGATATCAAAACCAAAGCACACGAAAAGCATTTCAAGAAGGTAACTACAAAATATCCACGAAAATACACAAAAAAAAAAAAAAAAAAAGCACACCTACCTCTTTGTTCACTCACATTTGCATTTTCCAGCCCTTTCAACCTCTGCAGAGCTTCATCTGCCATCTTCTGCTTCACATGCCGTGGAAGTTTTGACACACTTTCTTCTCTGGACAAAAACCCCTTTTTTATTTCCTTCACCTTTCCCAAAACAGACATCCACTATTATCAATCACATGTTTGAATACAAAAAAAAAAAAACCCAAATCAACAGATCCCCAATACCCTGATAGAAAGACATTAGAAAGCAAAAAACAAAACTATGATATGGATTTTATCTTCTTTTTGATTGGTATGATATGGGTCTTATCTTACCAATCTAATAAGCTCTACTGGTTCTGCCTCCTGCCGCACCCGAATCGATTCTTCCATTTTCCTAATATGATCTTTGCTATACTTAATGGCTGCAAAACGAACCACATTCAAATTTTAAACGGAAACATTAATGAATCCACAAAATCCAAAAACATAACTTTCACATCTTATTTCATCAAACAAACCAAATCAACAAAAGGGGTTCTCCTAATCCAATCCCAACGCCTCAAAACAACCCAGAAATCCAACAAAAAGGGCAAACCAAGAAGAGGGTTTTGCATCTCATACGATTCTCATACCGGCAAAGTAATTTGACGAGGCATTACTGTGGGTGGAGAAGATGAAGAGCGAGGTGTAGAGCGAGTGAAGGACATAGAGAGCTGCAACGATATTAATGGAGCAGATGACTATCGTCGTCCTCTTGTAGGAGCAGAGCTTCCATCCTCGGCCCTGGTTTCCCCATTCACCTCTCGCCATTTCCAAGTCTTGTTTGCCCTCTAATCCTTGTCTCGATATTCATCTGCAGGCCATCATTGCCGTCTTCGTCATTGTCTGGTTTCAAATCTTCAAAATGGGTGGAGAGAACGATGGATTACTGGGTAAAAGCTTTATGCTTTCTGGGAAATTTTCTGGATTGGGAATCGAGAGGATTCAAGATCGAGTACTTTAAAGTTACATATATCTACGGTTAGTCTTAGAGACGGGGATTTAGGAAAGCTTGCATTTTTATAGCTTGCAGTTGGTAGTGGTACTCAAGGCTAAACTACCATAATAATTAGTGTGTCCCTCCCTCCTTTCCTGCTGTCTCTGTGCATTCCTATCAGCTTTTATTTTTGTATATCCCTATGTTTTTTCCCGTTGAGTGATTACTTACACACCCATCATTAAGCATTGGTAATTAACTTATTAGACCTTAAAGTCCTTCGAGTCTAATGTATAAACTAGGGATTAATCCATTGTTGTTTTTGTGAAAAGAATGTGCCCAATCAATGAGGATCTTATTTCTTAACCGAAATTTTAAGAATTTTTGTTTGGAGGCAAAAGGTGTACCCAAACGAGAGTGGGAACTAGAGGGGGGCTGGGAGGGGCCATGGCCCCCCTAAATTACATAAAGGCCTTGTAAGTATTTAAAAATTTAAAGCATTTTTTACCCATGGCCCTCCCCTTAGATTTTTTTTTCACAATGGCCCCTTCAATGCGTATATTCTGGTTCCGCCCCTTATTCAAAATAGAATTTCTAAATCCTCCTTTCTATTTGAGCATAAAAAATGCTAAAGAGTCGGTAATTATGAGAATTTTAAAAGCTACTTTTGACTTGTTAGGTGGTTGAAAATAATCTCAAGAGATAGCCATTACTTCGTTGTTTTTTGAATTCTAAACTACACAAATTTTAGTTAGAAAGTTCGATAAAAAAGAAAAAAAAACATGCTCTAAGCTACCAATGGAGTAGCGGAGGGTTTTTTTAGCTAGATCACAAAATATAGTGTTCTTTTGGATTCCTATTAATCCAATTCCTTCGCACATGAGTTGAAGTAAAGTGAGGTGAAACATCAAATCAAGAAAAAAAATAAAAATATAAGGAGTTATGATCATCTTTTATTTTTAGTTGTTTGATAAGAAATTTTTTTGACTTTTTATGTAAAAAGAGGATTTTTTTTTGTAATGATTTAGTGGAGAAATGAAGTTACTTTTTTACTTCTTGTTTTCTTAAAAGAATGAGGGAATTTTGAATGTGTGTACTTCTGATATATATGACCCGTTCTCTTTTCTTATCTAGATAAAAAATAATTTACTTCACTTTAACTTTATTCGATAATTGCCAAACACGCTTAGAATTGGCACCACTTTAGTTCTTCCCTAATTCAGATATTTTAGATTTTCTTGCATTAAATTTATGTGTTATATATAATTTTAATCTGTAGGGTGACCATTGGTGTGGGCCACTTTGGCAGGTGAAAAGAAAAATAAAAAGCCACACCACCATGGATGTCCCCTTTGTTTTACTACCTTCTTTTGCTTATAAAGAGAGATGCACGTTTGAGACCTCCGAATCAATCTTCAAAGGGAAAGGAAACGATGTAGCTTATTTCCTACTCAACATCAATAGTGATGTCTTTTATATACCTTTTGGTCTATTAAAATAGTTCTATTGGGTGGGATAGGATGACCTAACACTTCAAACATACTCGGAAGATTAAAACATCATGTAATCCTACTGTTTTTTGAGTGGGGCATCTGGGGCCCACTTTTGGGCATCTGAAACAATCCATGATGTGGGGTCCAACAAATGTAGGGTCCCAATCAATATAACCTTTTTTCCATATATAGTTCCATGACAGGATCGTATCTTGAAAGCACAGCTCCACTACAAAAAAGATAGGATTTTATTGATATATTTTATTGGGCGTTTATTCCTTTATTTTGGCATTACTCATACATACATGTGAGACTGTCACTGTTTATTACATGAAACAATCATATTCTTCTTTGTTCTTTAATTTGTTTCAGATCAGAACCCCTTCCAATGATTGTATCAATCAGATGATGCTTGTTTGTAGTTCCTTTCTCGGAGTCTTTTTTCTTGGGATAGTAGTTTTGCAAATCTGCAAATTAGATCAATGTATAAAGAAATTTGTTAGTGATCAAACAATACCTATGTTAGGATCATATGGAAATAAAGATAGCCATATATTAAGTACTGATAAGATTAAGTTTAGACCTTTAATTATCTTTGATTATTTTTATAATTGATTATCCTCTACTATCATCAATAATATGCAATATTTCACAAATCCTATTCAGGCAAAACAACAGGAAGCCCCTGATTCTTAAGAAGTCAAATCCTATCAACCTAGCTACCCAAATTGGCATGGGTACAAACTAGTGCTTTTAGAAAAGCCGGCCATTTTCTCCTTTTTAAAAAGGTTAATTTTAAGAAAGGGTTTATAAGTGTATTAAAAATTGGTACCCTTTATCATATTTTTAGCATCCCCTCTAACTTATATGCTTTCTGAGGACGTACTTCCATTTGTTAATTTCCACATGTACTTAATTACATTCCGCAATAATCTCCTTCTGTTAGCCTCAACCGATTAATAAAAAAAACAACCCTTAATTGGTCATGTTGGGAAATTATCATTCTCAGAAGGAAGTATATGAGTGGTAAGAATCTAATTAAAGAGCATGACCAAGAGATAAGAATGTTGAGATAAATGTGTGGTAAACTAGATAAGATTGAGTGAGAAATGAGGATAATTAGAGCATTGAGGGGTAGTATCAATAGGTGTTCAATTAAGAAAAAGTTCATCTGAGATGATTCAAACGTGAAGGCCAGCAACCGTACATGTATGGAAAAGCTTGTCCATGCAAGTCGACATCCCCTCTAAAAAGGACAGCCCAAAAGAGACATAGATGAAAATAGTAAGGAGAATTCAAAATAAGCACAACCTATGAGGATTTGGTCCTAGGATATAATTGGGATAAGTCTTTGATAATGATGATGATGAGAAAAGCATTATTAAATCTTACAATGTAATCACATTTTCTTCCTTTGTGTAATCCAAAGGTTAACCCACTCCATTTTCTTTATTAGTCAAAGACCACGTACCCACCTTAGTTATGGTTCATGAACAAACTAAATTATCAAAAGGATTCAATTCAGTTCAGTTCACCTTATAAGAGCCTCTTCGTTAGTGCCTTCATTGACTGCTTCAAAGACTCCAGTGTCCAAGTTAACCCTCGACACTGGTTTCTTCAAGAGCTGCTCCCCAATCTTCATGAGATTGTTTAGATTCTTCTCTGTTGCTATGTCCAGAGAAGACGCGGTCCCCGTCAACGTGTCATCCTGACCATTCATTTCATGGACATAAATTTTATTTTACAAATCCCGCTGAAAATTAGTGAATGACAATTGAGAATGTTGTTAGCACTGCATACCTGAATTCGAAGATAGTTATGTTGGCTTTCAACTGTCTGGAACAGCACAGACATGTGAATGTCGACCATGTCGCTGCTCGCCTGAGTGAAAGAATCGACCAAAGGGCAGCTCCCTTCACAGTATAACCAACCAAATATCCCCCACTTAGCCGCCATCTTTGCAGTGTATGTCATCTCTTTCTTGGATGTGCCGGTTCCTAATGAAATAACAAGGTATCTTCCATAATCTACAGCTTTAGGAGGTAAGTAATCAGGTTTCACTTTGAACGTTTCTCCATTTAGTAGCCTCATTGCTACTGCTGTCTGTTAAAAAATAAAAATCAAATATCACCAATAGATACCAAGAGTGTCATGTGAAGAAAGTAGGTGTAGTGGAAGCACGATTCTATAAGAGATGGCTGCTACAAACGCAATAAGGACGGCCAGGGCCGGCTCGAGACAATTCGAGGCCTAAAGCGACGATCATAAATTAGGCCTTTTTTATATTTTAATATTATTATAAATATTTTACTTAAATTTTATTTTTCTTGCTTTTTTATGATGCAAAATTACTAATTAACTTTTTTTATTTAAGTTTTGCTAACCTATCTTAAGCCACCTCCAAAGCCCACATGAGAATTTTGGGCCTATCCCAAAACTCACATGAAAATTTTGGGTTACAAAATCCAACTACCTATTTGGCTCCAACCCCTCCCCCCTACCCCACACCATGAGTAAGGACAGTCCAAGATGGACTTCAGAGGTGTGCCCCACGTATTGGATGTTTCTCATACAAAGTACTCATATGCACTGTGTGCAAGTGAATAAATTCTGGTGGGGCCCATTGTTTATCTTAAATTTTAAGATTTATTATTAGGGTTGAAACCCCAAGCTACAGATTTATTATAACCATATCATGGATCAAATCTGAATGGGACCCCTATTGAAATAGGATACACAAAAATAATGAGAAACGCTTGTGAAATAAGTTCATGACTAAATGTATGGCTAAGATTTAATACACATGGACTGCTAAAAATATAATGGTGTGCTAAAATCTATTGGACTCCTAGCCATAAAAATATAAGGGGCAGATTTGGAAATATAATGGGCATAAATGACACTTTAAAGGCCCCATGAAAATCTTGGTTGTATCTTCTCAAATTATTATGGGGCCTTATATTTAATTTGGGGAGAAAAAAAAGGGATGACAGTTAACAAGTTTTCTATTTTGGAATTTTTAAAGATATCATTTGCTATTATGGGGCCTTTTTTTGTGCCTTATTTTTTGGGGCCTAAAGCAATTGCTTTCTTGGCCTTATAGTTCAGCCGGCCTTGAAGACGGCGTGGGCTTGAATCAAGCAATGGTGTGGAGATTTGATCTATGACTGTCTACGAGAGATCGTCACGTATGATTCACTCTTCAAAATCCAAGGATGCAGAAGATGGTGATGGAAAATTAGAGATCTAGTAGAAGGAAGATAAATAGTAGAAGAAAGATAAATTGTTGAAAGTTGTTCCAAGATATATCTCTTATGTCTATTTATAGCCCTTAGGCTAATGAGTGATAAGATCTTTATTCAAACTCGAATTGAGAGATGATTAGATCAATATCTCTTAATTTGAATTTGAATGTAATTATGATAAAGAGATAGAGAGACTCCTTGTGAGGGGTGTATCTTTGTGAGTGGGTCCCATAACAAATGCCAACATCATGTGATTGGTCAACCCATGCGAAAGATCCCTATAATAATCCACACACTCTTTGGCAAGTTTGATCTGTCTGAAATAACACTCGAGTCAATTAGATTCGGCTGAAATAGAGTTGTCTTAGTTAGAATCTTTTTGCATAGACGGTTTGGTACTTTTGATGAAATTAAAAAAAAAAAAACTTGTCATGGTAAAAATTATGTGGGCAAAATTGTCATGTAATAATTACAGGCAAACTTATGATATAGTAAAAGGTTATATATGTGAATTTATAAAAGAACAAAACATATATTATTTCTTTATACATTCACGTCATTTAAAAAAAAATCACCTTTTTATTACTTCTTGAAAAATACGTAGATGCATGGGTTTTGAAAGCTAATCCAATCAAACATTTACCTAAAACTTCTCTAACCATCTAAACTTCAAATTGTACTCAAATATTTATTTGTATTAGTTTTAAGTCAAATAAAAAAATGGACTTGCCAAATGACACTCAATTCTTATCCCATTAATTTGGGACCACCTAAAATAGCTTATTAATAAATTGGCGAACAGCCAGATCCATCTGGCTATCAAATAAGAAAGAAAGCTTGGACCACTCATAGTTGAGTAGTGTTGGCACCTTAGCTTCACACACATGCACAATGATTAATCCTTGGGTCCTCAAGTTAAAACCATCACTCCTGCCTAGAAGTTGAACATAGCTAAAAAAAAACCAAAAAAAAAGAGGAAAATAAGCTCATTCAGTGTGTATGTATGAAGTGATTTGTAGCATACAGGATTATTTGCGGCTATCCCACCATCAACAAGGTGGAAGTCCCTAGTGTTTCCTTGAGAATCTTTTGTTTCAAAATGATATGCAGGGAAATAAGTAGGGGCTGCAGAAGTGCCAATACAAATGTCTGATAGCAAGGTGCCCTTCAACGCATCAGTTATTGCCTGCAACAAATTAAACATAAAAATGAAAAAATATATATATATATATATATGGTGTGATAAGTATTGTCATGTTAATATGGAAAGTTTGGTAGCAAATGATATGATAGAACTTACGTCGTAGGAGGAGAAGATAGCTGGTTGAAGGAGTTTAATGTCGAAGGCAGGAATTACAACATTGGTTACTGTCTGATGCAGACTTCGATCTCCAATTGCTTCACGGATAATTCTATGTAAATACTTACCATCATATTCGGACCCATTAATGCCTTCACCTTCATAAATCTAGATTCAAACGGGCCTCTAAATCATAGATGAGAGAGAGAGAGAGAGAGAGAGAGAGAGAGAGAGAGAGAGAGAGAGAGAGAGAGAGAGAGAGAGAGAGAAGTATAAGAAACAGTATGTAAATGACTTTTTTATGAATCCAGATTCTTCAATAAAATGACAAAATATCAAATGGGAAGGAACTTCCAACCTAGGTTATGTTTCTTTAATGATAAAATGGTGATCACTAGCCATTGACCTACTTGTGCATGCTCAGGGCCTTTTAACCATACATATGATCTACTTAAGGATGCATTCATTATTTTCCTATAATATTAGTAAGGAAGTGAAAGGGTTGACAAGGGAGAGGATGAAAGGCAAATGTTAGGGCCAGGAATGTAAACCATTAAATTTTCCAACATGGGATGGGATTTCTTGTGGGGTTGGGAACTTTTTACAATCACATGTGAAAAACAATTGATGGTCACTTGTTTATATTTGTAAATACTGTTCATTATTTTCAATTTTAATCAATGCTGCTTTTCCAAGTTAACATAGAAAAACATTAAGAGCCAGCTATTTATTTCATGTAAATTAAATACATAAGAATGATAAGACTTTTATTTTTAAAAATAGTCAAATTGAAAGAAGGGCAGAACTACCATGCAGAGTATGCTACAACGCCCATGTTAAAAATATGGGTGGGGGCCACCTTTGGAAATCCAAACCTCTTGTTAGTCCTATTACCATTGTAGCGATCAAATGTTAGATTATTATTCAAATCAGTGAGATGGCCACCGTTGGATCAACTAAATTTGAAATTTGTGATTAAACTTTCCAGAAATGGAAAGAGCCTCTTATGTGAGAAATCTGGTGATCAATCCATTGATTGGCCCACTGAAATAGATTTTGAATATTCAGATATAGAGTACACAATGGGTCTTAGGGCAGTCGTTCGGTTTGGATTTTTCAAAGGTAGGCATACCCATGATTTTAACATGGGTGTTGTAGCTGCATGGTAGCTCTGCCCTTTAAAGAAACGAATGTGAATTTATAAATTGACATTTAATTACTTCTCCTCTACTGCAAAATGAGTGAGGGGAGGTCGGAAATGAATACTTAGTCACCACCCTAATATTCATCAAATGCCATAAAAGTTAGATGTTTTATCCACATTAATATGATATATCCGACATCCCTCACATCTTTAAAAATCTCTCAATGGAGCTCATCTGACCTTAAATTCCCATGTTACCAATTCCTATATCTTCTATGCAAACAAATAAATAGTTCCTAAATATCCCCAAAGGGTCACATAATCCCATGCATATTTGTAATGAGTATACCATACATTTATAAGAGGGTCAACCAGGCACGAAGTGGGGAGAGTGTGGACTGGTGGAGGGGGTGGCCATGGCCTCCCCGAGTTGTTTGAAAACCTTACATTATTTTTCAGAATAGCCCCATTGTTTTTTTTTTTTTCCACATCTCCCCCTGTGGAAAATCTCCTCCCTCCTCCTTGAGTAAACATGGCATTTAAGTTCCTTCCATGTTTTCAGCTACTTTGCTTTGGTGGGAGAAAAGCATATAAAAATAACACACATTAATGTTTCTTCTTTAGTTTTTATTCTGATTATCTATCCTTCACTATACATACTTAAAGAAGAAAGTGTTTGTAATCATACCTGGGTGGAGGAAATATTTTGGGGCCATGTTTGATGTAGAATGGATTAATATCTTTTGCTGCGAACAAGGGACGGTTGTTTTGGTCAGGTGCAGCTAACATGGCTGCTATCAGGCCTCCGGTGCTAGTCCCCGCTATTACATCAAAATAATCTGCAAGTCTTGCGTCTTCTCCATCTAGCTCCTGTTGCACCATGAAAGATTAACAAACTTTACAATAAAAAGTCTCATATGAGTTATTTCTACAGAGTAGAAGCACTTTATTTATGTTCTCTTTTAGTCTACCTTTCTACTTTTTATTTGTCCCACGCCTATGAGTAGAAGAGAGTGAAGATTTGGCTCAGTGTATGAATGTGGCCTCTTTAGTGGAGTATAATATAGTAATGATAAGAAGTATCTATTGCGGATTGCATGGGCGGACTTAGGATTTTCGTTTGAGGGGGAGCCCAGATGGTCATAATGTTACTTTATTCATTATTTTATCATTTAAGGGTGGGGCGAGGGCTTATTTCTAATGGGGCATGGCCCGTCTGGGACCAATTATTGATTGGATTTTATAAGAGACTAAATGATTTTCCAGTCCGATGGGGCAACTATCCTCAAAACCCAATATGTAGGTACGCCCTTGCCTTGTGAGACCCGCCAAGATGGATACTAATCATAAAGGAGAGTGTGATTGATGAATCTTACTGGAAATATGATTATTGGTAGATATCATCTCATTCAGATAATCACAACTATGGATTTAGTGGCATAAAGTTAAATAGTTTATATTAAGTTACACATTTTATGAAATCTTAATCCAATGGTGAGTATATTTGAAATGAATGTTAAATTAGGGTGAGTAGTAATTCATGGAAGGTTCTTATCTATGATAGGGTTGGATTTGCCATAAGGGGGTCCCATGTAGTGATAAACTCACACCAATCCATGTAGGGTGCCTCCTAGCGTAACATTACCTGCAATTAGTATTATGAGGACGCACAAGCATACCATCTATATGCATATGGATAGAAAAAGATGCCTGAGAAGTTGGTGTAAATTGTACGGCACTGCCCACTTTGAGGCTGGCCCAGCCTTGCGTGGGTCGTGCCGTGCCATTCCTTGTCGGTTGGGGGTCGAACGGTTGGCCCAGCACGGCCAACGATATGAACAATATTGATGCTAATTTACAAATGAAAAAATAAAATTTAAACTATTTTAAATTTATATTTTATTTATATATAAATCAGATTTCTTTATATTAGATCCTGCCTCGCCCAGGCACACTGACACAACACAACACAACCAAGTCCCTAGGCCGTGTTGTGCCGTGTCATGATCCAAGGCTCCTTGGACCAGCACGACCCATCCTTTGGGTCCTGGCCCGGATTTTTCTATACGAGGCCATGCCGGGCCTGGGAGGCTTGTCCCAATTTACACCTCTATTGAGTAGTGACAAAAATCTCACTCTCATGCACCACTGTTCAAAAAATACGAAATATGGTTTTAGTTATTTTCTTGGTAAGAGTAGATCTGAGCCCAAACAAGAAGCATAAGGCTAAACGATGATGATGAGGAGATGGTGGAATATTAAAGCTATGAACGATGAAGTGCATTAAAGCTCTATAAAGCATTCTATGATCCAATCCATTAATCTAGTGGTACCTAGATTGTTGACAAGCAATGCAATGAGATCTCCCACCAGGCAAAGCCATTTGACATATGATTTTTAACTAATGTAAGTCAAAAGAGAGAAAGACCATAATCAGTTGCTAAGGACGGACCGAATATTTTTGCCAAATCTTCTACTCATGACTCAAAAGGTTTAAAGTGGAGCACCTAACCCATAAACCAAGGTGTTGAATTTGCCAAAGAATCATCATTTAGATCATTGCAGTTGTTCAGTGAATTAGATTCCCATTCCACTGGCTATTGTCTGTACGTGATGAGCTCCCCCTCATGAAAGGTCTAGACAGCTGAAAGATGAGGCATTGAGGCAGACATTTATGGAGTTTTTCTCCGAACAAACCACTGCCACTTTTGGCTCATCCCTTGTATCAATGAGAACCTTTTCATTCATGGAAACTGTGATTTTTTTAGTATTGTTCATGGCTCATGGCCTGGCCCACAGTGAGCTGGGGTTGGACTATGGGTTGGCCAAGTCTGTTTTCTAGCATGACAGATGAAGAAGCTACGCCTCTCTAATGTTGCTTATAGGCCTGTCTAAATGATCTAAGCCTTTTACATATTTAACACAGACAACATAGTTTGAGTCAGGATCCCCAGAGTGTCTTCCACATGCTTCCTGTAAGTAGGATGTGTTTAACACAACCTTAGAGCCCACCTAATGATAATCCAAAACTGTTCAAAATGAATTTATCCTCTCCAAAAATATTTCATCAAATTTTACTGCAATAGGATCGAGTTGGTCTCACTTTAACATTGAGCATATGACTGATAAAGTTATTGATGCATATGATTTACACTGCATAAGACCGTGCAAATCACATATCAGCTGTGTGCTCAACCTTACCTTGTAACCAGCTTCTAATGAAGTAAAATTTGAAGATTTGTCAGTCGAGGGGATGGAATTCGTTTTGAATTGTCCAAATTATCAACAAGTTGTCCCCATGGTTGAGTTCCACACATCCCACTCTAAGTGTACGTGGGAGACCACCAGCGATCCAGACTTAATATTTTTGCAATTGAACTGGGTTCAGGGCCAGATAATCAGGCACCAGAACTAAGCAAGCTATCTATGCTTGGACAAACTTAAGCATGATGCGGGCTGCTCGGCACCCATCTTATAATGATTCAACTGCCTGATCTGACCAACCGCACCATGGGTGGGGCCGTTAGAGATCCACTTAGTCTAGTCAAGCTTCTAGGCATCCGATCCTTGGACATATTTTCCTGGACCTATGCTGTAATCTGACCTTAATTGTGAGTTTATAGACAATCAGATAGCTTGGATCTTCTTATGGCAGAGATCGATCTTTGAACAATCCTCATCATCTACCTGAGAAACCTTTAGATCAAAGTCTAGATTGCCATCTATGTATACTGGGCACTTCCATGATTCATGGATGAATGAATGGCCTCATAGCCATGATCATGACTCCGCAGACGGGATAATCCTAACCATTGATTTGGTAGACATGTCCATATTAAAATCGGAAGTGTTGAATACTACCCTTCCAACATTCAAGATCTGGGCCATCTCTACATTTCATAATCTGATCGGGGCAACGAATGGAAAGTACCCATAAAATAGAGGGTCCCATTTCCCAATCTTCTAGCCTTCTCTGTACGTGCTCAGTGCTCCCCATGGGGCCGTGCATGCAAGACTCAACAAAACAAATTTGCATGAAAGACACACAGAGTCATATAAAATGCAAATGGAGAGAGAGAATCTTATCAACATGAGAAATTATACTATGATATTCTTACTTGTAGCTTGGACTCTAGAAATCCCAAGATAGTTCCTGGAATAATGCCTCTAATCCCTCCTCCATCGATGCTTAGTACTGTGATTCTGTCCCCATACATTGGTGGGATGTTCTGAGACCCAGTGTGCTTTCTCTCCATTTTCCTTCTGCTAGAAATGTGGTGAAGATACGTAGAAGAATTACAAGGAAGAGAAAGAAATTTCAGTTCAGTGGAGGAGGAGGTAGTCATAGGCTTCTTTTAAGCCTGAGGCATGGGCTTATATATAAGGGAAGGAAACCTAGGAAGATCTCTTACTAGTTTTGACCAACAGCAGCGTAGTATTATAATATAATACATCACCGGCGCTTCCTATTAGTATTCGCCATGTGGACTGCAAACAAAAAAAATCGAAGGGTTATGACTCTAAGAGTCGACCCATCGTCTCTCATCTTTATTCAAAGTACAACTCAGCATTTTTTTCTTACTTTTATTCCAAAATTATTGTATAAGTTGTATGTCTCTCCAGTTTTCATTTCTTTGCACCCGATAAGTGTCCCATCGTCTCTCAGCTAAAAAACGTAAAAATAATGGTAATAATAATAATAATGTAAAGATTGTGGGCATTTAAAATAAAACCTTTCTAAATATCTTTATAGGACATAGATCTATTAGATCAAATTAATTTATATTCATCTAAATAGGACTTACTAGATAAAATTATTTGATCATCCACCAATCCAACGGTTTCACGTAGGAAGGATAGATGTCATGTAGAATATGAGAGAGTTCGGATCTGGTGAGGGAAAACCCCAAGGTGACCTTGAGTGGATCATTCACGGCCAGCCAACCTGCAATGCATCCGTGAGTGGATCATCCGGGTAGGGGCTGTCGGCCACTGAGAGGATCCCAACTTAATATGAGAGTCCCATTTGGATAAGTACAAAGGATAAGATGGGGAAAGTGGTATTTAAGTAAAAATAAGATACATGAGATCTTCATCTAGCGGCATATAGATTGATAGGTATATAAGTGCATGGGCAAGATGTTTCACAAAATTGATTCCACAAAGTTGTGTGGATTGATCAATTTAGTGGGTTTGACATGAATAGGAAAAATGGGTGGATGATTATATGATTGGATCTTTCATCGATCTAATAGTATTTGTGTAATTCGTTGAAACTATCAGGTCCCAAAAAAGAAATAAAAAAAAAAAAAGGGAACCACTAGATGAAAGACCGACCATCCAATAAAACATATGGAACCACCAAATGCAACAAACTACATCTACACAATTGGATGAAAAATACAACCATCTAACCATCCATTGATTTTACCCACAATGCCTATGTACCTCAAACCCACTAGATCGATAAATCCATCCATCCATGTAGGATCAACTACATGAAACATCTTGACCATCCACCCTTATAACGATCTACCTAGGGCTACTAGATCAAGTTCGTATGCATCTCATCTTCACCTAAGTGGAACCCTTTAGTAGGTCTCATGTAGATGGATAGATTAATTTGATTTAATAGATATTGGGTCCCACATAGATATGTCTATAGGCTTTACTTGTAGACGACCCACAATTATTACATTATTTACATAATCGCATGGTATCATGTAGGTGTAGGTTATACCTTGATTACACCATTCATGCAGGTGGGCCCTATTATCAAAAAGTCTACATGGACTAACTCGTCCATGAACAGACTCCATGGTTTTGGGGGGAAAATCACCTGATGCAGGTGATTTTCCCCCAAAACTATGGAGTTAGTCTATGGATCGGTTCATGGGTTAGTCCATGTAGCAGGGCTCCCCTATTATTAGTGTGGGACACTCGCGAAGTGATTAGATACAACATAGAAAGGGGTAAATTGGAATGAAATGAAAAGGATACGTGTGTTTGTTGAAAAAGGTCCACTTTTTAAACTTTTTAACGATCCTCCATGTGGCAAACTGTTATAGGGAGATCTGGGTGCTGCATTGTAATTAGAGCACTGCTACATGAACTAACCCATGGACCGATCCATGGACTAACTCCATGATTTTGGGGGGAAAATCACCTGACATGAGGTGATTTTCCCCCCAAAACCATGGGGTCTGTCCATGGATTAACTCCATGAGTTAGTCCATGTAGACTTTTTGTTGTAATTAATACAACGCAGCGCCGCTGTATAGGAGTCCAACCCTTGACCATTGAGATACCCAGTTTACATTTGTAATAAGCATGCAGCGTAGGACCACAATCAGCCAATCTCAATTATTATTAGAGATACAATTACATTTGAAAAGCAAAGGGGAATTACGAGTAAGGGAGATTTAAACTGAAGCCCAAATGAGCCAGCCATCTAGGGGCGGACCTACATGTAGACCATGGCTCCCCCTTAAGTTTTCAAATTGTTACCTTTTACCACTAAAATCTTCGTAATTTTTTATTTTACCCCTTAAAATATTAAAATTTTCTTTTAATAATTTTCATTAGGCTCCCCCTAGTTTCATTTTCTGCATCCACCCTGCAGCCATCCCTCAAACAGGTAGTCCATTCCTCGCCTTATACCAACCATCTTCACCAACACTTATCATGAATAATTAATAGTGTTTCCTTGTTCTGGAACGGCATTATGATAACTTTCGAAAGCCGATTGAATAAGAGACTTCTTTAATATAACATAATCATTGAACCCCATGTTTATATTTGGCCTTAACTTAGGGATAAATTTGTTGTATACACTTCAGGAGACTTGCTCCCTAATCATGCATTTGTCCCACATCAAATGTGAGCACTTCCCACCCCAGTATATTAGCCTTGGCGTAAGTGGTGGTACACCCTTTGGTTACGCCAAGGCTAATATACCGGGTATAATACCTGCCGAAGTGTGGGCTCTTCCTCATGGAAGAATCCCTCCTTCAGACCCAAACTCAAACATTTTTAGACAAATAAATTAAATGAGTTCAAACTAACCATACCCTATTTTTGTGTAGATTGATACCCATTGCCACCTCTAAATTTACTTACACAACAAAAGTTGTCTTCATCACTGTCATGTCGCGACATAATCCATGCTAAATGCAATGGTCTTCTTTGCTTATACGTAACTTGAACACCCTAATCATGACAGCATTACACAGCCAAGTGGGTCGTTGCACCATGTTTTCCTGGTTAACAAGGTGCCCAAAGAACTGGCATTATTAGCAAGTTGGTATTTTCAAAGTTGTAGGCCAGTGAAGTAGAAGAAGAAACACCATTCCCTTCTGGGTGGATGAATTTATCTACCTGATTCACTGATTCCTTGTTTTGATCTTTCTCACAACTTTTACTCCTATTGTTTAGAGGGGCATCCACATTTTATGCATGTCTTGACTTGGTTGTATAGACTTTTAAACGAACAGATTTGATGGCATGGAATTGGCAAAATGATTCACTTATGCAAAAGCTGGCAAAAGGTGTGTGAGTGATTTGACTTGCTTTCATCAGGCATCCATCAATATTGCTTTGGTGCCAACTGATGTTTTGCCATTTCTATAATTCATTGCTCACTCTGTTACCTTCATTGAGTTTGTGGAATGTTCTCTATCCTAGTTATAGACATTGCATGAATCTGCCTTTTCTAAGTTGATCTCTCCTGATAAATGTTTTATTAATGTAACATTTTTTTTTATTAGAAGCTGCAACTTTCTTTTGTGATGCTCTACATTAGAGGAAGTCCGTGGTCCATTTTAAGAGCTTTTTAGGACTTGTTATTATTTTATTTTTTTTGCTAAATTGCAAAATTAAATTTAGAGAAATACATAAAGATGTGGGCATGAATGATCATATATTAGATGCGACTTCGACTTTCTTAGAATCTGAATTACTAGGATAATAGTTGGATATTCATTTTCATTAGTTAGTTCTTAATTATTATTTTTCTTTATAAAAAGGGCATTTATTTGATGGTCAGCATTTTTTGATACTACACCTATTATATGCTAAAAATGATATTGATGCAAGACTATGAAGAAGTGTCAAAATACCAATGCCATTCGATGCATAGGAATCAGATTCTCCCCTACGACCCAGAAAAAAAAATGCATACCACACTTTCTCTAACCGTACACGTGCCTGCGTCGAAAGCCCGATAGGCAAACACAAGTTGAATAATACTACATTACTACCAGAAGCTGCGAACTTGCACGATTGATTGATGTAAGACTTAAGATATATCCAATCAAGGGAAGCTGACGCAAAATGCAATTCAAATTATGTTGAATTGGGCCCCGTGTCCAGATAAGAAATGATGTGGATGCAGTTGCTGGATCAATGGAATTATTTGAAACCTTGTTGCTTATGAGTATAAATGAACTTTGAATCTATGTACACTCATGTCCAGAAACGTGTGAAATAAGAAGAATTTTCAAACATGATCAGTCAATAAATCTGTGTATCAGTATGTGTCAACAACATGCACATGGCTGATGTACGAGAGAACGTGGACCAGTACAGGATTTGCATTGCATTTTATCCAAGTTTGGTAAAAATTATGGACAGGCGAAGAAAATGAAGAAAGCATTTCAAGTGGGAGAGAGGGGTTGGAATACGCAAAAAAAAAAAAAAAAAAAAAGGTCATCTACGAAATTGGTTTTCTACAGTGCTACCCAAATGTACAAACATGTTCTTAAAGGATACAAATATATTAGATAGAAAAAAAAAAGGCCATATATATATATATAGAGAGAGAGAGAAAGAGATTAGAGAGACATTTTATTGGATGAGAAGTCAATTATTCCAGAAGAGGTCCTTCACAGTCACATCCAGGCAGATTTAGTTCCTGTGTGCAAGAAACAAAGACGTAGACTCAAACAATTTGTTAAACCTAATTAAGAAGCTTGCTGATAACCTCTCATAGAAGTCAATTGGATGCAAATAACATCGAGGGACAATTATAAGAAAAATCATCAAATACCTAGAAACCTTATGTTTAGTCTTGAAACACATGATGATACACCTTAGGAAGACCTCGTACAATGTATATTTTTATTTTTTGACTAAACTGCCCTCTACATGTGAATAACACAGCTTAGACGAGTATGCATAAGTCATCCACTAGAATAGGATATGTGTGCGCGCGTGCCTAATTACCTAACTACAGTAAGAACCCTTTTAATTAACATGCTTCAAACGTATATGGGCAAATCATCCACTACAATAAGGCGCGGGCTCGCGTGTTAGTCCTAAGTATATGATAAAACAATTTTACCGCTTTTTCTGCCTCTTTTAAGCACCTTTTCTCGATTTCTTTATCAACAGCTTGTACCATTGAAGTCATTATCAACTTATTTTCAAAAGCTCTTGCCATTGAATCAAAACAGAGCCCATATGAATTGTTTGACTACATATTAAATAAATCTGCATGACATTTACGATTGGGTTGAAGTCGTCAACTTAATATAATGATCTTTGATGTTATATATCTTTGGCTGAAGCAGATTGATCCAATTGTGAATACTTAGGGTTCTGGTTTTGGGGGTGGGGGGATACATTTCAAAGAAACTTATTTTCCTCCAGTGGTAGCTACCTCCCCAAGAAGTGAACCCCAAGTTCAAAGTAGTTCACAAGATCAAAGCTAGCATCTTTTCCCTCATAATTAAGAACAGTTTTGGAAACCGTTGCGGATTCCATGGTTGGGACTTTGCAACTTTTGTTTGGTGTATTGTGGAGAGAGGAATGGTGTGGTTTTTATTTGGTGTACTGCAATTTCTGTTTGGAGTGCTATGCTATCCAAGTTTGATGTGTCTCAAATGCAAGACTTGGCCCAACCTTCAAACTCAGACCAGATCACCTATCGTTTTGTGATTCTGGTCTTCCCAATTCTCGTGTGTTGTCAGACCAATTTACTACCATGTGTTTTTTTTTTTTCTTAAGAGATCGTCATGGCTTAACCAATCTTTTGAAACTCAAAATCCTACAAACAGCTAAGAAGGTCTACGAAAAGATGACCTAATCACCCTTAATAACTTACCATGACGAGCTTACTGGAGACCCTAAAAATATTGGAGAAAGTTTTCAAAATAATGAGTTGTTGATAAAGAAACCGACAACAAGGGTTTTATAAAAAGGTCTTTACCGTGCTTGCAATTGTAGTGGTTGACTCGCGCATGTGCATGTTACTCATGTGCATGGTTGCGGAGGGTAGTTTGGTAAATATATATATACGGAACGAGGCCTTCCTAAGGTGTATCATGTATTCCATGACTAAATTTTAAGTTATAGGATATTTGAGGAATTTTTTTTTGTAATTGTCCCTAAAACTGATATGGATCAATGAAATGACAACAAATTGTTGTACCTTCTGAGAGTGTGGCCCACATGATCACATGCTTAAAGGGTAGGGGCCATTTGGATGACCAAGTCAAGTGGAGCTTTTCACGTTGAAAACAGAATATCTCATTGGAGATATCTTTAGCCGAGGAAAGTGCTAATCTTGGAGGATCCTTATCAGATGTACACATAAGGGTTCTAGTAAAAGATAATCTATGAAGGGGAGGGAATAATTGGAGACATCCTTCATATAGGCGGACCAGGTACAATCATGTGGGGGCGGTCGCACCTATGGACCTCAGTCCGCTTTTAAAGCCATAATGAAAATTCTGGCCCTATTTAAAACTCACATAAAAATTATGCATCCGCCGCCAAAACCCATATGAAAGTCCAAGGTTTGTTCCTAAAACCCAGTATCTTGCTTGGGTCCGCACCCTTCAAAAAAAAATTTTGGATGGGTCCGCCACTGAGTTGCATCTCCTCACTTCACCAATAACCTCACTGACACATTGATACCATGCAGAAAAGACTGCACCAATAACTTGATTGCCCCTTGATATTACGTACAAGCGAGGAAGAATACGAATGTAGTAAATTCCCATGCTCAACTAGTGCTGGTACGTACGGTCTATGGATTCATATGCAAGATCATTTTTCTGTTTCCTGATATGGGAGTCAAGCATCTGTTTACATTGAGATTTAATGAGCAAGCAGACTGCAAGACAAGGAAAAAAAAAGGTCACATAATAATGATTACTCATCACCCACCTCAGGGGAAGCATAAATTTCTAGTACGAAGTGGGGTTTTGAACGATAAGATGCCCCCTTTCTATTTGTGTTACTTGTGTGGAACAAGAGCTGCTAGTTCTGTTGATCATTAACATAAATGAAAGAAACAAGGTCACCAAAGATTGCAATTTTTTTTACTCGATTTGATAAAGACGAGATTCTTAATAATAATCACTGAAAGCTCATATACAAATAATCATGGAAAGGCAAGCTTCCTCCGTTTCATAACAGATACCAAGTAAAACTTTTACATGACCTTCTTACCAAGTCTAATCAGGCAACATAATATATTTGTGTCACTTAAACTATAGGGTGGATTTGGATTAGCCGTGTTCAGAGAACAAACTCGTTAAGCTATATATGTCATTCTTCCACTAGTTTATAGGTGGAAACAGAAACTTCATCTGGGACGTCAAGGTATGTCATTTCCACCACGCTTCAAAAACCCAGCTGGAATGTAATTCTTTACTCTGCCAAAAAGGACATGAAAACGTGACGGCATTTCCAGCCATGCATATGCACTCCCCTCAATTAACTTGATCAATTACCTTTGATAGATGGATGGTTGGGATTGTATTTAGGGAATAGCTAGAAAGTCAGAGAAGATATAATAGCACGTGGAGAAAATTTTTTTTTTTAGACACATGAAGATGCATGCATTCACGGGATTTTTGAGTTATATCTATATATACAAGGAAAATGCTAAGCTTAATTTCCATGTATTGAGTTTCAGTGAATTCCTGTTGTTGGCATTGTGATGGAAGGTAGAAATCTCATCACCATTCTCACGCTGGATGGAGGAGGGGTACGAGGCATAATCCCTACAACTATCCTCTCTTTCTTGGAATCTCAACTTCAAGTATGCACCCTTCAGATTTGTTTGATGTTAGCCCATTTATAGGACTTCTCTTGTCACGATGAGTATATTTTTAGGGCAACAGAGGCCTAAAAAAGAAGGGACAATATGATTCATCAGGAATCCTGTGAATTCCTGCTGAGGGGACTCCAAATATTGTCCTTCAATACCTTCAAAATGTCTCTAGCACCGAAAAAAGTGAGAATCGTTATAAAATCAGAATAAAATCAGAAAATAGGAAAAAAACTATGAAAATTCTGTTCACGGTATTTTTATATTCATTATATTATATAAAGATTAATTAATTTCTAGGACATATTCCCTATAAACCAATCAAATCATCACCTGGATGACTAAGTCATAAGCCTTGTATAAAAGAGGATGTATTAAGATATTGTAAGCTAAGAGTGTCCAGATTTGAGAATTAGGAGATGTAGCAATTAACATTATATCTATGACATTCTACAAATTAAGAAGAGCTTTGAAAAGATTGAAGACAACCCTAACCCGTACTATTTGAAGCTAAAAATTGAAGACGCCCCTAATCCATGTGCCAACCTATCCATCCCACCATCTCTCTTGAATGCTATGCATCTAGGCAGCCCCACAAGAAGTTAAGAAAGAATATATACCACATTGTATAGAGTTTGAGTTGGATTGCACTGGAAGAATTACTACTTAACTTTTATTGTTATTTATTTGCTCGCAATATGTTCAAGCACTGTATATAGACATCCTGCAAGCTAGTGTGGAAGCCAAAATAAAAATAAAGAAAAGAGCTAACTGTATAAAAAGACACTTAGGCAAACACTACACATGCATGCACTAGAACCACATTTAAGTAGATATCCATGTTGATGGACTTTTTCAGCAGTGCATGTGTTTTTTTTTTTGGCCAGGACCTTGATGGAGAGGATGCAAGGATAGCTGATTACTTTGATGTTATTGCTGGCACAAACACTGGAGGCTTAGTGGCTGCCATGCTTTCTACAGCTGATGAAAATGGCCGCCCCCTTTATGCTGCTAAGGAAATAGTATCTTTCTTTATAAAGAATTGTCCTAAAATATTTCCTCAATCCAGGTGAATCTCACCCAAATTTTGTATATGTTGAACAATGATACTTTGTTATTATAATCTATTCTAAAAGTTGCATTATTGTCCTCTAACAATGAATATCAATTTTTTTGCATTAAAAAATTGCCTAATCTCAATGAAATACTAGCGGCTAAGCCCACCAAAATGGTCTGTGGAGGTCCCCTCACTGATCTAGATTATGTTGGGTTAAGTTCTATGTATCCATCTGATCTAGGTTATTCCACCAAAAGAAAAATAAAGAATGCCGCAGGGTAGCACGAGTGCACGACTGCCAGCTTGGACAGAATATCAGGGTCTCATTTGAGGCTAACACCATTAACCAGATACAGTCCATGTGTCGATGAAATTCATCAATTTTCAAGCTTCATTTCAGAGTTTTTAATTTTTTACAATAGAAAGCAATAATTTAATTTGGCCGCTTGGCAATTCACTTGGAAAGTTTAATCAAAGTGAAGGGCCGCTTTTGAAAGACAAAAAAAAAAAGGAAAGGGGTCTTATCAAAAGGTATAAAATTTTAAAAATCACCTCTTCTTTTTATTAACAAAAAGTTAAAAAGTTAATCTATAATCTCACTGAAAGGAAAAAAAAATAATTCTTTTTATTCAGAAAGTCAATAAAGTTCTTTCAACTGGCACAAAATGAAAAAAGGTTAAGATGGTTTTGAAACTTTGTACTTTTTTAAAATACCCTTCTTCCTTTCTTATCACTTAAAAGTGACCCTTTGAATATACTTTACAAGTGAATTGCCAAATCGGTAATTTCGTTTTCCTTAATCATCTCCATGAGTTCTACTTTTTTCACCCAAGTTTGTTAGTCATGTTGTTTCTAATCTTTTAATCCTAATTTAATATTAAACACATTTATTTCATAAAACCAGTTTCTTAGAGAACTTAATCTGGGAAAAAAATGTTACAAAATTTACAAGGGCCCTTTTACACTGGGCCTGCTGTTTGGATATATCCATAAAAATCGGTTACATTGCATTCAGATTTCCTTTTTATAGTGATTTTGTTTGCTTGTAGTAGTTATGGCAAAAGAACAAACCAACTGTGACATACAGGCTAAACGCATGTTATCCAAACGCATGAACTTCCATAAATCAAGTTGCCTGTTTACAAAGATCCAAACAAGCCCAATCCATCTAGTAATTCCAACCATTGAGAAAGCCCCAAAATTGCTATTGAAACCCTCCAATTAAAAAAAAAAAAAAGGTACTCGATCTAAAGACTAAATAATCAATGAAATTAAAATCATGTTTGAAAATATCAAAGCCACTGCCTCTGACTCTTCCATAAGCAATTTCTATTGGTAATGGTATCATCTGATTTTCTATTTATGGTTCTCATGACCTTATCTTTGTTATGTGCTAGAGGACCATTCTCTTCGATGGTGAAGGTTGTGAAACAACTGATTGGACCAAAATACAATGGAAAGAAACTAAGAAATCTAATGGACAAAACCTTTGGACTAGCTCGGATCAGTGATACATTAACGGATGTGGTTATTCCTACCTTCGATATAAAACTACTCCAGCCCGTCATATTCTCAACATCAGAGGTAATTTATCACCATTCAATTGGAATTGCAGATCATATGTCAAATGTGTTCAGTTATATTCTCTTGCTTTAGAATATCACAATGGCACGTTGGAAGGCTATTGAAGTTTGGTAATGTAAAATACGAACGAACTAGTTTTGAATAATATGAGATGACAGGCTGATCAATTCAATTATGAGATTCATTACTTTCTAAATATGCTTGGTTGGTACAAAGTCCTTTTTTCTTGCAGGTAGAAATGTTAGTTTCAAGGTCTCTAGATTGCAGAAATGTTACTTCAATTGCCACAATCTGGGGCTAAGTGGAAATGACATTGGAACAACAAAGGTCTCTCTTTTAAGTTATTCCGAGGTGGGACTAAGTAGAAGTCCCGGTTCAAATTTTGAGTCAAGTATGTTAGAGACTATCATGAGATCGAATAGATCATGATTCTATCTAACTGTGCAAAATCAACAATATAGATCTATAGAATCGAACAACATATATTCATAGATCTAAATTAATAGCGTACCTAATGCCATCGAGATATGGAAGATCTGCATTCTGAATCCTTCATCAGGCATTTGGATATCCTGGATGACCCAAGGTAGCTTCACTACCATTCCTCCTGTAAACTTGCAATGGAAAGCTTTCTATATATATGGGAGAGGGGGGGCATGTAGGGCTCTCCTAAGCTGCAGCTTATATTATCTTAAAATGAAACTGGTCCCACAAATCAAATTCAACCATCTCTGTTTTTGGCATGATGGAATTGAAAAATCCAGTTCTTATTGGATTTATTTTGATTTTGGAGACGATGATTTGAGGCAGTTACGATGGAGATAATTTTGCAGATGATTTCAGCTTAAAATAATGTAAGGTATAGTTTAAGAGAGCTCAACTCAAAACACTTAATTTCTAAAAACACATCCTTTGTTTCACATTTTAAAAAAAAAAAAGAAAAAAAAAACCTTCAAACTTAATGAGTGCACCGTCTCTAATGCATTCCTTGGGTGTCTCGGTGGCTACAATCTACAGAAACTTTCTTTTTGGTATAATTGTATATTTTTTAATTTTTGGGTATACTTGTTTATCTGTCTCTTTGTTCCTCCGGGGGCTCATTGAGCCTTTTTAATCTTTTCTCTCTCTTTTAATACTTTTTACCCCTTAAGCAAAAAAAAAATAAAAAATGAGTGCACTGTAATTTTTGCAAAACATTCTCATATTTCTATGGCCTAGCCATTGGGGAATCTACTGTGCATGATGCTTCAACTACTTTCTTCCTTGTCTTAGTTGGATTCTTCCTTATTTTAGTATCTTGCACTTGCATTATGTGACGCCCCGGAGTCCCACATCGACTATAGAGAGGAAAGTGATTGGGATTATATGTAGAGCTTACACCCTTACCTTGCATGAGGCCTTTTGATGGGTTGAGGCCCATCAGAAACAAAACCGTGAGGCCAGTGGGCCAAAGCCGACTCTCGACTAGTTCGAGTGTGGGTCCCCTGCTGTGGGCGAGCCCTCTACCACATCACAGTAATCTCTAAATAGATAAAATATCAACACATCCCTTCTCAATCAACCCACGTTAGTAATATACCGTTTGCCCGGACAGTATTTACTGAGGTCCAATGATCCAATTAATAAGGTACAAAAAAAATATTTTTTAACACATTAAAATCCAAAGATATCATTCAAAATTAATTTGTAAATAATAATAAAAAGGGGACGAGCCAAGAGGGCTGGCAGGCTACTACACAGGGACGTGCCCCCTTAAAGGGGGTGGAATGTGACGCCCCGGAGTCCCACATCGACTATAGAGAGGAAAGTGATTGGGATTATATGTAGAGCTTACACGAGGCCCATCAGAAAAAAACCGTGAGGCCAGTGGGCCAAAGCGGATAATATCATGCATGTGTATAGGGTGGCGCATTACACATTACCTCGGTTCATAGAGTTGTGCGTTCTTCTTCTTCTTCTCCTAGTAAAGCCTTGCAGCCACCCAAAGATTATTACTAATATATTCGTTTCTGACTCTATCTTGTTGTAACTGTATACATTTATTTTATCATCTCCATCTTAATCACATATCTTTCTCTCTCCTTTTTCTTCATTTTATAAGTAATATGATTAAGATGTTGACACAATGCTTTTATATCTTAAAAGTCAAAGAAGATGATGATTTTATTTTGATTTGATAAAATCAAATATGACGATGATAACTTAGCAAAAAAAAAAACAAAAGAAAAGAAGATGATCATAACTTTATGTCAACCCAAGGGCTATGTTACAATGGGAAACGGCACTTTGAAAAACAAATATTATCAGATACCATAAGCTATTAGATCAGATATAGAGGTAAGGATCCACCCAATGATTTTTATTTCATCCATCTATTTCATCGCCTTAGCTCAAATCAAGAAATTTAACATTTCGAGTTTATATTGGATAGGTCTCCAGTCTATACCCGTCTTGTGGACCCTTGCAGCATGGTCGTCAAGTTGTGATATATTTTGCCACGAAACTCACTACCTTCAGCAACAACCTCTTTGTTAATGAACTGACTTTAGACAGTTTTTTTTTTTTTTTTTTTTTTTCGTTCTTGATAGAATACTGAATCTAAAACAGCTGAATATAGCATATATATACTCTCTCATTTGTGCTAGTTTCTCTAAGCTCATATTTGGGTCCTAATCTTATTTTCAAAACGTTGAAACAATTACTGGTTCTTCATTTATTGCATGCATCAGACTAAGGAATCATCCGTTTGTAAGAAATAAACATACTTCTGCACCTGCTGATGTTTTGTTTACTTTGTATTTCAAAAATTGTAAACAAGGCATCCTCATGTATTCTACAAAATTGTAAAAAAAAGGCACCTGTAAATCTCACATTTCCTTCTCTCAGGGGAGAATTGATATGTCCAAGGATGCCTTGCTGTCTGACATTTGCATAGGGACATCCGCTACACCAACATACCTACCCCCACATTATTTTGAAACTCAAGATTCTCAGGGAAGTCTTAGGAGTTTCAACCTTGTGGATGGTGGGGTAGCCGCGAACAATCCGGTAAGTCCCAAACACTCTCTTCATATATGTAATCATGAATGTAATGACATATGTATATATTTGCATTGACATTTACATGTGTTTCACCAAACAACTTTTGACATTTTTAGCTTCAATTTCAGGCATTGTTGGCTATTGGTCATGTCACCCTGGAGTTGTCCAAGAGAAACCCAGACTTTTACCCTGTTAAACCGATGGACTACGGTAAGTTCTTGGTCATCTCTTTAGGGAGTGGAGCCATGAAGAAGTATAAGAAATACCACGCAAATAAAGCTGCAAAATGGGGGATACTCGGATGGTTGGGTCATAATAATGGGGGCATTCCCATGTTTGATTCTTTTACGCATGCAAGTGCAAGATTGGTTGATTTCCACATCTCTGTACTTCTTCGAGCTCTTGGTTCAAAGAGTAACTACCTTCGAATTCAGGTTTGCCATTTTCCCTCCAGATGTCATCGCGATTGTTTCTATTGCCTTACTCTTGGATTGATTTTATGAGTTTTACTTTTCAATTTATTCTTGCTTGAATTCATTCTCAATAGGAAAGTTAATACATCTCTTCTTGATATCCAATTCAAACTCTTCACTACTCTCTCCTTTTGAATTCTTGGAAGCTTCTTCTAGTCCTATAAGTACACACTCAAATCAAATTGCTTTATTTTCAGTTTAGATGGTCTACCCATAAAATTGTAGCTTTTCACCCATAAAATTGTAGCTTTTCTCAAATATAATTATTAGTACTTCAATCTCTTATTGTTCTTTCTCTGCTCACCCCGTTACATTATTGTCATTTTCTTATAATATTAAACTATACATAAATGACATAACTTCTAAGGACCCATTCCCCCCCCCCCCCCCCCCCCCCCAAAAAAAAAAATAATAATAATAATAAAATAAGGAAAGAAAAGTTCCTTGAGGTTGTGGGTCGTCATTGCCCATTCACCTTCAATCGTAGTCCTATCTGGCTAGTTTGGTGGGTTAGGAACTGAAATAACATTGAGTTTGTTTGTTCCATGTAATTGATTTTTTTGGAATCTTAAGACTGCGTATCTTTGTAAGTGGTTAAAAATAAAGAATCAGAGGTGAATATTACGAGATAATCATCAAAACCTCCCCTTTATCAAAGGAAAATATAAGTTAGTACCCAGCCATCACCATGGTAATTTAAAGCCTAGGAATCTACATTGCTGCCTTATTTTCTTTACTCCTTACATCTTCGATGATCCTTTAATGGAGCATATTTAACAATGAATACTCGTGTATTCAATTCTTATATATTGTACGCAAACAAGCAGACTCTTAACATTAATTTCACTATTCACTATCATGAATGTCTTTTGATGCAGGAGGATAAGTTAACGAGAAAAGCTGCCTCTCTCGACAATGCAACCACACACAACTTGGAGAACCTCACAAGAATCGGCGAAGTGCTCCTGCAAAAGCCATTGAAGCTTGGAGGAACCAATAAACAAGCTCTTGTTAGGTATTATGTTTGGCACATGTTTACTTCTTCAAACTAGTTTTTTGTAGAAATAGGAGAATGAATATATATATATATATATTTTAATGATAAAATTTGTAAGAAGCCATGTAACGAATCAAAAACTTAAGCTGATTGATGGAATGCCCATACAGGTATATTGAGACATATCAAGCCTATTACCAAGGTGATGTAGAATGTGGGACTTCCCAACAGAATAGATATTTGTTTCTTAACAAATTACCCACCACTCCGTGACTTATCTCATGGCGCATTTACTCTCACCATTAACATCTAGCTTCTCTCTTTCCCGCCACCAGAATAGATTGGAAATGCAAGAAATTGCCCTTCAACTCATTTAGTAATATATATTGGTTTAATCATAAAATTGTGAATTGTGATGTGATAATGTTCGGATGTTTTTCTTGTAGATTTGCCAAGTTGCTCTCCCAAGAAAGAAGACTTCGCCAGGAGAAGAATCACATCCAAATAGAATCTAACAAATAGGTTCATATTTCATTAATTGGAATATTTGATTCATTGTACTTAATAATTCATTCATTAATTGTACTTAATAATTGATCATTCTTTTAATACAATGCAACCATCATTCATTATAGTTCATTTTTCCATTTCATATGCTGATGTGGACTCTTCTTTTATTATAGTGTGGTCACTAACATAGTTTTTAAATGGGGAATGTTTACATCAAGGTTGGCCACACCATTTTTTCCTCGATCTTGAGCAGAGACTCGCACCCTCCAGGTGTGTTTTCATGTTCAAAATCAGCTGAGAGAAAAAGGTTGGCCATGCCATTTTGCTAATAATTACTATCTAATGTGGTTCAACACATGTTATTCAAAACTTTCATATGTTAAGGCCTACAATTCAAGCTAGTGATCAACCTCTGGTTAGAGCACTGATAGTTAAGGGACTTGGATAGGGTACATGTATGGGGGTGCGAGTATGAAAAAAAAACCAGTCTATTCAATCCTAACGCGATACAGACCCAACTTAGGTAAAACAGAATTATAGTAACAATTAGATTGAACACTTGCAAAAAAGATGACCAAATTGTGTTTGTTTTGATCCAACTGCGAAATAATTTTTTGATTGAATTGAACTTGTAAAGTTCTGGAGGAGGGAACTGCACATCTAATACTTAGTCCAAATTCCTTACCAAAAAAAAAAAAGTCAGTCCAAATTACCAAAATACGAGCCTCTCAGCCTCAATGTGCAAAGAGGATAAAAAGAGGATAAATCTACTAATAAATCATTTTTAGTTAGTTCTTTAGCCACATTTTTCTTTAATTCAGTGGTTAATATTGCTCTCTGAGAGCTAAAGCATGCGACATATAAAATAGGGTGGGCCCGCAAGTTGAGCGATTTACACTTTATAAAGTTGATGCAAAATGTAAACATTTGATTGGACCTCCCTTGACCAACCTTGTGGTCAACCTTATATAATCACTTCCCCATGTGAAGAACATGATTTTTCTAAATGCCACTGCCAATTTCCTTATAATAGCATTTTTCAGTGACTTTAGTGCATAAATCATCCATGTAACATCTTGAAATAGAAAACATATCGAAAAAATACCCAATTTCTTACTAACCGGCCCAAGTCTTCTCCAGGCTCAGATCTGGGTTGTACATGGGCCAGGCCATGATGGGCCTAGGTGTCTCAAATCACAACATGCATATGTACCGCCTAGGCCCAAGGTAATAATGTCTACATTTTATGTAAGGTATTATAAAGGGTTAGTTTAGGCTTGGTCTTCAACCTTCTTAGTACTAGGCCTGAGCCCATACTGGTTACTCGAGTCCAACCTGACTGATCTAAAACATAGGCCAAATCGAGCTAGTGGCCCTTATACAATACTAGATCAAATGGGTCACCTTTTAGCATTCTCTTTCTAAATAATTCTACTAAATGCCGTAACATGTCCCAAGCATAGTTATGTAGAAGCATTCCAAGCTTGCTTTGAACTGGGCTAAGCCCAAGGGGCCAATATTAGGCAAGCCAGTCTGTTATAAGATTTAACAAAAATTCAAGGTCTTGATTAAAATCTGATTCAGGTCATGTTTGGTTGTTGAATTTCTGAGAATTCCAGTCTGGAGAACATGCAAAAATCCCAAATGTTATCTCTCAATCTGGATTCACAAATGCTCTAGCATATGAACATTTTGAAACCTAGATATATGAGGAGTTGGAGAGTTCTCCCAGCCAAAAATACAAATCCAAAAGACTGGGTTTTTGAAAACTCAGAAAATAAAAAAGGATATCCAAATTCTAGGGGACTATATATCTAGTCAGAATTCCCAACAGGAAGATATCCCCTGAGGAATTCTTACAGACAGATAAAATGTTGTAGATAATGTGACTTCAAGAATCCACGGAAGGAAGTTCCAAAAAATTTGCTTTCCTTATTTTATCTTCCCCCACTGAATTCTCTTGAGACCAGGCACATATACATTCATCAGTGGAGCTCACATCTGCAATCCAAATCAATCAAAACTACGGTCTTTCGGTGTATCATGAATACATGTTAAGAAGGGGACCGGATTCCCATGTTCTACACTTATAATCAATATTGACAGTGGGCCCGAACCTAGTTAAAGTTTGAGGCACCCCGGTACAAAACTGGGCGTGCTTTTGATCAGTTTAGGCCTCTGGAATGGGCCATGGACTTATAGGCTGAATGCCTATTAGCTGAATGCCTGCTAAAGTAGCTAGGCTTTTTAACTTCTCTCAAGATATCTAGATATTTTCTGGTAGATAAACATGAGATTCCATGAAAAAAGAGCCTTTAGTTTTGGAAAGTATCCCATTATATAATGAGGCTATCTCCCTCCATAATTATATTATCAACTTATCTCAAGAGTCGAGACCCATCCATCATGGCTAAAAAAAAAAAAATACCGCCAATACTTGCTGTATGATTAACATCATCAATAACCAACCCCTCAAAATTTACTTTCACCCAGCCATGGGGAGGAGGAGACCAAGAGTCCAATTGTTAACAACCTTCCATTGGTGGATCATATTCCTGATTTGTAGATAATTAAAGGCGGGTGCAATGCAGGGGTTATTGGCATTTGTGATGGAGCCCACTTGTGTTTACATATGGGAGGACCCCACTCACAAAGAGACACCCCTCACAAGGAGTCCCATGGTGATATGGATAAGAAAAGTTTGAGTTTATCCAACTCTCTATTCTTATCGTATCTCCATTCAAATTCAAATGGAGAGAGTTTGATCCAACCTTTTATCCTTATCATCTCTCCATTCGAATTTGAATAGAGATATTATCACCTATTAGCCAAAGGGCTATAAATAGATATGAGATATTTCATTGAAATCCACTCTCAATAGCTCATCCACTAATACTAGATCACGCACTTCCTTCCACTAGATCTACAATTGTTCGTCATCACCTTCTTATCCTTGGATCTTGAAGAGTGAATTATATGGATCTTGAAGAGTGAATTATACGTGACTGACCTCTCGTAGACAGTCACGTATCTCCACAACTAATGCCTGATTCTTCAAGTCGACGTAGTCCTTATCGCCAACTCATTTAAATCCGTGCTTCTGCACCATCTACGGCTTTAAGGGGCTGTTATCAAACAGGTAGAAATTTTCCCAATTGCGTTCATAGCAACCAAATCATTTAAATCCATGCTTCCACACCATCTACGACTTTCGGGGGTTGTTATCAATTCCCCACCTTCCGAAGGTACCAACCACTTATGATAACACTAATATTAGTACTTATAAACTTACTATTTATGACCAAAAGGTTACCTAGGCTTTTAGGTGTATTCAGTCGGATTCATAGTCTGTATTCTATGTTGCTAAAAAAAAAACTTACTACTTATAAACTTTGGGTCTGTTTTCGATTCCTATGAATTCATAATCTGCCAGACCAAACAAAAGGGCCATTGTCATTGAACGTGATCCCTGTACCTTTATCATTTATTCTCCGAGTTGCTGTGGGTCCACCATTACCATCGAAGTGGTTATATTAAATGAGTGTACCCGAATGCGATGGGGCATGTCCCCCATGGGTTGGTTAGATGACAATTTAGCCTCTCTCCCAAGCCTCTTCCAAAAATAGGCTAATGCTATGACCATGATATTCAACTCATCTTATATATAACTATAACTGGGTGAACCACACAATGTAGTTTGGGCATCTGTAATGGGGTCCATGTGTGATCACATGTTGACAAGGGTAAGTATCTTCTCTTGGATCAAACACATCATCTGTGAAATTTCTCTCTAATTTGGATTGAGATCGAAGAATCATTGCTAAATGGATATATCATATATCTACAGTAAATTACACATGGATATATCATATATCCACAGTAAATTACACATGAAATGGTCATTCATCTCCATCATTAGTGTTTGATCTATGCTTCCACTGCAGTCACATGAGCACATGATGTGGGGCCCACATTAATCATAGGGCTGCAAAATTAGACAATTTTCAAGCCTTGTAACTAATTTAGGTGCAACGAACGGTCCTGAAAACAGAAAGCAACGGGCCAGCAAAATATCCCATCATTGAATGTGGTGGGCCCCACAAGGTCGAGGCTGATGCCAAATTGAAATAGATGGATCAAACGGTCCATGCATGTGGTATTAGAAAGGTCCAACACTGTGGAGTCACTATGTAACGACTTGTTTGTATTATATTATATACAGTATATGTATCATGGGGGCCGTTTTGCATCGTCCATTTTGGTCGCCACTAAAAGACAAGAACTACATCTACATGAAAGGGACGTTGACGGACGTTAACTAAGTAAGAGGCTCGACCCGAACAGCTAAGCGGCTCGATCCGAAAAACTCACCCATATAAGGTGGGGACTCAGATATGCTACTCACATATACAAGGATCATAACCTCTGAAAGAGAATCGCGGCAAGAAGCCGTTCTCAATGTGGTATTTTTTATTGGTATTTGAATGATCTAGAGTTTGTTGACAAGTTTTGAATTTAAGGCAAGGAATTTCGTGAGGATGGAGACGATGGTATCACTCAAAGTAAAAATAATAAATAATAAATAATAAATAATAAATAAAAAAATGGAGGGAAGATCATATTAGTGTTGACAATTTGGCTAAGTCCTATCAGGATAAATGACTATATTTTAAAATTTTTTCAATAAAGTCTTCTTTAAAAAAAATTTCAATAAGAGAAAGTATATAACTTTTCATTCATTTTCATGAAGGTACTTGAAAACTAATGTTCCGAAAAAATATAAAGCTTTTCCATGTTCCTTTCAGTTGTGTCTTGTTCATTCAAAAATATGATTAATGATAAAAGTATTTTTATATTATTTTTTTTGAAAAAATTTAATAAATTATTGAGGAATTTACTTGAAAAATGACCTTAGATGGTCACTAGACGAAAACGGGGGACATTAGTTTATATGCTACGAAATTGGTATTCCCGCCAAACTTTTCTCTTTTTTTTTCTCTTTTTCGACAAGCGTCGACGTCGTCGCTCATTTAAATGGGACCAAGTGTTTCAAGATTCTGCGAAGAGACTGCATAAATGGTTGGGCAACGACGTCGACGCTGATCTTAGTTTTTTTTTTCCCTTTTTACATTATTTTTTGGGGTTTCTATTAATGATGCTTACTTTTTTTTATTTATTTATCATCTTATGGGGCATTCAGAAATAGAAAAATTAGTGGGTCTTTGAAGGGAATCAATCGAGAAATTTATAAGCTTAAAACTGAGCAAATTGTAAAGGAATTGCGATATGTTATCATCAATATCGAAGGCTTAAATGATATGTTCCATTTAAAAGCCATGTTTCATTAAGGTTTGGAAGTGTGGAGTCCACCAAACTTAGCTTCAGAAAGTTCACTTCACCATTCCAGATTTTGATGGTTCAGTTCACATGGTTTGAGCTGATTCAGGCTCGGAGTTTAAGGTGCGGACTTATAACCCAAGGCAGTGTTGCTCAAAATCAGTAATGAGAATGACACATCCCCAAGCATCCTCAAAACTGATTGAAGAGTTCATTGATGACAGAGTCCGATGCAATAACCATTTGAAGCCGAAAGAAATTATGAATGAATATCAAAAGTTATATGTTTAGATCAACACTTCTTTATAGTAGATTCTGTAATGCAACGATGTCGTCATATATTAAAGCACATTGTCTTTCACTAGCTTCTGTAAAGCAACAACGTCGTCAGATATTTAAGCACACTTTCTTCTGCTACTGCTAGCTTCTGTGAAGCAACGACGTCGTCAGATATTAAAGCACACTTTCTTCTACTACTGCTAGCTTCTGTGAAGCAACGACGTCGTCAGATATTATAGCACACTTCCTTCCAAATTCTATCTTCTATGAGGCAACTACGTCGTCGCTGACCATTGCAATCGAAAAAAATGTATTGATTTTATGTGCGAGCGCACTACAAGACATGGACATACAAGCTTCGTTTCTTGCCATAAAAAAGCACATAACTTGGCAGCATTCAAAAATTAATATTAAAGATTCATTGTAGGTTGATTAAGGTTGGATTTGACTTGGATGTTTATGTTGGCAATTCGTTCATCTCTATGCATGCCAAGACTAGGTGTATTGACTTTGCAGAGAAAGTGTTTGATGAAATGCCAATGAGGGATTCTATTTCTTGGAATTCAATGATTGGTGGGTGTGCTTGAGATGGGGATGGATGGAAGTCGCCGTCGTGCTTCCAAGAAATGATGGAGTGTGGTATCGAAGCTGATCGGTTTAGTGTAATCAGTGCACTTACTGATTGTTCTTTAGTGAAATCAATGAAACATGGGATGGAAATATACTGCATGTAATAAGATGTGGGTTGCTATCTGATGTCATGGTCCAAACAACACTTGTAGACATGTACTGCAAATGTGGGAATGTGACTTTTACAGAGCATTTGTTTAATAGTATGTTTCAGAGGAATATGGTGGCTTGGAATTCGCTGATAGTGGGTATTCTTTGAATGATCATCCACATGAGGCATTGCTTACTTCTATCGAAATGCAAGAGAAAGATAAGATAAATCCCGATGTAATTAAATTGGTGAACTTGCTTCCTGCTTGTGCTCAGTTAACAGGTCTTTCACAATGAAAATCGATTCATGCAACTGCAATTAGAAGAGTGTTTCATCCCTTTTTGGGTGCAAGAAGTCGGAATATCCCTTATGGCCGTGGAGGAAGAATTGCATGAATCTGTCGTCTCCACCCTATCACAATTCCTCTCTCACATATCATAGAAATCGCCTTGCCCAAATCCTGCTGTTGCACAGGCATGCAATGGCCCAAATCCTCTGCCCAGATCTCTCCGATCTGTAATCACAGCACGAGGTCAACCATTTTCCAGTCGTCTTCTGCAACGACGAAACTTGCCCGTGCTCGACAGAGTCCAGCCCTCTTCGTCTCTCTGTTCTTCTTGTTTCTGCAACAAGGCCTACAACAAATCTGCACTGCAACCATAGAAACCAGAAGCTCAAGGGATTTTCTTCATCTTCCCAAGGTGTTTGGGAGAGGGGAGCCTCTGGTCTCAAAGCTTGCAATATTATCTAAGTACATCATATTTCCAGACGTTATGTTTGTAGCCCTCATCTACTCCTTAGGAAACCGATCCCATCAAGCGCAAGGGCAACCATACCTTGGGTGGAAAGGGGAAAACGATGGGTAGAAGATGGGGAAAATAGTGTTTCAAGAGCGACGACGTCGTCACAAGTTTCAATCAATAATAAAAAATAAAAATAAAAGTAGTCTCTTGGGACCACTTCCATGCCATATTTACTAGTAGCCCTTTTTTTTCTTTTTTGTAAGCCATTTTGAGGCCTTTTTTAGATAAAATTCTTTAAATTATTTGATAGAAATGATCGAAGTTTAACCCAAATAAAAAACTTATAGGAAAGCGACTTTAGGAGAAAAAGTTTTGTCCACGGTGTAGTTCAGAGCAATGAGTAAATGCTGAACGCCATTTTTCCATTCCCCCGCATGGCACGCCCGATAAGAAGGGAATCCGATGCTCGATTGCGTCACGCATCAGACAAACCCACCCAGACCTTTTAAAGTGCGCCACGTGGTCTCTTCTGAAGATGTGTCCTCTTATGATTCGATCCTGTACATCCCCGTATATGGGCCCCAGTCGGCGTGCTTTTTTATTCTAAATTTAATGCCTTGTTATTTTCTGGCGGCTTGTGTTTTTTCCAGTTTATTTCCTTGGTCCCGGACCATGCGGTTAGGTCAAGGTGAAAGATACAACCGGAAAATCTGGATAAGGTCCTTTTAAGTAATGTCCACCTATTCAAAATCCCTGGTTAAATGAGTGGAATCATCCCAATTCGACCTCAATTGGAATTAATCCTACCGTTGGATTGTTCATTTAATTTTTAATGTAATTAACACCTTATTATGGGTATTAATTATTGCATCTTATCATTTAACGGTCAAATCAATGGTGGTGAAAATCACAAGGGCTGAAGATGCAAAAGGTGTTTATTTTAAGTAATTCGGATTTCAATAGGTGAGTCACGGAGTGGAATTTCACCCCTTCAATTCATTTTTCTCATCATTCTTGAATATAGGTATATCTGAGTGTAAGATATAAAAATAAGCATTTATTGCAATAATACTGTTACATTAGGTTAATGCTAATAGTACTATTAATCAGATATATATATATATATATTAGTCCTTGTACTAGGGTCCTTTACATTAGATCAGTGTTCGGTCAGGGTACTAAGCCCTAGTACATAGAACACTGCTTGCGTTTGAATCTAGTAGAAGAAGTAGCTACAACTTGGATTCACCAGTACCCGACCAGTTTTTGCCCATGGAAATATTAGGACTACTGCTGATGGTTTTGTTTTGTTTTGTTTTTCACCTGATGAAAATAATTGAGGAGATTGTTCACGGATAAAAACCCTAGGAGGAGATTTTTCATGGGCCACCCTATCTCACTTGAGGTTTCCTTTCCTCCTGTGGGCTCTCCCATTGCCGTTGGTCAGATGTTAATTTCCCTTTTTCAATAATATATCTTTTGGCCTAATCTTTGTTGGAGCTGAATTTTGCAGATGGTTAATCCCCACCTTCATCATCCATTCATCTGTCATCCCCACCACCACTACCTACCACACATCCTCCCATATGCACCCGCCAACATGCCTCGTGCCAATGGACAAGGCAAGTCAAGCTCAAATGGCTAACTTTTCGAGTCAAGCACCAACTGATGTGATGGCAAGATTCTGAAGTGTCAATTCGCAATAGACAGACCACAATTTGATGATCTGTAAACACACTCTCGCATCAGTAAGAACTAAGAAGCAAAGTTATGGCAGGTATTTTTTTTTTCTGGTAGAAAAAGTTATGGCAGTTGTAGATTATATAAGCAAGATATGACTTAAATGCGTTGATCAGTAATCTCTAGCTTCAAGTTGAAGAAGTGTGATAATGTCGCCCGGATTTCTCAAGTTTTTCAGTTTTAATTGAAGCCCTAAAATTCTTACATATGGATTAATTGACATTTTATCAAATCAATTGCACCAAATAGTGCTAGCAAAACAATAACGAAAGAAAACTGCTCCACAAAGAGTGAGAAAGATTTCAAAGAGCAAAGCACATCATCAAAGACCGAATTGCTACAGTAGAGTTACAAGCAGATGTCACATAGGTCATCTCACGTCCTTATCTTTGCGAAAGCTCTCCTAGTTTTATTCCGTGCTTGTTGATAAAAGGGTTTAATATACTCCTAGGGATTAGTTCTTAGATGTCGAGAATCGAACATCCATCAAACTTAGGGCCAAAGGCTTCAGAGCGGGACAGGACAGGAGATACTTTGGATTATCTAAAAATAAATAAACAACTTTGCAAAAGCTCCACCTTGAACATTGCCGAGCCTATGACCACCCCTAATTTATTTAATACTCAATACCACTAAAAATTTGAATTATTATTGAACGACATCACAACTTATATTAAAACCCCCTCCAATGAGAGATCGTTTGCAACTTTACTTCAATAGCCCGTGATATTGACAAAAGACAATTCGCATATAGACAACTTTAGGAGACATTTTTGTTGACTAATGATACTGACAGTTAGATGAGCCGTCCGCTGTGGGAGATTAGAATGTATGGCCCATCTCCTACAAGACTTACTAATCAATGGTGTAGATCGATCACTGAATCATCAGCCTCACTTTTATGACTTTTTTTTTGGGGGGGGCTACTGGTATAGGTGTGATACTTCAACTTGAGGCCAAGGGATCCATTTCTGAGCATGTGTGGAGCCCAACAATACTCAAATATGAGTGAGTGGGCCCGGTAGAATGACTTAATTGACTTTTATACGAAGACAAGTTTACTTTCTAATTGGGTGAGATTAATGCAATAACATAACGTGATTACATTCTGATGTCAATATCAAAAGTCAAGCACCCTCTTCTCAGCATGCTAGCTATCAGCTTCCAGTCATGTAACTGGGTCAACTCGAGTGCAGGATCGCAACCACTCGTTTGTGAGCTTTACTAGTTTTAGGAAAAATGTGGAGAATATTTTCAATCCAAACCGTCGGTTCAACATATTGATGGACTAAAACCACGATAGTTTACATATTACTTGCCCTTTAATTTGTTTTCCATGAGTTAATGAATGAAGTTTTGAAAATTTCACTTCAGTTGTTTGACGCTGAAGTTTTCTTTTTTAACCTTCTTACCAGCATCCAATGAAATCATGGGTCATTATATCGAGGCTTTCGTCATACCACTTGAAATGCAGCTTCCCATACCTCTTTTTTTTTTTTATTTACTCTTCTCGCTCTATTTTTAGTGGCAGTAAACTGAGGGCGGCGGACTAATGATTTTCATTTGAAGTGGCGGAAGATGGACCTAATGTTACGTTCATTCTTCTTCATTTTGTTGTTTGAGGGGGCGAATGCTTATTATTCTTGTTGTAATTTAGGGCCTAAGAACACTCAAGAGAGAACAAGCACACACCAAGACAAAATATAAGGTTTACGTGGTTCGGTTTTTTGACCTATATCACGGGAGAAGATGCATGGAGAGTTTTCATTGTACAGTCAGAAGAGAGTTGCATAAAAAAAGCTCTTACCTTTATTTATAATATCAACCATAGCCCACTGAAGACCTGTCCAATCTCTTCTCCTTTCGATGCGAGGATCTTGCAGAGATCAGACTTGTGTTTGGACGCTCTAAAAGAGACCCAAACAAAGCCCCTTCTTCACTGTTTCGCTGCAAAAACAGAAATTCAGGTTTGTTCTTATCTTTGGTTTGCAACTGCAGTCCACTTAGAGAACCAGATCCCCTGTTCCGATCTTCTTGTCGACAGGATCCTCCATGTTCCTGGTTTGTCATAAGATAGACTTTTACATATATGCACACAATAGTTATCCTATGCACGAAATGAGTACAGCGCTTTCATGCGCAGCCCCATGCGCAGCCCCATTATGGTGCCCATGTGGGGATTGTTACAATTTGAAGATCTGGATAGGCCACTAGAGTGACGAGGGCTCATTAGATCATCTTAACCACTTGGTCAATGCCCTATAATTTTTCACCATTAAAAACCTATGCACAAACGATCCAACGGTACTGGAGCCTTTTTAAATATTGGGTGACGAAAAATGGGATTGATAAAATTTAGGTGCATCACATATGTGTAGTACATTCGGATGTGATCAAGTGGGCCCCACTATATGGTGTGTAGAAAATGCACTTAGATCACCAATATATTATTATTATTATTATTATTATTATATGAGAGAGGGATATACACTACTAGAAAATTAAATTTTACCGACGCAGTCAACGCGTCGGTAAACTTCAAAATGCGTCGGTAAATAAATTTACCGACGCTACCAATGGCGTAGGGAAAAAAACGTAGCTAATTAAATTTGCCGACGCGGTCAACGCGTCGGCAAGTACAATTTAAACTTACCGACGCCATTGCCGTCGATAACCTTCCACCGTACCTGACAATTCTTTAAAGTTACCGACGCCATTTTTAAATTTACCGACGCCAATGGCGTCGGTAACCTTCAAATTCTTTAAATTTACCGACGCCAGTGGCGTCGGTAACCATCAAATTCTTTAAATTTACCGACGCCTGTGGCGTCGGTAACCTTTAAAATCTTTAAATTTACCGACGCCAGTGGCGTCGGTAACCTTCAAATACTTTAAAGTTACCGACGCCAGTGGCGTCGGTAACTTCATATTTACTTTTATTAAAAACCCACGGTTCCAATAACTGGCTTCAGAAACTTCGTATTCATTTCTTTTAAAAAACCACATATATAATTAATAATAAATCATAAATAAAATACTAAAAGTCTTAAGAAATTTATAAAATATTATCAAACATATTACAAACCAAATATATCAGATCAAACACTAAAGTATAAAAATAGAAGTCTAAAAGATAAAGCCATAAACATCAACTTAAAAGTCTGAAATATAGTAGTCTAATGAGGGTGTCTTGGCATCTCTGGATAATAAACATCATCATCATTATCATCACTTCGCGAAGAGCCCGGAGGGTATTGTGGCGGCGGAGGTGGAGGAAATAGAGTACTTGGATCAAGTTGATTAAATTGTCCAGGGAATTGCATGTTAAGTTGAGCGGTTAGTTGCTGGATGTAGGCCGTACATGATGCAAGTTGGTTCTGATAGGTGTTAACTTCATTCTTATATGTGTTAACTTGGGCCTCATACGTTGCAACCTTGTTCTTAAGCTCCTGGACCTCGGCAATCTCTACTTGTCCCCCACTAGAACTAGACGATCCTTTCACAATTCTTCCTCTCCCTTTGATGTATCCCGGACGAGGCTTGCGAACCTTTTGAACTATCTCTTCTTTAGTGAGAACTTGCTGACTTTGACCAATAGACTCCGCATCAGAGTTCTGAGATTGTGAACCCCTAAGCACCAACATATCATTCTGCAAAAATGTATATATAGAGTTATAAAAAATTATATGTCCGATCAAAAAAAAATAAAAAATTATATATAAAATTTAGGGGAATTGTTAAAAAAAAACATTTATATAAGAATTGAAATTAATTACTATACTCACATAGTCCTGCTCCGCTTGAGGGTCACACCAACGTCCTGTCTTGTGGTTAGTGTACATGAGTCTGTGAAACTCAATGTCACCAAGGAATTGACTAGTATCGGGATTGACCTATAATAATATTTTGAGTTAAAATGATAAACATAAATAAAAAAGAATTCACATAAGTAATGAAAAATTATATACCAGTCCTTGCCGATGTGCTGCAAAAGATTTTGAACCATGGGAACTATTGTAATTGTTTCTTGCTGCGCGATTTAATGCATTTCTCTCACCCAGTTCCTTAAATGATAATACAAAATTAATAAGAAAAAATAATAATGTAGAATCAAATTAATATTTATGTAGAACAAAAGGTAAGTTTCAAACATTTCATCATATCCCGCATACATTCAGAAACAGATGGACAAACATTTTGTTGTTCCAACAACCAAACAGAGAACATCTGCAAGAATCAAAACAACAAGAGATGGAGCACACACCGAACTACTTTTTTTTCTTCTTATATTCTTTCATCTTCAAACAAGCTTCTCAATCATGTTGAACATTGTCAATTTTCAGATTTGCACATTCATTCCTAACAGAAGCCCATTTAGCAATTCTTAATAGCACAACTATAAGAATACCCTCCCAAGATGATTTCTTTCTTCCAAATTTTTTCCCATTCCTCTATTTCCAAATAGACAAGAATATAGAAAAGGAAATGATCTTCCATAAAATCAAGCCACACCTAACGAAAAGTTTGAAACTTACCTTTTGTTCCTTAGCACTCCAATAATCACAGAGCCACTGCCAATCTTCATTCTCAATAACGTCTGGATGAGGATGACTCTTTGCAACTTGCAGATTTACATATCCGCCAACGTTCTTAAAGTATTGATGCAATTGACATCGCCAATCTCTATGTAGGCTCGCCATTTGACTATCCATTGCCTTTTTAACCTCTGATGTCATGGTGAAGTGGTACCTTTCCTACACAAGAAACAAGTTAAACTCTTAGAATTGCATAACTAATTAAGTTCAAAATTTTCAAGCAAAATTTTTTTTTTAAATGTACTTACAAGCATTCCTTTATAAATTGGGGCTTTTACTTTTTCATCAAGTTTGTTGAAAGGTTTATCCCATCTAACCGGTAAATAGGTTCGAGCAAGGTATCCCAAATCATGTCCCCAAGTACCATGATTGTCATCTAATATCCCCTGAAGAATTAACAGAATTCCGAGCTCTCTGGATAAATTCTCGAACCCCAGCTATGTACTCGGGACATAATCGATTAGACAACGATGTCCAACTCTTATTTATAGCCATCTCTAACCAACTGAAATAACAAAATATTTATTAAATTAATAATTAATAAACATTAGTATACTATTTGTCATCTACATATACCAAAAGCATATCATATTACTAACACTTAAAAAAAATCTATATAAATCAATTTACATAACTTTCTAATCATAAATAAAATCCAAACTAGAGAGGATCATCAATAAAGAAATTGTTACCATATTTAACTATCCAGCCGTTCATCATATATAGTTGACTGAAATAGTCACATAAGACGATCAAAATTGTAGTCCAACCGTTTAAAACCAGATCATTTCTCCTCAATGTACTATATCAATTTAGCATATGAATGGAAAAGTGGGTTTGAAAAGTAGGGCAGCAAATAATGGCAATTCAATTGGGTCAATTGAATAACGCCAATTTCAATTGAAGCAATTGGGTGGTTGGTAGTATATATGTAGGAACTGCATTGTAGCCTATCCATTTGTTAGAGCATCATATATTGCTCATGCTCAAACATCCAATTTTACAATCTTGGTTACTGTGTTATTTTCTTGCTCTATACATTCCCACTTTGCCATTCCCCATTTCTCCATCATCTATAAAATTATTTACTTGTCCCTACATTACTTCCTTTTTAATGTCTCAACTTAAAATGTTATATTTTTAAACTAACATTTGAATGCCATAAAAAAACAACATTTAAACCAACATTTGAATCCCAAGTGAAGGCCTTCAATTGGACATATTTTCATTAATTCATATTTTCAAAAAATAAACAACATAGTTTAACAATCTCATATCACATCCATATAAAAAAAGCCTAGACCTAAAATCATATTTAAAACACATAGCAAAATTTTTATAAATTATCCATATAAATTATCAATTCTAAAATTTATAAAACAAAACCTATAAAAATATATTATTAAACTAATTACCATAACAATAATAAAAAAACTAAAAACTACATACTGATTATAAGATATAAGAAGGGCAGGTATGGGTGAGGAATGGCAGCAGCAGTGAGTGGATGACAAACATTTAAACAAAAAAGTAAAAAAATTATTCGAAGAAAAATAAAAAAAAATAAAAAAGATAATATAACTATTTCATACCTTATAAAGAGTGGAAGAAGGAGGTTAGAGAGATGGGAGGAAGAGATAAAAGATGCAGCGCGCCGAGTCGCAGAGAGATGCAAGAAAGGGGAAGATGAAGACGGAGCGAGTTGCAGGGGAGATGCGGATGGGAGAATGGGGGAGATGCAGAGTGGGGATGGGATATAGAGAAACTTACCGACTCCGTTAGGCGTCGGTAATTTTCTTCGCAGACTTCCCGACGCTCAAGACGTCGGGAACTTCTTTGGTCAAACGCGGGAACCGAAATCGCAGCGGGAAATGTTTTTTTGTCTAGAACTTCAAATTAAATATCAAAATTTACCGACGCTAGTCAAAACTTCCCGACGCTATATGCGTCGGGAAATTAAAAACTTACCGACGCCATATGCGTCGGTAAATTAAATAGCAAAATTTACCGACGCCGTTAGCGTCGGTAAGTTCCACATAATTTCTTTTTCAATTCCCTTCTCTGCCACAAAGTTAACGACGCTACCTTTTGGGATAAGCGTCGGTAAAATTATGATTTACCAACGTTTTCATGGCGTCGGTAAGTTTACCGTAGTCTATCCCAACATTTCTTGTAGTGATATATTAAACCATCCTAATCTATCTTCTAGAGATATTCATCTTTGAGGTGAGCGCTACTCTTGCTGGACTACTCTGCCCAAGAGTGCAGCTATAAATTAAGAATAAAGATCAACGTTTTCAACCTCCATGTCAAATAAGTTATAAAAATACAACCCTATGATAATAAATTGCATAAAACTCGGATAATCTGATAGCTCAATTATCACTCTTGTAAGCACATATGTGCGAGGAGTCCGAATGCTATGATGCTTCAACATAAATAGAGAAATCCTATAAAAAAATGCAAAACTCCATAAGGAAGCCCATCTATTTAAAATTTAAATCAATTAAATTAAGATAAAATATTTTTTAATTTTACTCTAATAAAAATTAGTTTTACGGCGAAACGAATATAAATAAATGAAAAAGAGCCCGTCTTTTTGTAATGTAATTGAAGTATGACGTGGCGCTGTTAAATCCTGCCAAGTGTCACGCATAGAAAAGCAACGCATTGCCCGCGAAGAGCATCAGATACCACTCATGACTCAACGCTGCTTGAAATTTAAAGGGAATCATTTCAAATTCCTCGGTTTCCGTGCAGTAAAAGACGTGAGCCGCAAAGTCACTTTTTTAATTGGATTGAAGTAGAAGGAAGGCAAGGGGCAATGGCATCTTGTATTTTTCCTATCTTGGTATCTTTCCTTCTGCTGCTTTTCATTGGAAGACATGTCTTCTCTCTACCTCCAAGTGTTTCCTCTTTCCAATTCTCCCTCCTCTTCTTTCATTTCCTTTTCCCTCCATCACTCATCCTTTCCCTGTCCTTTCCATTGACCATGAATTAGCATTTTCCTATTCTCATTTTTATAGCCAGGAAGGAATCTAACATAGGGTTAGGCCTAAACAGTCCCCATATGCACCCTTCCATTAGAATATAACAAGATGGCCTACCTAACCCAACACTTGTTCTCAAGTGCTGCTAATGGGGCCATTGTGTCTAAATCCATCACTTTTTAGCCACAAAACACAGACTCATTTTAAACATGGAAAAGGAGACGTTTTAAGGATAAAGTTAAAGGGTTTCTTTTCATGTGACCATGGACCCCATTAAAGTTTGGGGGTTGAAAATGAGATCTAGTTTTCCGTACCCACCATTTCACATGGCCCATGGCTCCATGTGAATGTTTGCCACCCACCCTTTTCTTCTTAAAGTCCTTTGCTTGGTTTCTAAGCTTCCAAAGGGCACCCACTGGTATCAATGCTTTTTCTTGGAGAACGTCTTGGATTTCTTTCCAGGAATTTTATGTAGCCTTTGTTGAAATAGAATCTTATGCTTATAAAGAGAGCAAAACTTTGAAATGAAGAAAAAAAAAATCAACCAAACTTTTACAAAAGCAAACCCAAGTTCCAGCACGTACAACTTATGTGGGTCCATCCAAGAAATGTCTTACTGCAAATGTCACTATCCAGATGTTAAAAAGTTAACTAATAATACCCATTTAGATTTCACAGTACCAATCGTGACAGCATCAGCATCATCCATCCGTATGTGGGAATGTCGGTAAGAGAAAATTACCCATCCTAAAGCGTGGGATGACTATGGATGAGAGAGAGTTTCTACAGTGAAATAGTGTTTTTGAAGTAAAATGGTCTTCTTACTTGACAGCTCATGAATGGGAGAATGCTAATATAAAGGAATGTGAAATTGGAGAAAGAAAATGAAGAGCTTGTATGGTTTATAAACTCTCTTCTTTTGGCTAAAAGAAACTAGAAAAGTGGGGGTTAATGTTCTTGAAAAGTTATTCATTTGATATTGACATGAATGACCCTGGTGGGTTTGTACGGGGGTGGACCACCAATTGTTGCACTTAGTTTTTGCCTTTGGCACACCTGCATGACCTTTTTTATTTTTTCGACTATCATTCTAGTAATTTAAGTCTCAAGATAAATGAAAAAGTTATAGCAAAAGATCCAATGTACATTGATACCTTACATCATTCACTTCTCACCACTCATCAATCACGCCTGACGTGTTTATAATTCTTCTGGTGGAACTCAATTAACTATAAAGTTTTCTGCATTTGATTTATATGTATTCTAACGCAAACAAACAGATCCTTAAAGACTAATTAAACTTTAAAACTATAAATAAGAATTAGCTAGGGTGATATCTAACCTCTACATCTAAGACCCTTCTCATCCCTTGTAATTGCTTCTCATTGGGCCCCATATGAACTGGAGGCATGCTTTTGAAAAGCAAAGTAGGGTTTACTACACCACTCCTTTAGGTATAAATTCTACTTGTCAGTAAAAAGTACAGTGAAAGATGACCATAGGTTATATATATTTGTATATAACATATATATGTACATATATATTCAGATCATGCAAATCTAGATATGGATCTTATGTAGTGCACAATGTTGGTTTCACGGTCCACTATGGATTCTTAAGATGCCAAATTGTCTTCAATTGATTTTCCCCACACATTTGATAGGCAGGTTAGATTGCAATGAATCTTCTATCAAAACTTTGTTCATGGCTGAATTTTGGGCTCAATAATAGTAGAAACCCAAATTGAAGAACAATTAAAAGGGAGCTCACGTACTTACAAATGGACAGGAAATTATTCTTATATAAGAAAATTGCATGTAGAATTCAGCTCCATGGGGACAACTTGAGCCCACCTTTGATCCATGCAGTCCCTTTAATACTCTTATCCCCTCATGATCTAGCATCATGACTAGTTTTATACTCGTTAAACCTTCACTCATTATTTGGTTGGATCTCAAAAAAAATCCGCAATCTAAATACCGTTAAACTTTACGGCAATTACTCCTATGAATTAGCTAGCAAAGCCCGTGAACACATGACCTCCTCTTACCAACTGCTTACTCCACTATTACCAACACCTTGTTTTTACAATTGATTCCTCAAAATGAGCATAATCAACTGGTTACAGACTTACAGTAGCAAGTTTCGAAGAAAATAAAAAACATTAACTTATTAAAATTCTTGCAGGGGCAGATTTTTCTTATACAACGGTTACACAAATGCAAACATGTCTGTCTATTTAGACTGTCCAAATCATGGACCTGACTCTTTAAAAGTTGAATCCCATTCAAAAGGAAAATAAAATAAAAACTATATATTGGCCAAAAGCCTATAGGTAACGGTTTTAGTGGGGACCGAACCTACTTAATTGGAGTATGGAATGGAGTCCTGATGAGAAAAACAAGACTTAGAGACATTTTTTAGAACCAAATTTTGTAATGATATCTTTGTCCATACCCATATGAAACACATAACAACTTTAAAAAATTTTCTCACAAGATTAGGAAACATGCTTGCACCTTGTTACATCCGCCAGGGCCTGGAAAAAAGAAAAATAAATGTGATACATGCAAGTATGGACACTGACCATATCCCCAGTGACCCTACAAAACACTGAAACAATTTTGAAGACAGGTCTTACTACTTAGCAATTTCTGGAAGTTGAAGGACCCAAAAGAAAAAAAAATTGAGTCCTGCCGGCCCCCGGCTTCTTACATGCATAGTTGGGGTTCTTTTGGGTCCCCACTCCTCTACTGCCAAAACACTCACTTTGAGATATGGCAGTACTGGCATGACATTGCAGCCTGAGATTGGCTAGTTAATTGGAGTACACTCTACAATCATTCATCATGGACAATGAGCCAGCTATTATCTAGGTCAAGAAATTCTTGGCCAGTGGGCTATGAGCACATGTCCTTATGTTACTATTATTCAGGAAGGAAAAAGCTGGTACATTAAATTTTCAGAAATAAATGATATAAGCGGTCCTATACTGTCCATTGGTTAAATTTTTTATAGATTTAGATTCACCTTTCCTTAATCTAATTTATGAGAGCCAATTCAAATATAGTTTAAAGCTGAAAGCTTAATTAGCATGTATTGAAAGCTTAACTACATATTGTACACACTTAAATTTGAGTTTATACAATACTTCAACTTTGTGAACTTTGGACACGGCATGTAAATTGATACAAGTCAGGTCAAGTAAATTTGAACACCACTCATAAAAATATAGTTGAATTTCTAAATTTTAACTTCTTGAAATTACCTTTGAACAAATCTTAATGAAATAAATTCTAACAGATGGTTTAAAACACTTGAAAATAAAAGAAATTGGACTGTTTGGTAAATAGCATTTGTGACAAGGAATTAGATTTATTAGGGATTTATGACATTACGTGACATCTTATCTATTTAGTATTCTAAATGCTCTATTTGTTGTAAGAATTCAGAATTTCAAACCACTTGAAAATGTACTTTTTGCCTTATAAATTTTTGAATTTTCATAATTCCAAATGCTAGAATGGGGTTGATTATTTGAAACTCAACTTTGGAAACAACATTTGAAATTCTCATAATGAAATCCCGCGAGATAAGAATTCTCACAATTCACCTAACCAAGAAGGCTCTAGCTGACAATCCTGAAATGAAATTCCACTCGTCAATGAAGCATCTCCAATTTCTTCAATGGTCTCGAGGACTATCGAAGTGAAGCCTTCCAGTTTGGCAAAACCATGAAATTAATTACAGACCAAACCAGGGGCATATCCGTCATTTCCTTCCTCAACACGATTATTACGCTCCAGACCAATTTCCCACCAAACATATTACGGACATGTAACCGCCCTCACGAAACCGGCACGGCAAAGCCCATCCCCTCCGTATCTCCTCTCCACACCCGACCGCCTACAACCGGTCATCACTTCGCTTCCACCGGTTCAGCCGGTACCCAAACGGACATCCGTCATCCACGTGTCCTTTCACCATTCGCAGACGGATCGGTCTCATCCCCCAACGGCTTGGCCTCGCTTAACGACGCCGTCATCACCCCCGTTTCCCGTTAACGGGTCTCTAACGGAGGTCGTAACAATATCTCAATTACCAGGAAACAACAAGGAAGCGTATAAAACTAATCTCAGCCGTCCAATCATATATCTTCCTTTCCCGTTCATCTTCCCTAAAAAGCCCACTTGCTTTGCTCTTCCCTTTTTCCTTGTTTTGCGGCAGCAGCAGCAGCTCCGAGCGAAAAAAAAAAAAGAAGCTACTACTACTTCAGCTGGAAATTCCAACGAAGCCGAGGGGCAAAATGGGAAAGTACATAAGAAAATGCAAGGCCGTCGGAGACGTTGCAGTCATGGACGTCTCTCCGGTCGGTGTACGAACTCGCGCCCGAACACTCGCCCTCGCGGCCGCCGCCGGCACCGGGAAAAGGATCGTGTCGGATCCCGGCGACCTCCGAACTGTCCGAATGCCGGAAGATTCGGAGAATTCCGACGACCGGATTACGGCGGATCGGTGCTCCAGCAACGGATCAAGCGAGCTCGTGAAAGAATGGCTGAGATCCGCGGATTCAGAGGTGGAGTTCGAATGCAGATGCAATCTGGACGAAATTCACTTGAAATTGAGTTTCATTTTCTTTAATTTGCCTTTTTTTTTCTTGTTTTCACAGATGTTGGAAATTGCGAGGGATTTTCATTTCACAGACAGGTGGCTACTTCGTTTCTGTTACATAGTAAATTCCTCGTTTTCTTCTTTCGTTTGCTGTTGTTTGTTACGGACTGTTTTTTGAGTTTTTGCAGGAGAGAGACGACGCCTTCGCGTTCGAGTGATCTTTGCTTCGAATCGGGCAACCTGGAGTCGACGGCGAGATCGTTGGAGATGAGCTCGTGCGAGAGATCAACGGCTGAGAAGATGCCATCCGAGGAAGAGATCGACGCTTTCTTCTCCAAGCTCGAGAAGGAAGAGCAGAGACGATTTGCAGAAAGGTGAGGCGTAGGTTAAGCTCCTGCTGCGGCTGCATGGCTCACGTTAGCACAAAACTCTCTTAACGTGCGTTTTTTTGTTCTTCTTTCTTCTGTTGTTGTTGTTGCAGGTATAATTACGATGTGGTGAAGGACGTTCCACTGGACGGGAGGTACGAGTGGGTGAAATTGAAATGATGAAGAAACCGAAAGGGCATTTTCGTCATTGTTTCTTTAATTTTCTTTTGTACAGCTGCTGTGTAGGAGAAGAAGCTCTGGTGTATTTCTCTCTCTCTCTCTCTCTCTGTACTTCACACAGAGAGCTTCTGGTGCTAATCCCTGTTGGGAAAGAAGGGTGGAATAAAATTCTAGCTTTTTATTGGTCCATTTCTGTGTATGTTCTCTCTCTATCTTTCTTTGTTTAATTCACTGCTAGCTTTCTTTGGCTATCTTTCTGGTTTTTTCTTTTGCTGAAGCAAAACGACTTTTCTTCTACAAGGAAGAATGGAATTCTGTGTCAATCACTGCATTCTGTGTTCAGAGTTTTTTTTTTTTTTTTTTTTTTTTTTTGGAACAAATGTTGAAGTTGTTTTTGTTGATTTGTGGGTCGTTTATTATGATGTAGGCCGTTAGTATGGTGTTGAGAGTAAATAAAACCCAATTCATCCTATGCTTTATATATATATATATATATAATCTGTTTTTATCACTATGATTTGAGGGATTGATCATGCTAAGGTTGGCCCTTTCGGGTTTTTTTTTTTTTTTTTTTTAACACCACTCATGTGGAAATTGAAATTTAAAAAATGAGGTCAAATTCGAAAATCTTCTCATGCAGAAAACGGCATGGAAAAAATAGGATTTTCACGGAGAGTATACCTCAAAAAATAAGTTCTACTTTTTTCCGGATTTGGTGCTGCACAAAAGTGCCTTATGGCAGGTTTTAGGCTCTCTTGAACACCATATTTTTGGGTGAACATTTTACAATCTGGGTTGTCTTTTTTTGGTGGTTTTCATGAATAAGGTAAACTATGACATGTTAAATGTCAAAATTGACTATAACTAAAGAGAATTTACAGCACTCCAAATCCAGTAACTGCAGTCGGATCATCACAACTGCTAGTTTCTTGAGCTTTGTGCTGCTCTGGCACACACCAAACCCCTTGGGAGTTGGTACCCGTGGCACATTCTTAAAAACCCACCTTTACTTTTATAAGCTGCTCTGGTGGAACCCTTTGTACAGAAGTGACCGAGCATACAAAATTCCAATTTTTTATTTTCTTATTGGGATCATAGAATGATTTCTATCTTTTCACCTATCCTTATCCTCGGAAACTAGAACTGGTCTCAGTTTTCACAGTCATGTGTTCTTCTTCACTTTTCGATTTTATCTCAGGATATCCACATAATCATCTTCTTTATCAGAGATTTATCTCATCTAATTGGGATTTGGGTTGTCTCTTTCACTTTTACTTTTTGACCAAACACATGCCTTGCCACCCTACATTTTGCACTGGTCTGACTATAATAGTCTTTTTTTTTATTAGTTTCCTCTTATGTGTTCTTTCTTGATTTCAAAATATGAGCTTTAAATTGTAAAATTAAGACATGGGACTAATAGTTAGCACAGCTCTAGTCCACACTGACAGGAGCGGAATACATGCGCATCCAAGTGAGCGTTGTGAGAAGGGCCCTTTTTTTCCTTCCCAAAAATCTAAGAAATTTGTAGCTGTACAATATTATAACAATGCTTATCTTTCAGCAACAGTGCATGATCATTATTGTCTGATCACTGTACTCATGAATGGTGTGGTCTTTCACATGTGTCCCACAAAGTGCTTTTCTCTGCTGAAGATATGCTGTTCACCAATATAGATATTGCTTAATTAAGCCATAATTTTATGCATTAGATGTGTCATACTACAGTTTGAAAAGTTTTGGTGGACTCGATCCCTAGACTTGAGTCATTTAGAAAATCAAGTATTCATCAGCTTTACAAAAAAAAAAAGAAAAAAATCCATCAGTTGGCTCCATCAGGATTTGATAATAACTTTTTAAAAGGACGATTTTCTCTTAGAGCTGCAGTTTATTTGGATCGATTTTGATTTTCAAAAGTTCCTCTTAAATTCAAGGGAATTGTGTCTTTCAGGATGGTCTAGATGAGCACTCCTGTTTGATTTTACCTTTTTAGAATTTGAAGAAGTTATTAAAATCCATTTTATATTTAATAATATATTTGGACAAGGTTTTTAAATTTTAGAATTGGCCATAGCCCAACCTGTCCTCAGATCAACTTTGCTGGACAAATCTCTTTTGCTTTTTTTTTTTTCTTTTTAAATTTGTGTTTTTGGCCAAGTTGAGGACTATAGTTGTGCGACAATGAATTTATGACACTCTCTCTCTCACTCACACACACAGAGGAATTAGCGACGGCATGATTAGTGACTGGAGCTGAAGCATGCCTCATACAATTCAATCTGAAGACAATGATCATTTATATCAAAATTGTCAGTAGGACCCATATTCTATAAAGGGTGGAAGTTAGGATCCAACTGATTGCCTCCATGAGAAAGTGGATCTCATATTCCACAAGCTCAGAAGGCAGAAAAGTGGAATACATTCATGTTGTTGGTTGAGACTGTGAATGCGTTGGGTCCACCGTGTACTTAGCGCATGCTCGATTACATTTGTTTGTACATGCACTTGAACAGGATGTGGGTCCAGTGGGTCAAACCCAACTCTAGCTATACCTGAATTCAACATAGTAAAATCGTATACACAAGAGGGGTTACACATTCAGACCCTCCACTGCTTGTTCTCTTATGGGGGGACCCTCCTAGCCACTGTTCAATTATCTAATCCCTTAACACTCACCGCTTTCTTGTGAACTAGCATTGAGCCAAATTCGACACTCATCAAATTTATATACCACCTCTAACTAATCATACAAATTTCAGCACTCGTCCCTTTAATCGCCTTTAGAGTCAAATGGCTAGGATCCGCACAACTTTGAAGCCATCAAAAGAATAACTTCATTGATCCAAAGGTTTCTCACGTGGGACGACCCTTTAAACCCCTCTAAGTATGCCCCACATGCTAGAGTGTATCCAAGCTAGAAACGAACCGGCCGTTCCTAAAAGAAGGCTCATATGTAGTACAATGCTGTTTCAGGGATTAGTGATCAATCAGCCTAATACCGCTTATTCCTCTAGTCCAAACCTTTTTATTGTCATGCATCCAAATGTATTCCGCACCATTGACAGTAGATGTTTTTGTAATATATATTTTTCAGTAAGTGGGTTCCTACTGTTGTGATTATTTGAGATCAGGCCTGGACCCAAACCATATTGAAGTGGTTGAGGCGAACCCAAATTTTTTTGGGGTCTCTCGGGCTGACAGACTTTTATTTTGGGTGGGGTCTTTTTCTTTTTTCCTTTTTCTTTTTTCTTTTCTCTTTTCCTCTTCCTTTCCTGGGTTTGACAGACTTATAATCAGGATATGTTTTATTCCCCTCTATGATTCCCAAGAATAAAAAGTGGACTTAGCCAAAAAAAAAAACTTCCAAAGTCAACGATAAATGAACAAAGGAAGGGCCAGGTGGGGCAGAGAATGTGGTCCTTGTTGTGTTTGTGCTCCTTTTGTGAATGCAGTTTGGATCTAGTGCCATGCTCCATGAAATCAACGCCCAGGAAATGCCACTTTGTGAAGGGAATGCTGCTTTTATATATAGAGGATAGCGTTCCATTGGACATATCTTCCTTTGATTATTAAATAGAAGTTATATGTATAAGGAAAATATTGTATGCATCCATGTTCCCACGTTTTATTGAAACAAAAAGTTATTATTTCATCCAATTAAGATTTGTTAAGTGTATAAAATCTCATTTCCTTCCCTCCTCATTTCATATCCTTCACCCCTCACCTTTTAAAAGTCCTTGGCTGACTGAGCTCATTTGACGTCGTCAATTCCTATGGAATTTATTGCAAACAAACAAGTCTTGTGGAAAAACATTCATCTTGCATTGACTTCCTCGAGGGTGAGGAAACAAAAATCCAACCACAATCATGCCCTTTAAGGGTTTGACAATTCATGCCTTTGTAAACCAGGGATAATACATACTCATGGTTGAGTTGAGGTGAGTAGGCACCTCACTGTCACACACATGCCCAAGATCGATCCCTGGGTCTTTTGGTTGGCAGTATCACTCCTAGTCAATAGAACAACAATAAAAACTTTTAACAAAAGTAAATAAATGTGTGGCAAACCTATGATCTGATTAATCATAGGTGGGTTCACAGCTATAACTTGAGTGAGCATAACCGAGTTTACACAGGCCTTTGACTCGGCACCCATCATGTTGAGTCAACTCAATCAATTCAGGGCAAGTCTAGTGAAAATTTTGAACTATAGACCTTGCTGGGTGCTCTGCAAATAGAAAATATACTATAAAAAAGATCATGCATGAGGACAAAAGAAAACAGAAATAAAAACACAAATTACACAACAAAAGATTTAAGTATCTAAATTAAACAAAGAAAAAACTAAACTACATGATAGGAATAAAAATAAATATATTAAAAAAAGTTATAAACTAAAAGTTACTTTTGAGCATTTATGTTAAAAGAAATGATAAGGATTCATTTGTACTAGACATAAAAAACTTAATTAAAGAAAACAAATGACAAAGATTCATTTGTACTGCACATAAAAAGTTTAGTTATAGAAAACAACGATAAAGATTCATTTGAACCAGTGGATTGGCATATTTCGGTATTTCATAGATATTAGCATTAAATCTCGTGCGATGCACATGTTAAGTCTCATCCAAATTACATAGTTAATGAATATTAATAATCAATTAATATTAAACCATTAGTTTATGTTAATGCAATGAGTCAAGATTGGTGTGGAATGGCCTGTCCCAATTTAGGAGCCCATAAAAACTTTTTCATATGAATATTAAAATATCTAAGAATTTGTCTCTTAGGGCATAACTCAACAAATCCATGTAACTTACAATTATGCTACTTGTACAATTCATGAGATGTAGAAATAATCAGATATTAAACAGTAATACAACATAATTTATCCTCAATTCCTCATGCGATCGATGCACAGGTTTATGACAATATAAAGTGAAATAGAAGCAGGCTTGGATGTTAGATATATTGGCTTCTTTTCACCCTTTTTACCAAAAGAAAATATACTAAAAAAATAATTAGAAAATAAAATATTACGAATCTTCTTTTGAAAAATTGTTTCTAAAGTGTGTTTCAAATGTATTTAATAAAAACAACTTCGGAAATAAAGGCGGAGAGAGCAAGGTTTCAAAAATAAAAATAAAAATTTTGACTGAACAAAGGAAAACTGGTGGAAATCCACCGATAGCTCAATGGTGAGGCATCTCCCTATCCATAAAAAAAAAAAAAAAAAACCAAGGATCAACCTTGTTTGTATATATATATAGCTCTAATGGTAAGGAACTTTGGTAGGTTGCATGTGTGTGATTAAATGATCATATCAGTCGCTTCTAGACTTTTGCTTATAATATTATACACTTATGTATGTATATATATATATATGTATGTATGTATGTATAATTACTCGGTTTAGAGAGATGCATGAAAGCTCCAAGTGATGGATGGGTTCTAGTTGGTTTGAGAGGTCAAATAGGAAGAATTGATGGGTCGACCACAGGAATACCCACATCATTAAGAAAATTTAAAAAATATAGCAAGAATTGACTCAATTCAAACCAACCTATTTACTACTCACATACGGAATGTTCCAACCCAACCCAAAAATGAAAGGGATCGAATCAACCCTGACTCTGATTTGCTTGTCAACTAGTATAATATCATGGACGTGTAAGATGGAGAAATGGAATGTTTGGAGTTGTGAGGTAGCTTGCCTTAGATAAAGGGATGGGCTTGCAATAGCTGAAGAAAAGTTTGGGGCCCAGGATCTTATGAAGAAGCAGATTCTGAAATTTGTGTCATTGACATTACCTGGAAGGAGTGTTCATGGCCTGGATAGGCCAGTCTGAAGCTTGTCCAAGCCCAGACTATTTAGTTTCAGGCCAGGAATCAGACTACGGGCCTCAAAGTTTGGCCAGGGGCACTCCTGTAATTAATGTGCAGTCCTTTTGTGTCAAAAACCAGTCAAGGCCTTTAAACGGACAATGTTCAGGCCCAGCTCATTTAACACCCAGAGCAAATAGGCCCCTAGTCCCACCTAAGAGCTTAAAATCATAATCCAAATGATAAACACAAGCTGCCTCACGATCGATCCCTGGGAGAGTAGGTTTACTTCATGCATGCGCACACTATACCACTTATCCTCCAATCGAAAAAAAAAATCACAATCCAAATCTAGCTGATTCTGGGTCGGGTCAAACTGGCCTGTCAGTTATTTGAATTATGGGTAGTTTGTCTTTTATGCATGGAATATGAAAATGTGATTTGTAATGACAACAAGTAGAACATGACACAATCACAACTTGTTCCTAAAGCTATTCGCTAGGTGTGGTTTAAATCTTCTTTTTAATTAATCTCTATATGGTGCTTCACCACTTTTCCTGCTAGAAGCTTTACACATACCATCAGGACATATAACTAGCATTAAACAGAGTTCTAGTGGTAAACTAAGTGGTGCAGATAATTTCTTAACAAAGATGGATTTTTCAAGAATTTGGAGTTTTTAGTGTGTTTAGCGGAGTCTTCCCTGTAATACCTGCAAAACTTGAACAAAAGAATTGGTATAGTATTTTTAGGGTCCTTGAAATATTAATTGTCACTTTCTAGTTAGAAGTGTTAAGGGGCCATTGCATTCAAGCTTTGGATTAAATAATCAGAAATACAAACCCTTGTATAACAAAAGTGCCATAGGGAGAACGGCAACTTAACTCACACTCACTTGGAATTTAACCACTTTTACCGGTCTTAGAATACCCAGGAACTCAATTACATGAAACAAACTAGCCCTGTTTGTAAACCGCCTCTTGATTTTCTGCTTATCTATAAGTTTCGCCCTTATGCAATAGTATTAGCCTAGAGGGGTATTTTGTGGTTGATTGCATAGAGGAGTTAGGTAATTTTAGTCTCTTTTTTTTTTAAAGATTTTTGCTACCTTTTCTTGTTTTTATTATCTTTTCTTGGTCTCTGGGTATTACTGATTAATACTAGGTGACGGGTCAGGCCCGAATGACCCAGTATTGGATGATGGGTCAGGCCAAGTGACCCAATCCGTGAGAAGTCCAGGTCCAAATCCATCCACTGAAGCTCAGGTCCAAGCCCACGAAGAGACCAAGTCGGGACAGCCACGTTGCTTCGGAAGCAGTCCCGCTCCTACCAGGTCCTGCGAAAAAATATCTCACCTGCCTCGTCCAGCGCGAGGGCAGTTTGAGGGCTCCAAGGGCGAACGTTGCAAAGGAGCGTCCCCGTCTGTTAGGGTAGACTATAAATCGAGGAGCCCCACCAGCACTTAAAAAGGACGGATATCTTCCTATTTCCTTTGACTCTTGTATTCCTCTAGCTGGTAATCCCAACTCATTGAGGAAATAAAACACCACAGGTAACCTCTGCCTTTCTGAAGTGGACGTAGGTCATTTTGACTGAACCACTATAATCCCTTCTCTCTCTTCTTTAATTATTGCATTATTGCATTTAGCATTTATTACTTGACCGGTGTTGTCGAAAACCTATTTTGGCATCATCACTAGGTTATTGGTAATTGAATTTTCTCAAGCTGTATTCTTGTTTGAATTTGTCATTTTTTTAGTTGTGAATATCGGGGGATGTTTAATGTTATCAGTATTAGAATTATGGAGATGGAGTTGCTGCACAAGCAAACTAGACCACCAGCAACTTCATCACTTTAAAATATTTTGTGCAAGTGGTTTCATGTTTTATTTTTGTCTTTCCCCTTTGATTACACATGCTTTTGTCTCTTTATAGAATAACTAGTCAGATTTACCAAAAACTTATCAGATTTAATTTTCATTTATCTTGGAACATCATCAATCATGCAACTGTCTTGAAACCTCTGTATTATAGTAATTAGATTGTCCAACCAATTATGCACCTTGCCTGCCAAATTAACACCTTCTTATATTCTAGTATTTGAATGATGCCAGAGATTCTTGGAACCAACCCAAAAAGGTTGAAGGCTTGAACCAAGTAAGAGCAACTGAGGTTATGGTACCTTCCAGGATTGAGGCACTTGCAGGGCAAGAGATTGTCAAGGTGCCCTTTCTCACATGTACTAATCCTACAAAGAGCTTTTTCAAATCTCACTGGATGATGAATTGGTAGACTGTGCTTGTTTTAGCACTGGTTATCTGTCTGGGGTAATCTCTATAAATTTTTTGAGTCTTGGGTCTTGTCTCAAGCTTTTTGTAACTCAGACTTTAGGAGAACATAGGGATGTCTATGTGAATAGGACTCGTGCTCTCATGATACTGCTCAAGGATTGATCCAGGCAGGTAGCTAGGGTTTAGGTAGTCCCTGTTGGCCACTACTAGGGCAAGGGGGGAAATTGGCTGCAAAAAAACCCTGTGAGATTGGTCACCATTCAATTGGTAGCCTACAAGTAGCAGTACTTAACAATTGCAGTCCACAGAAAAGTTGAAAATTCTGGATAACTAGGATCTTCCAATTTTGATGATTTTTGGTGTATCCTCCATCCATCATGGCCCAATCATATCAGATATGAGGACCACGAATCCATCTCTCCCATTTGCATGGACTGGGCACATCAAGACTTATGTCTGCAAAAGGACTGGTGCAGGTTGGGTGGAGGCTTGTCTAGGTCCACAGCTCAATGGAAAACTTTGTGAAAAATCTAGCTAGAATGTTTTACAGTTGCTGAAATAGGTGTGGCCCAGCACCATGCCCGTCCTACCTATACAACATCAAGCCCATGTATATCCATTATTTTGGTTCAACTTAAGCCAATTTAATTCCCAAGAGTTTGTTTAAGGGGTGGTACTAGCTTCAGAATAGCTTGTTTCGAAAAATCTGGGAATTTTGGATTTATACAATTTTCCAAAAATCTCATTCTTGGATCTTCCTCCTATCAGGAAATTTTAGGAATATTTTTAAAATTTTAGGTTTCATCGGAATGCAATTTGAGAAATGTTGTAAATTTCTTTTATTAAAAATAGGAAAAACAAAATCAAAACCTTAGTTGCTAAAAGTATATAGAATAAAAATATAGAGATTTAAGTTAAGATTTTGCAAAATTGTCAAATGCGGGTTTCTTAGTTTTTGCCAGCTTTTCGAAATCTTATGGTATTATTAAAACTCATGATCTCATTTCGGAATGTTCTTGTGAAAACATCACAATGTTTTCAAAATGTCAGCTGAACATGAATTGTGTATATATCAGCAGAACATGGAGTTGTCTATATAGTTTATATTGGTTGGTGTGCATACATATACAGTATTATTAGTTAATGCATGTGTATATACGCATATAAAAGTAAATTTTGGAAGAACATACAAACATGCAATATTCTTTCATATGAAAGTGTATAAACGAATCAGTCTGGGCTTTGATGATATAGCTATTAGCTAGGTAGGCTGGAAGCAGAAGGAAAGTTAGGACAAATTGGCCAAGCTTTGGAAGCATCAGCTTCGGGTACTTTCCTTTCTAAAGCTGCTGCAGACTCTGGATCAGCACTGGAAGCTGCAGAGAAGTTAGTAGTGGAGGAGATGGGAAAGGAGAACAACATGCCAATCATCTGGGAACCATGTCTTGTGCATGAATTAGATGGTATATATTGAAGTTGCAGATGTGGCTTGTGGGCTTGATCACACTCGGGCACTTTTCTGTGAGTATTTTTCATGTACTGTCAATGAATACTCCATTCCAGCATTTTCATCCTTTCTCAAGGACGCTCAGGTTATATTGGATGTCATTGGCTGTGCCCCAAATTGCCATTAGTTCAAGTGTTCTGGCAGAATTTAGGTTACGTTGGGTGAGGTGGTTAGAAAGCTGGAACCACGTCGGGATATGATTATCAATTTATTATATCCTTCGCTGTATGTATGTTGGAAAGTCTTACATCCCACATCGCTTAAGTAATAGGTTTGACATGTCTTAATATATGTGTGGGGGTCTTCTACCTATGAGCTTAAGAATCTGGGTTGGTATATGATTTCTTACTTACCACGTGACAGGCCGTCCATGAAATATTTTGGGCACTAATTTCTTACAATATTGCATATTTCCATGCAGCTACTCACTTATACTCTTGTTAATGACAAATTAGTCTCTTCATAAAAATTATTTATAGTGAGCCACAGAAATTGAGAGAGAGAGCTAACCCACAAAAAAGAACCCCCCAGGCTGGGCCAGCCCAAAAAACTCAAGGACGGCAAGACAACACTAAAATAGAGCTAAACTGGATGCTGGTTACAGGCTCTCATATCAACAGCAACTTTTGACCAGGAGGAAGCTTCCAAGTCAAAACCTTCACAGACAATGAACTTGTGAAGAGCAATAGTCTTGCCAATCTCTCCTCCTAAGTGTTCTCCCAGGAACATAGTTGATCATGAATTCCTCCTTAAAAAACTTCGTTAATTTTTTTTTTTTTATAAAGTTCTATAAAATAAATGGTGCATAGCTATGACTACATTCATGCCAAAAACACTCAATCTACAAAGTTTTTTTTTTTTTTTTGAGAAAAATCAAATTTCATTCAATCAAACAAACGAACTACATTACTCGATGGTGTTCCTTCCAAATAATAGAAGAAACATCCGGCGGGCATTCCATCAACCAAGTAGACCGAACCCCAGAGATCCTAGCCCTATTCGCTAGAGAATGGGCTGCTACAGAGTTCCCTTGGCATGGTACATGACAACAAAGAGACACTCCAAGATGATGCATAAGAAGTCTAGTATCCCTAACAAAATGACCCAACCTTGACTCTAAATAATCATCTACAATGTTATGCATGCACTTAACTACCATCAACACAAAATTTACAGCTATAACTGTGCTAAAAAACAGGTAAAAAAGTTTCAGATGTATTGAAAATTATATAAAATCATCTGGAATTGCAAACAATATCTTATGGGGATAGGGGAGGTGGGGGCAATGTCAGGAAAAATTACACATTTTAGGGAATTTCTACTTTTTTTATTCTATTTTAATCAGACATTCTTCTTCAGAATTTAATTTTTGACCCTTTTCAAAATCATGCCAAGGAACTGAATATCGACAACATATCTTCCACTCACTTCAAAAAAGCTGCAGAAGATAAGGATTGGGGAGTTGTCCCCCCCCCCCCCCCCCCCCCCCCCCCCCCCCCCTTCTCCTTCTTTCGTGGATGAATTGCTCAACCAACAAAAATGAAAACAAAGAAAACAGCCACCAAGCAACACCACCAAAATAAAATAAAATAAAAACAACAACAACGTGAGCCTTCCCATGTCACCAAAATATGGGGACGAATGGCCACTAGTCAGTGCCACAAATATCATCAATTTTTTTCTTAAATAGTAAATAGTAAATATTTAAATAAAGTTAATTTCTTAATTCAACATTTCAAAATATCAACGGTATTGAAAACAACATGGGTATATAAATCATGTGAGAAATTTGAGAATATGACAACTAAATGATAAAAAGAGCATTTGCATAGGCAAAAGTCTGACTTACCTAGTGGATGTGGAAGGTAGAGATTTCACATGCGCGGGGAGTAGTCGGTTTTCAAATAGGCCCGACACTCTCATTAGCGAAAAAAAATGGAAAAAGTGTAAATTTAAATAAAAACAGTTTTATCTGTAACCATATTCTTTCTGAATTTTTGCAATTTTTAATTATTTTATAAAAAAAATATTTTCTTCTCGCTGGACCTAGAGCATATTAGAGCACTCCAACAGGTACTCCATTTCTCATATGCCTTTTTAAAAAATAAAGGCTTATGTGGCAAAAAAAAACATATATAAATTTGACATCTCACTTGGACAACTCCAAGAGAGATGTCAAATTATTATTATTTTTTCATTTAATCCTCATTTATTTTATTACATATATCTTACTTATATTTAATGGGATTTGGTACGATTTAAATGTTCTCCCCCTCGTTCCCAAAAGGCTCCAAGTTTTTACTCGTTTCCATGCACAGCATCCAGACTCGTGTTCAACCACGAACCGATGAGAAGACGATCTTCTTCTATACTGAAACCGGCACCTCGACCAATACCCTTTTTCTTTAGGGCATCATCTGTAGGGAATTCGGACGCCTCACCGCAATATTGTGAATATTTGGTAGAAAAAATTAGAAAATTGAGAGAATTGAGAATGCATAGTGTGAATGAGGAAAAAAAATGACTTCAAACACTCAAATTTATAGGCATCCAAACTCCAAGAGTTTTTCAAATTATCACAACTTTTAATTACCTATTAAAATTTAAAAAAAATCCATAAAACGGCTATAAATTTAACCGTTGAAAGTGCAATCAGCGTTTCAACCCTGCACTATTATGAAGTAATAGCCATTGAACCATCCCAAAGGACCCAAGCGGTCATATTCATTTGAATGCAACGGTCATGTTCTCAATTATTTTAATGCTAGAAATAAATTTGGAGTGTTGCTTTTGGTATGCCAAATTTGGCGACATGCCAACTCCTCTGCCATTTGGAAAATGTATATCTGTTGGAGGCAACCTTCCATCCTATTTATATGACCGTTGCTTGCCTATGTGGAGAAATAGCAGCTCTGTTGAAGATGCTCTTAGTCTCTATATATGGAGATTGCTCTTGTTTCATACTCATCATTGGTGTCATGTATTGGACCTGGACCAACTGAACCCAAACTCTTGAGTCAAACCCCAAATATGCTTAATTTAGAGATATTAATCCTTATGTATAGAGAAGAACCCACTGTGCACTAAAAGGCGCTGGCTGTTTCAATCACAAGGTTGTGGGTTCAAATCATGTTACCAATAAAAAAAAATTTATTCAAATCATGTTACCAATAAAAAAAAAATTAAATTGATTTATGGTGTATAACAAACGAAAGAACTGGATTGTAGGTGCTGTACAGTCAGAGAGGAAGATATTCCAACAGTAACATATCTCATATATTACATGTTATATTCAAGTCCTATAACCCAGTTACCTAGCAGGCCTGGGAAGAAGGCTTATACTCAGATTATTCAGGTCGTTTGGGTAATAGGTTAATATGGGCCCACTAACTTTATTAATGTTCTGATGGTAACCTATGAACAAAAACTCAGCAGTTGGGATGCCGTACAAGGCACACCAAACACAGAATATATTCTCATGTGATTTGTGTTGTCATTACGATAATAGTTAGTCATTGGGCATAAGATGACAACATGGTACAAGTTGGATTTGGGTATAATTCACCCATTTGGGAGTTGGTGGAGTTTACACCCATGTCTTGTGTTTGACATCCGGCCCAAATTTGCGGCATGTGTATTTGGGTAGATTTAGTGAGTGCCACTTGGAAATTAGCCGTATCAGGTTAAAAGACTTTAGAAATACTCAAATCATAAGAAAAAAGAAAAGAAATGAAGATAGAAGCGTATCATTAAAAATAAAGATGAATGGCGCCAAAATGTTCAATGCAAATGACTTCATGTATCATACTACTCTCTAGAAAAAGTTACTTCAATTTGTTGAAACAAACAACAAAGGGGTCAGTTTGAGGCTCACATTCTCGTCAATATAGTTCAAGCAACCATAATTGGGTACAAAGGCAGCAATCTTCTTTCCATTGTTTATAAGTTGGACTCTGGCACACTTCCGGATGGCAGAGTTAGGTTTCTTGGCTTCAAGGAGAGGATTCTATAAAACTCGTCGGAACCACTTTTTTTTTGTGCTCATGTGAAAAAAGATTTTCATGAAAATCAAAATGTCAATGTTAAATAAAACATCTCCTTAAACTATCTAGAAGTGTTCAACTAGAGGGGTAAACGTTGGTGAAAACTAGTACTGATTTCCATTGTATATTTATTTTCCACAAATGAACCACTTTTCTATGCCGATGCGAAACATTTCCAAGCCTAGGATCCCAACATTACACAAACAAGTCTCACACTTTAGATGTTCAACTAGGAAAAGGAAAAAACATAGGGAAAACTAATAATGATATCTATTGTATAACAATTTAAGCTATATAATAATGGGAGCGCGCACCCCTATCAAGGGGCTCCACATATGAAGTTGTGCTTTTATTTAGGCGAGATTTTCAAAACCATTTACTCCCAACCCTTTTTCATTTTATGTAGGGGCCAATCTGTTGCCAATCTAAAGTTTCCACACAAATGTATTGCATTGAATTTGACACTTATCACTTTTGGATTTTAGCACAATAAGCTTTTTAAATAGTTATATAGGACAAGTCCAAATTAATAAAGAAAGACAAGTGTTAGTTTTAGAACTATGCCGGAAGGATTATGATGAGTGCTATTTCAAATTTTAGATCAGAGATTGTTGAAGCTGACTAATTTAGATTCTATAGATGACATTGTTATGCTGCTAATTCGAATATTATATGGAATCAAGCTTCTTTTTGGGTTTTCGCCCTAGCCTAGATTTTTCATTGTGGATTCAGGGTTTGATCAGGTGGATTCTTTACCACCAAGAGGAGGGACAAGTGTGTTAATGTGCCCACTAGACAAGCATTTTTACGCAGTGAACTAGGACAAGAGTGCTGGATCCACTAGATATATGTTGTCTTACAATGTGGGCTAAGACAAGTGTGATGAGTCGACGACCTTTGGAAAGTGGGCCCCTAGACACTCGGATATTCAAGCGCACAAACTAGAAAAAGGAACCCCCCTTAGAAGATGCACAAACAAAGATGCATAAGCAAATGTTTTTAATAGCAAAAATGCACACATAAAAGGTGCATTAGCACTCTGATGCACAGACCAAGATGTACATGCGAATGAGCAAGCAAGGGCGAATTAGCATTTTGGTAGACTAACCAAGGTCAACTATTAAAATATATATATATATATGAGAATATTCATGTGTATCCATCCATTATTATATTATGATAAGGGACAACATAGTAAGGTTGACTTTATAATACATCCGAACCATCCACACATATAGAACCCCCTTAAGCACACTAGACCCATTAAAGTTTCACCTATCTAAATGGATTTGACCGTTGGATTGAGGGTTAAATTTTTTTCTTTAATATAAAGTTGTTAAATTGGTGAGCTACGGATGAAGGAGTTAGAGGCATTGGATAAACCCCAAATTTGATATATGAGCTCATCCAAGATGTCTAATTCCATCCCCCACAAGTTCCATGATTAGTAGGTCCCTAGGTGGGTAACATTAAGTTTGTCCTTCACCATATGGTGAGGGAAGGATGCACAGAAATACCCTCCATATATATATATATATATATTGCTGATGAGAGTGTTCTACTTACTATTTCGAGAACCAACTATGTTTTCAATATGTAAAGTCTATGCCTTCCCCACGAACAGGATAAATCAGGTTTTCGTCTAACAGGCACGAGTTTGAAATCATAACCTCTAATTCGTGAGCTTTGGTTTACACTTTCCACTATGCCAAATATATAGCCTTCAACATTAGGGACCTAAAACCCATCCACATGTGGGTTCAATGAATGCCATTTGGCGGATTAGTTTTATTGGGTTAAAAACCTCAGGCATACCCGCTCATAAAAAAATAATAATAATAATAAAATAAAATAAAAAACTATGTTGCAAATCTTTTCAACCATAGCATGATATCTATGTTAAAATATAGTGGTAGTGTGCAGCCTTATATCCCCAGCATTTGCCTTCACAATATTTTAGCTAGAAAAAGAAAGAGACATTTTTAGAGCATTCTCTTCTTATGGTCTATATAGCTCCTTTGTTTTTTTGTTCTTTTTAATTCTCAAGCAACCAGAACCTGACCAAGATAATCCAATTTTGCCATGGCTACCATTACTGGTTCCATTTCCTAACAGATCTTGAGGGGACCTCCCAAATTAGTGGTCCCGAATACTTCCAAGACCCGATTCGCATCAATTTCAATCCTCCTCATCTGGATTCTGGACTGGAGTGGCCAGGGCCAATAAAAAAAAAAAGAGTTTTTTTCATATACGCCCTAAGATTTATAGGATTTGTAAATAGGCTCCTAAGTTTCAATATTTATACATCCCCCCCTGCAATTTTATTTTAATACCTTTAAATGTCCTAAAATTAATATCCTTACAATCACCATAAGTTCTTAAAGTAAAATGACATTTTTGTCCGCCTCTTTATCCATATATATCTATATTTTCAAAAGTTTGAATTTATTTTTCTTTAAAGCTCTTAATATTAACAATTACTATAGTACATAACCCTACATAAATCAATTTTTATCAACACAGGGCCCATTTCATCAAATCTAAATCAATCACAAAGACAATCAACACTTGTAATTATAATTAGTTATAATTGACCCAATCCATGCACAACCCCCAATTAGTTTAATGAAAATGTCAAATACATGATTAGGTGTCATGTACATCGGAGAATTTGAGAGAGACTATTGGGACTTGGGATAGAATAATAATATTTTTATAAATAATGACATGTTTATATTTTTTAATGACCTTAATGGTAAGGTTGTCATTTTTATAAAAATTCAACACAAACTTTTTTGTGGTCGCTATGACTAGTGAATTTGGAGATATAGAAGGTATTAAATTGAAAAGGCAGGGGAAAAATACTGAAGGTACATGGGCTATTTACAAATTCTATAAATCCTAGGGGTAAATACAAAAAACGAAAAAACTCTTAAAAAAAAGCCCCAAGTTTTATCCTGCGCACGTTAGCCCTCCTCCAATGAATGAAGCTGCAAGCTTCAGCTATCAGACTATGTCAAAGAAAAAGACTTTTTATAAAACCTGCAAGGAGAGAGGGAGATAAGAAATGGGTTTTGCAAATCGAGGGTTTTTGTTGTGGGATTGGGTTTTCTGAAGCAGAAGCCGTAGAAATTGCGGTTTGATTTCATGTATTTTGATTTTTGAGGAAGAATCGGTGGAAAAGGGGACTTGGGTGGGGTTTATTTTATTTTTGATGGAAAGTAAGGGAGTGGGAAAGTGGAAGGAGGGTTAGTGGTAGTTTTTATTGTGGTTGTTGATTCAGGAGAATTAGGGTTTTGGGGATTTCTTGAAAAATTGTTTTGTGTTTGGGGAGGGGAAAGGTGGAGAAGGGAACATGGGTAGGGTTTATTGGGGTAGAAAGGAAGAGGAAAGGAAGGTGGAAGGGATTGTGGTGGTTTTCGCTTGGTTGTCGAGTCACGAGAAGAATTTGAAGCCATTCGTGCAGCTCTACTCTTCGTTGGGTTGGAATTCAATCATCTGTCATTCTGATTTCCTCCATTTGTAAGTCCGATCATCCCCAATTGGTTCTTTTTTTCTTTTTTTTTTTTACATGAAGAGAATTAAGGAAGAAAGATATGTGGATTTGATGTTTAATTGGATGAATTCTCTTGTCCCTTTGAAAATTCAGTTTGCATATGATTTTGCGTTTTTTGTGCGCTTTGGGTGGTCATGAATCATGATTATATGTTGATTTGTGCTTTGGGTTGCCATGATCATATGCTGGTTGATTTTGGGTGACGCGATTTTAATCTATATCTAATTCGATAGTGTTTGTTTATGTGAAAGCTGAAGAGGCATAATCTGTGAATTGGATAAGTTCGATCCCTTTGATGGATTTATATATACAGACTCACACGTACGCATTTTACAAGTCCTGGCATCCAGCTGGGCAACGGGTGTTACAAATAATTTGATCAAAATTTGATTGCCTTCTGTTGTAGGGGATGTTGAGATTTTTCCTTGGTTGTTTTGTTTTTGTGGACTGTGGTTTGAGTTTTCAGTGATTGGTGTAACAAAGCGTGTTTTTTTTTTTTTCCTCTCTCACTGAAATGTGTTTCTACTTTCTACAACTTGTGTAAGGACAACAGAAAATGGTTTTCTACCTCTTGGGTCTGAATTTGCTTCCTGCAAAAATCACGGAAAATGCATCGGCTGCAGAAAATGTAATGCGGAACAAGGAAGAATTATTCTTTTCCAGAAACCATTTTCATTTTCCGAGGAGATGGACATTCATTCAAAATTTTGATTTTGTGTGTTTTGGGTGTTCATAATTTTGCACGTGTTATGTTGTTATATATCAATCTGTGGTGTTTGGTTGATTCTGGGATTTGATTCTATCCCCAATTAGACAGTGTTTGTTTGTGTGGAAGCTCTGTGCAGATTTCAAAATTGATAATTGCTGTACTTTGATTTATGAATTACACGGATTCAATCCTAAGCTTTTTTGAGTGGTCGACAGTGTTCTGTTTGTTGGAGCCTTACCTTTATAGATACTGCATTTTAGGGACCTTTTTACTAGCAAGTACTTGTGTTAGCATGCAACAGTCTACAGATTTGGGTGTGACACTTTTGGTGTGTTTGCTTTAAGTTTTTTAATACGGAAGTATAGGTTTTAGTATAAAGAGTTTCCTTCTCACTTAAAGGCTAACATGCAGCTATAAAACATTGTATGTAAGTGACCATAATGTATCACTACATTTTATAGAGAAGTGGTTTGCTATTGAGAATTTAGCTTCTCATATACTTTTTTATTTGTAATGTTGGTAATTTGTGCAGGTTTTTCCCTGAGAAGGCTACATCACTGGCAGTTGATGTTCTTGATGAACTGGTTAAGGTTAGTGATATTATTATGATAGACCAATTGCAAGTTGGTTTACCAGACCACTTGCAAAGTGAATCTGTTATGCCATTAATCTAACAAAAGTAAACAAAAAAAAGAAGGAAACAACAAAAAAAGAGCTTCCTTTAAGTTCTAATTTTAAGTTTTCAATGAAATTTTTATGTGAACTGAGGTCTGTTTATTCAACAAAAAAAAATTTCCCTACAATGCAGGAAGTAGAGATCAGACCATTACCTATTGTATTTGCAGCGTTTTCTGGTGGACCAAAAGGTTGCATGTACAAGGTCCTTCAGGTATATTTTGCATAATATTGGACATCCATAATCTGGTTAATGTGTTCTGATTTGAATGTTTGATTGTTTGACCATTTATTTTATCTGTTTCATTTGCTTTTTAAATCTAAATAGACACGCATCCAATTGGAATTATTTTAGGGATTTGTTTTAATAAGTCGGTGGAAATTTAAAACGGTTTATCCTTTTCTCCCAGATAATTGAAGGGAACTGTGAAGCACAAATTGATCTGGTATGTGTCCTTTTTCATGATTTGATTTTACTTGTTCTTCTTTAGATAGTCATCTCAAGCTAATTCCATGCATGCAAGGTAGTTTTTATGCATTGTTGAGCATGTGGAAATAGTCAAGGAATCACCGATGCATTTTCATGCTTTATTAATTTTATTCTAATAAAGCATGATGACTATGCATGAGCTATTCTGCCAAGTGTTTCTGTTTGTCAAAAAACTCTCTCATCTGCTCAAAACATTACATTCTTCAGTTAGAAATGGCAATGGTGATATGCCAATTAGGGCTTTGTATCTGGTTATGAATTTCTATTCCGGATGCTTCCAGTTTTGGTTAATTTGACTGAAATTTGAAAGTTCTGTGATGGGATAATTGTTTCTTATTTTTTCCAGGAAAAATATAAACTAATCAGAGACTGCATTTCTGGGCATATATATGATTCCAGTCCTGTTGATTTTACAAGTGATTTGGGAACAAAATTTGTCCTTCATCCGGCAGTTCTGAAAATGTCTGAACCACCAAGGTTACTGTCATGGCTTGCAAGAGGGTTTGCTTCTGGTCTGGATGCTCTTTTCCTAACTAGGTTTGAGGCGCAGCGTGCTGAGTACTGGCAGACTCTCTACTCCTCAGTTGTGAGTTTTCCTCTCCAAATTTTATCCGCTCATAGTTTCATTTTCTTTTTATGAAATTAATAGCATGGTTTTTATGCAGAACATGGGTCCATTTCTCATTTTATGCTCAGAAGACGATGATATTGCTCCCTATCAAGTCGTCTGCAATTTTGCTCAGCGTCTGCAAGACCTTGGTGGAGATGTAAAACTACTGAAGTGGAACAGTTCCCCTCATGTAGGTATGTTTCTAAGATAAGAACTACAATGCTATCATCATAATGAGTTATGTGCTTAGGAAGAAATTCAGAGTTTTAAAATATGGTCTGAAGTTAAGTATCAGAAAATTAGTTGTAAATGCAGCACTAGGTAATATGAACTATTATGAGGTTTTCATTTCCTAAGTTGGTTTGGTTGGAAAAAAATATGTAGTTGTAAACTATGATGCCGGCATGGATATGGCAGGAACACCTTGTATATGGTTGGGACACAGATTTTACACATAAAAAGTGAATTATCGGATGCGATAGAACATGTAATTATTTTGAAGTTTGAACTATCCAGGCATCTTTGGTTGTAAACCATCTATTATTTCTATTTTATAAAAAGAAGATCGAGCACAATTTCACAATGTCTGTATTCTATTTTAATTAAAATTTTGATATTTTCAATGAATATGTAGATTCATTTATCTTGGCCCCCGCAACATTAATATCCTGGTTCCGCTCCTGTGAAAGTGCTCCAATAAGGACATGTTCAATTAAATGCAGTTGGGCTGTATACTTTCATTAGAAGTGAATTTCTTAAATTTCACTTTGTGCATTTTTTTGTTGAGAAAAGCAGTTATTTTTTCAAAAGTAGGAGCCACCTTTCAACTCATTTCAATGGATGATAGGGTTTATTTTTCTCCAAATTCAATACTTTCAGACTAAAATTGCTTCAGATTTGTGCAAAATACGAAATCTGTTTCCCTTTGCAAGCAAGCATCGGATATTCAGATTTCAACTTTTGCTCTTTAAACCTTGGAGGTTTGGTTAGGACTGGAATACTTAGCCTTTTTTCCCCCTGTTAGGAAACGAGTCTTTTTGTCTTCTTTGGTGAATAGGGAGAAACAAGTCCTTTTTGTTGTTATTAGTTTCATAAATGTTAGAATTTCCCTTATATTAAAATGTGATTTGAGTGATATGATATTATGATGCTCTTGTGCAGGTCACTACAAGCATTACCCAGTCGAGTACAAGGCCGCCGTAATCCAGTTACTCGAAAAGGCACCTTTAGTATATGCTAGGAGGATGCAAGCACTCAATAGGGAAAGAATGGGAGGAGCATGCAACAAGATATCTGAGTCGGTCTGCCATTTACGAAAAGCAGCAAAGAGCTCTAATCAAAGTTTAAGAAGAGTAGCTGTCGGACCGAGTGATCACTTTTTCTTGCCTAGCTCTATGGAGTACCATGAAAGTAAAGATGTGGGTTCCATGCAGGCTGAGCAAAAGGAAAGGTTGATTCACCTACAGAACTCCCCAACCCCAAGTATTAGCGCCCACAGTGTTCTTGGAAAGATCCTCTTTGATGCATGTGTTCCCAAGAACATAGAAGACTGGGACATAAACCCCACCCATTCCTTGAATGGGGAGATGATAGGTTCTTCACGCAGACATGGCCCTTTTAATCCCATCAAATGCATGCGTCGTTCAAGGCTATAAGATCTTGACTGGAAATAAATGTTGTGTGGAATGTTGCCTGAGGTTGCGGAATTGAAATGTGCCCACTCAAATTGAAATGAGTTTTTTTGCACCGGAGAAATGCTTTAAAGTGAACTCAGTGTGCCTCTCTGATGCTGTATGACTACAGGTTTGGGTTATTTTGCAGCTCCCAGCTAATGATATTTTCTATATCTGGTGGCCATTTTTGGGATCGAATGTACAGACGTATGAGTTTGTTGCCTAGTAACGTCCATTTTGGAAGCAAGGAGAAGCATAAATAAGGCATTTTGTTGTAGTAGTATATGTTTGAGTGTACTTGTAGTATCCCTTAGATCATTGATCATAGGTGTCTGTGGGCACCGAAAAGCGCCAATAACAGGCCTGTGCACTCACTGTACCAAAACGAAGTTCTCGTTTAACATCCCCTACATGTATGCTAAACTTCATATATGTAGAAATTGCCATTTCTTCCTAGTTCTTTTTCTCTTGTTTGTATTTTTTTTCCTGTATATAACTCTTTTTTTAAGTTCTGTTTGATCTGAAATTAATAATGCTTATGATTGCTTTGCTGTATCTATCTCCCCAGGTGTGTGGTGGTACGGTTTCAGGTCAACAAGCATGCGTGAACCCTGCTCTTATTAGATGGCCTTGACTTATTACAACCCTGGCCCACTGGCCAAAAAACCAGTCCAGAACTGTAGGCCCTTATGTAGGCCAAAAGGGTGCTACCATTTGACTGCCCTGGGAGACTAGCTTGAAGGCAAAGATACCTATTTAGTAATGAACTCTTTGGGATGTTTGTTTGCATGAGAATACATAGAAATTGAATTCATAAGATTCATACTATAAATGACTAAAAATGAAAATCAAATGTGAGTTTTTAGAAAATAAACATCAAATGACATTTCCTTGAAGTTAGAATCAAAAGAGTTAAATACAAAACCTCACATATAAAGTTGTCCATTGCATGTGCTCTCGGCTTTCCAATACCACCTTGTTTATCCTTATGTTTCTACTTGAGAAAATTCCTTTTTTTCCACATCAACAGGAAAGTCATTTTAGTAGCCTTCCTCTAGTGATATGGTTCGATCCAATTTCTCAATGGTCACACACGTATTGTCCTGTGCGATATTTTAGTAGATGTCGTCGTCATTTTATATTATTAACAATTATATAAAAATAATATTTAAATTTACAGTAAATATTTAAATTTTATCTATTCTTATTAAATAAATGTCTGATCTCAAGTAAAAAAAAAAAAAAAAAGGGTTAGATGGGAGGAAGAATTCCACTAGTAATCTGATATGATAGCAAAAAAAATTCTTCAATCCCCACTCCCTCATCACATCACATCATGATGGACATTTATTCATTTATAAATAATCCTCGTGATTAAGTCTATTTATTTATTCATTTATAAATAGTCCTCGTGATTAAGTCTATTTATTTATTTATTTGACGATCCATTTACTGAGAGGGAGGGAGGGCAATGGCGATAGAGACGAACAAGAAGAAGCTAGTGCTGGTGACCGGCGCTTCCGGTTACCTGGGTGGCAATCTCTGCCGTGCCCTTCTCAGAGGCGGCCATTCCGTACGTGCCTTCGTCCGCCCCACCAGCTGCCTTCCCACCGTCGACGACGCCGGCCCACTTGAGGTTGCCTACGGTGACGTCACCGACTACCCTTCCCTACTCGCCGCCTGCTCCGGCTGCCACGTCATCTTCCACACCGCCGCCCTCGTCGAGCCCTGGCTTCCAGACCCTTCCAGATTCTTCTCTGTAACATTCTCTGAACCCTCCCCTCCCTCTTCAATTCCATATTTACATCTAACCCCAGATTCTAAGACATAATAATAATAATAATAGTAAAAGAGCAGGTGAATGTGGGGGGTTTGAAGAACATCCTGAGAGCTTTTGAAGAGGCAAAGACCCCACAGAAGATCATATATACATCATCTTTTTTTGCTCTTGGACCAACTGATGGGTATGTTGCAGATGAGAAACAGGTGATGGAATCTTTCTAAATTCATGTTATGGTTGTTGGGTATGTTGCAGATTATGAGAAACTGATAAATGGATTGGGTTGGTATATGTGGGGGTGTGGATGTGAGTAGCAGATTCATAAGGAGGAGTTGTTCTGTACAGAATATGAGAAGTCAAAGGCTGTTGCAGATAAGATTGCTCTAAAGGCAGCAGCTGATGGGTTGCCAATTGTGCTTCTTTATCCAGGAGTCATTTATGGGCCTGGAAAGCTCACTGCTGGAAATATTGTTGCGCGCATTGTAAGATGAGATACTTTCTCTCTTCTTCTTTTTTTTAATTCAATGTCTCCCCATTTCATTTCCTTAGCAACCTTAGCAGACTTAAAAACATTGTCATCAATTTGAATTCTACTTTGCTAAGTAGTCCATCAATCTGGGTTTGGCTAAAAGAGTTTTACTTTGCTTATTATAAGAATCCTTTCGAGCTGGGGTCAGCTAAAAGAGTTCTACTTCAACAAAGCTAATGCCACTTGGGGCCAATTTGTTTGGATGGAATTGAATTCCTAGGAATTCTAGAAAATGCATTCTGCAAGTGGTTGAAATGGAAGAAACAAAGGTGAAGATCCATAAATGGCCACCAAATAATCTCTCCTTTTATGGAAAATGTATTAGAGGGAGATCGAAAATCAATACCCAGCCATCACAATCAAATCCTGGGAAAGTTAGGGTTCCCATTTACATTTCCGCCTTATATCCTTCCTCCCTCGCCTCTTTAATAATCCTTTGTTGGAACTGGTTTTACCATGAATTCCTAGGAATTCAATTCCATCAAACATACCCTTAGAAAGGTAGAACTCTTTTAGCCAATCCCAGATTGATGGGATCAGGCTTTGATGCTGCTGCTGCTGCTGCTAGTGATGATATTAGAACTCTACTAGGGTTACTACACTAATGAACAAAGGGAGACATTAAAATGAGCAAAAATGATATTAAGGGTAATTTGACTTAAAGTAAGATTACTAATCAGAATTCTAATACTTGCAGAAGGAGACTGACTTAGCACTGAAAACAGCTTGAAAATGTGTAAATGAGAAGAAATCTTTCATGTAAAATTTGTTCCTTAGCATTTTAGGTAATTTTCTTTTATATATATAACATCTTTGTTACCAAATTACCATCTGTACCATAATCCCATAATCCAAGGAAGGATCGCAAAATTTCTCTTTGCATTAACTAACCTTCTGCTTGTAAGTAAGATAGAAGAGTGAATCAAATAAGGATTTTAGAAATGCCATATATATCACTCTAACAAGAGATTATGGTTATGCCATCAAAATCACTTTCAAATAATTAACAGTTATGGATGACACTAATCCTCCTATAGTACAATAAAATGCATTTACTCCAAGGAAAAATCTTTATTTGTTATAAGAAATTTAATGTTGACTGTTATTAATGGATTCAAAGTTGAGGAATCTCTATAAATGAGGGCTTTACTATCTACATGACATATAAGCTGAATTTTCTTGCTTTATTCATTTTTGGTCTTCCCAGTCATTGCTACTTCATATCTAGCTTCACTTACTAGTTACTATCAATTCTGTGTATACACCACATTGTCTTTCTGGAATTCCGTATGCTGGATAAACTCATTTCTGCTAATTGTGTTTATTCAAATCTTCTTAATTTTTGTCCTTAGATGATTGAACGATTTAGTGGGCGATTACCTGGTTATATCGGCTATGGAACTGACAAAGTATCATTTAGTCATGTTGAGGATGTGGTTAGTGGACATGTAGCAGCAATGCATCAAGGAAGAGTGGGTGAAAGGTACCTACTTACTGGAGAAAATGCATCATTCAAGCATGCTTTTGACGTTGCTGCCATTATCACTGAAACAAAAAGGCCTCTGTTTCACATTCCTTTGTGGATGATTGAGATTTATGGATGGATGTCAGTGTTGTTGGCTCGAATTACAGGAAAACTTCCTCTAATCAGTCATCCAGTATGCTCTAACTTTTAGTTTTAGCCTTCAATTATGTATTTTTATTGTTTCCTGAAAGCGTAGTGCTAAAATTGTGATTCAAATTCTCCCTTTCTATGGGATGCAGACTGTCTATGTTCTGAGTCATCAGTGGGCATACTCTTGTGAAAAGGCGAGAGCAGAGCTGGGATATAATCCTAGGAGCTTGAAGGAAGGTCTGGAAGAGATACTTCCATGGTTGAAAAGCTTGGGCTTGATAAAATACTGAATGAACACTGCTGAACATGTAACTGTATACACACTTATGTGCTGTCTCTGCTGCTCAACTCCGGAGAGTTTTTAGATGAAAAGCACGGGCTTGATAAAGTACTGAAGGAATGTTTTAAACATGTAACTTTATACAATCATGTACTGTCTCTTGTTTTCAACTCTGAAGAGTTTTTAGATGTATTGTTGAATTCATTTATTGTGTCTCTTTATTGATTCGTGCCTCATATATTTGCTTACATTGGCATTTTAATCTTTTGAAGCATACTTACCAAAAAAAAAAAAAAAATTTAAGCACATAGACATGCAATCTGTACATGCATTATTGAGAACAGTAGACCTGGACTGTTGGATGACTACCATAAGAGTATTCTTTAGACATGATAGTTCTCTATTTTGCACCTTGCGGCTCATTTGGACCTCTGTAACTGAGTGCATCTAACTCGGTTTATAATTTATTCTAGGCTTGTGCATTTGGATAACCCGAGCTACCTGTAAGTGATTTTGCTCTTTGCCTTAATAATTACCAGGTACCAGGAAAACAGAGTTACATTTACAGGCAAACTGAATGCAAGGAAACAGAGCTCCAGGGATCGTAACAGGGCCTTTCTGCCTTGGTGTTGAAAGCATCCCATCAATGCAGCAGTTTTATGCAAACAGTGTAATGGAATAGATATCAGAAGGGGCTGGATACCCCCTCTGCCAACCAACACAGAAAAATCTTCCCGGTTGCATGTGTTTTGTAAGCAAATTGCAAGTTAGGAGTGTGGTTGGAAATTACAAATCACTGACAAACTCTTTCCAATCCTGTCAGGGTATTCATATGACAATGGGGGTACTTTTGTTTTCAATTGCCAAAATGAGTCTACACAGTGATGGAACTGGTTGAAATGAACAATCTAATAAATCAAATCTGATTTAAAGTTATCAAAGAACTATGACTGCAGTTTCTATTCCTTTGGAGTGGTTGGTTTTGATCTGTGTTGTTTGTTAATGATGTGCTCATTAGATATGCTAGTTGGCTAACATAACCTTTCTTTATCTTGTAGTCTCTTTTCGGTTTTAGATTTGTATCTTTGTAGATTCCTCTTTGTAGATCCTTCTACAGAAGGATGATGAGAAGTGGTTTATAGCAGGGCCTGAAAATTATGTCTGACATCCTTATGTTCAAATTACTTACGAGCCTAATTTTGAGCCACTGCTGTGCACTATTTCTTTCCTTCCATACTTACATGGAGACATTTACAATGATCGAAATTTACAACTGAAAAGATGCTACAAAATAAGAAAAGTCATGTTAGCCAACTAGCGTATCCACCGCCGAGCATATGCCTTTGATCAATTCCACCTGAAAGCCAGCCAGGGATCTGGTCTCTCCAGTTTGTGTGGCGAGTCGGGCTTGGTCAAGAAACGGCCATTTTGTGCTGCACCCTTTCAATGTTTATGTGTCCAAGCTCCTTTTCTTTTTAGCTTTCTCAAAAATTGACTCTGGAGTTTTGAGTAAAAATTTTCTGAATTCAATGAAAAAATATGCAGGTCAGTCTTCCAAAAAAAAGCGCTTCCAGTTACATGTTTCCCCCAATGACAAATGCATCTTGTCCTGCTGCCAGTCTGTTCATAGCACCCTTCACTCCTGTGCTGCAACAAGGTAACTTCATTTGTGAATGGAAAGCTGAACATTAACAATTGCAGATCTTAAGCCTACACCACTTCAATGGAAGAAACTGATTTGGCAGATCTGTTAGAGTGGGACAAAGCAGATCCCTCTCTTTCTGAAGAATACAATATCAAGGCCTTCACAACGTTACTGAATCTCCTTCTGTAGGTTGGGAACTTCGATACGCTCCTCGTTATTCCCACCACTCTGCGAGCCAATACTAATTAGCAAATTCAGAGAGTATGTACTAAATATTTTATTATTGCAAGGAAAAAGAAATGCTATTTCAACTGTCAATGATTCTTAGAAATATAAACAGTTACTTTTGACTGTAAATGGTTTAATCATGGCCACAATGTTTGGAGATGATAAAGAAACTCCCTTCTCAATTAAAGAAAATAAATGTACTATCATCAAAACAACTCTAATATTATAATTTTTTTCCTAAAAGATTTAAATATCATTGCCACTATATGTAGAATTCAGGTATAATACAAAGTACTGCTCGGGTATTTGTCATGGAATACCTACCATAAGCAATCAGTTCCTTAATTTTGCAACTGATCCAGATTGGTAAGAAACCACCTCTTAGATTCCCACCCAGCAGCAAGGCATACCCATCTGAGAGAGGAAAGTCTATAATGTTCTACACCTCACAAAATGAATGCCTTGCTGATCCAAATGACTAATTTGATGGAATCATACCTTGGATGCGGGATGCTTCTATCTACTGGATTATAAAAAACCTGAACTCCTTCATCAGAAGCCTACAAATAGTTGAGAATGGTTCACAACCTATGACGCCCAAATACACATTCTTTGCCTATTTTGAAGTATCCAGGTATCATGGATGGTTCACATTTCACAATCAACAGAAAAATAAATAAATAAATAAAACATATCGGAAAGATAGGATCCTAGTTGCCGTTGAGGCCCATGTTATCGACACTCTTGAATAAACTATGGATGCTCCAGATTATGAGCACCCGATCGGATCTGTCAAGAACGAGCTGATGACTACTGGGGAAGCAGCTGACCGCAGCCCCTGAGCCCAGCTTGTAGCAAGCCAAAAGTTTGACTTGAACCCCGCACCTCAGCCAACCTTCGTATTTGTTGGTGCTGGGGGACCCTATAAACCACTGTTAAAAAGCAATTAAAACATCTCTTGTAACCACATTATGGACATTTTTAACAGCCATGGAGATAGCTATTATACACATGGAAGGGAAGAAAATGGATTGTAGCACCCTCCTAATAGGCGCTGTGGAAGTAGGTTCTATTGTTTTAAATGTATCAGTGGCGCTCATGCGTGACTAGCACTTTTTTTGTCTTCTTGAGGTTGTTCTTTATCTTATATCAATTTCCAAATCTGAAAAACATATAAGGTTGGCATGATTCTTGGTTATTAATTAGAAGAGATCTCAGAACCCTAATCCTTAATAAAAAATGACTTAGTAGTTGTTATATAACAAGAATATGATACGATCAAAGTTTGTTACCTTCTACTGATGGCCTGAATCTGAGCAGCCCTCAAGGCATCATCAGGAGCTATAGAGCCATTGTTCCAAGCCTCCATGCGTTCACTGTTTCTAAAAAAGAGCGTGATCTTCTCCAAGTACCTCACCTCAGCCTCTTCTAGCCCGATGACTTTGATCTGTTCCTTTAAAACCACCACAGGATGGAAGAACCAATCCAACAGCCGGTCTTGAGGGCGGTTCAGGTGAGTGACTTCAACACCATCTGACAGCATTAATCCGGCTGTTCCCGCCTTGATTGAGTTGAGTAGGAAGTGCAGGAATGTATAAGAAGGTAGGCCAAGGCCAACAGTGGTTTCCTGCCCACTTCTTCTCACTCTCATCCACTCATCAAAGTCAGCCATTGTTATTACATTTGCATCCACCAATTCCCTGCCCCTCATTTCACATGATCTCGTCATATCTCCCCATATCTGTAACATTGAAATAGGATTTGTATCCAGTTATATAACAGAAACAGGCCCCTTTCACATCCCTAACATTCATTCACATTAAAAGTAGAGTATATAGTTAGGAGTAACTAATATTGAGTTCTAGGAAACTAAAAAATACGTTCAAATTTTTTAAAATTGTGTAAAAAACAGAAAATAATTAACTAAGTAAAGCAGGAGGTTTTTGAAAATTTCCAAAATACCTAAATCTCTAGATCCATTCAAATTGACTGAGTTCTGATTTATGATGATAGCTCATAATGTTCGCAGTTTACATTGGACAGATATGTATGTGTCAGGTATTTTAGGCTGTGACATGTTTGCCAATTCGTTATCTGTTTCCAGCATCCATATGCTAGCTACATGATTAATTTTTAGCAATCAATTAGTCTTACGCCAGTTTGTTCACATTTATTTATCAGAATTTGAACAAAGAGTTGTACTGTAAAGTTTTTTAGGGGAAATGGCTAGTTTTACTTCCAAACAATAAGAACTGATCTAGACTACGATCAACACATCAGGTTTCTTTTTTTGTTTTTGTTTTTTTTTTCATTCATGTTCAAAACAGAAAATACATTTAGAGATGATTCAAAAAATTAGAAGAATTATTCTGAGTGGAATAAAACTGTTCTTAGTGTACTGGGATACAAAAATATACCTGCACCATTTGCACTTCTTGTATTGTTTCTCTAATTGACCTTGAAGGAGCTAAGCTTGGCACAAGCATTGCCGGTGCATCTGAGCTGGGCTTGCCTGTTGTATTACTAGATCCGATTGAAAGTTCTGATGAGTGAGGAGCTTTTTTCTTTCTGTACCGGGGCCTGGCTGAGAGCAATGAAATGTCCACCATTAAAAAAATAACTACAAACACACAACACATAAGCCAAATGGTCTCATGGTCTACTTAATGAGATCAAACCAACATGTTCAATACTCTATAGAAATTAATTTGAAGAAAGAAATAATTGGAAGAATGATTACTTAGGAAATATAGACCCCTCTCTCAGATAAAGAAAATCATTTGTGTACTCATCAAATTCTGAAACCATGGCAATTACATAAGCAACACCTCTCTGGAATGATCTTTCCTGTGCCAAATAATAGACAGGCTTTAAGAAAGGATGAAATGCGTGAGATATGATATAAGGCTTATTTTGGGATATCAAAACAAGAAATTAATGAAGTTAGCATTGACCTGATATGCAATGACGGATCCATACAACCCTACAAAGACACTCAAGAAAATAGCCAGCACAATGCTCCCAATTACCACAAGTGGCCACAGAAAGACTGCCAAACCAGCAACTGGCACACAAGCAGTTTCAAGAAATGGACCCTCTCGGCTTACAAGATCATGTAACAATCTCTGCCAGCCCTTGAAGAGCATGTATGGACTCTTTAGCACAGCTATAGCCGTGTAAGAAGGGATCTCCACAATCAGGCCTATCAGTCCCACGGAGAGAAATCCAGGCACCTCCACTAACCTACAATAAGTTTTAGCAGTCAAAACAGTGAATAATTATTAATGGATTCGCATCTTTACTATCGAATTGCATCAGCAATAATTTTGAACCAATCTTATTGCACAATTCAATTTTTTTCATTGAATGGTTAGATGTATGAATATAATTATATATGCATCATACTTCATGGTGTGTGTTTCCTCTGTGCCAGAGCCTTGGCGTAACTCTTTCAGGTACTGCGGGTACGAATGGTAGCAAAAGTCAGCAAAGTCTCGGACGACAGTGCAACTCCCTTTAATGGTTCCCCATGTTCCATCCTGGCCATTAGACGATGGAATTACTCAAATAAAAACAGTTACAAGTCACAATCAATTAACTAAACTACTTGAATGAAACAGCTATGGCATATTGAAAGTCTACCACAATGCAGTGTGAGAACTTCTTCCATTCTCCATCATCCTGTCTGAAGGCCTCAAAAGTCGACAGACATGGCGCAAAGAAACCGTAACCGACTGCAACAATGACACTACCAGCAATGCTGAGACCCAACCAAATACCAAACAGCGGAGGCAGAGCAAATAGCAGCGCAAATTTTAGTGCCGCATCGAATCGGTTAGTTCTACATAAACCAAATTGATTAATCAATCACACCAGCCTATAAACTGAACTAATTAATGAGTCACACCATCCGAACAAAGAGAAACAGAGAACTCAGGTGCTTGTGTACAGGTGCCATTTCAGCGGGAATGATATGGTTCCACCAGTGACCACAAGGTAAACAAGAAAATTGCATGTCATGCCAGTGTTTGTGATTTAGTAAGTCACATTTGTCAAGATTACAAACTCTTTTTTTTTTTTATATAAACTTTTTGGATTATATGTTTAGTCCAACATCCTTATCTGAAGGAAGTCATCTAAGGGCTTTATATCTAAACACCTAGTGTATTGACATGAGCAAAGTGAGATATGGTGACATGTTCACTTGGTAGCATTAACAATGAAAGAGTGTTCTGTTCTTTTTTCTAAAAATATTTGCTGTCAATGATTTTTTTCTTTTAGAAAAAAAAAAAACTTTGATGTGCATTTAGAATCTCAGATTCTATAAAACCTATAAATGGAGGAACTGTAAGATGTTTGGCAGAGAAAATTCTGAGTTGAGCCAGAATAAGCACAGATGAAACCAACCTTCTTGAAATTCAGAACTTCCCATCTGGTGGGCACCATCAAGAATGATCAGCTCCAAAAATTTCCTCAGTAAATTTCAGCCATGCAATCATCAGAATTATTTCTTATTAAACATGGCACATCAGCCCAAACGCTTTCAGGCCACCAGCTGAACAAGATCAATTGTTAGAGGAAAAGTTGTTCTGCTTGAACCAATCCCAACATGCCCACAAGATAATATCCTGGACACCCTAAAATAGTATCATTAGGTGGAACAAAGAAGCATATATGATATATCATTTGAGAATCATATAATTAGAGCAAATTTTCGACATCCTATGACACCTACATATCCATATATTTTACATAAATGTTGAAAATGCAAGCATATATGAAGGCTGCTATGATTCTTCAGCACCAAAACATTCTTAATGAATTTAAACAACCAATTTAGGACCAAGATCCTAAAGTTCGGATTGAGGAAATAACAAATAAAGGGTGGTCCAAATGCGATTCTTACTTCACAAGAGCATAAACAGTCCAAGCAACATGAGCGGGAAACAGCCCCAAAATCACTGCAACATTCCCAACTATCATCAACAAACCAGCAACAGGACCCACCAAAAGAGCTGCAATATGGGGGAAAAATCAGAATCCAAGAAAAAACGCATCCCCAAAATCACATAAGGATTAAAAAACAAACGAAAACAAAAGAAACCCATCTTCAGATTCCTCAAGATACGGAGAAAAAAGACAAAAAGAAGATCTGGGTACTTCAGACTCCTCAAGAAATGGAGAAAAAAAAATACAAAACAAAAATCTGGGGTACCCTTAAAAGCTCCAAGAACGAGAGCAGAGCAGAAAGCAAAGACGACGTAGAAGGTCTTCAAACAAGCTTGAATTGCACCCAACATGTCGAAGATGAAAATAAGAAGATCAAAGCAGCCAAGAAGTGGAAAACCATCCAATGGAAATTCGGTTTTCAGAGCGATATAAGGAATACAACGGTCAAAACGATCGAAAGAAAGCGTAAGGTTTAAGTAGGCAAGGACATTTCTACTGACCCCGCCAACAAAGCACAACTTATATACTAAAAACAAGTATATAAAAATAGATGAAGCAAATGAGAAACGAAAGCGACAGAAAAGTAAACATCTCCATAAACAAATGCATCATCAACAGGGCTGAAACAGAATTGTATAGCTGTGTTTCTTTATAACTCCTCCTTTTCTCCCCCTCCTTCTTTGACTTTTCTTATAAGTTTTGAGGATTCTCCTGCTTGTGTGAAATGGGAGTTGACATTGGCAACCTACCGTTTCTCTACTTCTCTTCTGGTTTCTAGATGTGGAAGGAAGATTCATATTTTTGTCCTTATCTTTCAAAATGAAGGGGGAACGTACGTATCAAAAGCTGGTTAAATATCTTATTTTCTTCACTGGGCAAGGAACCATTGAACACAACAGGACAGGCCTGATTCATTCAGAAGAAGGCTATGAATTCCAATGCTCATATAGGTGGGGGAAGAAAACAGAATAAAAACGGAATAAAATCTTATCATTATACGTTTGCACGTTGTGGTTTGACTTTTAGAAGTATTTCCAATTTTCCATGACTCATTGCCTGTTCATTTACATGGGTTGAGGAGTATAAAAAAAAAAAGGGAGGGGTGTGTGTGTGTGTTTTTTTTTTTTTTTTCAAATAATGAATAAAGTAAAAATGAAGATAATTAAAGTAAAAAAAAAATTTATAAAGTTTACTTTGATCCAAGCTATCAGACTTAGTTGTAGTAAAAAAAAAAAAAAAATAAGACACCAAAAAATAAAAGGTTAGTGGTGCCTGCCATATTCCAACTTTACTTTTTCCTACATGATTTCTATCTAAATAGTAATGAAGTAAAAATGTCAAATTATTACTACTTCACTTTTAACTTCACCATTTCAATCCAAACTACAATGAGGTAAAGATGTCACATTATGGTCTACTTTTACTCCTCTTTTACTTCTTTTGCTAAACAAACCAGCCCAAACACCACTTAAGGACACATTTATGCAACCACTCTTTTTCACCGAAAACAAAAAACAAAAATACTTTTTTATAGTGAAAAAAGTTGTACTTTTGGTGTATCCCTTTTCCATGAGGAAAAGCCAAAGCCAAAAAATCGAACTAAATTTTTTTCGATTATGCAGAAAAGTGTTTCCCATGAAGGGTTGCAATAGGTATCATGCGAAATGTGGAAAAGGAATTGGTTTTCCACTTCCTGCTCAAATCGTCCGCTTCCCACATAAGAGCAGAAGCACGTCACCAATGTGAAGCCAGTGAGCAGTCGCTCATCTTCAACGTGTCTTTTTTCCCTTATGCTTTTCACAAGCCATTTTAAAAATATCCTAACTAAAACCCTTTTTTGGCCTTATGGGCCTTTTCATAATTAAAAGCCCAAAAGGCCCTTAAAATGACTCCAACCAAACACACTTCTTTTTATATCTTCTACATCTTCTTTTTATAAAATTAAAAAAAAAATAAAAACTATATCTTCTATTTGAGAAGCATAGTTGAGAACTAGATTCCACCAGAGGGGAAGTATTAAAAAGTATTTAGGCTGCCTCTACTAATACCTCGAGGATTTGGTAGGAATGGCTAGTTAAGAAAATTTAATATGGGTATTATAGCCAACTGGTTGTAAGTTCGAATTCCATGAAGAACAACTCAGCATGTAAAATATAAAAGAAAAGTGTTTGTTGCCAAAAGTACGTTGATCAGGTTCCAACCGAGGAGGAGTGTTTAGAAGTGGGTTTCACCCGAGTAAACGTGTTGAAAATTATTTACGCTACCTCGTACACCCACCCAAGAAAAAGTGTTCAGAAGTAAATTCCACTCGAGGAAAAGTATTAAAAAATATTTACATTGCCTCTAAATAACACACTGGATTTTAGTAGAAAAGATCATCTTCCCATCTTTTCTTTATTTCTTTTAATTCCTTCGTACTTTTAGCTTATAAAAAGTAAAGGCATGTAGCATAGGTTATCAAGTTAGGACCAAGTTACAACCAGGAATGACGCAAAGGGCAACATTGCCAATAGGGTGGCAGCCTAGTGGAGTCCATTCCAGGGCCCAATTTGGTATCAGTGGGACAACCTAACCACTTAGGGATCCTTACCACTTTGGCCTCTGGTGTTTCTCTCCTATTTGGCCTCATTCTACACTTGTGTGGATTGTGCTATTATATAGAATTTCAAATTCTCCAAAAATTATTTTGGGAATTCATCAATTCTCCTCTTGGGTAGAGCATTCAAAAACTCCAGCAAAATACAAAGATATTAGAATTCCAAAATTTCCAATGGACATAAATTCCAAACTACCAAAATTCAAATAAAAGAACAATCCTCGGATTTAAGATTTGACTTTTTTGAATTGTAGCCCGCTGCCCAAGTCACAATATTAACTTCTACTTACCTTATCAAGTAAATAAAAAGTAAGGCAAAATTAGCGAAATATCCCTATAAGTCAATGTATTCAGCCTCCAGTCCAAGGAAAAACTTATTAAGGCTTATGGTCCACTCAGCTAGACTGTTTGCAGCCATAGGTCCCTGCATCCACATGTTCTCATTTTTTAGGACTAAATTGCCCTTTCAACCATTTTAGGCATAAAATTTCGAAATTTCAAAATTTATATTATCCCTCTTCTTTTGCAACGAGCCTATGTTTTATAGTGTTGGTTTGTACTGATTTCTGTACGTCTTCTTTGTTCTAGAAAAGAGAAGGTTCCGATCTTGAGGGGGGCACGCTGATCGAGAGTGGGGATGAGGGAGGAGAGATCGAGCGGGATCCGTCGAAACGCGGGGGACACTGTCGCACCCACCTGCACCCGTCTCCCATGTCTTCTTCCTCTTCTCCTTCTTCTCCACCCCCTCTATAATCTTCTGCCCCCTCTCTCTCTCTCCTTCTTCTCTCCCTGCCCCTCTCTCGTTTTCTTTCTCCTCCCTACTCCCCGTCTTTCTGCTCCCTCTTCCTCTCCTTCTCCGCCCTCTTTCACTCCCACCGTCTCCCCTGTCCTTTTTCCTCTTCTCCTTCTTCTCCACTCCCTCTCTAATCTTCTGCCCTCTCTCTCTCTCTCTCTCTCTCTCTCTCTCTCTCTCTCTCTCCTCTCTCTCTCTCGTATTCTTTCTCCTCCCCGCTCCCCGTCTCTCTGCTCCCTCTTACTCTCCTTCTCCGCCCTCTCTCGCACCCCTATCTTCCCTCTCTTGCCAGAGATCTTGGTGCACTGGGCCACACAGGTCATACTTCTAACAGAAATTCGAAGATCGAAGAAGAAGGGTTCTTGGAGAGGAGGGATCTCGGTACTGGAGTTCTCGGTCTCACTGGTTGCTGATCTTCATCGGTGTTCGTGCTAATCGTCGCCGGAATCCAGTCATTGCCAGAGAAGGAGTGTCGCTGCTTTGCTTCGCCAGACTGCAAAACTGGCACCCCTGATCTCAGCCGCGTAAGAAGATCGAAAAATAGTAGCGCAGGAGAAGATCGGAGGAGAAAATAGTAGCGCAGGAGAAAAGAGTAAGGCAGCAAGGTTGTCTTCATCTTCTGGTTACAGAGACAGTAGCCAAGTTGTGTCTGGGGAAGGAGACCTGGGCAACCCAGGCCAGGCTAATTACAGGTCCAAGTTCAGGTCAGGTTGACCTGATACACAGCATTACCCAGTTCCAGCCATAGCAGCAATCCAGGTGATCACATTAGGCGACCACAGCGATGGGGTTTTGATCGATTAAGAAGGAAGAAGGCCTGCCGTTCTTGTTGTAGCTTCCACTGTAGTTTTCTTATCGTTGCTGAATGTAGTCAACGCGTAGCTTCACTAAAGAATGAAGGCAGCAGGGGTGTTATATCATTTTTGACAAATCTGTATGAGTTTTTATGAAATTTATCTGAGTTTTTGTCAAATTTATCTGAGTTTTGTCAAATTTATCTGAGTTTTTATCAAATTTACCAATTTTCTGTCATATTTATCTGAGTGTTGTTCAAATTTATCTATTTTGTCATATTTCTTTGTATTTTTGGTAAATTTATATGTGTTTTTTTCAAAATTTATCTGATTTTTGGTAAATTTATCTGAGTTTTGTTCAAATTTATCCGAGTTTTGTCAAATTTATCTGAGTGTTGTTCAAATTTATCTGTTTTCTGTCATATTTTTTTGTATTTTTGGTAAATTTATCTGAGTTTTTTAGCAAATTTATTTACGTTTTTTGAAATCTATATGCGTTTTTTAAATTTATTTGCGTCTTTTGAAATTTATTTGTATCTTTTCAAATTTATTACGTTTTTTGAAATTATTGTATTTTTTAAAATTTATTTTCATTATTTTAAATTTATTTGTATTTTTTGAAATTTTCTTTCGATATTTTGAGATTTATTTGAGTCTTTTGAAATTTATTTATATTTTCTGAAATTTATTTGGATATTTTGAAAATTATTTGCATCTTTTTAAATTTATTTGCGTTATTTGATTATATTTTTTTTAACTTATTGCATTTTTCAAAATTATTTTATTTTTTAAAATTTATTTTCGTTATTTTAAAATTTATTTGTGTGTTTTTAGAATTTATTTGAAAATACGGAGATTCCATTAATCGAAGGCAACTAAATGTTAGTTGGCCATTATTAATGGGTATCCCACCAATCATGGATTATGATTTAAAGAAATGGTAAACTAGACATTTCATATATGAGAAAGGGTGGGATAGACCTTTGACTCTATGACTTTTTTTTGTGGATCTAAGGCCATAAAATAAAATATTCAGAGACTCGCCGAATACCACATAAAGTAATGCCAGCAAGTTTGCAATGTCTATGCACCAACGGGTGAAATTTTTGGCTACATACAGATGTCCCAAGCTAAACGTTAGGGCTTATTTGCGTAGTAGGAACTGTACAGTTTTTTTTTTTTTTTTTATCTCATGCAAAAAAAATCCCACAAAAATACAGATATTCTATGGAGAGTCTTGCTGCACCGAACAATTAAAAATAGAGACCCATAAGAATATTACCACCACCTCTGCAAATATCCCCCCAAATCCCGCGACAGATCATGCACAGAAAGCTTGCTTTTCAAGAAAGAAAGTCCAATAAGGTTCAACCCACTTTGTGGGTGCTACAAACAATACCAAATTTTGGCAAAAGATTCATACAATATTGATTGATTACATATGATATAAATTTAATTTAATTCAAAGTCGTTATCATAATGATATCATCAAGAAAATGTAAAGCAGGCACCTAAGTTATTGCTATTCAACCTATTGATTTATTTTAAACTCTTTTCAAGAAATGATTACAGTAGCTATAAAATAATCTTCCAAAGTTGTTTTTATCCAGCCGTCAACTCTATGTATAGGTAAGACTGCTAAAGTAGACACTCCTGTTTTGGAAGGTCAGATCAGACGACTGAAGACCATCTGAAAGAAGAACCTTCTAATGGTGTGGTCAAAGCCCCATTAGCAGCCAATGTTGGTTTGTTTGAACTTTGAAGCCTGATGAATGAATAACGGGCTATTGTTATCTAAGAAAACAATCAGTGTATAGAATAGGACAGGGATATGTGTATAATGTATGTAAAAAAAAAAAAAGGGCACAATGATGGAGCAGTTGAAGTTAAGATCATCTTGGATATGCTGGATTTCTTGGGCATTACTCGATTAAGACCCCCTATCCATCTTTCATTTCTTTTATGTACTAACTAATATAATGTACGTAAGAAGATGGGGATTGCAGTCAATGGGTAGCGTCAATCGGATCCTTGGTGCACCTAGATCCAAGCCCAAGATGGTTAGGTCCTAGGTTTGGAACGGTATGGAGAATGGCATAATCAGGGGAGGACCATATGTTACAAAAATTAAAGAGCATAAAACCCCCAATAATCTATTGGGGTTTTTTCAGAAAAGAAAGAAAATTGTGGTGGGAAGGAGCCATGGCTCCCCCTTGCCTCACCCTAGTTCCACCCCTAGGTTCAGAATATGGAGCCCACCTGGGCTCCCTTTAGGGTTGTAAATGGGTCGGTTTCGGTCCGGGGCCATGGTGGACCGTTAAGGAGAAGGTGGAACTGGCTCCGGACCTGGAACTGTTTCAAAACCGATTTCTTAGCTCCAGAACCATATATGAGATGGGTCTGGATCCAAGTCCGGGTCTAGGTAGAGAATCAAATTAAATAAAAAAAATATAATTATTATTATAGATTTTCGAAAATTGAGGTAATATGTCGGGTCTCGGGTCCACTGGTCTGAACCAATGTGGAACCGGACCCGGACTCATTTACTTATCGGAGCCTAAATAAGGACCCAGACCCGGTTTTTAACGAGTCGGAACATCCGGATAATCGGAGAATCGAGTACCGATTTACATCCCTAACTCCCTTATCTGAATTCGGCTACCAATTGAGAATGCAGAATTTGACATTCATCCAACAACATCTAATGGCTTTGGATTGGAAAACTTTAATGCGATCAATACCTGTATTGATTGATTCCTTCTCATTCTTTGGGGCAGTTACTATAGAGTCTAAAACCTCTAAAATTTTGAGGCTACAACATCCAGACCAATCCATCAACATGACTGATCTAGATGCAAATGTCATGGTAGATGGATGCAATCGGTGCTAAGGAACTGAGCCAAACTGCACTCCATCAAGAGCTGGGCCCGCTGTTAGATTAATCAATGCAAACATCACCAATTGACGGTAGACACAACTACAATTAAAAATTTAAAATGATCATCTATCTCAACTAAATGTGTGGACGACTTGAGTTCACAGGTGGGCCCTATTGATGATTTATGGGGCAGGCCTGAGAGAACTCTACCAGGAAGGCACACCTTTAATCTAGGCTCGGATGACATGACACAAATGTGAGGGTGTTCATGGGCCAGGTCGGGCCATGCCAAAGCTTGGCCAGGGCCCACTAATTTAGAAAGTAGGCCTAGTATTCAGCCCCATGAACCTGATAATCAGGCCCACCCAGGTACAGTCCATTTGAAGATTATAAATGTCCCGTCATGCTAATCAGGGCTGTCAATCGTGTCGTGTTAACAAATTCAGATTATGGGTTAACGACGAATTCATGTTAAAATCACATCAATCCGTACACGACCCGCTAACTTAACGGGTCAAAAAATTCAACCCGAACACAACCCGTTAATTTAACGGGTTACCCGAACCAACCCGTCAACCCGTTAACCCGTTAAGTAATTAAATCATTTAGAAAATTAAAAGAAAATCCATACAAAAATACATAAGGAGAAAACTATATAAACCACACGAAACTGAGAGGATCTCAAGTGGATCCCACCTAAAATCCCACTATAAAACAATAAATCTCAATTTCTTCTTTATGAATATAAATTTATTATAGCTACACTTAGGGAATAAAAAAATTTTAACTGGTTAAGCGGGTTGTTAACGTGTTACTGGTTTAATTCGTACACGACTCATTAACTTAACGTATTAAGGGGTTTGACCCGTTAACGATCTGAACCCATTAAGAGCTCACTTGAACCCATTAATATCGTGTGGGTTTGTGTCGTATTCGTGTGGCATTTTGACGGCCCTAATGCTAGATATGTCACACCGAGTTGGCACACATGGAACCAAATCCGACTCATTTAACGACCACAATCCAAAACAAGCTCAACTCATGTTAAGAACGGCTATTTACCTTAGTGATAATGAGGTTAGTGACTCTTCAAGATTCGAATTTTGAGTACGTCATTTTTTTTCGTTAACTATCTTACCGTGTGTCAGGCTCGCTTGGGTGTCAGCCTGCTAGAGTTAAAATAAAAAAATAAAAAAATAAAAAAATAAAAACTCAACTCATGTAAACTCAGGCTGGCCAGGGCCAAATTAGCACCCCTACCTAGAATCTAGATAGTATGTGCGTGACAGGTAGAGCATTTTAATATCCGTTCGCACATTTGTACATTTGAATTTAAATTTCTTACTGTGATAGCAATCATTTCCACATGTTTTTATCCTTGTGAACCATATCTACACTCTTCTAGTATCACTGCGACAATTGTAGTCCATCACATCCTCTAAGGCCCACTTTGATTAAAGTCCAATCAACCGTTTATTTTGCATGTTATTGATCCAATGATTGTTATCAATCATATCTCTATCATGTATAAATGGGGTTACAGTGGGTGGGCCACACACAAGTCAGTGGAACTATTATTTTAGAACAACCAGTTCCACTTTCACCATTATTTTAGTCTTATTTTTCAAATCTTTCGTTTTGAAAAGGGAATTCCAACGGTCGATTTTCCCACCATAAATAACTCCTCTGTTCATGGACCATCTCTCTCTCTTTCCAAAAGAGCAATTGCTTTCTTCCTTCTATAAAATCCGCTTTCTTTCTATCATCTTTTACAAGATCTCTCCAAACCAAGCACTGGGTCTTTCACTGTTTGGAAAATGGCAGTAGATGAAGGGTCATATGAGGATTGCCGAAGGAAGAGATTGGAAGAGAACAAGAAAAGAATGGAAGAGCTCAAACTCACTCAGCTCTCCCAGACACTGAAAAATGCCTCCCCAAAACCCTCTCCTGTCTGTTCCTCTCTCATTTCTAAAGATTTCTGCTTTTTTCAAATCTATTCGGTTCTTGGGTATGTTTTCTTATACGGCTTTGTCAGCAGGTAAAACCCGGGAAGCCGCGGACTCCTCGAAAAGAAATGATTGAAGTAGAAGTTCGAAGGTCCTCTCGTGTTGCCAAGCGACCGGCTCCTGATTATAAGGTAGTGGGTCACATTAATTGCATTGTTCTCCTCTTATTGGTGATGGATTTTCACTTGTCAGTAGTTTGCTTGCATAAAAGGGAAAGTATATATGCGGACGTGAAAGGGGGGATGGAAATACCATTGCTCTGTAAAATGATAGCTGAAAACTGGAAGAAACTAATCTCTGAAGTAGTAAAGATTGTGTTTAAAGGGGAAGATATGGTAATGGGTTGGAAGAGGCTGAAGTGAGTTGATCCATCTGGTTTTATTTGAGGGTCCTAGAAATATTGGGAGCAATGTGTAGGATGGTAGTAGCATCATCCTAGTACCATTATTCTTTTCGGTTAAATGAACCAGTAGTGCAAAACAATTTGGAGTTCTCTCTGTTTTGAAGCAGGGCTATCTTGAGAGAAAATCTATTTTTTCTGGCTAGAATCTTGACTGCATTAGGGCCATTTAAATATATGTAGAACAGAATAGTTACGGATTTACAGTGTCAGGTTATAAATAGAATGATTTGCTATTTATGTTGTTTGTGAAGAATATACATGATATAAGTTGAACTGTTTGGTATTTTATACTGGGTTTAAGGCATTTTTACGGATGACTACCTCTTAGATCCGGCTTCCATGAGCTAACGACGAAACACCTAAAATGTCACTAGAGTCGCTTGACTTGGTCTCTTTTCATTTTTTTTCTCAGTCCTACCCTTATCCCACAATATCATGGGTTTTAGTAAGTAAAAAAAAACAAATGAATGGCTAAAAATAGCAAGGAAAATGTGATTTTTCATTTCACTAGAAGTTGATTGGAAATCAAAATTCATATTTGGTAATCAATCATTGGTTTTTAAATTTTCATTTAAAACCTATAACATATTGGGATAAACCAATGATATCATGGGAAATATTAATTAGTTTATAAACTTTAATGGCTACAACAGTGAGAAAAACATGATCTTTTTTTCTTTATGTAAATTGATTTTCTGAAATCAAAATTTGCATTTTCTAATCAGATATTGGGATCTAGTGAAAATTTTTATAGAGTGCAATTTCTTTGATTGATTTCATGGAGAAAAGCCAATGGCTATTTATAAGATTACAACCAAAGATAAGAAAATCTAATCATACCTCTATAATAAGAAACCTAATTAAGACAAGAAATAAAAATAAAATATGATTCTAGCTAAATCCAAATCTATTATAAATAAGAATCAAATATGATTCTTGCCAAACCCAACCTTATCTAAAAGAATCTCTAATACTCTCCCTCGCAATCACATGGTCCTTTAAAAAAGGATCGATTGGTGACCATAAAAATAACCTGTTGATTGATTCACTTCTTGCCAAAATCATTCTCTGTCCGTAGAGTCCATCACTGTCGCATCCGCTTTTTCTCCTAATATTTGAACTCGCGACCGGTTGGCTCTGATACCATATTAAATCCCTATTAAATTCTTAGCCTAGGAATTTAATATGGTATCAGAGCCAACCGGTCGCGAGTTCAAATCCTAGGAGGAATGACTCGGCGCGAAAAAAAATATGCATATCACCAAAAGTGCGCCGATCGGGTTCCACCTGAAGGGTAGTGTTGAGGAGTGGGCTCCACTCGAGGGGAGTAGAAAAATATTTATGCTGCCTCTTCTAACACCTCGATCTTTTGGTATGAATGGTTAACAAAAGAAATTTATTATCTAGTGCTTCCTAAATTATATTTTGAAACTTCATTAAAAAATCCATGATATGATGGGAAATATTAGTAACATAAAATATAGAATAACTAACTAAGACAGTGAGGAAAACATGATTTTTTCCTTATAACACCAATTAATTTTTTTAAATCAAAATTCACATCTTATAATCAATCTTTGGAATCCAGTACTTCCTCCATTATCTTTGAGATTTTAACCATACATTTGCCCTTACACTTAACATTTGCCCCTAAATGGTCAAAGTTTAAATATTTTCCGCAAAGATGTTCGTAAATAAATGTGCGATATCGCATAATTCAATATGTGCGATATTGAACGGCGCACATATTGAACGGCCCTCGGATATTGCATAGTGCAACATGTACGCTATCACATGGCCCTAGGGTATCGCACAAACATCTCTGCGGGAAATATTTAAACCTCAACCGTTTAGGGGCAAATGTTTGGTAATAGTGCAGTTTTACATTCAAAATCCCTTATTTGTTTAATTAAAAAAAAAATGATATCGTAAGATCGTCAAAAAGGGGAAAAAAGGAGAAAAAAAACATCTTTAAGTTCCAATAAAACCCATCGTCAATTCATTTATTTAGGTGACACACGATATTATGGTCTAAGGGTAAGACCAATGTCTTGGGTTAAGAGTAAGACCTACAGAGGTGAAAAGAAAAAAGATCACAGTCACATGACTTTGGTGGCATTTTTTGGTGTTTTGTCATTAACAAGTGGAAGACGAGTTTAAGAGTAATTAATTCATAAAATTCCCTGGCATTTTTAGATGTTTTCTCACGTGGATCTTTTTTGGCATATGCATTGTTGTGTCTAAGTTCTATCATCTATGAAATCTCTCACTAAAATACATTTTTAATGGTTCATTTTACCATTATGTTTTGAAATAACATGAGCCCGCCATCCTTCCTGCAACTAGATTCTACCATGGGGAAATAGATGGTAAGGCACCCCCAACAGAATAGATCGAACCAGTTGTGCCAACAATGCAAAAAATTTGACGCGAATATGAACATTTATTACAAAAAAGAGGCGCGATATACATCAATTAGTAGGGACCATATTTCCAGTTTTGTTGATGTCATACTTTGAAAAATAGTACAGGACTGGAGAGAATGATCAACTCATTGCTCCCCTAGCTGTGTAAAAGAAACAGTCACTCTAGTTTTGTAAAAGCTGGTCTTATGACACCTATCTACAAAATTACGAGTAGATGGTTCTTGAATTGAGAAAACACAAATAAGTTCTTGCTTTTTGTGTTTTCACAGTTTGGTTAATACTAGAACAGTCCAAGTACCCCAAATATAAGAAATAGAAAATCATTGATAAATGTTCCCAATACTCCAAAAGAGAGTAAATTCCATTAAACCATATCAATTTGGTGTCCAACCTCCCTTATCAATTAAGGATATTCACAATATCATACTTCCTCAACTAATAGGTGTGGTTACAATTTGACCTGCCTTTCATGTAGCGTAAACCATGATTGTGCATCATTCAAATGCAAGCCTTATCAGTTAACACGCTACAATATCACTCTATAAAAAAACACTGCTAGTGTAATCACTAACACGAATGTGACTGTATATACAAACTTTTATATGTCACTGAAAACCATCACGTCTTGCATTGCACTAGTGTTCATCTAATGTTAACAGAAGCTCTTGGAACTGCATACACATTTCTCTTGTTCACCTTGGTTTCTTGCATTGCACACTGGTGTTCATCCCCATTTTCTTGTCTGAAACTAAAGGATTATTGTTTGAGGAGGTCAAGAAAATGACGGACATGTGCAGTTGGAAAGTTGGAATTGATAGTTCATCGCATGCTAAATATGATCATTGATTCATACTAGTATTTTTTAGTGGTCGTCAACATGGTATCAGAGAGGGAGGTTGCGTGTTCAAGTCCCGGGGGTTGTGTTGTGTCTCGGTGCCTTGTTCTTTCCCCCATGGAGGGTGTTCCCCCATGGAGGGTGTTTTGTGTACTTTCCCATACACATCACAGACCTGGGGGTCGGGGTGGAGATGGAGGGTGTTGTTGTGCCCCTTTGATAGGCATTGTTACAGTGTTCTCTTTGAGCTTAAACTTTTAGAGTAAGTGGTTGACAACAGTTCTTAGATCCATGATTTGGGCTTCTTAAGAGTTAAACATCCATTAACATATCTTCATGTCTAATGGAAGTATGTAAGTTACGTGCTTTAAAGTTTTAATTGGCAGAATTAGGCAATGATACTGGCATATTTATCATCATCATCATTTTTATGCCTACCATGTTTGCTTGGCAGTTGTAAATATTTATTATTAGATGACATTGTCCCATATAAATTCTCCTTCAAGTATGGATGTAGTTGAATTGATTCGCTAATTCGTTATTTATGGACAGGAAACAGTAGTTTATTTTGAGAGGCCTAGAAGGTTAGTAGTTAAAACTTAAAAGATACTATACACTTTTTTCTTGAAACAGCATATTACCTATGTGGCATCTACTGTCTTCTAATGGTGATTATTGACTTGTGAAGCTATAAGCGGAGGGATTTACTCAATCGAGTATATGCTTCAGATAAAGCTAGATTTCATGCTATAGAAAGAGCAAATGAAGTTCAATCAAATCTAGAATCTGAATTCCCTAGTTTCATAAAGCCCATGCTCATATCGCATGTGACTGGTGGGTTTTGGCTGGTAAGCATAATCAGTCATCTACACAACCATATATCATTAACAAATTAATAGGAACTAGGTGCATTAATAGATTGACACTAACCTGGTTGTGGATGATAATCATATTTGTTGGTAATATGTCTTCAGGGGCTTCCTGTTCAATTCTGCAAGTCCTACCTGCCAGTACGTGATGATACAGTTACTTTGGTTGATGAAGATGGAGATGAGTACCAGACAGTTTATCTTGCCCAAAAGACAGGATTAAGTGGTGGATGGAGAGGTTTTTCCTTGGCCCATGATTTGGTTGATGGGGATGCTTTGGTTTTCCAATTGGTTAAGAATACAACATTCAAGGTATGTGATGGTTAGGATGGTTCTCTTCTAATGCTCCTTGCTTAATAGTTTTCTGTGAATTTTAGCTTTAATCATTCTGGTAGAGCTTGATATGTTTCATTTGCCTCGTCTAATGTCATTATTGAAATCTAGTATATATGTTTGGGGAAAGGCTTTCACCAGGCAGTACATTTCTTATATGCCCTTGAATTGCGATGGTTTCATTAATTTAATGACATAGGGTCACTACAGCCCCTGATATTATAAACGGTGTATTCAAAACAGAAATCTTTTTTTTCCTTGTTGTGTTGTGTTTTTATTTGTTTGAGCACTTTTGCTCATTATTGTTATCATCAAGTCCCACAATGTTTTGTTACCAGGAAAAAAAAAATGTTCCGACTGCATTCTGAACTCGTTTCTTCATCTTATTGAAATGCCCTAAGCTATAGTACTTATCTTCTACCACTGTCCAATTTCATCTAGGTCTACATAGTGAGGGCAAATGATTCAAAGTAGCAGATGGTCTAAATTGGATTCTGGTGATGAAGAATCAATACAGGTAATTGGCCTCCTTTCGATGCTCTCTTACATATCAATTATTGTTATATTTAATTTTGCCATTTCTGTGCGGGGATATCTTTGCCAAACATGACAGTTCAAATATTTTTATTTTTTATCATTATCGTATAATTAGAGCCAAACACATCAGCTCAAATATTTTTCTTTTCAGTCACTATTGTAAAATTTAAGCTATTTTTATTCACAATATAGGCAAGGAAATACTTTACTGATTCGTACATTATATTATGGAGGGGAATGCTTGCAGTGAAACCACAAATGGTTCTTTAACCACATAGTTACTGTGGAAAAAATGTTCATGAAAACTGTTTAAGCTGCCATGATCAAAATGATGGTCATCTTATTTGATATGAAACGTGAGGGGAGCTGTTTTCTGCAAATGTTGAAACATACCATGCTTTATCAAGATGGACAAGAAGAGAATTTGAGTGGTTAAATCCTTTAAAAATACGGATTTTAGGAACTTAATGTGGGCAAGTATCCTTATTAATTAAGGGGAACAAATATCCCAAGTGTTTACTTCCTCTAGTTCTGCGTTTCAGTTTGCTGCATTATAATGTGTAAGAAGAGCTAAATTTAGCCACATGGGTGAAGTATGATTGTTTATTATAAGATATGCCCTTTCTATGAAAACAATGGCAACGCGCATGCCATCTGTAGGAAATGTGTGCTCGCAAACATGTAGCTAAAAGCTTTTTATTTGTAATGTATGTACATGTTTTAGCTAAAAGCTAAAACATGACCTTTCTATGAAAAACAATGGCAATCCTCATATCATCTATGGGAAATATGTGCTTCCTAACATGTCTAAAAGTTTTTCATTTATGATGTATGTATTGTGCTTTGCTAATTCATAAGCATCTATCGAGTTGAGGGTCGCTCTTCTTTCTTCTTTTCCAGGTAGAATTATTGAAGGGGAGAACTGACGGTCGGTCACCCACAACTAGTGTAATATAAGTATCAACATGCACATGGCATTTTTGTGATACCCTCCCTTCCTAGGTGTTATCATTTTGTTGTGATGTTTGTTTCCATGTAACCTCATTTTTAGTACAATATTGGTTGCTTATTTATCTTTGCTGTTTCAATCTAAGTCAGTAGCAATTCTAACCTGAGTTTATCTATGTAGTTCAATCTTATACCTGGTCAGTAGCAACTGTGTAGCCTGGGTTTCATATTTGACTGTTAATGTGGCTAATCTGTTTTTGTTCAGGTCTTGCTAGCTTGAGTGTGAAGATAGCCTAATAATACCTGGTGAAAAAAAAAATCCCAAAACTGAAATCATGAATCTTAGAAGATGATCTGTTATTGAAATCATGATGAACACAACTGAATAAAATAAGATCTCAACACCTCTTAATAGCTAGGAAATCATAGGTGACAACCGAAGGATATAAGAATATCTTGGGGCTCTCACTTTCCTGAGAGAGAGAGAGAGAGAGAGAGAGAGAGAGTATTTGATTGGACCAAATCTTGTGCTACAGTATGAGCCTCATATTATAGACTAGAATTAATTTATTGAAAGTGTAAGGTGACAAGTGAAGGATATAAGAAGATCTTGGAGCTCTCACTTTCCTAAGAGAGAGAGAGAGACTATTTGATTGGACCAAATCTTGTGCTACAGTATGAGCCTCATACTATAGACTAGAATTAATTCATTGAAAGTGTATTTGATTGACAAATCAAATTTAGCTTCTCCAGTGAACTCTATAATGTGTGGGTAAATTAACAAATTGTGGACTTGCGAACTCAAATACAACAAATTGGCCAATTTCTCTTACTTAAAAAAAAAGGATTTACCTACCATCTATGTGGTGTTGATGGCAGCTAATATTTAATTTAGCATCTAATGGGCTCACTTTGATGTGATCAATCCACTGATAGACATGGATCCTCTTATCTTATACCGGATTTAAATTTCATTTGACTTGGAGTGTAGCACATTATTGGATCGGGTGTGTGTAGAAAACATGGACTATTTATTCTCTCACATGATAAATCTGACTGTACATTCATTACTCAAGTTAAGGTAAAATTTGGATCATTTATTCATTTCTCTATCAATTTTAGGGTGCGATTTTCACCTGCTGGAGGCCCACAGGCGTGGCAGTGCTGGATTTTCAATCTTGCTGTCGTCCTAGCAGGACCTTTGAAGAGGAGACCAAAGACTTTAACTCCAAATATTGCATATGACCACCCTTTTAATCGGAATCCCATTGACTCGTGAACACGCGAGTCTCTCTCTTTGGTGCAATCAGGAGTTGTTGAAATGGATTTGGATGCTAGTCATCTCCTTTTTGCCCTTTTAAATAACTAATCAAACCACTACAACATTCAATACTATATATATATATATTTATATAATAAGGGAGCTCAGTTTTTGAATGCTTGGCTATTTTTTGGACCCTCTGATTTATGTACATGAATCCTAAGGGTGAGAAGAGATTCAAGACCCTACAAAGGACAAGAGAATATGGGAGTGCCCTTAGTTTTCTGTGAAATTACGAAACGTATCATTATCTTTTCCAAGAAGATATGTGAGTGCTTTTAGTTTTCTTTGAAATTATGAAACGTGTCATTATCTTTTTAAAACTTCCATACAAGTAAAGATATGATTAAATATATGGCTATAATTACAATTGAGTGATTGAACGGTGTGGAATTTGAGCCCACAACTTACCAGTTTGCCCTTTCACATATATATGCTGTTTTTTATGGATTGTGGAATCTGGGCTAACTTGGATTGTTTTGGTAGCAGATGCAAACGTGACTTGCATGCAAAGTGGGCCACTCTTGTTTTCAATTGTGGTTAATTAAACAATGGTCCAATTGGCTGGGTTGTTTTATCTAAAAAAAAAAATCCGCTGGGCTTGATTTGAAGCTGATTGATCTGATGGGCTACATAGAAAATTTGGGTTAAATTTGTTAAATTATGGGCGGTGTGGTGTGGGTTTGGTTTTCCCCATATTTTGGACCCTTGGATTTATGTACATAAAGCCTAGGGCCGAGATTAAAAGGGAAATGCTTATTCTGCTGCTAGGGTAACCAAAAATAAAAAAATGTTTCTCTAGAGATTGAGAGAGAAGAAAGAGGGGACGACCTCTTCTTCCACTAATCTCATTATTTTCTCTTTTTCTATGCTTATTATTAGTATAATCCAGACTGGAGATTCTATGTGCTGATCACAGGCAATCATTAATGTTTGTAAAATTAGCATAACCAAAAGAAGATTAGTTGTAAAATTGTGCTCAGAACGTGGTGCGCCTGAAGGCACGGGCAATGCAGGTCATGCCCGTACTTAGCATTGTTATTGTACTAATTGATGATTTATGGGGCAGGACTCTCGTGAGGGTGTTCATGGGTCAGTGGGGCCTACCAATATAGTAAACAGGCCTAAATCCATCCCAAACTCTTAATATTCAGACCCCAAGCGTCATAGCCGGGAGTTGTCAATTTCATTTTGGTCTTCATTTCAGTCTACCCTCCAAAATGGAATATTGGAATTTCAGCATTTTGGCAAAAAAAAAAAACTTCGGACTAATAAGAATTAAAAATATATATACATATAAATAATAGAAATATATAATATAATATAATATATACCTATTAAGAGAAAATAAAAAATTAGTAAAAATTGTACTACAAATGGAAAGAGACCGACGACCCCCATTCATTCCATTTCGAACCATGCTACACAGCCCAGGAAACGCGCCCGGGCTGTGGCACGGTCCCCCCACAGCCCGGGCACGTTTCCCGGGCTGTGGAGACTTTTTCTTCCATTTCGGGTGGATTGAAACGAAAAATCCAAGTCATTCCAGCCGAAAAGAATTGGAATCGACAACTATAAAAGTCATAGCCCATTTAAAATATAAATATCCCGATTCCATCACTACCAGAATTCATGTTAAGCATCAGCCATAAATTAAAGCCCGATCCAATCCCTCCCGTAGGCTTAAAAACACAGAGTTCCAAAGGATCAGTCTCGCCGGGCACACTCTGAGAAAAATCTGGTTGTGTTTCTTTTTTGAACCGTGTAACTCCATCCTGGGGCCTATCAGCGCATAGAAATAATCTAACCTATCAGCGCATAGAAATAATCTAACACCATCCAACATGAATTTCATGCCCGCTAATGATATATTGGAAATTTCAATTCAAAAGGAGTGGGTCAGATCCTCTAATTGAGCATTGTAACGGAAATGATTGGCACTGACGTGACATCACGACTCACCTAATTTCCACCATGGTGCTTAATTATATAATTGGACCCACTCATTTTAAGGTGAGCTTTGAAGATATATGAATGGAGGGGATGACATTCACCCTAAATAGTCCATGTGATCTTTATCTAGGCTCCAATATGGGCTTCCATAAAAAGTGTTATATAGTTACCTAGAGTGTAAAAGCAGCGATAGATTAGAGGATCTGGATTTGGCCAAGTCTAAATGCGGTCCCACCTGGTGGGCCACACAAGGAAGTGGAAATAGTATTTTAATCCATTTTCCTCTTTCTCAAAAAAAACTTATTTTTATTTTTCAAAATCTTCAGTTGTGAACCGGGATTTGGGAAAGTTCCAGCGGGGTCTATTTTCCCGCCATAACGGCATAACTAATCCCTTCTCTCCTGTAATCTGCCTTTCTTTCTACAAAAATCTTTTACAAGATCTCTCCAAAGTCCAAACCAAGAACTGGGTCTTTCAGCAATTGGAAATGGCAGTAGATGAAGGGTCATATGAGGATTGCCGAAGGAAGAGATTGGAAGAGAACAAGAAAAGAATGGAAGAACTCAAGCTCACTCAGCTCTCTCACAAACTTCGAAAAGCCTCTCGGAATACCTCTTCTGTCTGACTCTCTTTCTCATTTCTATAGATTTCTTATTTTTCCTAATCTATTCGGTTCTTGGGTATGTTTTCTTACACCTGTTTGTTAAAATGTCAAGTCCGGGAAGCCTCAAAAAGAAATGATTCCGGTAGAAGTTCGAAGGTCGTCACGTGTTAAGGTATTGTGGGGTTATGTTTGTTGTTGTGTTTTCCTCTTATTGGTGATGATTCTGTATTAGAGCTTGCACTGGGTTTTCATCCTGATGAAATCAAGTTGGATTAAGGCTTCATTGATGATGAACTTTAACATCAAGCCTGTCTTCCACTGGGTTAGGAGTTTAGCAATAATGAGTACCTTCCGAATTGTGCCAAATTTAAGGATGTTTTGCTAGGGAATAGTGACTCGATGCGAAGTGCCTGTTTGTTTGCAATATAATACATAGGAATTGAACACATAGATTTCATGTCATAAGTGGTTATAAATAAAGATCAAATGTGAATTTTCAATATAAGAATGAAATAACCTTTCCTCTTAAATAAAGATGGGAAATGAATAAACCGGCCATCACCCAGGCCAAGTTATCATGCTTACAAATACTAGTTTGCTCTCCCAATAATATTTTTTTGTGGGATTAAACCATGACACTCATTTTAGTCAACTTGTTCTTAGATCCATAATTTGGGCTTGTTACTAAGGTAAACATCCATTAACATGCATTTATGTCTAATGAAACAATATAAAGGCATTTGCTCTTGTGCATCCAATGTACACAATCAGTGGGGCCCACTTAATCACTAATCCTAATGGACCATCCAACGGATTCCATAGAGTTGCATCAATCCAAGTGGACTAGACCGTTGGATCAAGGGTTATTTTTTCTATTATAAGAAAAAAAGCATTACACTGGTGGGCCGTGTATCAAGGGTTTAGAAACATTGGGTATTTGGGTTGACCTGAAACTTCATATTTGGATCTTTCCATCCACCACTGTCCCATGATCTGCGGGGCCCGGTTGGGGCCAAGCAGCTGGTATGCATAGTAAGCCATGCACTCCGGATGCACTAGCATTTCCTCTGTATAAACCAATAGGCAATGATGCTGTCATATTAATCACCACCACCTCCACCATCATCATCATCATTTACTGGTGGAATTAGAAAGTCTATCAAGTTTGCTTCGCAGTTGTAAAGTTTATTATTAGATGACAGCATCCCATATAAGTTCTCCTTCAAGTAAATTATTGATGTAGTTGAATTGATTCGCAAATCTGTTATTCATGGACAGGAAACAATAGTTTATTTTCAGAGGCCTAGAAGGTTAGTGATAACCTAAAATTCTTAACACCTTTTTCTTGAATGTTGAATCAGCATATTGCCTCTATGGCATCTATTGTTTGTCTTCTAATGGTGACTATTGGCTTGTGAAGCTACAAGCAGAGGGATTTACTCAAGGCAACTGAAGTTCAGTCAAATTTAGACCCGAAATTCCCTAGTTTCGTAAAGCACATGCTCCAATCGCACGTGACAGGATACAATCTGGTAAGCATAATCAGTCATCTAAAGATGGTGCATTATTAGTGAAAGAACCATCTTTTAGATCAAATTAGAAACCACAGGGTGCATTAATAGATTGATATGAACTTGGTTGTGGATAATTAAAAGCATATTTTCCGTAATATGTCTTCAGGTGCTTCCTCTGCAATTCTGTAAGAAAAATCTGCCACTAAGTGATGATACAATTACTTTGGTTGATGAAGATGGAGATGAGTGCCAGACAGTATATCTTTCCAAAAATAATCCAGGATTAAGTGGTGGATGGAGGGGTTTCTCCTTGGCCCATGATTTGGTTGATGGGGATGCTCTGGTTTTCCAATTGATTAAGACTACAACATTCAAGGTGATGGTTAGGATGGTTCGTTTCTAATTCTTCTTGCTTAATAGTTTACTGTGAATTTTAGCTTTAATCATTATAGTCGAGTTTGATATTTTTGTGTTTTCCTAGTCTGATGTTGTTATTATTATTTTTTTTTGTCAAGTCTAAACTCTAAAAGGGCATTTTGTCTATTCTTTAATTCTGAGATGTACCATATATTTGTGAAGTCCATTAGTAAATATGTTTGGATAGTCTTTCATCAGGCAGTTCATTTTTCATCTGCCCTTGAATTGTGATGGTCTCATTGAATTAACTTCTTTTCCTTAACCTCTGAAATCATTGATGTCTGTGGTGAAATAGTTTCACCACTGTGGTTCCCTCCCCCAACCACCTATGAATAGAGTAATTCTAAAACAGAGATCTTATAGATAGTGTTATGGGCATTTTTGCTCAACATTGTTATCATCAAGTCCCACAATGTTCTTAACTGGTTTCTTCTTAAGTGGTTTCTTCATCTTATTAAATTGCCCTAGGATCTAAACTTATCTTCTACCACCATCTCATCTTATCTAGGTCTATATAGTGAGGGCAAATGATTCAAAGTAGTGGATGGTGTAAATTGGATTTTGCTGACGAAGAATCAATATAGGTACTTGGCCTCCGTTGGATACTCTGTTACTACATATCAATTATTGTTATATTTAGTTTTGTCTTCTGTGTGCAGGTATCTGTGCCAAACATGTCAGTTAAAATGTTTTTCTTTTCAATGATTATTGTAAAATTTAAGTTATTTTTGTTCGCAATAGGCAGGCGGACATTTTAGCTTTTTGTACAAAAACTCATTGAGGGATAGTTTGCAGCAACCACAAATGGATCTTAACCACCATAATTACTGCAAAAAAAAAAAAAAAGTCCATGAAATCTATCAAAGCTTCCATGATCAAAATGCAGTGGCTATGGATGTATATTAAAAAACAACAGATTTAGATATGACATGACATGAGGGAAGGTATTTTCTACAAATACTGAAATTCCATGCTCATCAAGATGGTCAAGGATAGAACCCTTATGTGAAAGTGATTATTCCGCTAATGACAATTGTTACTAGGCCAAGGAGAGAATTTGGTTGTTAGAATCCTTTAAAACTAGGAATTTTAGGAAACAACTCCAAATAAGCCCTCACAAAGCTCATAAAGGACATTTGAATCGTAGTTACCTAGTTCGTAGTTCGAATAATTCGCATTCGAATTCATAGTTCGCACTTCAACACTTACCTAAATTCGAAAATTTGACGATGTAGGTTCATTTAGTTCGTTTCCTTATTCGATTAATTCGTAGTTCGAATTCGACGTGTTCGATATAATAGTTCGAATATATAATTTAATGAGATATGTTATGACTTGCATATTCCTAGGTCTAACTCATATCTAACTTTCTTCAAAAAATGGTGGTAACATAAACATATACTAGATTTAAACCTCCTAAAATTGTATGCCATCAATTTAATAGTAACAAAATTTAATTTCAATTGGAGGGAGGCCCACAGCTTGATCAATCATGTTTTATACATAGCTTCATGATTTTTCAGCGGTGTAGATTGGAAACCCAGTGCCCAAGTCATTAATATATATATATAGCAATATAGCATAGACTAGCTACTAAAGCATTAGGTAATCTCATCCAGGATAAGACTTTAGCCTATATATGATATAATAATAATCTATTATACACATGACAGCTAAAAAAGAGAGAGAAGAAGGAAAGGTCAAATTCCATTTTTCCAACAGTACGACTGAGAGAGCGAAGCGAGAAGCTTCCCTTTTTCATGGTTTTCTTCTTCGACTAGAGTACGACTCCTCTTTTTTTTTCAGTTGAAAACGTTACGCCTCGAGTGGTGCAGTGACCAAACACTTTATCATTGAGATTCCAACAGTGAAAACATGTGTTGGACCATGGAGAATGTGTAACTGAGAACTAAAAGCATTTAGGTAAGCCTATAACTTCATTTCTTTTACTGCGAACTACCTCGAATCGGGCATTTTATTTTTCATGAACCATGGCGAATCGATTCGAACAGTTCGCAGTTCAAGTCCTAAACCAGCGAATTAGGTAACCCTGATTTGAATTGCCTGTGTCTAAAGAAGGGCTCTATAATTATGGATAAACTCAATGTGGACTAATATCTTTATTAGTTGTGAAGGGAAACAATTGCAACTAAGTGTTTACTTACTTTAGTTCTGAAGTGTATACTTCCTTTAGTTCTGCATTTTAGTTTGCCTGTGGATGTACGAAGTATGATTGTTTATTATAAGATGCAGATAAAACATGCCTTATGCCCTTTCTATAAAAACATAGGTATGCACATATCATCTGAAGTAGGAAATGTGCTTGCAAACATGTGGCTAAAAGCTTTATAATGTATGTGTATGTATTGTGCTTTTATAATGCTCATAAGCAGCTTTTTATTATCCCCCAATGTTGACGGGTCACTCTTCTTTTTTGTATTTTCCAGGTAGAAGTAGAACCGTTGCAGGGAGAACTAATAATCAACTTTTCCACAACTTTTGTAGATCCACTTTCTTGACAACAACAGAATATAAGTATCAACACGTGGCAGTTTTGTGATGCCCCCTTGCATAGGTGTAATCATTTTGATGTGGTGTTTTTTGCCATGTAACCGCATTCTTTTTTTTTCTTTTCCTTTTTCCTTTTCTTTTGTCTTTTTAGCAGTAACAACACTTCATATTTATTGATATGCATTGTTATGACGTTCATTAACAGCTCAAATTTTTAGTGTTTCTAGTTATTAACATAGTATCTGAACCACAGAGATCACGAGTTTGAAATCTCTTGGAGGCATATTACCTCCATCTGTCTGTATGGTCTGTCTGTAGGGCTTCAAATTTAAACAACTTTCCATTCGGAAGGGGGGTCTTGATATAAATTATTATGTCGTTCACTGACAACTCGAGCTTTCGGTGTTTCTGGTTATTAACAATATTAATGAAGAAAATATTACAAGAACATAGAACAAGAAAAACACAACAATAGGTATAAAAGCCATATATCCTACACCAAAATAATCACTCATTTCACAGTACGAGCGATGAAAGGAGCTAGAGCATCCGCCATGGTGTTGTCCAACCTACCCATGTGCTTGAACTCGATGAGAACCTGGGAGAAGAGAGCTATGATCTTCAAGAAAGAAAATTGAAACCTCCAAGGACACTCCATTGGAAGAGACCCAAGAAATAGCATTAGAGGAATCACTCTCCCCGATTAAACTACCTAGAAAAGATGAATGGAATAACCAGAGAGCTAATATGGCCAAAACTTTGGTCTCATTACTTGATGCCTACATTCTTAGAGAAGATGAGCAATACACTCCCGCTATCATCTCTAAGGACTCCTCCAAAGCCAGTTGGCCTTGTCTTACCTCTTGCAACACCGTCCACATTGAACTTCAAAATCCCCAAGGGAGGAGGGTATCAAATTGACACCTTTCTCACCCTAAGCAATCTACATTGAAAGCAAGCATCCCAATTATGCATAATATCATCTATCCTCAAGTTAGCAAACTCCTCCCTAGTGCCTGCCCACTTCGCTAGTATCCAACACACAATGGAAAGGAGCTCATTGCCATCCATCTTCATGCCCTGAGGATCCTATAATTCCTCTCCTTCCAAATAGACCACGAAATGACGAAGGGGATAATCCTCGAAAGAACAACACTACAACCATAAAAAGAAAAGAAACTCCAAGCCTCAATCATACCAACCAACAAGCCAGATAATTAAGCAACATGACAACCTGCATGTCTGAGAAAAAAGTTCTCCAAAAAGATGAAGAAACATCAAAATGTAGAAAAAAAGATGATCTATAGACTCTTTAGCCTCCCCACAAGCACAAGTCAGAAATGGCCTCCGAAGATAAACCTTTCCTTTTGACATTATCCACCATTAATCCCCAACCAACACAAAACCTCCAAGTGCAGAAGGGCCGAACCCAACCGGATTAACAAACATGGAGACCGGAAAGATGACTCCACCATGTAACCTTATTCTGCCTATTACATTGGTTCTTATCTATGTGGTTAAATCCAATACGGTGGTGCAAGACAATTGGTGCAGGACGAGCCAGGCCCAAGTCCGCTGGGCCAGACCCATGATTTATTGGGCCAACCTGGCCCATCCCATTGGATCAGCCCACAATCCTAATGGGACCAGGTGATTATTTTGCTGTGGGAAGTTTATGTTATTTAGGATTATTTAAATATTCAGTTTCGTTTTTGCTTCAGTATTTTGATTAGTCAGTTTTTTTTGTTGATTAGGAATTTTTAGTCTTTATCAAGTAGAGTCCTAGTGAGAAGGAACGACTTTTATTTAAAATGGCTTCTGAGGACGTGCCCCTCCTCATATTGCCTACCATAGAAACCTTCCTCAAAACTGCAAGCCAACAAAATGCCTCAACCGAGATCCCCCCTCCAATTCCGTATAAAAGGGCTTGGAAGAGAAAATCCCCGAAACAGAAGACTTCCAAATGTGAATATCCTCCTCTTCCCTGCAAATAAACACATTAAAAAGAAGACTTAGGAAAGACTCAAAATCCAACTTCTCATATTGACAAAGTAGCCTCATAAATGACACATCTCACAAAATAGAAGCCCCTTTACCCCATTAATAGTCCTTGACATAAGAACACTTATTAACCACCATCCTAAACAACCAAGGAAAAGCCGAAGATAAAGGACCCCCTCCCAGCCAATCATCAACCTAAAATCAAACACGACTCCTCTCTCCAACCCTAAAACCTCTCTCCAACCCTAAAACCTTCCCTCTACTAAATAACTCCCCCCACACAGAAGACCGCATCCCCAAGCCTGAAATTGTATACTCATAAACCCAACACTTGGTACCTCAGGGACTCTACTAGGCTCCCAACCCCACTCATCCTTACTATATTTTGAAACAGTGATTATTCTCCATAAAGAGAAACCTCCATTACCACTTGGTTAGAAGAGCCCAATTTTTGAACTCCACATTTCTAATGCCCAAACCAACCTCCACCTTGTTCTTAATAACATCCTCTCACCTCATTAAGTGCAATTCTTTTCTCACTATGCACTTCCACAAGAAAATCCCTCCTTATACGATCTAGCTTCTCCCTAATCACCGTCGGCATCCGCATTAAGGACATATAATAGACCGATAAATTGGAAAGAAATGCCTTGATAAGGGTGATTCTTATGCCCAAAGAGAGAGATTTCTTTTCCACAGAGAAAGTTTCCTCTCAAAGTTCTCCACATCGGGACTCCACACAACTTTAGATCTCTATGTGGCCCCAATAGGCAACCCAAATAAGAAAAAAATAGTTTGCCAACTTTGGAATGAATCTTACTGGATAAAGGATGAATTTCCTCATAACAAACCATGCCCATTGTCAAGATTAATCTTCCAACCAGAAGAAAGTTCGATGCACCATAGAGTTCTTTTCAAAACCACTACCTCCTCCCACCTAGAAGTATCATCTCCAAATTGAACATGCATGGATAATGACTTCCACACCTCTCCCCACTGTAAAGCCCCCAATACTACTGCATTCTTCAGCCTTGGAGAATGAAGTGTGAGCCATAACTGTTAAAGATCGCACAAAATAAGCAGTCAATATTGTAAATTGATACTTAGTTATATTTACTTACTTGTTTTGTATTCATTTAGTCATAATTGTAGTCAATAGAATATTTGGTTAGTCATAATTGTAGGCAATAGAATAGAATCGTGATGTACAATTCTAGTATAAAGCTGTAACTCTTGTATTGTGAAAATATCAATGAAATCAATTCTTCCACATTTAGTTTCTCTTGATGGTATCAAAGCCTTGGTTCTGAATAAACCTAACCAAACACAAACATCACCCTAGCAACATAGCCATGGGTGACAACACCGAAAAGAAGCCAAGTTGGGAAAACCTCAACCACCCTCTCTACCTTCATCATGCGGACCAACCCGGCATAATACTTGTCCTGCAACCTTTGGTAGAAGATAACTATAGCACATGGGTTCAGTCCATGAGCATGGCCTTAACAGCCAAAAACAAGATTGGCTTCGTTGATGAGTCGATCAAAGAACCAAGTGGGGATAAACCTGATGAATTGCAGCAATGGAAGCGCTGCAACAATTTAGTCAAGACATGGCTATTGGGGTCAATGTCGAAGGAAATTGCCGGCAGCGTCATTCACTGCAAAGACGCGCGCCAGATGTGGCTTGATCTCCAAGAGAGATTCTCTCATGTGAATACCGTTCAACTTTTCCATATCGAGAATGAAATCCATGATTGCATACAAGGCAGCATGACTGTGAGTTCCTATTTTACTAAACTTAAGAGCCTTTGGGATGAATGGAATGCGTTGTGCTCAATTCCGGCGTGTAGCTGTGGAACAATCAAGGAGATTGCTTTATACATGGAGACTCAGAAAACAATGAAATTTCTCATGGGTCTAAACGACTCATATGCCACTGTTCGTAGTAACACGCTCTTATTGGAACCATTGCCCACAGTAAACAAAGCATATTCGCTGGTCCTTCGACATGAAAGGCAGGCAGAGATTTCTATTGGGAAAGCTCCTACCCAACCAGAAGCAGCCGTTTTCGCCGTAAAGAACCCGAGTCGTGAGTCCGAATCAGAAGAGAGGGGCCTTCGGTGTGCAAAGTGCAACAAGATGAATCACAGCACAAAAATTGCCGTGCTCATCTCAAATGCACCTTTTGTGGCTGGAAAGGTCACACATTCGATTACTGCCGTAAGAGAGCGGCGACATTAGAGGCTAAACAAGATAGTCTCTCAAAGGGCAACCAGGTTGCATCATATGCATCTGACAAGAAGGCGACAATGTCCAATTTCCCTTTTTCACAGGAGGAATGTAAGCAGATTCTTCACTTGTTGAGCACGAACAAATCCTCTATGGCCAATCAAGTTGGTAATTCTTCAAATCATGAAGAACTTTCAGGTAAAGCTTTTTCCCTCACTTATAATGGCAAGACGAACACATGGATCTTGGATAGTGGTGCTACGGATCATATGGTTTGTAGCCCTGATTTGCTTACACATTCAAAAATGGTTGAAAATCATAATGTTGAATTACCAAATGGTTCCTTTGCTCAAGTCACCCATATTGGACAAATTGTTTTCTCTCCCAATTTAATTCTCAATAATGTCTTATGTGTACCACTTTTTCGACTCAATCTAATTTCCATTAGCAAGTTGACTTCAGATTCCTCTTGTATCACGGTGTTTCTAAGCCAATTTTGTGTCATACAGGACCTGCGCTCGGGGAAGATGATTGGGACGGGATCTGAGCGGGAGGGACTCTACTATCTCGATCAACCTAGGAAAGGAACATGCAACTCCGTTCAAACTCTAGCCTCTAGTCTTTGGCATCAACGCCTTGGACATCCGTCAAACAAAGTTTTTCAGTTATTTCCCTTTTCCAAAAATAAATCTTGTAATACAGACAAGTGTCTGATTTGCCCATTGGCCAAACAAACAAGGTCACCATTTCCGTTGAGTTTCATTTCCAGTAAAGTATGTTTTAATTTGATACATGTTGACATTTGGGGTGGTTATAAAATTGCTTCTCTTTTTGGTGCAAAATATTTTCTCACTATCGTAGATGATTTTACTCAGAGTACATGGGTTTATTTAATGAAACATAAATCTGATTCAAGGGATCTTCTAGTTAAATTCATTCACATGGTTGAGACTCAATTCAATTCTAAGGTCAAAATAGTGCGTAGTGATAATGGTTCTGAGTTCAAACTTGAAAGTTTTTATGCCCTCAAAGGCATTGTTCATCAATCTAGTTGCGTCAACACACCACAACAAAATGGTGTTGCTGAGCGCAAGCATAGGCATTTGCTCAATGTGGCACGAGCCTTGCTTATTCAAGCCGGGCTACCCAGACAGTTTTGGGGAGATGCAATTCTTGTTTCAGCATATCTCATAAATAGAACACCAACCCCTCTTCTTCATGGTAAAACGCCATATGAGAAATTGTTTCATCAAGCTCCTAAGTATTCTCACTTAAGGTTATTTGGTTGTTTATGTTTTGTCTCCACCCATGCACAAAAGCCTTCAAAATTTGACCCTCATGCAACTCGTTGCATTTTTCTTGGATACTCTTATGGTCAGAAAGGGTATCGTGTGTTTGATCCCATCCTCAAAAAGGTTTTTGTATCACGGAATGTTACCTTCTTTGAAGAAACATTTCCCTTTCAAAATCATGCTCTTTCCGCTGCACCTCATCCATTTTCACAATCTAATGTCCCCTTTTTTGACATTTGATATTGACTCTTTCCCAGAGCCAATAACTTCAGCCTACACATCAGAAGAGACTACCTCTTCCCCAATACCACAAGAAGACGTTATTAGCCCCTCCCTTTCCGCACCTCCATCTACACCGTCACCAACTCTCCCATCTTCACCGTCACCGTCACCAACTCTCCAATCTTCTCCTTATTCTTCAACACCACCACCGTTACGACGTGGTACACGTCAAACCCAACCACCATCATTTTTGCAGGACTTTCATGTTGAGGCAGCCCTCCCATCAAGACCCGCACCTCCATCTTCCACGAACATGGTCAAGTCTTCAGGTACTGCTCATTCTCTTTCACAATTTTTGTCCTATGATCGCCTTTCTTCTACTCATAAAGCCTTCACCACTCACCTCACTCTTCTCAAAGAACCCACAAGTTTTTCACAGGCCATTACAGATCCAAAGTGGCGAGATGCCATGCAACATGAAATTGCAGCCCTCCAAGCCAACAAAACGTGGACTCTCATGCCCTTGCCCTCTCATAAACGCCCCATCGGATGCAAGTGGGTTTACAAAATCAAGTTAAAACCAGATGGGACTGTAGAGCGGTACAAAGCTCGGTTAGTGGCGAAAGGGTACAGTCAAATAGAGGGTGTTGATTACAGGGAAACATTTGCCCCTGTGGCAAAATTGGTGACTGTTCGTGTGCTTCTTAGCATTGCAGCCTTACAAGGATGGCACTTGCACCAGCTAGACGTGAATAATGCGTTCTTGCACGGTGATCTTAATGAGGATGTCTACATGACCTTGCCTCCTGGTTTCGGACGAAAGGGGGAGACTCGTGTGTGCAAGTTAAACAAATCCTTGTATGGACTAAAGCAAGCCTCAAGACAATGGTTTCTCAAACTGTCAACCGCTCTCAAAGCTGCTGGATTTCATCAATCATTGTCAGACTACTCATTGTTCGTCCGAAACCGTCAAGGTAGCTTCATAGCGTTACTTGTCTATGTTGATGATGTGATATTGGCAGGCAACAACTTACAGGACATTGAGGACACTAAGCAATTTCTTTCCAAGAGATTTAAGCTCAAAAACATGGGTCAGCTTAAATATTTCTTAGGGATAGAGGTTGCAAGGTCAAAACATGGTATTACTTTGTGTCAACGAAAATATGCACTGGAAATATTGGATGATGCCGGGTTCCTAGGTGCTAAACCTTCACGATTTCCAATGGAACAAAATTTGTCACTCACACAGACAAATGGGAGGCTACTGAATGATTCATCTTCATACAGACGGCTTGTAGGTAGGTTAATTTATTTGACCATCACAAGACCTGATCTAGCTTATGCAGTTCATGTATTGAGTCAATTCATGGATAAACCCCGGCAGCCACATCTTGAAGCAGCGCATAAGGTTCTTAGATACATCAAGCAAACACCTGGGCTAGGAATTTTCTTACCCTCCACAGGTTCATTACAATTACGAGCATTTTGTGATGCCGATTGGGCTCGATGTGTCGATACAAGAAGGTCGATAACTGGTTATTGCATTCTACTCGGCCAAGCACCAATTTCTTGGAAAACGAAGAAGCAAAGCACTGTATCTCGATCAAGTGCAGAGGCGGAGTATCGTTCTATGGCTACTACTTGTTGTGAGATTACATGGCTGAAAAACATCTTGAAGGATTTGAGAGTTAATCACACACAACCAGTTACACTCTTCTGCGACAATCAAGCTGCTATGCATATTGCTTCCAATCCGGTATTCCACGAACGGACGAAGCACATAGAGATAGATTGTCACCTAGTGCGCGAAAAGATTCAAGAAGGGACGATACGAACAGCTTACATACGAACCATGAATCAACCAGCTGATTTGTTCACTAAGCCATTGAGTTTGACACAATTTGAAGTATTGCTCAGCAAGTTGGGTGTCATAAACATACACTCCAACTTGAGGGGGAGTGTTAAAGAAGATCGCACAAAATAAGCAGTCAATATTGTAAATTGATACTTAGTTATATTTACTTACTTGTTTTGTATTCATTTAGTCATAATTGTAGTCAATAGAATATTTGGTTAGTCATAATTGTAGGCAATAGAATAGAATCGTGATGTACAATTCTAGTATAAAGCTGTAACTCTTGTATTGTGAAAATATCAATGAAATCAATTCCTCCACATTTAGTTTTTCTTGAATAACTGCAATGGTAAACAAAAAATGGAGAAAGGAGATCCCCTTGCCTGAGACCGCGGGAACCTCTAAATAATCAAGGAGATCCGTTCACAAGGATTGAGAAAGATACCAATGAGATGTTCACTGATACCACCTCTCACCAAAATTGTCTATAGCAGTCCAAGAAGCATGTTCTAAAATTATTAGGAATTCAATACTGAACAAGCAAACGTGCCCCCTAAATGAGCTGGCCCAGATTCCAATTTTATATTTTGATTGAATCCTAAAAGAAATGCATAAAAAAAGGTGCTGGGAGAATCTGATGCATATCAGTTCATTCAAAGGATTTGTAGTTAAATTAGTCCAGATTTACAGGGCTCTATTGATCTAATTGCCTTCTTTGTAAAATTGTGTAACATTATGAGACTCATAATTTTGTAAGTCGAAGCTAAATACTAGAATCAATTCATTGAAAGCGTTGTACTCCATTTACAAAACAAATTTATCTTTTCCAGTGAACTCTGGAATTGAGATGAGTACCGAATTTTAGACTGGGAACTCAAATACAACAAATTGGTCGAATTGTGAACCATGCATTATTGATGGGCTGAGTTTGTTCTTTTTTCCCATCCCTAACTCACATGAGTCGGACTTTCCCCCCTCACATTCTTGGCTATTGGCATGCATCCTATTGGGCACATGCAGTAAACATATGATTATATATTTCACATATAATCAATCTAACGGTGCATCACCAAGGATAAAGTTAAATTTGAGTTGGTTCCTTTACTCATGGCACAAACAATGATGGCACATGAAAATATTAGATATTAGCTGCCATCAACATTGAATTGTTGATTCATTTTTCTATCAAGTTGTAACCAAATTATTCATTTGATTAAATGCTTGAATCCACCGTCAATGAGACAATTTATTTTATGGTGGGATTTTTCCTGCGAAGTCTCACACAAGGGCAGTGTGGGATTTTCAATCTCACTGTTCATATAGCAGGACCCTTAAATTAAATGGGGAGGAGACCAATGATTTCATCACTCATTGGATTAACCCTATATACTTGGACTGTAAAAGGGGTCGGATTGCGCCTAAGACCTAGAATGGACCTGACCTAGTATATACATGGTTTAGGTCCAACTTAAGACGGGTGCTCAGATTTGAGTGAATATGGTGACCAATGAGGACCATCTCTAATCGGCGTAGAGAACACGGGTTGCCAAGTTGGTGGGTAATCCCATTGTTTCTCATTTGACACTAGAGTTAAATCCTTTAGTTCTTCTTTCTGCGTTAGTATACTTTTCTCTTCATAGCAGAGGCATCTCTTCCCGAGCACTAGGCTTGTTTCTGGCAAAGCTGGAAAACTTGTTACTCGGACTCCACTCGTCCAATATAAAAAATTTGACTCGAATAGAGTTAAAATAGGGACTCGGGAGATTTTTGGGTCTCTTATGGGCCCAACCCCCTTGGATGGGCACCATGAAAAAAGTCTTGGGTCTGAATAATGCGATAAGAAAATAATATTGTAAGTATATTATTTTTAATCCATGTCATTTAGGTTAAACTAATGGACCCCAAACCCAACCTGATTAGATGTAAAAAAAATGGGCTCAGGTCTTATAGTGTATAATAAGAATGAAACGTGCAACACAGTAGTGGAGGTGACGAATCATTCTGGTGCTCTCGCGATGGAAGCAACGTAGAAGTGGCGCCGAAAACTGCGGAAGATTTCGCTTCGTCCAATTGGAAGTCAAAGGCGATAACGCGGCAACAGATGTGAGGACCGGAGATAGGACCCACGCGCCATTGCAAAGAACCATTCAACTTCCAACGACATCACGACAGCAATTATAACACCTTTATGGCAGGTAAAGGTACCCTATTCAATCAGTCTTTCTTTCCCCACTGCTCTCATCTCTGCTTTTCATTTATTACCACTTTGAGAAATGATTACTACTTTGAGAAATTGATTCTAGTGCAATTAACTTCATCATTGAAGCATCTCAGTTCTCAGCCTTATAATTCTATTATCACAGATTACTTCCTCTCAAGTTAGAGCATCCAAAAATGCAAATGCTTAATTTGACAGGAATTTGAAGATTCCAAAGGATAAAAGTGATTTTGTAGGTCATTGAATTTCGAGATTCTAATAAAGAAATTTAAATTTTAAAAATATTGAGAGACAGACATCATATCATTATCCAAAAATCCATATAGTCATAATTTCTTGTAAGAAATTCTGTTAAAAATATGTTATTGCCACCATTAAATATCAGGCTTGTAAAGAATGTGTTTTAGAGTTCAATTTTTCTTCATGATATTTCAAGGTGATATAATGACTTTTTAGTAATTCTGGATTTCAAAGTTGGGCTTCAGTAGTGGATGTATAGCAGTAGGCATGTAGAACTCTCTGGTCTTGCAATATGAACTTTGCATACGACTTTTTTTTTTTTTTCTTTAGTTTTGTTGGGTTAGTAGTTCAACAAAGATATTTAAACTTGAGGACCCATGAATCTGATCCCTATGCATTTTTGTGAAACCGATATGCCAATACTATTCAATCGTTAGTGTATTGGCATATGACTTATTTCATCCAAAAATCCAACATTCTCATATCACATGCATTCATTTGTATTGGCACCAACATAATTTAAACTCCAATTGAAGTGATCCTAACATATTTCCTATGAATAGGTACGTTACTCCTAATAATAGCCATGTATACGGTTAATTTCATCAGTGGATGAAAAAAAGAGAATATTTCATATGGTCATCTTCACATTATCATTTCTCGTAGAATAACGAGCATTATTATATAAATGTTAACGCATCATAGATTTCGGAATTTTGGGTACTCTCTTAAATTGCTAAGAGGAAAATGTTCTAGGAAACATATTTTGAAAAAAAAATAACACATGTAGGAAACATATATAATCTTATAAAATATAGAGATTCTAGAAATAATATATATATCATGATATTATGACATAATTTTGTTAACATCATGCTATTTTAATTTTAATTTTATTACAGTTCACAGTGCTCTACATATTTTACTTTTGACCTCCACATGGTGGGTTTGTGCTAAATTAATTATGACATCACGTAGGTTATTCATTTTGTTGATGGAATCACGTGGGTCTTATAAAAGTTATAAAGAGTTTAGATAAGGCTTCTTTGCTTGCATGAAACAGCTGGATGATTTTTAGGAATTCATGGTAAACTGGGTTACATTAATTAGGAGTATCAAAGTTTCAATTCTGCTGGGTAGGGAGATCCGTTGTAAGTTGTAACTAAATGTGTGTGTTCAAGTCCCCAAATGTTTCAGACATCATTCAGTCAAGCACCTCATAATAAATTTCATTCATTGAGAAGTGTTTCGGTTTCCAGAGCGAAAGGGTTTTGAAAAGTGTAATAACCTTCTTGAGCAGCTTGTACCATCTCAGTGTCCAGAGAGAGGACATTGTTCTTATCTATGAAGTGGAGGATTACACATTTCATCCTCCTTTTCGTGGAAATGGTATGACTTTTTCCTTTTGAATGTATGATCCATGGCACACGCAATGTCCTCAGAATGGTGAGATCAGTGGTTCTTTAAGTTGGACTATAAAATATAAATGTGAGGGTAGGTCTCCTACTAAAATATATGGCTTGGATCTCTTTTTGTGGTGGGCCTAATCATATATCAGTGATCATAAGTGCAAGAGGAAAATAAAATAAAGATAAAAATGTTCATATTAATTATTTCAGCTGTCATGAGAGATTTTGTTTATTTGCCACACCAACATAAAGCACCGACTAGAGGCAGATGGTCAAAGAATACTGATTCAGCTATGTTGGATGGCATGTTAGGGAGATTCCTATATCACATGGCATCTGTTTTGCTCCTCTTGGGATGGGACCATGCATGACCTTAGATTATATCCTGCATGTGTATATTAAAAAAAAAAAACTGTAAAAGAGTTACCAGGGAAAAAAAAGTTAGAAACATTTGACCAATCACTAAAAGCAGCAGAGACCCACCTGTATTTTACTTACATGACCCCAATTGTCTTCACGCTGTGTATCTAATCTTTAAGAAGAGAAGTGGTCCCGTTATAATAATCACATGGTATTTCATCTTGACCCATGCAGACTCACCTTTGGTTGATTCATGACATTCAAGTCTTAAGTCGTCCAATGATAGGTGCTCGCTCAAATTTCTCTTCAATTGAAATATATATTCATGCGATAGATTAGATTGATCACGACATAAAAAGTGAGATTAATGATTGACTTTAGTAGACAACTAGGGGTTGCTCATTCGTACCGGTTTAATGATTGACCTTTAAGTATGCCACTCTTCCCACCTATATGGACTCTTTTGAGTCCAGACATTCAGGGCCAGGTATAAAAACTTGAGAATGAAAATTGGATCATACAACTGTTTTTAACTGAAGTCGAACGACAGTTTCCCATGGGGACAAGAGGCAACAGCCAATGGGAAGTAGTCTTCTTGAATTTTTCCCATTTAAAAAGACGACCATGATGACCGGCTGAAGTCATCCACTCATCATCTGATCTCGCTCTCTTAATTTGTTTCTATTTGTACTGGGCTTAATAACTTAACAACCCTTATCCTAATTTTGCACTTGGACCTTTGCTATGTTGGGTTAATTATTTAATTATAAACCACAAGACTGATTTAACATAGAAATCAACTTCATGAAACACTCTCATCAATAACGAGAAGCGGTTGTCTTCTATCCATTTTTTTTTTATATCAAACTAAAAAATTCATTGAGTTTTGTTGACATGAAATTTATTGTTGAATTGAGATGTGCAATTTTTATTTTGACACTTAATTGCGTTAGGATCGGTCAAGCCGATAACTTTAGAAGTCATTTGTCCACACCCATTTACATACGTAAATAAAAAATATACGTAATATTTATGCATCGATGATGTTTGGCTATAATTATTTAGCCTGAAAAAATCAAACGTGCAAATATGGGTTTGAACACTATGTGGAAAATAAAAGATATCAAAACACGTCGAATATGAAAGAGTACCTGTGTTGGGCTTTAAGTAAGAAGTCTTTTATTTTGATGAAATACGTAGGATTTGAATTCATAGCAGGGGAGAGAGAGTAGATTAGTTTATATAGGCATTATCGTAGATAGAAGACAAGAAAAGGGCAGGCCCGAGGTCCAAGCTAAAATCCGGCTCTGGTTGGGATTTCAAACGGTGCGTTGTGACATGTCAGCACAAGGCTGGAAGGGGGAGGCCAACCTTCTATTCCGCGCCTCTCCCTCTCTCTCTCTTCTTCTTCCTCCCTTGCAATTTTCTTCTGCAAACATCTTCTCTCTCTCATCTATCTCCTCCTAAGGCTCCAAAATTAAGAAATTTCTTACCAGAATCCAAACCCATTCTCTCTCTTTCTCTCTTTCTTCCTGTAAGCATTTCAATTAATATTTCTCTCTGCTGATTCTCTGCTTTCTCTCTCTAACTCTCAGTTCATCCTCCATTTCCCTTTTCTTTTTTTTATGCATTGGTTTGAATTCATGGAAGGATTTGCCTCTGGGTCTCAATCAATCCATGAATCTTCTTATTTCTTTCAAAAGTTTTAGAATTTATGCACAAATTACTTGAATAGATGTTTCTTGTAGCATAAGAATTGAATGAATCATTTTAAGGTGTGGGCTATTGTTAGAAATTTTTTTTTTTTTTGTGGGAAACTTGTACAGATCATTGATGAAATATGGGTTTTTTATTGCTGCAGGCATCTGTGGGATTTTGTTGTTTTTTTTTTTTTTTTTTTTTTTTGGTGAAGAGTGTGATTTGTGATCATGAAGGCATCGGAATCATGTGTGTAAAGGTGGGTGCTTTGTTGAATTAGGAATTTGGTGGGGGTTGGGGGGGTGGAACAATGTCCTCGAAGAATGACCACATGGTCCCTCTAGGACTGCTGCTGCAGCGCGAGTCGACGAATGAGAAGATTGATAAGCCGGAAATCCTCCACGGGCAGGGTAGCCAGATCAAGAAAGGCGAGGACTTTACGATGTTCAAGACCGAATGCCAGAGGATTCCAGGGGATGGAACCACCACCTTCTCGGTTTTTGGGGTAAGTTTTAATGTTTGCTTGGTAGAGAATTTTTGTTGTTGCTTATTATGGTTTGGTGGTATTGATGGGTGTTTATGTGGCCTTTTCATTTGTTTGTTTGGGAGATTACACATGATTTTAGCTTCATCAATTTATATATATGGGTTTTGTGAAGTTTATGGTGTGAATATTTGGTAAGCCTGCGCATTTGTTGTGTTTTTCTTTTGAGGGCTTGATAATGTAGCTAGCTGCATACGCATGTGTTGGAGCATTCTAATCATAATTCTCTATCTCTAAGAATAACTTACATGCTAGAGGTCTTATGCCCAGTTGATGTTAAAGGGATTCTACCAACTTGTCTGAATGATTGAATGAGAGTAGGGTTGAAATTTGTGTCAAGTTCGTTTCTCTTCTCGCCTATTGATGTAAGATTGATTGCGGAATGGAGGAGGAATACAACAGTTGACGGAAATATATATCAGACAAAAAGGCCCAAAAAGAAATTTTCAAGTTTTAAGTTCAATGTAGGATTTACAATTGAAGCCAGGCAGAATTTATCAAATATTTGTGTATTTGAAGCTTGAAGCTCGGTTTCGCCAATGAGCTTCAGGAGTATCATCCCCTTTGGGCCATCTAATATCTTTCTGACGACATATCCTGATTAACAGTGATTAGGGAGCTCCAAGGAGCAATTCCCAATCCTCATCTTAATAGCCTCAAATTAAAGGGTGGGTTCAGATATTTGACATGTACAGAGGTCTTTCCGGGTCCAACAAGCGTCTTGCCATGTGGGTTGGCTTGTAATCACCCTGAAGCCATGTTATTTTGTAAATTGGTTTCAATGCCTCAGTTGAAAGTAAAGAATGATCATTCCAGATTTATTTAAATTGTTTCTTCAGTATCAAGTGCTTCATTTTGTGAAGACATTTGATAAAATGAAAAAGTAATACAAATCCAAGCTCATTCTGACATACATTTTTTAAAGGATGGACCATCTAATACAATTTTTATGGGCCATGCTAATGATTGAGCTATTAATCTCATTATTGCAATTTTTATAGTTGCTAAAAAATCATGTTGAACATGCTTTATTGGAATAGTGTAGCCACCTCTTGTTTCATATATATATATATATATATATATACATACAACTATATGTATGTATTGCAATTTTCTTGTGGTTAATTAAATTACTACACCGTATTCTTTTCAGCTATTTGATGGACACAATGGGTCTGCAGCTGCTATATACTCTAAGGAGAACCTCTTAAACAATGTTTTGAGTGCCATTCCTCCAGATATTAGCAGAGAAGAGTGGCTAGCAGCACTTCCAAGGGCTATGGTTGCGGGCTTCATTAAAACTGATAAAGATTTTCAAGAGCAAGGTACAAATGTGGCGACGTCCAATAATATTAAAAAATATTACAGTCACATTAAAAGCGAGCATCTGTATTGTGCTGATATTTTCATATTCCACCATACTTGTGTTGTTCTTAGCATCTATGATACTCAGATACTTGCTTATGCCTATAGCTTACCTGTGTTGGACCAATACTCTGCTCATATTGATATTCGACACTGCAATTATACTTTTAGGGTACAAGTTTATCATATCCTACTGTGTTTATTTCATATAAGCTGTATTGGGTGTTTTACTTTTCAACATAAAAAATGTTAGAAAGGAATGTGATTAATGCTAAGTAATTTAGAAATATTCTAAAAGATGAAAATTATTACTTTGTAGAAAGATCATTTAGAAATATTCTAAAAGATGAAAATTATTACTTTGTAGAAAGGTCTGAGTGGTGTTATGATAGGACAGAAGTATCTATACCCGAGGTAAAACTCTGCCGTTAGCTTCGCGGAAGAACAAAAATTAAGGAATGGTGTTTAAAATGGTTCTAGCTTGTACAAAGAATTCCATAAACAACCCCTATATAACATGTTGAAAAGTCACAAGTTGAAGGAACTTGGAGAAGGGGAAGATCAGCAAGAGTTGGATTGTAGCAGTGAGGAATTGGAAAAAACGTGCTAGAATGTGGACATGCAGAAAAAATGGCTTCAAATTGGCTAGTGTGGAAAAGTTGCCTCACAAAGGAAACCCGAAATAGATGGGATAAGCTAGCTGACAATGAAGTTGAATCCCCTGATGGAGTAGGAATAACCCGAGGGCAATATAACCAGTGCTTATACTAGAAAGATAAGTTGCAATTTTAGGGAAGCTTATCAGCTTGTATCTAGGGATGCATGTTGTAGATTATTAGTACTTGTAATTTTTTACGTTATTTTCACACATTCACATGCAGAGCTTTTTGCCAGCTTAGAAAGTTAGGTTATGAGAGGATTTAGCTTTCGTGGTCAATTAGTAGAACTCTTTAAG